>CM070641.1:61744489-62344489 GCA_036346575.1 Dendrocalamus sinicus
CAGAGGGGGGAGTCCATGTTGATGCGGCTAACAATATATGTGCAGAGGAGATATCTCTACAAGCAGAAACAGTGCCCATGTAAAGAGAGAGAGAGAGAAGGGAGAGAGAGGAATGTGCAGATCTTCTCATAAGAGAGGCCAGCTGCAAGCTTTATGAAGACAAATTAGAACACAAACGGAAAGTGAAAGGGAGGCGAGGGCAGGAAAGAATAGAGCAGGTCATCATATACAGGGAGATCAGAGGGGGGAGCCCATGTTTGATGCAGCTAACAATATATGTGCAGAGAGAAGAGATCTCTCTCTACATGTAAGCATGAACCATAGATGGTGTGTGTCGTGTAGTCACACTGTTGCACTCATGCCAGACAGGAGATCCATTTGTCCACACTCCACAGCTGTGCAAATCCCACTATTTTCTGCGTGGGATGAGTATGTGTGTGGCAGTGTGTGAGCCCAAACACTATTGGACCATAAAGACAGATAGGCCATGTTGCATGGAAAGCGTTGCACTAGAGAGAGAGAGAGAGAGCGGAAGAGAGATAATATATAATTAATACATGCAATAGTCATGCACTATAGATCAAGGAGAGATGCTTGGTGTGAGCGGGGGGGACAGCTCATCTCTCTCCCCTCCCTAGGATATGGCCATTGCCTGAAAGCTAGCTAGTACTCTCTCTCTCTCTCTCTCTCTCTCTCTCCCTACCATTGCATACTACACCCAACGTGACCTGGCCAAGTGGACGTCCGGCACGGCACGGATCCGAACAGGGCACAGCCCAATACGACTGACCCGAAAATACGATTGACCCAAATAAATTACTGTATCGAATCATATGACCATCCTCCGATGTAGCCATGACACGAAGAGAGATTTGGACAGGCCGGATATGTTTAGTCCAACGAGCCACTGATAACCTATTGAGCTCGGTCACATAAATTTTATTATTAGTTATAAGTAATTTTATTGTTAATTTAAATAATTTTACTGTCAAGTCATCCGTTAGTATAGTAACTTTAACATAAGTAATTTTATTGCTAACTGTGTCAAAAAATTTACTATGCTATTACAAAAGAGTTATTGCACTACTATAAAAAAAGTTACTGTATGTAGCGTGCCGAATCAGTCCGTCATGCTAAGATATCTGCCTAAACATGATACACTGGTCAGACTAGGCTAGCACGGCCCGTTTAGTTGTGTCGAGCCGTCGTGGCAAATGTGAAGAAAGAAAGAAAAAAAAATTGAGGCATCAACCCCTCCACAGAGGGACAAAATTTGTAATAAGAACAAAAGGGGAGGGGCGCGGGGTTAAAACATTGACCGGCATCGATCGCTTCCATCATTCATAGCTCAAGTTAGATTCTCGTTGTCTCCCTCTTCATATCCCCCACATGCTTGTGTACCCCTCTGGCCCTCCCATTGCGCCAAATACTCTCAAATTTTTAGCCGCAAATAACTCCAAAAGACAACAATACAAACAGTTGAAAGCAAAGACATTGCCGGTGATCATAAAAAGCTTCACTTCCTTTACATACAGATTACTAGACAAATATATATGCCTAAAGTAAATTAAATTATTCTGCAGGAAAATATACACTATGCACAAAAAAAAGGTAGGTTAAAAATCATGTTAAGCATACTCCATTCAACTTGAAAAAACTCGAACCATAGACAAATAAAGCATTACGACGGCGTTAAACACACTAAAATATTTTGTGCAAGAAGTAGTAGGTCACAAACCATATAATAATTCCTTAACTCAATCTATCATGATTTCAAAAGGATTGAAAAAAGTAGGGACAAGATATAAATTCGAGTAATCGACCATTCTTGTCTGTCTCAATGCATCAATGCACATGACCCAGCAACACAAATGCACCGCCCTCCCAAAAACAGTTATGCCTCCAAATCACCTCTTAAAATTTCCAAAAGAACACCCCGCTAATTAACAGCAAACAGAAAGCTAGACACTAATAAATCAACTCACCAAGAAACTCTTGTGATGCACCCTGCATGCATGATCTCTCTCTATTCAGAGATTAATAGACCAAAAGGATCATCTCATCATTCTCATCTCCTGTAATGTGGATATAAATAACATGTAATTAATTAGTCCTAAGCTTACAAGGAGATCAGTAGAGCAGCCGTCCCTTGTCATGGGAAGCCATGCGGAGAGAACAACGAAGAGGGGCCTCCTTGCCCTCTGCTCCCGCCATCATCGCTGTCGCCGCCGTCGTTCATCTTGCCGAACTGCGCGTCCATCCCTAGGTTCAGGTACAACGTCCTGTTGTCCAAGCTCAGATTCACCATGCTCGTGCTCGTGCCACTGGTATCGTACACGGCGCCGGCGCCAGGCTCATTGTAGATGGGCGCCGCATTGACCGCGGCGGCCGCTGCGGTGTGGGCGTCCTCTCGGGACATGACCATGGCCGCCGACTGAACGAGCTCGAGGCAGAGCCGGAGCTTGTTGGGCTCGATGTGCGCGAGCCCCGGCACGGCGCCCTTGAAAAGGAAGTCCGAGGTGAGCGTGCGTAGTAGGTCGAGCGGCGTGACGCCGTCGACGGTGCGCACGTTAGGGTCGGCGTGGTGGTCGAGCAGCACGGCCACCATGTCGGGGCACACCATCTCGGCCGCGACGTGCAGTGGTGTCTTCCCGGCGGGCCCCGCCGGGTGGTTGACGTCGGCGGCGCCCAGCTCCAGAAGCGCCTTGACCACCTCCCGGCTGCAGTTCTCCACGGCGTAGTGCAGCGCGAGGGCCTCGTCGAGGTTGAGCCCCTCGCCCATCACCATCAGCTTGACAAGCTCCACGTCGGAAGAGTCAAGCGCGCGCCGCATGCGGCGGATCTTGTGGTGGTCATCCATCTCGGCCGCGGACGCTTCGATGCCGGCCGGGTGGTGCGGGTGGTGGTGCGCGAGGAACGGCGAGCGGCGCGAGAGCGAGGACTTGAGGCGGAGCTCGTCGATCTTGGCGACGACGTCTATGGGCAGGTGCTTGGCGAGCACCTCCGGCGGGTGCCCCGACTTGGCGACGAGGTGGGAGCAGGTTGTCCAGAGCTGGTGCAAGTCCTGCTTCCGCGACGCCATGAGCACCTTCATCACGTCCTCGATGGACGCCTTCTCCATCATGCCGGCCAGTTGCTTCTACAGCCATCACAAGGAATTTTCTCGGTGTAAGCTCGCTTTTACTTGCAAAAGCTCACAGGTATGGAGAGCGGCGGTGGGATATAGAGGGGAGAGATATATGCATACTGGATTGGTCCTGTGCATAAAATATAAGGGGGAACAGAACTACAGAAGGGTGCAACAGTATGGGAGCATCATGGTGCTGATTGCGGGCAGGATTAAAGAGGGGGGAAAAGTTGGGAAACACACAAAGAAACCCTAGCTCAAAATCGCAAATCAGGAGAAAATACGGCAAGAAAAGCATACATCTTTCCTGGAATGCTAATTGCACTACGTACGCCCGGAAAGCTGTGCTGTTTGTGGCGCAACAGTGAAGATACAATTAAGCTGTAGTAGTAGTAGTGCCCTAGTGGAAGAAGAAGAAGAGGGGAGGGGGATGCGCGAACAGTGGCAAAAAGGAAAAGAGAAATTTCCCATTAACGAACCCTAGTAAGAACAAAGCACAAAAGCATGGGATCGAGCATGAAAGGAAGCAAGCAGACGGACGGATGGACGGGCGGACGGACGGACGGACAGAAAGATGGAAAGACGGATGGACAAAGAGAGAAAGAAAGCAAGGAAGAAAGCGGGGCCGCGCACGCACTTCCGCACGCGTGTGCAGGCAGACGAGTCGACGGCGACGACGACGACTACTACTCCATTTAAAAAGGGTGGAGGGATGGAGAGGGTACAGAGATCAAATCAATGCTGCAGAATGCTCGCCAATCCCAACATAACCAACCCCAACACCCATCTTGATCCCCACAATCCTTAGGAGAGAAAAAAAAATTAGTTTGGCTTTTCCTTTTCTTCTTTTTTCCCCCAAGAACATCTGAAAGAAAGAGGGAATGGATCTGCCAGCAGGAAGTAACTAAATGAAGGAGCGAAGAATTGAAATTGGGAAGGATTAGGTGATTACTTGGGTGAGGAGGGCGAGCTCCTCGACGCCGAAGGAGCGGGCGGCGGCGAGCGTGTCGAGGGCGAGGTCGACGGCGGCGGCGCAGTGGGTGTGCCAGCACCCGCGCTCGCCGCAGCCCGGCCGGGGCTCCCCTTTCTGCGGCACCAGCGACACCTGCCCGCTGTACAGGAATTGCAGCAGCAGCAGGAACACCTCGTAGCTCACCGAGCTCACCGGTATCACGGCGCCTGGCGCTGCCGCGGCGGCTGCGGGGCCGCCGGCGCCGCGGGGGGAGGAGGCCGAGGCGCCGGAGGGGGAGCGCGAGCTGAGGTGGTCCAGGAGGAGCGCGCCGGGAGAGGCGGCCTGGTCAGCGGCGGCCCCGCAAAAGTACTTGCGGAAGAAGAGGCTGCGCGCGGCGAGGATGCAGCGGTGGGCGTGCACGAGGCGGCCCTCCACGCTGAACGTGACGTCACTGAAGGCCTGCCCGTTGATGAGCAGGTTGAGGTAGTCCATGGACAGCGACTTGAGGGTGTCCTCCATGGCCGACCGCCGCGTTTCTTGCTGGAGCTTCTCCTCAGCTCCTTTCCACTCCTTTATTGATTGGGTGGTGCCGCTGCCGAATTAGCTAGAGAGAGAGAGAGAGAGAGAGAGAGAGAGAGAGAGAGAGAGCAGAAGCTTGCTTGTTCTCTCAGCTTCAGGGAGAGAAGCAGTGGAAGCTGTTGCTATTGCTTTCTTGGCTCTGCTCCTGCAGCTCTTGGGCTCCAATCTTGTGCTGCATCTTCCGATCTCTCTTGATCTTCTCCTGTCTGTGACCACTTTCTTCTCTCTTCCTCTCCTCTTCAGTTCTGTCTCTCTCTCTCTCTCTTCCTCTCTTTGCTATTGTCCTCTTTTATGTATTTCTTCTTTTTCAGCTGGGGGATGCTGGCGTTGGTGCCGGTGCTTTTGGAGTTGTTTTCTCTCGCTCTCTCTCTCTCTAGACTAGCTAAAGGTCATGTGCCTCTTGAGATTTTTTGGCCTGTCGCTGCGTTTTTTAAAGTTGATTTATACTTATATTGTTTATAGTAATTAATTTTTAAACGGTATATTTTTTAAAACGGGATGAATAGAAAAATTATAGTAAAAAGTATATTGAGTTTAGCTGTACTGATCAAAATCACATACGATTATTTTATTTTACATACTACATCTTACAAACCGTCAGAACTTAAATATTTAAAACATAAATCATAATCCATCCCTTTAAAAGAAACTAAACTTATGAGAGGGGTCGGGGTCAGAGGGTGTATGTATGGGGAAAGGAGGGCAATATGGGCGGCTGTGGGCATAAATAATTGGTGGGTTTAAATAAATGGAAGAGGAGAGAGAACTTGACCGTACATATATGCACAAACAAAGCATGTACATGTCTGCATTTCAGGGGCTCAGAGTAATTTGGATTTTGGAGAGAGAGGTAGTACTAATTAATGGGAATGTCTATATAATATTTAATTGTTTTTTAGATAAAAATAGTTAAATTTTGAACTGTTAGATGAAGATCTAACGCTCTAGATCATTTTTTTAGGAGGTCATTTTTTTAAAGGGGGCTTATATGGGTGGATCTATTGGATAGAGATCTAACGCCCCAGATCAATCTGACTATTTTTGTTCTAAAAAACAGTCGAATATTGTATAGTAGTACTCCTAATTAATTGGGTATGTGTGCGTGCGATGAAAATTTGTTCCAGCTTTGACTTATGAAAGTCTTAAATCATGTCTGCTTATGGGAACACAAAACACTATAATCATTCATTGAGCTATGCTATGCTTTTAAAAGGGGAACGCATATATAAATTTCTTAAGTGACCCAATAATCATTTTAAAGAGATCGATAAGCTATGTTAGTGTTGTGCATATATAGGCAAAAAGGGAAAAAAAACCGAAAGCCGCCGTTAGCAATTTTTTCAGGCGTTAATTACAAGTTACCTGTAGATGATACATCACTATCCCAAAGAATCAACATTTTGCTGCTATTAAATAATACGAGTACAGAAAATTAGAGGAGGAGTAAGTCAGAATGGGAGGCAGGAAAATATGGAAAAAAGAGTGACGCCCTGCCAAAAAATGATTTGATGATAATTGCGTCCCACCTTCCGTAAAAAGAATGTAAGCCTGCAAGCTTTCGCCCGCACTAACCTGCTTCTGTTTTTCTTGTGTAGTGTAGCGGGTAAAAATATACCGTATAGATTGTTAGTTTTTTCTATATAATTAAATTTTAAAAAATTATATAAAAATATTATATCATCATAAACAATATCAAAAAATAAAAAGTCCAAAAATTAAAAAGCCGAGAGACAGAAACTGAATTCACTTGGAGCGGTGCGTCATGTACCGGCCTAGGCATGCTGCTCCTTCCGTGTAAGATGGCATGAATGAAAGAGAGCATCCGTTGAGACGTGTGTATCCATGTAGATTTATACATAGTGTACCTATCCGTGATCATTCCTGCTGTTGACTAATTTGTAAAGATTCCTCATCACGTTTTGTTAGGATAGGCCAAATGATACGACACATTATTAAGTGATGATTAGGGAGTACATAAAGTATCAGGGGAAGAGAGTTCTTTGTTAATTACTTTTTGTTTTGTAATTGTGCTTCATTAGTTGATACACTTATTGTTTATGTTGCCTTCTTGACTTTTTAGTTCTCTCCTTTTCTTTTTCTTTTTCTGTCCTATTCATACTTTCTCTAAGATTGGATAATTTAATTAAGACGAATTATGGATACTGTCGTGAGAAGCTTTACAAAGTATATTCCGTGCTTGCTATATATGCATGGTTCCATGTCGTTTCTAAGAGAGAAGGGAACAAATGGCCGGATTAAATCCTATATCTGAAAAGCCCCAAAACTTCAAACCAAAATTTTCCTTGATTTCTGCTGAATTTTTGAGTGTTTTTCAGAAACTTTCCTTTTTGGGAAAGTCCCCCTCATTGCCGCTTTCCTTTCTCGGCCAGGTGCCTCTCCTCTCCTCCGGCGCCTCGCCATTCCCCGCTTCCTCCCGATCCCGGCGCCTCCCCGTTCCTTCTCCCGCTGGCGCCGCGTCCCCTCCCCGCCTCCCTCCTCTCCCAGCGCCTCCCTCGCTCTCCCCTTCGCTCGCGCCTCGCCTCTCCCCGTCTTCCTCCGCGCGCACGCGCTGCACGTGCCCGCGACCGCGCCCGGCTTCGCCATGGATTCATTCTCACCGCGGCCGACGCCGCCCGCTTGACGCCTTGGCCGCTGCCGTGCCGCCTTCGCTCAGCCCCACCTGCAGCCTCTCCCTTCCCTCTTCCCTCGCCGCCCGGTTCTTCCCCCTTGATCGCACCCGTGCCGCCTCCCCCACGAAAGCTCTCCCTCCGCCGGGTATAAATGCTGCTCCCCTTGCTCCCTTACCTCCCTTGCCCTCCAAGCGCCCCCACAGCTCCCGTTCACTTCCCACCACTCCCGAGAAGCTCCCCGTTCACCCGATTGGAGTTCCACCGCCCGGAGCACCACCTTTTCCCTCCCCTGCGCCGGCGTTGCTCGTAAGCCAATCCCCCTCTCCCGCCCTCCATTTCGCAATTGCTGCCGCCCAGAGCTTCTACACCCTCCCCTAAACACGTCGACATCCTCCCTTGGCCAGGCGAAGCACCGAGGAGCTCCGGCGTCGAAGTCCCTTCCCGGCCGCCACACCCTCTCCGTGGCCAGACCTCACCGCAGCTCCTCAGCCTCCACCTCCGCCTCCAACGTGAGCCCCTAACCGTGTGGCCGCAGCCGTTTGAGCTACCTCGCCGCCGTCAACCTCCCTCACCACCAAATGGCCGCACCTCCCCTCTCTGCCTTCCGCCGTCCCCGCTGGTTCCCCCCACCTTCCCGAGCCCCGAAACGGAACCCCTCGTCAAGCCGCCCTCGCTGATGCCCTCGGTGGCCGCCGGCAAGCCCCCAGGCGCCTAGGCCGCCGTCGCCACCGTGACCCCCGCCCCGGGAGAACTGTCGCGGCTGGAGGAGGAAGACGAAGACGTGGCCTCTCCTTCGCCGTCGGATCCTCCCCTCACCTTCTAACCTCAGCCGTCGGATCACTTCGTACCGTTTCGCCCGCCATCCCTTTTCCTCCCCCGTCCGATCCTTCCGCTCCGCATCTCATCCGCTCGTCCCGCCCGCATCTGGGCCGCACCACGGGAACACGCGTCGCCCATCCACTCCCTGCGGGCGCTGCGTAACTGGGCCACGGCCTCCCCGGCCCGCTCCGTTCGCCGCTGCTGCTGCTGAGATGGCCGCGCTGGCGCCGCCACGCGGGCTGAATTTCCGGCCGGGCTGCACTGTTGCACCGGGCCGGTCCGTTACTGTTCATCCTGATTTTCCAGATGATTTTTCCAATTTCCAAAATCCAGAAAAATCCAAATAAATTCTAGAAAAGCACAGAAAATCCCAAAAATTCCCAAATTTCACCACTTTGCTCCAAATAATATCATGGACCCATTTGTGACCTCCACTTCCCCAAACTCATCCCAGATAAATTCCTAAAATTCCCCATTTGCATATTTATGCATTTTACTCCTTTTTAAATAGTTTATTTTTCCTCGCTTGACTAGTCTCAAGCTGGACTTAATTATTTTACGTGTTTGCGCTAGTGTCGGAGGTTCCGGAGGTTCAAGTGCAAGCTCAGGATCCAGAAGCTTCTACGTTCGAGCTCGCCAAGATCTTCCAGATCAACGGCAAGTCACAAGTCATTGATCATGTTGAAATCCCATGCCATTTAAATTATGTTATTATACTAATTGCATTAAGCTAATTCTGAAATGTTAGTTCAAAAGTAAAAATAAAATGTTTAGAATGACATATTATATAGTTAATCCTACCACCGACAAATGCCATGTTAAACTTGTAGCCATGTCTTTGTAACCCTAGAATTAATTATCTATTAATCTAGATAAGCTGAGGTTACCATTATCACTCAAAGTCTTTACACTAATAAGGTGGTGGCTACGGGCCAATAGAATTTGCAAACTCGACTCTAGGGCAGGGTGGTATGGGACACCGTGCCCTAGAGCGGAGAGTGCCGAAGTGCACAAGGTAGGGTAAGGGGGTTGTGGTGCGCCGCAAGACGGTTTTCGCCCATCTCTTACCCTATGATTGAAGGTAAGGGGGTGGTGGTGCGCCGCAAGACGGTTTCTTTCGCCCACCGCTTACCCTAGAATAAAAGATAGGGGGGTGGTGGTGCGCCGCAAGACGGTTTCATTCACCCGCCGCTCACCCTAGGTTGGGTCGCGGGCCTGGTGAGGTTGCGGACCATGTGAAAATATAAGGACTAAAACCCTTACGCCGAGCAAATGTCATAGTGATCGCTCAACCACAGGAGTTGACTTGTCAACACTGGTCTAGTAGCTGCTCAACTCAATTGAAACTCTACAGGAGTGGCGGAGGAGGAGGTTTAGCAGTGAGGTTAGGCAGGCCGTGCTGCGGGTGCCTAACAACGGTAGAGTTCACTCGAAGCGGACGTTTGTGTGTGTGTGTGTGTGAGCCAGACCCGAGTGGATTCTACCGGGTAGAGCCTATATAAAGAATTGAGCAGTGAAACGACCTGGCTTTCTTAACTCTTTAGCGGGAGTTAAGGGATCGTGTGGGTAAAGCTGAGCAAACTCTGCAGAGTCAAATTAATGGTATTCGAATACACCGTGCTCCCGGTTATTGGAGCTGTGTCATTTGGGTGATTCCAGCCGCGAAGCTTAAGTAATCTTGTACATGTTTTAACTTGTTTAGCTGGTTAATTAACTTTTGATTGAAAAACCCCTGAGATCTTAAGGAGTAGTTTTGGGTCCGTTTTATTAAAATGTTTGCAAATAAAAACTGCATCCACTCAAAGTTAATAAACCAAGTATACTCCTTTCCTTTGTTAATCCGTGCATATAGTAAGGTAGGGTTTCCCTTGTGATTTGCTGAGTACGGGGTCGGAGTACTCAGGCTTGTAAAATTCCATAGATACCAGAAGAAAAGAAGGCAATTCAAGATTTCGTGTTAGAAAGGTCTCCCTGTCGAGGATGTCCCGGAGGACCTTTTCTTCAACGAGGATCCGTGGCTTTAGGTCTTCGCCGCGCTCAAGCGGATCTTGGAGTCTTTTGTAATGTAATTATCTTTGGGCTTGCACGCTCCGCTGTCAAAACTGGATGTTATTCCATATATGAAATATATGCTGGACTTTTGTTGTAAGCATGCAATGGTATACTCTTGCGCGACACTCCATAACTGTTCATGCGTGAATAATTACGGAATGCCGTGTCCGTACGCGCCCCTGGAAACGGGGGCGTTACAATATCAAACAACAATTAGACATGCATTAATTTGTAGCATGCATGGGAATTAAACCTATATCTCCGAGTTATAGAAGCATGTCTAGAAAAGTCCAAGGAAGGCTCTAGCTACAACAAGGACACTAACCTATGATAATTGATCGAGCTTGCTTAATCTACGGTTTGGTTCACGATAATTTGACCAAAAAAATGTTCATGAAGAAAGCAATGGGGGCGTTCAATTGGCTTTTGCGGATGAATTTGGCTTTGACTGATGAATAATAACAGCTTGTAGAGAAGCATGTAGAAAGACCCGCATACAATTTTGACTGATATAAATAAAGTCAGCATAATATCTACAACAATTGACTAATAAAATCATCTTAGAAAGATATTTTATTTGAAAATTAAATACTATAGAAAATCGGTTTTTAGAAGCCAAAGCTGATAGGACTGTATTTAATACGATTATTGAACCGCAGAAGTTAACGAGTGGATTAGCGTCTTAGAGTTTGTTCTCTGCGTGATGAAATGATTTGGAGCTAGTTGCAGGGTAGTTGGTTACTTAATGTAAGAAACTTTAGGGCAGCAGATCTTGAGAACCAGATTACTTTCAGGTACATATATTTATATATCAATGTTTCCTTGCTTGTGAGAATAAAAAACATTCATGAGATGTCTTTTGGAATATGGGTAGAATATTTAATTTATCTCTGTTAACTAGGCGTTTCCTGCGAAATGATTCTTGTGTAACTTGCAACGAATCTGTTCTCCTCTTCGTTGTTATTTATTAGTGGAGAATAGTGCTCCAAACATCTTTTGATAGTGCATAGTATGTACATCTCCAATATGAAATGTCAAGTGGATATATTATTTAGATCATAAAAGACATAGTTTTCTTAATCTTTTCCTTGATATCGACAGCTTCCCATAGATAGGCTAAAATCCTTGTCATTTTAGCTTGCAAGTAGACCCAAAAGAAAATTAATTAAACCCGGCCGGCTTGTTTCCCCTTAAGAAACTAGTCAAAATCACATAACATTTCTTCATATTTTATTTGCAAATAGTTATTAAAGTAGCACTTGCTATGACCTATCTTTTCATTTATTATGTTAATATTTTTTAGAATATCCTACGTATACTGTTAAAGGCTTGAAGTACGTCTATAAGAAATCTTCACACTCAACATCTCGGTTTAACTATTGTTGTCGTTGTATAACAAATAATAATAATGCTGAACACTCCTAGTGATGCCTCAACTTCTCTGCCCAACTATTCCAACTCGAACTAAACTGTCCTGTCAAATCACCACCCAGTAACTCACATAAGCATGGGGGACAAATTAGCTAATTTAGGGGCATTCTTACTGCTTTTTGCCGATTGTTTTTAACTATAGCATATGGCTTTTAACTGAAAATGAATAGTAGTGGCTAAAAAAAGTAGATTTTAGATGAAGAGGACGAGCAATGCAAAAAAGTGAGAGAGCGACGTGTACGTGTGACAGGAGCGAGAGGAGGGGTGGGTGATGCACCTATAACCCTCTACCATATCCTCGGAGTGAGACGATAGCAAGAGGAGTGGAGAAGCCGCTTTGAGAAGCCATATGTTCGTATTGTCTTTTGGTTTTTCTAAGCAGAAGTCAATAGAACGGGGCCTTAGACACGCTTTTATAGCTAAGTTAGTCAGTTGAATAACACTGTCATTGATATGGGACAGAACAATAAACTTAGAAGTACCCCTGGTCGGATTCAAAGACCGTCGAGAATATGCAGGGACTCAACGAGAAGCACACAAACACCAAATATATTCGATATGAGTGTCTATGGTTATAACATGGCCTCCCCTCCCATTTATAGGAGGTCCTATTCATAGAGGGGGAGAGAGGGTGAGTGAAGTTATAAGTTTGCTCTTGGGGCCTAGTTTACTCCTAGAGGTATCTACGTCATTTGCTCCACATGGGTCCTACCACGTTCAGGACCCTAGGGCATAGTTATTGAACTCGGACCGGCGATCGAACCGGTGGAGTCACCAGTTCACCAGTCCGATTGGCAGTTCAACTAGTGAACCACTGGTTCGTTCAGCAATCAGCACTTCAGCAGCACTCATTGTCTTAGCCTCTCAGGCTCTCAGCAGAGTGCAAAGGTGGTATCAGCTACCCCACTCGTTTGGGCTTGATGTTGCAGGAATACAAACCAAATTGTATCGACGATTCCACACCACATGACTATGACAAGTTTACAAGCAAGCTCACAAATTTTACAATATGGAATACTTTTGCGCAGGTGGTATCAGCAATCAAAAATTAAGAAGAGAATAGAAAAACTGTGCTAGGTTTTGGAAGGGTGCATGGGAGAGAGGCTAGAGGGAGAGAGATCGAACCGAGTCAGTGGTGACGCCATTGAAGTTGGGGATACGGTGGTGGATGAGGCGGGGGTTGCGTGTGACACCCTCAGCCTCCAGCGCATACCACACCTGCTTCTGTATCCCCCACTTCCACACCTTGGTCATTAGGGTTCGCGGCCCATCTCGGCCTCCGCCTCTGTGGCGGTGGATGCCATCCCACCATCCCGGCCAGTGCTGTGGTGTTGAGGCAGAGGTGCTCAGCCTCGAGGGTGGCCGCGTTGAATGAGGATGAAGATGACGAGCTCTTGGCCACCACATCGAACGATGACAACGAGCGAGGGTGACGAGGGCGGCCAGCGGTGGTGACTAGGGTGACCGATGGTGACGACAAGGGGATGGCTCAGTGGTGCCGACTAGGACGACCTACGATAGTGATTTTTTTGGCTTAGCCGGCTGAGGGGATCAGGCCTCAATGGCCAATGCATCCATCTGTATCTACCCCTTTCTTGTACTCGCATATTTCCAATTTTACCTCTGAACCCTAAGCAAACCGAGGGTATTTCTGTCCAATATAATAACCATTCGGTTCAGTTGAAACTGACTGGTTTGTTAATTTTTTTTAAAACCTGTCGATTCATTTGGATTTTTCTAGTCTGATTGCATGGACGGTCTTTGAAGTAAACTAAGCCGGTGTAGTCTCTGGTTTCAATTTTTACTAGTTCAACCGGTAGTTTGGTTTTCTTAACTATGCTTCGGGGTCGAGCCGTGGTTGACTTCGGACTCCGTTCGGGGTTGGTCCTGGACCTCTCCTAGGGTTAGCCCTGGACCTCACTCGGCTTTGGCCCTGGACCCCCTTCGAGGTTGGGCTTGTGGACCTCGCTGAGGTTGACTCGTGGACTTGGTTCAGGGTAGACCTTCCATCGAGTGCTGTTGCTCTGAAGTGGTCGTGGTCTTAAGGTAGTGAGGGGACCCCCCCAATAGTAGCCCCTCACCGATCTGGGCAGTCAATAATCGCCTGCCTGGACTAGCACACACTCACAAGATGGGTTGGCGCACTGGCATAGACCAACAACTCATGATAACCTGCACGAGACCACGGCATGTCAAGTTACCTTAGTGTTGGAATGTCCCCTGGTGTTAGATTGTTGGCCGCCTAGCTGTCAGGGCGAGGCTAGGCTCATCGATGCAACAAGCATGGGTGTAGCTTTCCTTTGTGAAGAAGTGATCTTTATCCTTGACTTAATTGGGATTGAACCTAGAAGCGGCACACATTGCAAGGAGTTACCATGTGCCACCATCGTCCTTGGGTTACAGTGCTCACGGGCCAAATGGGCACTGCATGGTGGACCACAAGAGGTACTGCCCATTGGCCTTCACTCACTTGGGTGGACCGAGTCCATGACGGACTTCATTCAACCGGGTGGACTTGGTCCATGGCGGTCTTCATCGGGCTGGGTAGACCAAATCCACGACAGTGTTTATTCGACCAAGTGGACTCAATCCATGGCAGCCTTCATTCGGCTGGGTGGACTTGGTCTGCCATTGACCAGGCCGGCCCTTTAAATACTCCCAATTGACCATCTCTCCCATCCCCCACTTCATGCTACCTCATCCCCTTTTGATCCAATCCCATTGCCTACCCCTTCAGTCTCCGCTTGCTTCCCCCTCGATCCGCCTGCTTATCTTGGCTTCGGAGTCCTCCTGCACCACTTGTCTACCGACCTCTTTCATGTCAAGGGGCTCTGGACTCCCCCCACAGAGGGCCTCCACCGAGCTGCCCTCAAGCCTCCACATCAGACTTCCCTATTCTAGAGCCACTCAAACTGGGACCTTGCCTGGCCCGGCCTGCGTCCCGAACTGGGGCCTCACCTGGACCATTCTTGCTCCTGAATCAGTGCCTCACCCAAACCGGCTTCGCTCATGAACCAGGACCTTGCCTGGACTAGCCTTGCTCTTGATCCAGGATGGTGCCCGGCCGGTGTTGTCTCCAGACCTCACTTACAGCCAAGTCAACCTCCTCGCTGAGGCTTCACTCTGTGCCATTCTCGATTGTTCTGAGGCCAGGCCTTGTACTTCCCTAGACCTGTCCCGTGTTGGGCAGTTCGCCGTGCTGAGGTCATCAAGTGCCAACCTTTGGTGCTCTGGACCAACTTGTGCTACAACTGAGTGGCATCGCGTTGAGATCAACATGCGCTAGGTCCCTTTGCGCTCCAGACTAATTTCAATGTCTACGCCAATCAAGTGGCGGCTCATGACTTCTGAGATAGCTCTGTGGCCATTCATGCTCCAGACTCACCCTCACGGTCGAACCATGTTTGTTCCTATACCTCCACCATGGTCAGCCTCCATCTATTCCCGGATATCCTCCATCGTCATGCATCCCTTGAGCTAAGGCCAAGCTATACCGTTCAGCTTCCAAGATAGCTCCATGCTTAGACCTTGTCTGTCTCTGGGCCTTCCTTGCGACCAAACCCCGTCTGTCCCCGGACATCCTCCATAGCCGAGTGACTCTCCCGTGGTGCAGCCCAGCCACCGTCGTTTGCGCCGAGTCATGCGAAGCTGTTCTCGGGGTCGAAGCCATTCTCAGGGCTGCTCCGATGTGAGATCTCATCTGCGCTTAGATCCATCCTACGCCCAGACCTTGTCTGCACCTGGACTATGTGGCTGCATCATCCTTTGCACCAAATTGTGTCAAGCCATCTTTGGCCGGGTTGAGTCACGCCGTGCAGCCCGCACCTAGACTGAGTTACATAAAGTTGTTCTTAGGGTCGCTCCAAGGCCAGACCTCATTCGCACTCAAACTACCCGCACCTAGACTAAGTCACATAAAGTTGTTCTTAGGGTCGCTCCAAGGCCAGACCTCGTTCGCGCTTAAACTAGTCCTCCACTCGGACCCAGGACCATGTGCAGCATGAGTCTAGCTAGGTTGTTGACCTGTGTGCGTCCCACCCCCTTGCCATGGCATTGTGGAGGAGCAACAAGTCTACCTCCAGGAAGGGTGCTATGAAGGGCAAGGGCAAGGCGATGGCCGAAGGGAAGAACCCCCTCGAGAAGGTCATGAAGTTCTCCTGTTACCTTGGTCATTCCAACATGACGAAAGGGCTCCTAGTTCAACTGGAGAAGGAAGGCAAGATCAAGAGTGCTAACTTCGCCATCTTGCCTAAAGCTGACGAGGACCGTCCGAACCCAGGGCCAGGGATGCTAGTCATCTGCATCACATAGTTTGAGGCCGACCTCTGCATTCCTTTGGTCAATCTGCTAAAAGAGCTGCTGGACGCCTTTGACCTCGAGGTTTTGCACCTCAACCCAGGCTCATTCATGCACCTCTTGGGGGTATTCGAATGGGGGATGTGAAGCTTGGGACTGAAATGCCTGTCGGCTAAGCTCTTTTGCTTTCTCCACTTTGCTTCATGGTTGGTGGTGTACACCCATGATGATGTCTGCTCCTCGTATGAGGTGATTGCCTTCCAGCTCCATAACAGTCACCAGAAGTTTGAATTTCTTGCCAAGGCCCACAAGGCCAAGTGGGATGCCTAGAGGGACTTGTAGTTCTATTATCCTACTGGGGAGTCCGACCTTATCAGCACCAGGAAGAAACCTCTGGTAGATAGCTCAACACACTTCTCGTCCTCCGTGGCCCAACGAACAAAGCACATCGGCACCTACTACAGGGGCTCATGTGGCAAAGTTTAGCATGCGTGACCTTGTTGAAGAACTCTGTATGCTAAGGATCGCACCTCTTGGGCAAAGGTGGGACTTGTCCTTTGTTGACGGTGACGCGTCGGGGGGCCTCCACACTTTTTGCGGCTTTGCAAAGTCCCAATATGAGTTCTTCACCTGGCTCTGGATTCCATATCACTTTGGTTCTGGGCCTCACCCTGACTCGATAGTTTGTAGGCTTGACGCTCCCCAAGCGAAATTAATGGCCGTGGCCCCACTCGGGCGTGAGACGAAGGCTGAGCAGGGCATGGTGGAGGACTTGATCGTGGGGGCCACTACAACTGCGCATGTGAGAGGCCTCAGCATGCCAATGCTCGCTCTGCCGCCCTTTGATGAAGATGGCAGATCCAGGTGGGGATCGAAGCATCCACGCGAGGTCTTGGAGGACTCACCCCATCCTAGAGTCGAGAGAGCTTTGGTAGTCCTTGCAGCTCACCTCGAGTAGGATCATCAAGTGTTGCATGCACTTCCCACCGCTCGAGCAAGGGGAAGGGCCTGATGACCAGCCCCCTCCTCAGGGTTCTCCAGGATCGCACTTTTTCTCCTTGGGTGTTGCCTCAAGTCTTGGCTCAGGAGGTGTTTGTGTGGCAAAAGTCATCGGGAAGCGATGGGCTGCGTGCCTACTAGCGCTCCACATTCATTCGCCTTACCAAGGCTGCTACTAGTCGACTCGTCCTCACAGGAGAGTCAGGGTGCTGGCGATGTAGACATCGAGGTTGACACAACAGGCACTACCTCAGCACACACATCGGGGGCCGTGGTGGGTGCAACTATGTCTACTATTGCAGGGATCCCCATGGATGAGATTGTCCTGAGGACCAGCCTTGAGCGCGTGATCCCCACATCCACACCACGTGGGCATGCCCTATGGGGTAGGCTCAAGTGCCCCTTGCTGGTTTGGAGATGCATCACCATTGGGGACTACGCCTTGCTGAAGCCCATGGTTGAGTTCTTGAGTGAGGCCATCGCACGTGTGATGCCCGCTGATCATGACTTGGCCATTGAGGATGACCCTCTGACCAATTGATAGGCGTTCGCTTTGGTGGAGTGCGACCTCATGAAGATAACTAGATCTTCTGCTTGCTCTAACTTGATGAGCTCTTGACCATTGCCTTTTCCTCTTACAGAGTCTCCTTGTTGTCTGCAAAATGTCCTCCATGCAGAACGACATCTAGATAGAGAACAAGAGGGCAGCGAGGAAGGGAAGGGCAAGATGGCCGCCGCACAGTGGGACTTTGACACAGCCCCTCGAGACGTTCGCTGAGCTAACATGAAAGCTTGTCAAGCAGGAGTCTACCATGGAGCACCTTTGCTAGGGCCTATTCTAGCTCACTGATGAGGAGGACAGGGTGGCCACCATCATTGTCTCCACCACTGAAATGATGCTCGACCTTGCCTGGGACTTGGGAATCTCCGTGGAGCTCCCCTCCGACTTGTCGGAGGTCACCAGCGAGACTTGGCTTGCTTGGCTGAGTGTGACTAGTGAGGCAGCTAGCACACTGGTGTCGGGCTTTCAGTGCTACTGTGTGAAGGCTGCCACGTGAGGTCCTACTTACCTCCCTCTGGCTGGTGGGTTATCAATACTTCATGACCTTTAGAACACCCACCCACAAGGTTCCAAGCTCTACTGACTTGGAGAGGAACCGGAAAGCCATCATCAACCATGTTCATTCCTTCTTCTCATAGGTTTGGAGTTCACGTGGGCTGAGCTAGCTCGATGGACTCATCTGCCAAGCCCATGCTTGGCCAACTGAGGGAGGCTCCTTTGGTGCACGAGGGGGGCGTTGAGGGATCGGGCCTATTCCAGGTGTGAAGCATGTTATTAGTATGTCAATGCTAGTTGCTTAGCTCGTTTTTCTTTTTTTACTTTAGCTCACTAGAGCGCCATGTTAGTGCAGACCTTTGATGCAGCTTTTGTACTCCCCTCGAGCTAAACCCTTTCGTAGCTATGATGCAATCTATGGAATTGTGTCCTTTGGTCTATTGTTCTTGGATGTACTTGTGTGGTAGAATGTTTAATATAATTACTTGCCTTTGTAGACGGTGGTGTGGCATACTAAATCACTTGCTGGTCGTTCGGGGACCAAATCCTCTTGGGCTGAGTTGATCAAGCATCGAGCCTCACACAAAGCGCGCCTATGTTCGAGCGGTGGCCGAGGGGCAAATAGTTGAAGCCAATGCCTAACTGTGATCTTGAGCGCCATGAAGTAGGGCATCCAATGATGGACTTTGTATGCCCTATGTTGGGACTTATCTTCATGCGGGGAGTAATGCTGGCTTGTGTGCCAATCAGCACAGTGCAAAGCCGAGATATCAGAGTTCATCCAATGACCCCTTGGCCTTCTCTGGTGAGATTGTAAAGGGGCTGTAACTACCCTTGCACCATTGTTGCTTGCCTAAATCAGAATAAAACTTGCTTGCTACCCTTTAGTAGGGGTATTCTGCTGCCCCGTCCCCCATTGGAAAAAACTTGGCATTCGTGACGAAGCTCATGAGCAATAGTTCACTTGGGGAGGCGAGAATGTCACCATCTTCCATCGAGAAAAACTTGACACTCGAGACGAGGCTCATAAGCGGCAGTTCACTTTGGGAAAGCGAGAACATCGCCGTCTCCCATCGAATAACTTGGCGTTCAAGATGAAGCTCACTAGCAGCAGTTCACTTGGGGAGGCAAGAACGTCATCATCTCCCATCAAAAAAAACTTGATGCTTAGGATGAGGTTCACGAGTGGTTGTTCGCTTTGGGGAGGTGAGAGCGTCGTCGTCTCCCATTAGAAAAAACTTGGCGCTCGGGACGAGACTCACGAGTGGCAATTCTGTTTAGGAAGGCGAGAATGTCAGCATCTCCTATAAAAAAACTTGGCCGATAGAAAAACTTGGCACTCAAGATGAAGCTCATGAATAGCAGTTCGCTTGGGGAGGTGAGAACGTCACTTTTCCCATTGGAAAAAAACTTGGTGCTTGGCGCTTGAGATGAGGTCATGAGTGGCAGTTCGCTTTGGGTTGGTGAGAACATCACCATCTCACATTGAAAAAACTTAACGCTCGAGACAAAACTCACGAGCGGCAGTTTGCTTGGGAAGGTGAGAATATCACCATCTCCTACGGAAAAAACTTATGCTTGAGATGAAACTCACAAGAGACTGTTCACTTGAAGTGGCGAGAACGTCACTGTCACCTATTAGAAAAACTTAGTACTCGAGATGAGGCTCACGATTGGCAGTTCGCTTGGGGAGGCAAGAACATCACTATCTCCTATCAGAAAAACTTGGCACTTAGGATGAGGCTCATGAGTGGCAGTTCATTTAGGGAGACGAGAACGTTGTCGGCTCCCAAAATAAAAAATCGGTGCTTGCAACAAGACTCATGAGTGGTAGTTCACTTGGAGAGAAGCTCACAAGCAATTATTGTACTATTGCCTCAGGGGCAGTTGTTGGGTGACCTGACCCTAGAGGGCGAGTTGCCACACGATTGACCCTAGAGGAGTGTTAGGCGACTCGACCCCAGTGGGTGAGTTGTTGCAAGCTCAACCCAAAGGGGAAGTGGTCGTCGACTCAGCCTCGAAGGGTAAGTGTAAGGCAATGAAGACTCAACCCCTGAGGGAGAGGGTTGTCAACTCGACCCCAAAGGGTGAGTGTAAGGTGGTGAAGACTCGACCCTTGAGGGGGAGAGGTCATTGACTCAACCCCAGAGGGTGAGTGTAAGGCTGTGAAGACTTGACCCCAAAGGGTGAGCGATCGTCAACCTGACCCCGGAGGGTTGGTGTAAGGCGATGAAGACTCGACCCCAGAGGATGAGTGATCATCAACTTGACCCCTAAGGTTGGGTCTAAGGCGATAAAGACTCGATCCCAAAGGGTGTAAGGTGATGAAGACTCGACCCTAGAGGGTGAGCGGTCATCGATCCAACCCTAGAGAGTGAGTGTAAGGTGGTGAAGACTCGACCCTAAAGGATAACCAATCATCGATCTAACCCTAGAGGGTGGGTGTAAGGTGATGAAGACTCGACCCCGGAGGGTGAGCGGTTATCAACTGGACCCCAGAGGGTGGGTGTAAGGTGATGAATACTCGACCCTGGAGTGTGAGCGGTTGTTGATCTGACACGTAGCTTACTGGAATGCAAACATATCCCATGAGAATGAAGTAGAGGCATAAGTATTTAAGAGCGAGGGGCATCATAATAAGCCCAGTACAAGTTGGGATAATCAGGGGGCACCATAATAGGCCCGATACAAAATGATGCAATGGGGGTGACACAATAAGCCTGGTAGCTACACGTAATACTTACAGATGTTGTTCGCATTTTAGTTGTGTTTGAGCTTGGTTTTGTTGAGTGATTAAAGCCAAAACAACCCCGGACAGCTGGC
The DNA here is from genome assembly GCA_036346575.1 of Dendrocalamus sinicus. Lineage (NCBI taxonomy): Eukaryota > Viridiplantae > Streptophyta > Magnoliopsida > Poales > Poaceae > Dendrocalamus > Dendrocalamus sinicus. Next base: position 61,765,255 of record CM070641.1, read on the forward strand.
ATAGATGACTTCATACAGTCCTTCCCACTTGAAGCTCAGCTTACCGTCGAGGTCTATGTTGGCCTTCTTCTTGAGGACGCGGTTGCCAACCTAGATGGGTCGCAGTTAGACAACCTTGTTGTATGCTTTGGCTATCACTGCCTAGTATCAGTCAATGTTAAGAGTTGTTTCTTGGTGGATGGCATCGGTCAACTCCAGCAAGATCTGGCGGGTGTCATCATCGGGGGCCGTCATGGCCCGGAGAGACCCAAGGTTGAATTCCTTTAGTGTGACGGCTTAGTCGCAGTGCAACAGTTTGAGTGGGGTAAACCCTATGGCCCAATTGAGTGAAGTGCACGTTGACCATAGTACACTTGGAAGCTCATCCACCTAGCAACCTTTTGGGAGATAAAAGAGATGAGTGTAGAGTTTCGATAGGATGATGCCATTGGCCCTCTCCACCGCAGCATTGGCCTCTGGGTTGGTGACTAAGGTGAAGCAAAAATTGATGCTTAGACCCACACAGAACTTGCAAAAAGAGGCCACATCGAATTGAGTCCCATTGATGACGGTTACCTCCCTTGGCATGCTAAATTGGTATATGATGTTCTTCCACACAAACTTCTGGACTATCGCAGAGGTTATCTTAGCCAGCTATTCGGCCTCGATCCATTTGGAGAAGTAGTCGATGGCTATCATGGCGAACTTGTACCCTCTGGTTTGGGGTTTGAAAGGACCGACCAAATCTATGCCCTATTAAATGAGTAGCCACAATGGTGGTATAGGCTGCAGGTCGTTCACGGGAGAGTTTGTACCGTGCCCCATCCACTGGCAAGTGAGGCATGTCTAAATGAGGGACTCCGTATCTCACAGAGCAGCTAAGATGTGGGGTGTTATGTGGGAACCGTAGATCCCTTGGTGTATCTCACAAACCAGGTCAGCACCCTCATCCTTGGACACACACAAGAGGTACGGCTGGCAAACATCGCGCTTGTAGAGGGTGTCATTGTGAATGACAAAGCCCCTTGCACAACTCTTGACACTTCACGCCTTAGTGGGATCCGAGGGCTCAACTCCATCGACAAGGTACTCGATGATCGACCTCCTCCAATCTTGCTCCCCAATGGCACACACCTCCAGAAGCCCCTTCACTGTCGGCTCTGCAAGTACCTCATATAAAGCACCAGCAGGTCTCTCTGTCTGCGTGCCAGCGTCCCTTACCAGGATATCTTCCTCAAGATTGTCTGAGAGTGGGATGCTCCGAACGGTGATGCCACTGAAGTACTTCTCCACGACGTGGATGAGAGCTAGGTACTTCACCAAAACTAGGTCCCTGGCTTGGTAACTCTTGTCGATGTGAGAAACAATGAGCTGGGAATCACTCTTCACCAAGAGTCGCTTGGCCCCCGACGCCTGAGCTTTGCGTAGCTTGAGCAACAGAGCCTCATACTCGACAACGTTGCTCATGACCTCAAGTCCAGGTGGGCAAAGTAGAAGGTACATGTCTCATTAGGGGATTTGAGGACTGCCCCAACCCTCGCGACTTCTGAGCACCAAGAACCATCCACATAGATTGTCCAAAGGGATCGGTCGGCGGGGTAGACAAGGACAGTTCCATAGGGGTCTACTCCACGATGAAGTCTGTCAACACCTAGGACTTGATTAAGGTGCAAGAGACGAAGGTAATTGAGAACGGGGCCAGCTTAGTAGCCTACTTGTTACGAAGCATCTCGTCAATCGAAAATGATGATGACATTCGGATCTCATGTGCTATGAAGTAGTGTCAGAGTTTCCTTGAGGTCATGAGGATGGTGTAGTTGAGCTTCTCTAGCTCGGTATATCTCACCTTAGCCTCTTATAGAGCTTCGAACGCATAGTATACAAGGTGCTACTTCTTCTCAGACTAGCACAACACTCACGGAGATGGGAGTTACTGCGACATAAGCGACGGGGCTATCTCTGGGTTTTGGGCTATGCAATAGCTGGGGAGGACACCAAGTAGTTCTTCAAGTCATCAAGGGTGGCTTGACAGTCAGCACTCCATTTGAAGGTGTGCAAGCCTTGCAGAATCTTGAAGGAGAGCCCCTCTCAAACGAGTGAGAGATGAATCATCCTAACGTAGCCAACCATCTAGCCAACTTTTGCCTCTTGTGGATGTTTTGGTGAGGCTTCATGTTGAGGATGGTCTAGATCTTCACGGGGTTCGCCTCGATCCCATGCATCAAGACCAGGAAGCCCAGCAACTTCCAACTTGTGCTTCGAAGATGCACTTATCTGGGTTGAGCTTCATGTTAGCCTAGTGTAGGTCGTCGAAGGTCTCTTGGAGGTCGACAGTGTGCACTTGTGCAAGAATGCTCTTCATGATGATGTCATCCATATAATCTTCTATGTTGCAGTCGATCTAGGAGTCAAGCACTTTGTACACGAGCCTGGCGAAGGTGGCACCGACATTCTTCAGCCAAACGCCATCCAGACATAGCAGAATGTTCCGAAGGGTGTGATGAAGCTGGTCTTTTCCTCGTCTTCCTTGGCCATCCGCACCTAATGGTACCCCAAGTAAGCATTGAGAAAGCTCACAAGCTCACACCCTGAAGTGACATCGACCAACTGGTCAATCCTAGGGAGTGGGAAGTCGTCCTTTGGACATGTGCTATTTAAGTTTGTGTAGTCCACGCACATGTGTCACCACTCGTTGGACTTTTTAATGAGAACTGGGTTGGCAAGCCACTCTGGGTGAACCACCTCCCATATCACATCAGTGTTCTAAAGCTTTTCCACCTCCTGCCTCACCATGTCCTGGTGTTCACCTAATATCTTTCTGAGCCTCTGTTTGATAGGCTTGGCTTCAGGCTTCACGGAGAGCTAGTGCTCAATGATCTTCCTTGGGACACCAGGGAGGTCCTCTGGGCCCTATGTGAAGGCATCATGATTTGCCCATAAGATAGCCAATATGGCCATTGCTATCACCGGGTTGAAGTCCTCGCCAAGCAGCACGGTCTTGGTGGGATCAGCTTCTGCAAGGGGCTCGACTTAGGTCTCCCCATGGGGCATCAGCTTTGGCATCCACTTGCTGAAGGAAGGGGCTTGGAAGCCCGGCTTTGCTCCCCAACTTTCGAAGCAATAAAGTGCATGTAGCGGATCATCGCTCGAATGTCCTCGTCTATCTTCCTTGAAAGGTCTTGGTCACCACGCACGGTGATGACCCCTTCAGGGCCAAGAAGCTTCAGGCTGAGATAGGCATGGTGAGGTACTGCCCTGTAGCGATTGATGGTCGCCCTACTCAGGATCACATTATATTGGTATGGGATATCAACGATGTCGAAGACCATGCTCTCACCTCAGGTGCCACCCCCGGACCTAAACCCCACGATCAGCTCGATCTTGCCTAGGGCTAGGACAAGTTCATTGCTCAAATTGAGTAGTGAGACACCAGGCTTCAACGGGAGTGACCGTGAGATTTTGAGCTTATCAAAAGTGAAGGCAAATATGATGTCCATGGAGTTTCCTCCATCCATGAACACACGCCTTACTTCGCACCCAGCGATGCAGACATAGATCACTAGGGCATCGTGATGTGGGAGGCTGATTGGGGCAAGCTCTTCACCATGATGGCTTCGCCTCCTCCCACCGCCGCTATGGTGGCCTTGTACACACAGACAAACTCCACTGGGTCAGAGCTTTCTGAGTACTTGGTGACCTCCGGCATCCAAAAACACACTGGCCACAATGTGGCTTGCAAGCTCAAGTTTAGCGGGTTCGAATGGTCAATGAGATGAATAACCTCGTGGGCGGGAGTCCCTTGAGGTGGGAGGGTGCGAGGGAGGTTCGGCGCGGAGTTGGGTACGAGCTCTTGCACTTGGCCAACCTAGGGCAGGCTAGCCCTTTGGTGTCCGCGACTCATTCCCATGCCCCTAGTTGAGGCCAGGACTTCCCACCGCACTTGGTCGAGTTGTGCTTGGAGATCGTTGGCTTTTTGGGCTCCGACCGAAGGTGGCAGGTTCGTCCTGGTGTGGACTTCGGCTAACTCGGCTCGAAGGGCTTCGAGCTTGGGAACCTTGGGGCATGTTGCCTCTTGCACTGATGCTCCTGCTTCCTTTAGCTAATTTCTCAGCTCCTCAGCTTCCCGTGCTTCCACAGGTCGGCTTGCGCTCTCTCGAGTTTCTCCTGGAGTTCCCCTACTTGGCGAGCCTCAGTTGCGGATAGCAAAGCATCAGTCTGCAACTCCCTCAACTGCCTTTGGAGGTCCTCCACTCCCGCTCCACCTCCTCACGAGCATTTGGAGGGTCGGCCTCCTGGGAAGCTATGGTCTCGTTGGTGACTTGTGCCTCCATGGAGAGGTTCGGCTGCGCCTTCGGTCGCGAGGCGACGCAGGCTGCGATCTGGCTTGACTTCAGCCTCGGAGGAGGATTTGCACCTCCCACCTCGGGAACCTTCTGTGCCTTCCCCTTCTTAGGTGGCACAGCTTCTTGCTGGAGTCCCCATGGACAACATCAACTATCGTCAATATGATACCGGACAGTAAACTTAAAAACATCCCCGGTCGAATTCGGAGACCACCGAGGATGCAGAGGGACTTAGGGAGAAACACACAAACACTAAATGTATTCAATATAGGTGTCTAGGGTTACAAAATGACCTCTCACTCTTATTTATGGGAGGTCCTAATTATAGAGGAGTAGATAGGGTGAGTAAAGTTAGAAGTTCACCCTCGGGGCTTTACTTACTTCTATGTGGGTCCCGCTACATTTATGACTCCAAGGTTGAGCCGTGGTTGACTTCGGACTCTGCCTAGGGTTGGCCCCTAACCTCGCCCGGGGTTGGCCCATACCGTCTCAGAGGTTGGTCACGTGGACATCACCGAGGTTGGTCCTGTAAACTTCGTCGAGGTTGACTCGTGAACTTGGCTTAAATTGGACCTTCCTACGAGTGCCATTACTCTGATATGCTTGTGGGCCAAGGTAGCGTAGGACCATCCCCAACAAACACATTATATTGGAAGAAACTTTCTATCGATCGAGTCTGCCAAGCTAGCTAGCTTGCTTGAGATGCGTGCCTTCGCTTGCTAACACAGAATGCTAAAGCTAATGATATGCACAGCAAACGACGCACATGCAGGGAGCAAATGGAAAGAGAGAGTATAATGCAAACGTGCGAGATTGACGATGCTTGTACGCAAGAAACCTGATGACTTTACCCCCTATTCTATTCTTTTGATATATGGCAGGTGTCTTTTGATCGAATAGATAATTTATGGCTATAACTTTTAAAACGGTAATAGATGACAAAGATATTAATATAGATTATATATTTTGAAAAGCCATAGAAAAAAATGACTTTGAAAAACCGTTCTATTTATTTCAGTTTTTAAAGAAAATAAGTATAAAAACCATTTAAAAGCAAAAAAGAATAGGCGTTAATAAGAGCGCTAGACTAGTCAAAAGTTGAGCTTTTAACGAGCAAAAGTTGTTCCCCTTCACATCACAAGGGCTTCTCGTCACGTTCCGACCTGCCCCCGTTCGGGGCTCTGCTAGCTCGCCGTTTTTTCGTTCCAGTTTTGTGGTTTTGACAAAACCAGTCTCCGGCCGGTTATATATATATATATATATATATATATATATATATATATATATATATATATATATATATATATATATATATATATATATATATATATATATATATATATATATATATATATATATATATATATATATATATATATATATATATATATATATATATATATATATATATATGAAAATTACATAAGGCACCAACATCCGATACACGTGTATGATTGATAATTTTTTGAGTTTGGGTATGAAAATATTTTATACCCTTGATATATTTATGGTAAGTAAGTTTTGAACTCAGTTCAAATTAGTTTGAACTACTTTTGAGTTCAATGCAACTACAGTGAGTATATACTATAAAAATAGTTCAAACTAATTAAACTGAAGTTGAATTTAAATTTTTGAGTTTGACATCTCAAATATACTTTTTATGGGTATATGAAGATACCCACATCAAACGTTGATAATCTCGAAGCAAATCAACGGGTATTGATATTGGTGCCTAGGCACCATGGTGCATGAAACACTCGTTATATATATATATATATATATATATATATACCTTTTACTCCCGGGTGTAATTACACCCACTTCTAATATACCACCTAAACAAACTTGAAATACTCCTTTATCACTTTAGGTATACTCATATACTAATTATAAGATACTCCAATGTGAACCACACGAAAAAACTGTAAGGAAGTCCATAGTTTTTAGCGTATTTTATAAATACCTTTTTATACGTACATAAAAAGGAGTATGTTAAAAAAAATATACATACTATATATATATATATCTGTTATTTATACTATATATATATATATATATATATACACACACACACATTCTCTGTGGAGACTGGAGGTCGAGCTAGCAGAAAATGAGTGAAAAGCTTGCATGCATGCTTCTCCCGACCGGTCATTAAGCTTGAACGTTGCACTATTCACTTTTGAACTTGATACGTACAGTCCCCCTGATCAACTCAGCTTCGACTTCTGGCTTATTTTTCACTATTCATAAGTTTCGTCTTTTTCTGAACTTTTGGCTTTTCGTTAAGCTTTTTTGCCAGTTCTTTTTTTTCCCGTATTTGTTTGTATTATACGTAATGGGCTAACATATTTTTTTATTTTTAAATTTTTTAAATTTAATTATGCTAAATAAGTCTCTGTCAGCTACAGTGCTTTTTTCAGTCAGCTACAATATTTTTAGCCATAAACCATAAGCTTTTCAGCCGAACCGATCACATGCCTTACAGTCGCCATGCGTGGTACACACTAGACAGCAGCAGAAACATATTACGCGCGTACATGAACATGATCAGGGCAGCGCAGTCAGATTCGGTGGACACCTCATGTGTCTGTGATGGAAACCATTATTGGTCTCTTCACATCGGATAAAGTTAGACGGAATAATTCATTTTGTAAGAGCATCACGACGCCTCTTGTAGCTTGTATCTAAATCTATACTACATCAGATTTTGCGTGATACGAAGGAGAGAATGTAAGAAAGGAGAAAAAGGTTATATCTTGCACGGTATACATCCCTTCGAGAGATCCAAGAATTTAGATACGAGTAACATATGCACTGGGGAGAGGCTTATAGGTGGGATTTTTTTTTGGGTTGTGCCTTATACCTTTGGTTTATGATTTTTGAATTCTAACTGTTCGCGAGAGAGAGTATGAAGAGAAAGACAATCACATACAATTTTAGTCGATTGATATAGCTGAAGTCGGTATAATATTTACTATAATCGACTTGTAAATCCCCCTAAAAGACGCATCACTTAAAAGGTAGTTACTATAGCAAAAGCCAAAAAACATAAATACGAAACACAAAAAACCCAGCCTATATCTCAAAAATGCATTTGTGGGCTCCATATACTTTCTCCCACACACATTGGTCCCCACTAGGATCTTCTACGTGAAGAATGGATCCGTTGGGTTGGCAGACGAGGTAGATTGATGCAGTGTACTAAATAGCGAACGTAGCAGCCGCTATTGTGGTAGCGGGGTCTAGGCGCTACTACGACATTGTACCAATGCAAAATTGCGGATGCTATAGCAGAGATGATGGGCGCTACTGTGCTGGTAGCAGACACTATTGTGGTGGTAGCGGACGATATTGCATTTTTAGCATTATTTAAGTCATATATGCAAAATTGTTGCAATATATATGCTCTTTATGCTCATAATTTGGTACATGTATCTATTACATGTTAGTTGATACAAGACATAATTTAAATATGCATATAAAACTCAAAAGTATCACTATTATTTAGAATACTCTATGAGAATATAATGTCCACTATCCGATATTCGCTACACCAAAGCCAATCCGCTACAAGTCCGCTATTTGCTATTTACAACCTTGTACACAAGGAGTTGCACGCCTGTACTTGCCACAGTTGAGTCTACTGCTATCGCGGCCAACTTTAAACCCCTGTGCTCATTCTCTTTGTTGGAGTAAAACTCCCTACCATCATCGCCCTTGCTTTTGGCCGGCCAAGACCACCATTCCAGAGCACTACTATGATGTTCGAGCACTACCTTCTATAGTGCCACTACCTGTGTAAGACCATGTGGTGGTAGCCCCATGAGGGTAATTAGTATTTGATATTGCTTGTGCTTTACGTCTGTTAGTTGAGTTTGGTTTTTGTGAGAATTTGTAGTGTAACATGTGCTATCTGGAGCACCAGTCAGACTAGCCTAGAATGGTGGTCAGACTGTTGAGGGGTGACTGTTAGAACGTCAATGCCTGGTGGTTTGATCGGTGGGCATCGGTTGTAGTTTGACCGGCCATGATGGCAGTCTGACCAGCGTGCTCTCGGTGCCGGTTAGACCAACATGCTATGGCGCGGTCAAATTGGCCCTATTTTTGAGAGGAGTTTGTTTTGATTTGTTTCTTATGGTGTTAGTAACAGCGAGAGTCCATACAAGTGTTAGTCATATTGTGTCCATGCAATGTTAGTCATGAGATTTATATGCATATGTTAGTCATGGAGTAGGTTTATGCATATGTTTTACTAATTGAGAATCAAGTGCATGCCATTTGTGCTCGGATTGATTTTTTGTTCTTTGGTGTGCAGGTGCTTTGATGATGGATTGCGATCAGCAGCAAGCCCGAGGCCCGTGGCCATGGGGTGTTGCGTAAGTCTAGGTGGAGCATCATTTCAAGTTGAGATCACGGGAGAAAGACAAGGGTCATGAAGTGGCAAGCTTGCATGTGGTGTGCGAATTGGTTTTATGTGTTTCAAGTGGTGATGGTTCTCAGAGCAGACGTACGATCTTGGAGGCAAACATTGGACATCGTAGACTATGGTGTGCTATTGGTGTGCCACGGGACTTGGGCGTTTCAAGTGGTGACGACCTCGGCGCAGGTGTATGATCTTGGCGATAAGTCATGGACATCGCATCGTCATGAAGATCGATGTGTGGCAATTATGGAAATTGTCCGATACCAGGTCAAGTGATGATTTGCAAAACCGCAGTGTTAGCCTAAGTGGTTTAGGTCACATCTTTGTAGATAAAATGTCTTATTGGGCTTGTGGGGTCTTTGGGAAGTCACGCTTTGAAAAGCATACAATTATGTGTGGATTACCGGATTGTTTCATGTGTAACTAGTGTGATCCACTAAGGATATGCTAGTTGTTAGGGTTTAGTGAGAGGCAAGGAGCCTCCAATATATATGCCTTGTATTGAATTGAGTCATGTGAGATTCCAAGATTAGGATTAGGGTTTACTTGTGTTAGTCTTTTGTGTATGTACTCTACACTTAGAGTTTTGCTATTATAAGAGATTGATTGTAAAACATTCCTCTCTTAGTGAAATAAACATCCACAGTTTGCCCAAGAGAGTTGTGCCATGGATCCCCTCTTGTGCTTTTGATTTGATGGGTTTTCTTATTTAGATTTCTTTCTTCTCAATCTTTCCTAATGTCAAGGACATGTAAGAGGTGGAGATATCTCCTAGAGATAAGATCTCATCTATATAGGCATAATCTAGGGGAAGTTCTCGAGTTTGCTCCTTTTTTTCTCAATGGAGAGATGATTTTAGGATTTTGCTCTTGTGGGTGTTTTAAGTTGAATTCGTGCTGTGATTTAGTTTACTATGATATATGAGAACCCATCTAAGATTTTGAGTTGAATTAGATTTTGAAGAGACATCTATCTCCTCTGACTTGCCATACTAGATCCTACAACCTAACAGCCACACCCAATTGCTGCGTCGTGTCACTAACTACTGGCTACCATGGCTCAGTAGCGTCGATGTCTAACGGTGGCACCATAGCTGAAGTGCATGTGACTAGCACATATGCAGATGGATGGGGAAGTCATCGGGGGAGACGAGGAGAGATGGTGACGAGCGAAGGGGGAATGGCGGTGGCAAGTGGACAACCATAACAACAATCTTAGTGGATGATCAGATTTGTAAAAGTTCGTGTACCATAGAACAGTATAACAACTGCAGATTGTGGCTTAAAAGACCAATACTTGCAAAATGGTGCTTCCATGCATCACCCTTTAAGGGGAGGTGCACAAATCTTGAGAAACATAAAGGAATTAGTAGATAAAAATCAACCCTTATTTTGTACTTTAATATTTATGAGCATATTGAAAGAGTGGTTCATGTTTGGTTTAAAAAACAGAGACTAATGCTTGTCACTTGTGCGGGTGTCCGAGGGATCATATGAGAAGGTCTATGAATACTTGTGATGAACCATTGTCAATGTGTGTTGAGTTGGATTTTACAAAGTTTGGCAATTTTTCAGTTTCTCTATCATGCAACCAGTCTGACCGGTATGGGGACCGATCAAACTGCTGGGCTTGACCAATCAGACCATTGCAGAGGTGCCAGATTGATCGCTGAGGTGGTGATCTAACCGACCGCTTGGTGGCGATCAGATCGGCTAAACTCTGAATTTCAGTTGAGAGTTATGAATTTGGTAAATTGATCATGGACCGAGTCGAATTGCTCTAGGTCAGTGCATTCATGTTGCATGAAGCATGTTTAAGCTGGTGTGAGTCAAGTTGTGAATAATTACCTGGAAACTTTGTTGATCAAAACCGTGGCATTTCAGCAGTGTTTGGGAAAGTGATTTAGGTGAAGAAAATGCTAAGAAGACTAAGCGGATCAAAGGCTAATGATTTAATGGGTCTGTGCTCATGTGCTTAAAAAATGTGTGATGAGTTAAGTGTGAGTGTAAAACCCGTATTTTATGGGGTTAATGGGTTTTCCCCAATTGTACTAGTGGATAATATCCATTAGTATTAGAGTAAGTTGATTGCTCCATCTATTTAATGGGTTGAGGATAAAAACTTGTAAACCAACCATCCTAACTATTTCATTCTAGAGTTCTAGTGTTAGGGTTTGAAAGAGAAGAGTAAGTGTTGTAGTGTACTCTCTTATCCTCTTTATAGAGTGGCTTTAAAACATTTATCCTTAAGTAGCAATAGATCAATTTTGTTCGTCTCTCACAAAGTATTCCTGTTTTGGTTGATTTGCTCTTATTCTTGTTGGTTCTTTGCTTCTTCTCTCTGTTTCTTGATATTACTGTGTTCTAAGGATGTGTAAGTGATGGAGACAACTCATGTAGATCAAATCCCATCTATCTAGGTACTGTGATTAGCAAGATTTCGAAGTTGTCCGATTCTTACTTGATTTGGAGCATTTATTAAGAAATCTTGATCCGAGAATTTTAGCATCAAATCTTTGGGTAGTTTTGCTTGTTTTGACATGTGGGAACTTATCTAAGACCATCTTGACTGTTCTTAACCTACAAGCAAGTTGTTTATCAAGTTTTGATATTTCCTCAGTTTTGATGCAACCTTACATATTTTGAGGAATGGTAGGAACTTTGGTCAAAATCATTATGATCTTTAGATGGAATAGGTTATTGAGACCATCAGCAGGTGTGTGCAAAGTTTCAGTATTATGGATTTTAAAGTTTGCACCAAAAGTGGTTTTGGCTTGGAGAACAGGGGAGCGATCAGACCACTTCTAGGCTCGATTAGACCGGCCACCGATTAGATCAGCCACTGATTAAACCAGCAGTTTGTGGCCAGTCAGACCATTCACTGGTCATTCCACACCTCTAGTGACGGTCAGATAATTCTGAGTTCTCGCCGTTTTGGGTTGTTGCTTAATTTTAAGTTGTCAAATATGATCTTCATAGCTTTTCAACTATTAGAGTAAAAAGATTTTTATGTGCTTAAGAAAAGATTTTACAAAGGCATCATTTAAACTTTTCTGTCGCTATTACCGGCTCTACAGTGTCCCGCTCTATCCGTCCGGGTACGGTGGACACGAACAAACGAGGAAACGCATGACGACCAACAGAGAGTTGGCACGCACGCGCACTCCCGTCGGTCGATCCAGGCATCCAAGCTTAGCTTGCACACCTGCAGATATGGCATGGACGGATCACGGATGGATCGATCGGTAAGTGCCGGCCGAATTTTCCCTTTGGCGCACGCGGCCACGTGAAGCCGGAATATAGACATCTGCTCATGTCCCCAGGTGCAAGCCTAGTGTGGCACAACTAGCAATCGTCTAGCTAGTGCCGAGCCCCTTTCCTTTGGGGATCGATCGATCCGCGCACGCCTAGCTACACCTGCAGCAAGTTACATTGTTCGATTCGATCCCCTCACCGCCGGCCGGGCCGTGGCACCAACTATCTCCATCCACGTCGGCCGGGGCCCTACCGGCGACAAGTTCCAATCCTCGAACAGTGACATCGATCGGTTGGGCAGGCGGGAGATGAGATGGCTGCGTTTAATTTGTCCCTTGCCACAAACGTCGCGGCGTGGCGTTGCAGATTAAGATCGATCATCCATGGATAGGTATAGCCGGATGGGCACACTACTGTACGCATCATTCATGGTTGGCTTAACTGGCTAGCTAGTTGCATGTATGTGCAAGCTGGAGTTGCAAGGCTTGTTAGATCAATGATGTACAATCAATCTAGCTTGAATCTTCTCTCTTTTTAATTCACTTTTCTTAACTTTCCGTTTCTTTTGCGGTTTATGCCAATAATAAATTCCTTATAGGCGAAGGAATTATGGCGCTCTCCTTGAAGCTATACGCTCCACCGGCTTTCCCTCCGTCCGCCACGTGGCTTCGTCTACTTCAATTCGCCTAGCCCCTTGCCTTGTGGTGCGCACCCTCTAGCCCGTCCCAAATCCTCACTCTCTCTCAGAGAGAGTCTCTCTCACCCTCCTTGTCTCTCTCCTAACCGACAACACCGCCGCCTCGATCTACCGCCACCAACAACCGTCTTCACCGCCGGTGGCCTCCCTGGTTCCCCCGTCTTCCTCTACCTCCGGTTGGCCTCAGCTAGCCCCGCTGCCTCCGCCTAGCACCGCTCCGCCGTCGAGCCATGAGGGCAACGCCGTCGGATCCAACGGATTTGGCCATCCCCTTCATCGCTGGTGACCTTCGTGGCTCCCTCCTCAAAACTCCCCCACTGATTCTCCTACTCCCTTCCTCTCCTTCCTGATCCCCGGTCGCCCCGCCTAGATCCGCCGCCGCCTCTGAGTCTGGCGCCTCCTTGCCGCCAACCACCTCTTCCTTCTTTCTCACTCACTGCTCCCCTCCTCTACTGACCGCCTCCCTCCCCTTCTCTAAATCTACCGCCGCCACGGTTGCATTGTGCCACCCTTCAATGATGACGATGACCCTGGGCACACCGGCGTCACCCTCCCCAATCGGCCACCTCAAGCTCTCCCCTTCCTTCCCATGTCGGCACAGCGTAGCGCGTATTTCCATCCTAGTGTTGTTTAAAGGGTAGGGAAAGTGTGGCCCAATCGATCGAGCAACCCGCATTGACCGTTTTGAAAGTGACTATGGATTCTCTCCTCTTTTTCCTGTGCGTTTCAGTAAACTATAGCTCTCATCCTAAAAAGCTGAAGCACATAAATTTTTTTCAAAACATAGCGTGTTTCTGGCTTCTAGAACAAATTTAATAACTTCCTGCGAAACAGCTTCTGTCTTTGTTCTGAATTAAAGATGGAGGTGGTACGAGTGTGGACATGCAAGTGATTGAATTGGAGCCTCCCAATTGATCAACTTTGTTTGGTTGCTTCAGCTAGCTGCTAGCTATACATGGATGCCTGGTTTCAAAAGCTCGTTGTCCGATTGAAAGTATGCCATGCCTTTGCTGATTGAAAAGGATAGATGTAGATGGATCACGCGATATTGTTGGGAAGGCCCACAAGGAAGTTGCAAGCTAGCTACTCATTTTTCGTCCCCATACCAAAATAAATACAATCTTACTAATTGGGCTGACTGATTTTATACGTTTAAGTCCTCCTCAGCTTTGGCAAGATGGGCCGAGCCAACCATGCTAGCCTAAGGCACGGTACTGTTCATTTAGCCTAGACAAGACATGACACGAACAGTAAATAGGCTGTGCTGACCTGGCCCGACTGGCGTGCCTTGCTTGGACCGACACCTCGACATGCCAGGCCAGCCTGGCACGACCAAGTCTAGCACAACACAGCATGCTATTTACTCCTCTCAACCCTCCTAGGAGTCCAGGTCTACATAAAATAGTGTAGTAACTCTCATATAGTAGTGCAGAAAAATTACCTACAGATGATAGTAAATTTACTTATATTAGAGTTATTGTACTCTTCTGAGCGCAGATGGTTGACTCGGCAGTAAAACTACTTGTGATTTCCAGTAAAAATACTTACAACTAGCAGTAAAATTACATATGATCGATAGTAAACTTACTGCCAGTGGCCCCCTGCGGCTCTGCCACTGCCGCATACGGCAGTGGCTCCGGCAAGTGATGCCGCTGGGCACTAGGCTAGCTGCCCCCGCCGCCTCCTCCCTAACAATCTGCCCTCGTCGGCCTCGTCTCCTCCCTCCTTAGTCGCCGCCACCTCCTCCCTCCCTGCCCACACCGACCGCCGCCACCTCTCTCTGGTTCTCCCTCTCATTAGCCTTCCTCTTCTCTAACCACCGCCTTTAGCTTTTTCCTCTTGCGCTGGTGGCAATGGCGGTGCGGCGATTGCGGTCACTAGGCTAAGTGTGCCCGGCCTGACCTGGTCCGGTCCCTCTTCGTGGCGTGCCTAGATTGGAGGGTAGGCACGTTGACTGACACAATATAACACAGTAACTTATTCATGTTTGCCATACTAGGCCTAATTGTATCATGCTCTACTTGAGCTCGTGTCGTGCCATGTGAGGCGGCCCACTTAACCCACCTTGGTTTCTGACTCGAAGGGATTCATTAGCAAAAAAGGGATCACGGTACACTCAGAGTTTTCATAATGGCCCCCAAAAGGAAAAATATTACAAATAAGCCCTTGGGACAGCAGGAGAAGAAAGGGGGACTCGATTTGCATCTTTTCAACACTTGGGGGGCTTCTTGTCATGGAATCCAGATCAGGCGGCCGCGGACTTTCCAAGGCGATTGACGGCGGCGAGGAGCACATGGGGGGCCTCCGTAGCTCAAGTGGCGCTTGGAGGTTAAAAGGATGGAGCTTCTGAATTGAGGCGTCAACGGTGGCGCGAGACAAATCGCCGGTGACAATGCTCATGCAGAAGCTAGCTCTGAGTTGTCGTGGACAATAGATTTGTGGTGATCATTTGTGTTTCAGCTTCTGGCTTCCGGCTTATTTTTCACTATTCATAAATTTCGTATTTTCTGAACTTTTGGCTTTTTGTTGAGCTTTTTTGCCGGTTCTTTTTTTCCAGTATTTGTTTGTATTATACGTAATGGGCTAACATGTTTTTTCTATTTTTAATTTTTTTAAATTTAATTATGCTAAATAAGTCTCTGTCAGCTATAGTGTTTTTTTTAGCCAGCTACAGTGCTTTTCAGTCATAAGCCACAAAAAAAACCCCACATGATCACTCCCTTAATGGCCCCTAATTAACAGCAGCAACAGCGTCAGGTAGGAGAAAAAAAGAAGAAACAGCGCATCCAGTAGATCCAAAATCAGAGTTTTAGAACTCTTGATTGATTTTGCAAAGTGCAGTTTTGTATTAGCACGTCCTCCGAACTAATTTTGGTGTCCCTCCTATACGATTCAGTAGCTGACTGTTGTAACACGCTACACACGCACCCATTTTCCGTTTAATTACTCCTTGAGGTGACTGGTTAAGTACGTACGTACTAGTAGTTTTTGAAGAATGCTACGTCATAAGGTGGTACCCTTTCATGGTAGTTCCCGTACGTACTGCATATTTCATGCGGTATGGCGGAAAGTTTAAGCGCTTTCCTAATAGGAATTGCCCGTACGTCTCACCCTTGCCAGCTCACTCTCGTACGAGATACAGCAACCGCGGCTGTATGCGCATCAAGACGATCGCTAGCATGCAGCTTACCGTTGATTAGTCAGCCGGCCACGGCCAAGAGCTTTCTTCTTCCATCTATAGGTCCTGATCTTTTTTGCTATAGTTTTTTATTTTTAACTGAAATTTTTGAATTTTGACTGTTTACGGTACAGATTATGGAGAGATTGATACTCACTTGCGATTTTGGTGGTACAGATGTTAGACTTTTAACATGTACTACGTTTAACTTGTTGACCCCGTCTTGAGAAAATACTCTGTTTAAAAGTTAGGTACTATAGCGGCTGCGAAAAGCCGGCCGGCTTGTTGCCTACCGAACAGGCCCATAGACTATAGTAATAGCTCTCTCCTTTTCTCTTCTGCTTCCTCCAATTTTTTTATAACTTCCTAAAACTCATGCTATCAAATTTTTTAAAGTTTAACCATTAATAAATTTAAAACTATCTAGATTGTCTATACAAAAATTATATTATTAGATGTATCGTTAAAAATATTTTCATAATATTATAATTTTATTAGTGTATCTTAATGTAAAACTATAAAAAATAATGATCAAAGTCGCTATAAAAAAACGTCCAAGTAAAAAAGATATATGATCTCTGTCCGTGCTGCTGTCGTATCCATGCTGCTATCCTATCCATACCTGCAGCTCTTGCTCCGTAGACAATCTGAAACACTGCTATTAATACACTTTGCATTGGAGACATTAGGCACTGTGGGCAATTAGTTCGCCCTAAATGTGGTTGGCGGTCCCGATATGCGTGCACAGTGCATGTCATGTTCATCCCGTGCAGGGGCCTGTGGCCGGCAGCCCGGCACGAAATTTGTAAGGTTCGCCGGCCGGATAGAAACCTGGCACGGCCGTACGTACCCGTTGTTGCCTGCTTTTGGAACGTTGCTTGATACGTTCACTCGAATATGCATGGGTGGTCTCAGGATCAGGACCAGGAGATCATGCTCCGGCCGGCCAGTCTTGAGTCCCGTTGCGAAATCATTGGACCCGAAGACCCAGAAGTTAATATACTAAGCTAGGACTGGTGCTGAAGTATGTGCAACCTTTTTTGGGTTTAGACAGGGAGGGCCCACTCTTTTTTGTTTATAACTATTGTTTATGGATTTTGACTGAGGTTATGGAAAAATATTCGTTTATGATTTTAATCGGTATAGATATTAGATTTTTAACATGTACTATAATTAATTTATAAAACTTGGTTTAAAAAATAATCTATTTAAAAGTCAGATACTATAATACAAATTTAAAACTGTTTTTAAAAGCCGCAAAAATGGGGCCACCATCGAGTAGCTAGTACGTGGATCCATGGATCTGACTTCTGAGCTCCGACACGCATCGTTGATTTTTGTCAAGCAGGGTAGCTACTAGCCAGCAGGGGCGGATCTACAGTAATTCATGGGTATTCAGTTGAATACCTAAAATTTTTTGCAAAAAATCTATTATATATTAGGTATAGTATACATATATATTAGTAATTGAGTTTAAAAAAGAGAATATGAAGTGAAAACGAGCCCTGGCCGACGCCGACCGACCGATTCCCACGCGGCCCAGTCGGTCGCGTCGCTCCCACGAGGCCACAGCGCCACGCCCAAACGGCCTGGCGGCCCATTTGCTCCCACGCGCACGCGGCCACGCCCCGCTGAACCACTCGCCACTCGGACGCTGCGCTCGCGCGCCGTCTTCGGCAATCCTAATTCCCCTTCGCGCTGCAACGGCCGTCTTCGCCGACTCAACTCGCTCGGATCCTAATCCCTAACTCGCTCTGTCGCTCGATCCGGCGCCGGCGCCGGCGGTTAGCGCGTATTGGCGGCCGGGCGGAGCCGCGAAGGCTTAGTCCGGCTGCAATCGGAAGCGCCGCAGCGGCGCGTAGTTCCTCGTCCGCTCGTCGGCTCGTCTGTCGCCTCGTCGCGGTCAGCTCATCTCCTCCGACCCTCCGTGACTCCGCGCGTGGCGCGCGCCACCTGATAGGTTAGTTCAATTTTTGTTGGGGATCTTTGCCCGAAGCCCCAGAGGTCACCGATGGTGCTTTGTTTGCTTTTTCTTTGGATATTCCAGCTGCTCAAATGTTAGTGTTGAACTGTTGTCTGCATGGTTCATGCCTTATCGAGAACTAGTTGAATGAACGAAATCTTCTTAGAACTTCAATGGAGATGCTGCTTTGTTTTGGAAATTGCCAAGTCTGTTCTTGTTATCGATCTGGTTGCACCTTTCATATCTTGCTAGTTTTGTCTCTGCTTGCTCTGTGGATGTGTAGTACTAGTATGTTCTATTGCCTAGATGTTCTGTGCTAAATTCATGTTTACCAGATTATGAATTAATGTTTTGCAGTTACCCCTTTTACTATTGTTCATGGATCGATAATTGTGGAATCTTTTGGATTGTTTCTGGTTTACTCTGAACATTTGAGAAGCCTCTGCCCATTTAGAACAGTGATGTTTTTCCCCAAGTCTGAACGTTCTGTTCAGTTGGTCAGATTTTGTTAGGCAGCATCGGGATGTTTTGATCAGGGACTGGGTTAGTAATGGAATGGCCATACGTATCTGATATTGAACAAACTCCCAGTAATGATCAAATTTTGTTTTGTCATGTTAAGATGCAAAATCAGATTGCAGTTGATCCAACTCCATGACGGTTTTTCTTGGTGGGGTTCTTTGTGCTATTTAATTTGTGAAGGTAGGTAGAGGACTAATTACACATATTGTATTTACACAATATTATGCAACATGATTGTGGGCTTGTGGGGGTCAAACTAATTGAGAAAGTTCAGTGTGGTCTGTTTTGACTGTTGATGCACGAGATATTTGGTCATGTTTCATTGTTTGTCAATGTTCATGCTTGGTTATAATATTTTTGTAACTTTAAATACTCATTCCGAAATTCCTAGATCCGCCACTGCTAGGCAGCGGCCAGGCAGTGCTGACGGTCATGGGCCGCACGCACAAGATCGAAAGGATATGGATGCAAATCTCTCACCGACTGCAGTTAGATCTGAGCATCTGATGCAACGTCATGTCCATGTCTTGTTCATCCGTCAGAGCTAGCGCGCGCGCGACGCCAAGGTCTTGTGCAGGGGGAGCCCTGGCGAGTGGAGTCAAACAAACTGATCGTCAGTATTACGAGCTTAAGCACGTAGCGGTCCATCCGAGTTTTTATGGTAGAACCTGATGGAAATCGACGAAAATACGCGTGCGGCGCAATCGAGGCGCATGGCAGGGAGTTTGGTTGGTGCCCCCGGCCGTCCGCGCGGATGGAATCTCCGGACGAGCCACTTTAAGGCTGGTGAAAGCAACGCGTGATAGATATCCATCCGGCTCCGCCCCCACCCTTTTCCCTCGCTATGTCTTAGGCCTATGTCTTAGGTCTTGTTCGGTTAAACTGAAAAATAATAATTTATAACTAAAATTATTCTATAGCTAATTAAAATTACACTGTAGCTGAAGATGACTTTTTAGCGTAATTAAATTTTAAAAATTGAAAAAAATATGTTAGCTCATCACGAACAACACAAACGAATACAGGGAAAAAAAGAACCAGTAAAAAAGCTAAAAAAATCAAAAATTTAGAAAAGGTGAAATTTATGAATAGTAAAAAATAAACTAAAAGTTAAAAGTTTAAGTTGAAATGGGCCGAGCGTTAAGTCGATCCCTTTGCTTTATTTCCGGTTCCCTAATGCATGCCTCCTGGCTGGCGAGCGACAACGATACATCTGATCGAGCGGGCTCCGCTCGCTCGCCTGAAAGGGACACCGCCTCACCTCATTCATCTTCAGGATCGGCTACTAGCTGCTGCTGAGTACTGCTGCTGCATTGGCACCACAAAAGCGTACTAATAAAAGTAAAGTGTCACGTGGAACGTGTATTCATATTTTTGTTTTCACAGTAATCACGTTGGTATATCCATTGAAATATTATTATGCATAGTCTTGGATTTTCTATATTACTTTTAGTGCAGTAACTAGTAGGGTGGCTCACGCAAATAGATCTGTTTCAAAGTTTATAGTAACAAATTATATAACTTAGATATTCGATAACATGTTTACGTATCATGTAGGCTATTTAGATTTTGTTTAGACGTCATAAACATTAGCGATGACAATATAAGATTGAATGAAAATATAACTTAAGTAATGTAATTGAAGTATGAGATTTGATGAAAGAAAATGATGAGTATAATAAGTTGCTGGGATTCTTAGAAACGCAATTACTCTCCATCATGGGAAGATCATGTAGATGCATAATGCTATTCTTCTTTCATTAGTTACTCTTTTCCAAAATATATGCATTCAGCCCAATTCTTGATGATCCCTCCCAGTAGTTACCTTTCCAATGCAATACTCTATCACATAGTTATCTTCTACTTCTCTCCAATTATTGCTTAATGCTGATCGTTGTGGCCCCAAGTTTATTCCTTACGGCTGCTAATTTGTTTAGGGATTTTACTTAGGAATTTGTATGGAAATCAAATTGCTAATTTTATTATATTTTTTCTTCTCAATTTTAGTTATTTCTGGATTGTAGTTGACATGGACTCTTTCTTCTAATATAGATCGTTATAATCTAGATCCACCATGATCAATGATGTAGATCTTTCTCCTTTTTCTCCGATTAATATTTGGAATTTCTAGCCCTTGAGAGTGAACGTAGTGGTTTCTTTTAACTTAAAATCTAGTTGCTAATTTTTGCTTAATTTTTATTTTGAAATGTATTTATTTCAAGATTTTACTAAAGATTCGTATGGAAATCAAATTGTTTATTCCATTTTATTTTTTATTCCAAAATTTTGTTATTTCTGGATTTACTTGATATATACTTTTTCTTTTTATCTAGACTATTATAATATAGACCCACCACGATGAATAATATAAATCTTTCTCTTTTTTTATCTGTTTAACGTGAGGATTGCTAGCTCTTAAGAGCGAACGTGTGAAGATGATAATAAATAGATACAGCTAAAGTTATCATTTTTTTTTCAGAAGCAGTGTTCATGTACCATTTCTATCGGCCGGCTGAGTATAATTCATACCAGTAATAGTACGAGAAGGAATTTTTTCAGTAGCAGTCTTTGGGTAGGCCTAGAGGGGGGAAACACTGTGCTAGACGCAAACTATTCAATTGTAGGATTTTCCTTTTTTTCACTGTGTGATCCTCGAGCAAGGGCTGGTAGAGAACAGCTAACGGAACACTGTGCAATACATAGTGGCAGTCGAGCGATGGTAGATCGAATAGTTGAAACGTACTTCAAATAGAACGATCTACGTACCTTGCTCTACGTGGAATGTGCCGGTTATAAAATATACACATGGTCTTTTTTTAGGCTGTGACGGGTGGTTTTTGGTTTTGGTTGATAAATAGTAACAGTTGATAGAGAATCTATGAGAGAGACTACAGGGTAAGAGAAATTTCCGTGTAGTTTTGGCCAATATAGATAAAATTGGTATAGTGTCTACTATAATCAACTTACAAACTTCATCTTAAAAAACACTATATTTAAAAGTATTTTACTATAAAAAAAAGCTAAAAACTAATCCGAAAAGAATAGTCCGTAGTGCTATCCTTGTACATTGTTGGCCCAAAAGCAAAGTATGGAAAGCATTTCTGCACTGACTTCAGTTTCATAGCTGCCAATGCTGTTACGCAGTGTGTGTGTGTATTTTTGTGCAGATCGTACATCTTGTTGTCAATGTACACTGTTACCATATGTACAGTATCCATACTAGATTGGAGTGATATTATTACTTCTCTCTGACCGATCGAGATCTGCCGCGGTTGCAATAGTAGCGAAGCAACCGCAGCAAATCTAGGTTGTCTCCAGGAGAGCATCATGATCGGTGGCAATGCGGGCAGCGTGCAGTCCTTGAAGAACTGCAGCAGATCCGGATCCGCACTCTCATTACCATGTTTTTTTTTTGTTCTTTTTCAGGGGTAGTACGTACCCTCATTTGCAGAGTAGTATCCATTATCGGTCCATCTACATACTCGAGATCGTTGGTACGAGAACACTGAAAAATAAAGGCGCTCACCCTGGATACGAGGTTAGTATTATGTTACCCATATGGTACATCATATCTACCTACGACGCGCGCGCATGGAAGGCCTTGCTGCAAAAGGAAAAAAGAATTCCCAGTTAACTCCAGACTAACTAGCAGACAAGGTTCATTGGTCCCCTACGACCAAAAACGACAGATGACACGTTGGTTATTGGTTATGCGCAAAGCAAAAACAACTGATCACTGATTCACTGCAACTACAAAGCAAAATTTCGTTGGCGCTTTTACGAGTTTTTGCTGCCCCTGGCGGTGGAAACTGGAGAGATCTCTGGGCGCGGCCTGAGCCGGCCAGGCGTGCCTGTGTCGAACGCGCACTCTACACCACCCGCCCAGCTCTGCAACTGTGCGTACGTCTCTGCTGGGGTCCTGCTTCTGTTCCTCTGGCACGAGCCGGACGGGGACCGGATCCGACGGGCAGCTTGCTTAATTTAAAGCCCGCCGGACACTCCAGAGCAGGCAGACGCGGCACGCGAGGTAATGCATGCAGACGCGCGCCTAGCGCAGACGCGTTACTTTTTTTTTGGGAAACCGAAACTCTTCCGGTTCAAACGACTTTTAGCTTTTGGTTTTGAAACATGTTGATTCTTTATTTATTTTTTTGTATTGTGCATAGAAATATAATCGTCAAAAAGCCATCCAGATAAACCACTTTAAAACGATAGCGGAAAAATCGTTCTGTTTGTTTGACAAAAATTATAAGTGATAAGTCGAAAATAACTCGGCACGAAAATAAAAAACCATCGTAAAAAAGCCGAATTGAAACGTGCCTGATCAGGCGCGGCCACCACAAGCAATTCGTAGCCTCTCCTTGTCACATGGGGCATCGATGGGAACATCTTGAGGACGGAACCCCAAATACCTCTTGCGACCACCTTGGCGTCGCCCCGTAGCCTGCCGCCGGTCACCCAGCCATGGCGTCCAGACCCCCAAAATCCCCAATCAGATCTGGCTTCTCCTCCTTTGATTCCCCAGTCATGGCCTGCATCTCCTCCCCCTACCCACGCCCGGTTCCTTCTCTCCTTCCTCCCCCCACAGCAACCCCCACCCCTGAGTCGACCGGCGTCTTGCCTAGGTGTGGCCCCCACCGGCTCCAACCCTCCTGCCTCACATTCCCTGCTCTCCACCTATCATCAACCGGATCTCGTAACTCCTCATCGGAGCCCTGCAACCCCCTAATCTATTGATCTACACAACCTCTCGATGAAGCTCTGCTGGAGTCCGACAAACTGTAGGATCTCTGCCCCCAAGAAGAGCGGCTGGCCACTCTTTCACCTGCCCGCATTGATGTCCTTCCTTTGCCTACCCCCGAACCTGCTCCATGAACCTGCAAGTCCTCCCGTATCCTGCAAAATCATCTCTGGGACATGGTTCTGCCGAACATTCACTCTGGATGTCACCTCAAGTCAGTGGTCGTTGCCCCTCCACATTTACTCCAGGCGAAGCAATTTGAAGACAAAGCTAGATAGAAATATTGGTCTCCCCTACCTTCCTCTAGTGCCACCCTTCCCGAGGTGAGCTCCCCCCATCGGCTTTCATTGCTTCACCTTCAACGCTCAACAACCCGGCCTCTCGGCATCGATGAGAGATCGTCAAACCGCAGGTTTGGTGGCGTAAAGGCCAGAAGAAGTATCTCGCCACACACTCAAGCTCATCCCTGTCCAACAATTTCCCCCACAAGAACAGCAAGCCATAGCTATCAGCTCTTCCTCGACCGCACCAAAGGAAGATGTTTCAACTACCTCAGGCGTGACCACTTAGCTCATTCCTAATATGAGCCCTGCAAGTGCTTCTTGTGCCTTCGGTTCGGGCACAAGGCGTAGGACTGTGAACGTGTCATCTCCCCTACAGTTTAACCTCAACAGCGGCACCTCTCCTCTAGCCGAGAGCATCCACCAGCTGCCGAAGCCATGGCTAGCCACAACCTTGGCGACCCGGTGACCCGCCCAGAAGAAGATGCGTGCATCATCCCATCCTCCTGGGACCTGCAGAGAGAGCAATGAAAGCGCGAAGACTATATGGCAGTCATCTAGCTTGGCAAGACTAGGCCCAAAGTAGACCTCTGCATCGTCGCCGAAGGTATCATGAGGTGGTTCAACCTTTGGTCCTCTGACTTCTCCGTGCACCATCACTACCCTGAGAACTTCCTCGTCAACTTTGCACACAAGCACCACCGTGACGAGATAACTAACCTACATAAGTTCATGTTCCACAGCTTGGAGTTCCATGCCCGTTCCTAGAGGCCACTCCGCCATGCCTTCAGGGTTGCCTTCAGGTTCCATGTCAGGCTGTGCCTTGAAGGCCTCCCGCTGCATGCTTGGTCTGAAGAGGTGGCCAGCCGAGTCATCGAGAACAAGTGCTCACTGGACCGTATTGACAAGACGTTGCTCCACTAGAAGGACACACGCACGCTGCACCTGTGGGCTTGGACGACGAACCCGAGCTCCATCCTAAAGGTAATACGGCTTGCTTTCACTAAAGGCTCCTCCCATGGCCTGTCAACAAGCTTGCACACAATTGCAATAAAGATTGAATGGTGCAAGAAGGGCCTATCCTACAGAATACTCCTACACCTCGACTTCATTAAAGACTTCTTGGCGGCACCCCTAAAGTCAACATTGCTTCAATGGCCTTTGTTCCTTTAAGCCAGCCAAGCAAGGGCTATCTTGACACCTGGGCATTCTTGATGGCATCGCCAAGCTCGCTGAAGACCAACACAGCCAACACCAAAGTAACGAAATGGGCTGGCCTCCCAGGGGATAAATAGATAACCCCCATCGAAGCAAGCTTGGAAGGCCAGCTGAAGAAGGCTATCGCAACGAAGTCAGCTACCACTACAAATGACATGACAGCAATGACGATGACTGAAACCGCCAGTGAAAGCTCGACCATCGGGGACATAGGAGGACTCCCACTTATGAAGACGGCCGTCACGGGAAGACACAAAGCTCAAGAGTGGCCCCAGGATAGGTCGCCTTGTCCACGCCACAACATTGGTGGAAACCATTCAACACAATGTCCTAGCTGACCCATCATCTTCGGATCCCTTGCCACTCGCTCCACCGGCCATCTGGACTCTCAACTCCGTAAGCGCAACGACTCCATGGACTCCACCCTTCAGGCATTATTAGCCTCTCATGCGGTGGCTCTACGGTGTGACTTAGCTAACCTCCTCGACACCAAGCTTTGCCAATCCGAGGAAGAGATGCAAATTTCAATTTGTAGTATTTTACTGTAATTATCAATCTTCACACTAGTATTTGGTCTGTCCCATTTGTTCGAAGGTATGTCTTTACACTAATACTTACACTTTGTACGTCTTGCTTTGTAATATCAATGATTCTAGAAATGCAGGCAATTGAGGGCAGATCGGCATGGTACGGACTAGTAGCCACTGTAGTAGGAGTGGATGATGACATGGACGGACAGGGCACTGCCGGATGTCATCATGGAGCAGTAGTCGTACGACGTCCGGACGTACGATAAGTACCTGCGGTGGTACATACCCCGGCCGTGTGGCAGACTCACTGTTCGTCCACCAGATCGCCCTGAGCAGGTCATGCACGACAATAGTCTACTACGATCGATCGATTGCCGCAGTGCTTTGCGGCGCCATGACAGCGTAAGACATGTTGAAATTTCTGATCGTTTCATTTACGAAATTCATACTGGTTGTTACTAAACCTGTTTCATATGTCACCTTAGTTGGAGCGGGCACAACGCATCACAAGCGTGTCTGAGACCGCAATCATTAACCCAAACACACCATCAACCCTACAGAATACTTTGAAGTACATCCTAAAGTAGCCAAAAAATAGCGCACAACCTGAGCTGCGGCTTTTCGATGGAGCACACCGTGTACATCGGGCATGCAGTGAGGTACCATGCTCACTTGTTAGGTCATCGCAACCTAGTGAGTCTGGCTGGCCATCGCAATCTACCGAGTCTGTCCAACATTATAGTACTAGCCGTCGATCATCCACGGGCTGTATCGATGAGGAAGTAACTTATGTACAATCCTACATTTTGTTTTCTTGTTAGGTCTTACATGCCGCTAACATCATGGCGTTCTCTCGTTGCAGGTCCATCTTGAGATGCATCACTTTTGACCTCCGCACCACCTACACAGACTATAGCTCCCTATCGTTTATCTTCGTTGTACATCTGGCAGGTACGAGATTTGCATTCTACATCTAGAATTCTTAATGTGACTAACATTATTTCATCTTGCAGCATTCAATTCAACGTGGGGATAACGTCGAGTCCACTTATGACGATACGAGCCTCCCAGATGCTTCCACAGAGTGGTACACAGAGACAGGATTTGTAGCATACGCAGGGCAGAGCTCATTGTTCACACCATGCATAGGGTTTGGAGACTTTGGTGGCCAGAGCTCCTCTGGCTTTGTTGGCAAGTCGTACGGTCAAGGCCAGAGCTTCTCTGCATCACGAGAGGATTTCTAGAGTGCTTTGTTCAAGACTTTATTGCTGACGACCCATAGTTTGGCATGTCTCAGCAGGAGGATATCAACGCTTACCAGTCCCAGCTTGCCATATCTCAACCTACTGGACCACCGCCGACCACTCAACAAATAGAATGGTCTCCATACCTCCTTAGAACGACATGCAAGCTCCAAACCCGCTGACGTACCCCATGAGATATGGTTAACGCAAGACGCGATGAGAAGATAGCATGGCTTAGATGAGTGAGCCATATCGCATCCCATGTGATGCGTTTTTTGTAATATTATATGTACTACTTCAAATATTCGTTGTGCATAAAATTCTTAAAAAATAGACAATTACTACAACTGTGTCAGGAGGCTGCACGTAAAATTTTATAATTTTGGAGCTTGTTTGCTGTATTTAAAACTCCTAAAAATATCATAATCGTACTAAATTTTTAGCAACATTCACAGCGGATAAAATTATCAAAAAAAATTACACAATCAAGCACGTTGTGTCAATAGAGTATACATAAAATTTCATAATTTTTCAAGCTTATTTGCTATATCTAAACATTCAAACAAATAAAAATAAGGCAAGTAATTAAGCCAGCTAATTAGCTGGTTTAATTACCTGGCGCCCTATGGTGGGTTGGCAGGCACCTGGTATCCAGTGGCGGGAGGCAGGTGACACGCGTCAGTCCTACGGTGTTACCGTCCAGCCATCGAGTGGTAAAAATAGTATTTTTAGTAATACGACATACATAAAGTTATTTTTGTAATAACGGATAAAAACAGTACTATATATGTACCAAAAAGTCTAGCGTGGTAGTAGCATTATTAGACGTACTACGTACGCAGCAGCTATTATGGGGAGTGGCAGCCATGCACGCCATGGGAGTCGACCCCGGGCCTGTTTGGCAAGCAACAAGCCGGTCGGGGCTTTTGCTACAGTACCTAACTTTTAAATGGAGTATTTTTTCAAAATAGGGTCTCAAGTTAAACGTTGTACACGTTAAAAGCCCAACATCTGTACCAGCCAAAATTGTAAGTGAGTATCGATCTCTCCGTAATCTGTACCGTAAACAGTCAAAATTTAAAAATTTCAACCAAAAGTTATAAGCCGTAGCCAAAACAAACAGGCTCGGGCCCGTTACGCAGGCGGTAGAAGTCAAGAAATGTCAAATTCTTTTCCTTGGGTCCGCCCCAGTTTGTAAGAATCTAGTCTTGCATATATAGCAGTATATATAGCAGTAATTAATGACTTAGTGGTCCATGCATCACTAGCCGGCGCCCGTACAACAAAACCGTTGTAATGGTCAGCGTTTCCGTAAGCGCCGCCGGAGACACGCATGTTCTCTCCACAGTTAGCTCCCCTCTTCTGAATTTCTTTCTGCACGCGCCGCACCCTCTTTAATTTTTATTAGTTTTTGGCTGAGTTCTTTTTACTTTTAACCGGTTTATATTTGTATCATCTACAATAACTAGCTTTTAAACAATACATTTTTTCAAAGCGGAGTCAACATGAAGATTGTAGTAAATAGTGTACTGAGTTCAGTTGTATCGGCCAAAATCACATGTGATTATTTTTTTTGTATGTATTATCTTTCACGAACAGCCAGAATTCAAATATTTAAACCATAAACCATAAGCCATCAACCAAAAAGAACTCACCTTTTGCCCCGCCTGCCTGCAAGTTTTCATCGATTGGCAAGGCAAAGACGGCCTTCTCCGTTTTAAAAGTGTTGTGTTTTTTTGCTTTTAGCTAAAATAATATTATAGCGGTTGTTAATTTTTTAGGTATTCAATTAATATAAGTAAAAAATAATAGAAAAAAGAAAATACCATTATATCCCTATGAATAAAACAAAAGAAAAAGGAATAAAAGAGGGGAAGAAGTAAAAATCACATTAAAAAGCTATAGGACCGAAGATGGCGACTAGAGTAGAGGGTGATTTTTCAAATCTTTTCTCGAAGCGGAACCATGACACCAAGTTCTTTGCTGCAATAACTATAAAACGTTATGAAATTCAGGGACCAATCACTCGCACAAAAAAAATCCAAAAGAAAATGCGCAAAATCGTATTACCACTACAGTAACTGTGGTAGTACCACTGCAGTGCTACAGTAGAATCGGTAGTACCGCTATAATAGCCCGGTAGTACCGCTGCTGTAAAAAAATCAACATGGGAAAAGTAAAATCACAGCTTCAAAACAAAAATTGATAAAACTTTTCATCCGTTGGACAAAATGACTTGAAACATGGAATGCACCTTCTTTAGGATGTCAAGAACATATTCTAATCAACAATCGAAAGAATCATTGTTAAAGTTCTAATAATTTTCCATCTGAATGAAGAGCACACCAAAACCAGATAAATAAGGAAAATCTTAATCTAATCTTGCATGTGAGTTCTAGATGATCTAGCCAACCTTGGATGGATTTTCATATATCATAGCAAGCTAAATTACACATCAAATTCAAGCTAAAGCCCCCACGAGATTAAAACCCCCCAAAATAACCTTTTCTTGATCAAAACTAGGCAAACTCAAGAACTTTTAACAAAAAGTGTCTAGATGAATGGAATCTGATCTTTAAGAGATATCTCCACTTCTTACATGTCCTTAGCATCAAGAAAGATCAAGAGAAGAGAGAAATCCAAATAAGAAGGCCAAAAAATCGACAACACATGAGAGGATCTATGACACTACTCACTTGGGCAAAATTTATTTGTCATATTACTTGGAGAGAAATATTTTTTTAGCCAATCCTACAGGATAGCAAAGCTCCAAGCCTAGAGTACACACATAAGACTCCAACACAAATAAACCCTAACCATAATCTCTCAAGTCTCTCACAAAACTCAACTCAACAAAAGGCTTATAACTCTAACAAGACCTTCTCCTCAAAATAGCTACTGGCAACCACAGGCCAATACTACCGCTTCGGTCGATCAAATCATGATACAATCCGATACTATTATTTTCGGTCATACCAGGATTACAACACCGTTAGTACCGCTTGCTCCAAACTACAACAACTTGAAATATAATTTCTCAAAAACAAAAACAAGGCACAAGCAATGTCAAGTACTTATCACTCTCATAGAGTTGCCACCACATGGTCTTACAATCTTCTCCTTGATGAGTAATTTGACAAATACCCCAAATGCAAATATTTGAGTTTGAATTTTGGACTTCTAAATCAAACAAGTTCTAAGAGCCACTAGTGATCTAGATTTAAGAGAAAGTACGAACATGACCATAGTGGTAAGATGTGAAATGGTGCTTAGACTAAAAAGAGCAAGTTTTTACTGAAAGCTCCATCCACACCTAAAACTCCTCAAAAAGTAAATCATGCTCATGGTCCAGATAAAAGAATAATTGTTCATCATCAATAGTTTCACTTTTTTTTTTGCTATAACCAAATTTTGCCTTGATTTTTCTCACCCCTTTTTTGCAAAATAATCATCAAGGGCAAGGTGTTAGACCAAGTGCATAGGTTGTGAATTTAGTGACGATGAATAATTGATATTTGGGTTGCTTTAAAATTTGTGTTTGTGAAAGTTTTGGTCGGTGCTCTTTTGCAACACTAGAATCGGCAAACTTCGACCACGGCTGAAGGATCACGATAGAACGACTACGATAGGTCGACCACGACAAGCTTCGACCATGGAATTTCTACCATAACAGGTTGACCACAGTAGGTCGATAATGACATTTCTACCACGGCAGGTCAACCATGGCATATCGACCACAGCAGGTCAATCATGGCATTTCGACAACGATAGGTCAAGCTTGGCTAAATGACCACAGGTGAACAACCGCATCAAGAACAACCCATGTTCAGATAGAGTTTCATGTCTGTGTTTGAGAGGGAAACGGTTTAGGGCTCTAGCATATAAAAGCAGGGAGAGAATATGTGTTTAGCCATGGCTTTTGGGAGGCTTTTTGTGCTGGAGTTTGAGGGGTGCCGTGAGGGCACTTTGTAGCCACAAAACATGATTTAGATATAAAAGGTCATATCTATTCTAAGAAAAGTTAGTCAGGATCGGTGGCGCATTTTCTAAGCATCGGTGCCATGAGTAGTACGTGGCGAGGTTGCTTTTCTTCGTCTACTTGATGGCTCGTCGAGTGGTCCACTTGATCATCACCAACAGCATCGGCAAGGAGGTGCTAATTACTTGAAGTCACTGGTATTCTACAGGTCTTGCTTCCGGTGTCGAAGATTTTGAGTACGTGCAAACCGAGCGATCTAACGAGCAGTTGAGCAAGAAGTCGAGCAAGCCTTCAAACGTCGAGCAGTCAAAACCTTCATTGAGCACATGAAAAGGGGTCAAGCAAGCAGTTGAGGGAGTGGTTGAGCATCTTATGGTCATAATCTACATCTGGTAAGTTAGATTGTTTATCTTCTGGTTTGAGAATTGTTTACAGGTACAAGAAGCACAGCCAATCATTCACCCCCTCTGATTGCTATATTCGATCCTACAAATGGTATCAGTGCAAGGTTGGTATAGCATCAAAGAGGCTACTGCATCGAGTTCTTGGTATTGAAAAAAAGAGGAATGATGACTTCACGAGCATGTGATTCGTGGCAAGCAACAACAGCGTCGATGACTACAGTGATCCCAAAGAGGCAAGACCGTTGTATGATGAGCTTAAAGATGCTTTGGTTAGACTTGCTATTGAATTGAAAAAGATAAAAAGAAATTGAAAAAAATTTGTTGTTGAAAGCTTGAATTCTGAGATTGATAGATATGGAGCTTCTATTCCTAATAATGAATCATGTGAGTCTTGTCAAGTTTTACACTGCAAGTTGAAAACCGCTAGATCAATTAATGCATCAAATCTTGTTCAACTTAGAAATATAACTGATAAATTTAATGAATTGAGATTGACACATGATTCTTGTTCAAATCTAGCTATTGATGAAATCAAAAGGCACAAATCTAGTTCATCTACATGTTTACAGTCAAGTATTTCAAATATTCAATCTAAAACTTGCTCTAATTGTAAATTGCTAGAAACTAGACTTAATGAATCTCAAGAATGTATTCAGCAAATGCTTTATAATGAAAACCTATCTTACTCAAATTATCCTATGTTAAATATTTAAATTGATGCTTTAACTAGGCAATTGAATGATTTTGTTGGTAAGGATAGATTGGCTCAGTCTAGTACTTTCAAGAATTTAGTGAATGAACCTGTTGATTACACATCCTATTCCTTACTAGCTAAAGAAAATGAGTATCTTCTGAACATCTTAAAGAGATTTTCTTTTGGTAAAAAAAATTAATATGATCCTAGATCAATCAAAAACAAGTGTGAAAAATTGTGGTCTAGTATACAATTTTGTTGAATATGCCAAGAATTATCCTCCTAAGGTAGTTAAGTTTCTTGTACCTGAAAAAACTGAAATTAATCCTGAACCAAAACAAATTGTCTTTAAATCTGCCAGTCTTGCAAAAGAATTCTTTACCAAAGTGGGTATTATGAAGCAGAAAGATACGACCACTCCTCAAGTAAAGTATCAATGCACTTATTGTGGTAGAGATGGTCATTTGATTTAATTTTGCTTTCGAAAAGAGATGAAAGAAAAGAAAGATAGGGTACTCGAATGGAGTCTGTGCAAGCCTCTAATTGTCACTCTACTCCCTATAATTAATCATCTATAGGTTGTCGCTTTGCTCCATCTAATCAATTGTCTGCGAGCTGTCACTTTGCTCCACTAATCAATTGTCTGCAGGTTCGGGAGTTTTTGCAACAGGACCGGTTAGACCAGCTTTCTCCAGTGGTTGGAACAACATGATCGAACCAAAGTTTCAACCAGCATTTCAATGACCAGTGTTTTGACTAGTGCATTCTACTCGATCAGACAGGTCGACGGTCAGACCAGTTAGACCAGCTTTTCCTGTGGTCGGATCAACGTTCGACCAGCATTACAGAGGCACTCAAATCAGTTTTGACCAGTGTTTTTTACTCACTCACACCAATCGACGGTTTGACTGGAATTTGACAGAGGCTAATACTTCACTTAAATTATTATCGTTGCCCTCTATTGCACCTGTTCGTCGTGTATCATAGTACTGGATTCCTAAATCTTATCTCACTATCCCCAGTATTGTGAGACCGACATTTTCTGTGATGTAAGACCAGCTAACGTGGGGATGAAGAACATGTGGTTGATTGGATTCCAGTCTTTTACATCATTGCTTGATTGAAACATTTGATAGTTCTTCACCTTCTTTGATGGTGTCTAAGAGATTTCACCGTCTAAGAAGACCATGTGAAAAAGGTGATGTTATCCTACACCTGGCTAAGTTCCTTTTCAGATTTATCGTTTTCTCTTAATCGCTTAAGCCCTCTCCTTTTGCTCGGTTGAGTAGTGAATTTGCTGTGTTGTATCTTTTAGGATTATTCTGAGGGGAGCTTGTGGTTTAAAGATTTTAGAAGCTTTGTCTATTATAATTGCCAAATCATTCACAAGGTCCAAGCCATTAAAATCAAATGAGTAGTAGAGCTCTTTTTATCATATTTACTCATGTGTTGTATAGCTTTTATCATGACTGGTTATAACAAATCTACTACAATTGAACTGAAGTATGACACAACAAAATACTTTGACTATATTGATTATAATATTGCTTTGCAATGTTCATAAAAAAGGATTAGCTTGATTGTGAGTTCTCTTTTAAATCTTGGCTATAAGGATCGTATGTTTCATATTACAATATTTTTATGTTCACTTAAATTAGCATGTTATATAAAAATGTAAGAAAGAGAAGATTGGAAAAATGTATGCTTCAAGTATACCATGGTTAAATAAAAGTAAAAGCATAAAAAGTGCTCGAATGAAAAGAAGTATGCTACAAGCATGCCACCATTTAAAACAAAGTCTGCTATAAACATGTTATCATGAAAAAAAAGTATGCTACAAGCATGCCACATGCTTAAGAATTGGGAGTGGAGAAGTAAGTTGCTATATGAGACTGCTAGCTCGTCTAGACTTAAAGTTTGCTTCACTTTTAGGCTTACTCTTTTTCGGTGTGATATCCCATTATGCTATTTATGGATCAGTTTGGTCACTGTGAGATGCCTGTCATTAATCTAATTTGCTTAATCATATTAAAAACTAGTTTTGATAGTGCTATATGATATAAGGAGCTCTACTAAAAAAGATGGCTTGGTTACATTCTTAAATCATTGAAAAGTGACTCAGATAATCTACAAACCTTCTAGATATTTACTCTCATTGCTCCTTCTTAGAATTATTCTTTCTCTGAGGTTCTTGATGATTACATTGCCAAAGGGGCAGAGAAATTAGAGAATTTGAAGAGAGTCAGGAGAATAATGGAGAAATTTGCTAAAATTGCTTTCTTGTGTTGAGAGAGAGTTTTGTTTATCTTTGCCGACTGCTTGTTGCCTTTGTCGAGTGCTTTCTACAGCTTTCAAACTTTCTTCTCGCAAAATTTTCTCATTCGAGAGGTTTTTGTGTTGTCAATGTATTCATTAAGGAGAGATTGTTAACCTATATGGATGGGTTGTGAATTTAGTGGTGATGAATAATTGATATTTGGCTTGCTTTAAAATTTATGTTTGTGAAAGTTTCGATCGATGCTCTTTTACAACACTCGAATCAGCGAACTTCGACCACGACTGAAGGACCATGGCAGAACGACTACGGTAGGTCGACCATGATAGGCTTCGACCACGGTGTTTCTACCATGGCAGATCGACCATAGCATATCGACCATGGCAGGACGATCATGGCATTTCTACCACAGCAAATCGACCACAGCATATGACCACGGTAGGTCGATCATGACATTTCAACAACAGCAGGTCAAGCATGGCAAAACTACCATAGATGAACGACTGCATCAGGAACAACCTCGGTCCAGAGTTTTTAGAAGAGTCAAAGACTTTGGAGTCACAGAGTAGTCGAAGAGGTCGAAGACCCTGGAGTCAAAGGCTTTGGCTAAACCAGTTGTAGCTACAGCGAACCGGTCATAGCTACAGTAAATCGGTCAATGGTTGTAAGTGAAGAAGAATTGGTTGTATGCTTTAATGTAACCGGTCGTAACTACTATGAATCGGTCATATGCTATGAGGAATCGGTCGTACTAAATAGTGAACAAGATACAATGGATTATGGTGGTAATTAGCAGGCCTCGACTAGGATGGTTGGGGTCATGGCTTTAGTGGACCAATCAGAAGTGATAGTATCAGGTTAGTGGTCGTTGCTAAAGTACTAGGAAGGTACTCGGTGGTTATTGCTATAGTGTTGGAAGGTACTCGATGGTCGTTACTACAATATCAGGTTGGTAATTGATGATGGGAAGTTAATAGTTTGCGTTCAGTACCTAGTCGGTACTCCGTGATCGGTACTTGGTACTCGGTGGTTGATGGAATAGTGATTGGTTGATGGTCGGTAGCAATAGACTGGGAGTGCTATGATGTTTGTAATTTTTGTGTGATAGTAATTCCTGAGTACTTGTGTTTTCTAGTACTCGATGAGCTAGCGACCGACCTGTGCATGGCGGTCATAGTGGTCATAATGAGTGGTTGGAGGTTGATTTCTAGAGAGCGAGGAAAATGTGGTAATGAATGACCTAATTCGTTTGTATAGTTGGATAAAGGTGTTGTTTGAGTGTGTGGACTAATATTGATCAAGTTGTGAAGAACTTGTGCCAGGGGAAATGTTTTTTAGTCTTTGCATGTGCAGGTTGGCGTGGGGATGATCATGGTCGATGACGAGGAGGACCGGGACTAGGAGGGGGAAATATGAGGTCCAGGTGGTCGAGGATGTCACGTAAGGTGGTCGGGCTCATGTTGGAGCACGTGGATATCAAAGGTGGTGATGCGTGGAGAAGCTACATGAGGTGCGGTCCTGGGGACTTTGACATGTGAGGTTGATGATGTGTGATGAAGATACAGGAGGTACGGTCCTAAAGGCTTTGTTACGTGGTGAGTTAGGAGTTGTGTGATGAAGATACATGAGGAGTTGTCCTAGAAACTTCATAACGTAATGAGTTAGGAGTTGTGGAAGGAGTCTATAACTGGGAAGGCTTATAGATTGCATAAGACCTATGTTCGGAAGGGTTTCGGGTCCCTTGATTTTCAGAAGAGATAGAGTTCTATGTCCGTGTTTGAGAGGGACATAGTTTAGGGCTCTAGCTTATAAAAGTAGGGAGAGACTAAGTGTTTAGCCGTGGCTTTTGGGAGGCTTTTTGTGCTAGAGTTTGAGGGGTACCATGAGGGCACTTTATAGCCACAAAACATGATTCAAAATAAAATATCATGTCTATTCCATGAAAAGCTAGTCAGCATCGGCGGCATGTTTTCTAAGCCTCGTGTTTGGCTCATTCTCGTTACAAGTAATGCATGGTGCGATTGCTTTTCTCCATCAATTTGATTGCTTGTCGAGTCATCCACTTGATCGTCACTAGTAGCATTGGCAGGGAGGCACTGATTACTTGAAGGCACATGTATTCTACAGGTTTTGTTTACAGTGTCGAAGATTTCAAGTACGTGCAAACCGAGTGATCTAGCGAGCAATCGAGCGAGAAGTCGAGCGAGCCGTCAAACACCGAGCAGTCAAAAGTCAAAACCTTCATCGAGCCCATGAAAAGGGGTCAAGCAAGCGGTTGAGAATGTGGTCGTGCATCGTATGGTCACAATTTACATCAGCTAAGTTAGATTATTTGTCTTCTTGTTTGAGATTTGTTTTCAAGTACCATGAAGAAGAGTTAATCATTCACCCCTCTCTGATTGTTGTATTCGATCATACACAAGAGCTATTTAAGCTCACTAGTACCCCCTCAAAAGATGAATGAAAATACTAGTAAACATACAAGGGAGTAAGAAAGAGCATGTATACATGACTGAAAATGCACAACATAAAAGAGAGTTTTGAAAATTATCCAAAGTGAAGTTAAAGATAAAATGATATCACTTGAAGCCACAAAATCCATACAATGCTATCCAGATCATGATAAAGTACATATAACCAATCTAGACAAAATATCACAATTTAGAACATTCAATTTGATTTCAAGTTAAGTAAGATTTCAAAATTAACAAGTTCAACTAAAAATATCCAAGTATGAGCTAAAGGTATCCATGCCAAGAAGGCTAAATGGAAACAAGAATCTTCAGTTGAATCTTTAAAAATGCTAGCAGTTCAATTTTAGCAAATTATGCTCAAGCATTAGGTAAAAGCCATTCTTAGTATTTTATGAATCATTTAGGCCTTATCTTAGCAAAGCAAGTTTTGGACTAGGAGCCATCCATAACTACCTTCTAAACATCAACTATTTTTGATACTTTTGTTTTCTTAGGTATGTACTAGATCTCAAACCTTACTATAACCATCCAAGCAAAAAACTTAAAAGAGTGGTATTAGTCATAAAAAATTCCCCCTGGGTTTATGCCTAGTGAAATGGAAAATCGTCTCATAAGAAAGAATTGGTGATATTAGCTTTTTTTTATACAAAAGATATCATTTTTATCAAGTTAAGTACTAGTTAAATGAGCAAGACATGCTTTCTAAAAGAACTAATAAAGTATTAAATAAAGCTCAATATAAGATTCAAGAGTCAATAAAACATTTTTGACATGGCATATATCATAAAAAGATCACCCAAGAATAAACTAGTCAAAAGATCTATCCTTACAAACTTAAAAGATACCAATTTTAGAAATTGAAACCACTTATGAGATTAAATTCAAGTTGGCAAGTTAAACTAGTATGGCAAAATTTTAATCATACATTCAAAAACATGACAAAGCTAGCTAAGTAGGCATAACATGGCAACGAGCAATATAAAATCAAAATTATATCACAAATGAGTGATAGTCAAAGCTCATATCTATAATGCATATCTATAATGTGATTCCATGTATGCATGATGCAAAAAGAAAGTAATAACTAAAACTCCCCCTATCTACAAGAACTACATGCAAATGAAAGCAAAATCTAAAAACAAGAAAAATAAAACTTTTGCAAGAACGGAAAACCTCTCCACCACATGGTCTCTAGCCCAGGGAACACACACTGCTAAGGAGTGAATCTACCACACTATCCACCCCACTACTAGAAGCTAGTAAAAGAAGCAATCTCAACCTAGACAGGGTAGGACATCCTAGAGAACCTAGTGAAGAAAAGAAATGGCTAAGAAAGACACAAAATAGAAAGTGACTATCAACACTCTGAGTTGACCTAAAAACCTAACACTCCCAGACACTAAACAATACTGAACATGAAAGCAGGGAATTGACAAAACGCAAGTAAGAACCTGCATCACACTACTTGGTAGCGTGATATAGTCGAAGTTGTCGAAGCTGAACAAGTTGCATCCTGAGAAATGATAGTCATCACTAGATGCCCAATGTGAGGTAGAAGATCCACAAAAGTTGACATGATCCACGTCATCTCCTCCCCACGGTAAGGCTTACATCAAAGAGATAGAAGAAGCACGTGCCTCAGTACTGGGATTAGTGAAATAAGATTTTGGTATCCAGTACTGAGATACACGACTACTTGATGCAAAAGAACCAATATGAGGGTTAGCTGATGCACATGAAGGTTCAAGATCTAACAACAAACTTGTAGGCACAACGCGAGAGGAAAACTTGATGAAGAAAGCGAGTGACATCTTTAAGAAAGCAATGAATGCCATTCTTAAAAGCTCCATATTGTGGAACAAAATGATGAAAATTCTTCCTTAGGGCAGCGCATGGATCAAAACCAAATCTATGAGAAACAAGTCTACGTCGCTGTCCAAAGCAACTAGAAGATGGATCAAAGAAGCTATCAACAAAGCTAGATTTTTAGTGCTCATGTCATGAGAAAGACTATGAACACTTGGAAACGTAAAAGCATGGGATTGACGCATGCGTTTGGCATGTCTAAAACAAAACTTAACAAGATGCCCATCCTTCCCACAAAATGAGTAATAGTATAAAAGTCTAGAGGTAGACATGGTCCCGGAGGATGAAGTAACACTCTTACTCAAAGGAGAAGTCTCTTGGGAGAAGCAAGAAGAGCTACCATCACTTCTAGTGCTTGTGTTGATACTAGGTGGACACATCCTATGAGATGGGCAATGTGTGTTCCTAGAAGCTTAACGACGTACTCGACGTTCGTGTTTGACACGATAAAAGCAAAACTCAAAAGTGTGTCCATCTTTCTTATAAAAGATGTAATGATACTTCTTCTTAGAAGACGTAGTACCATGTAAGGAAGAAGCACCCCAAAAGTGTATCCATCTTTCTTACAAAAGGTGCAGTGATTCTTCTTCTAAGAAGGTGTAGTACCATGTGACAAAAAAGTACTCTTGTCATTTGAAATCCTTTGGAAAACACTAGCAGAACTAAAAAAATCACAAGACATAGCACTCATATCATTATGCACTTTCTTCAAAGATTCAACTTCTTCTCTCAAGGAAATGCAAGAAGTGCAAGATGACAATGATACATTCTCAGAAAGCTTGCAATTTAAAGCACCAACTTTAATTTGTAATCTAGCATAATTCTTGCAACAAGGTAAAAGCATCCGTAAGTAATATTTTATTCTCTAAGCACATGCTATAAAGGCTACCTCTAATATCAATAATTTCAGCTCTCGCATTCTCTAATTGATCAGGATGTGTGGAAAGGCTTAATTTCAACTTTTTATTTTTTTTAGTTTTAGAATTTTCTAGTTGTTCTACACGAAGAGAATGAGCCAATTTTATATTTTTATTTTCAGCATGCATACTTTTACAAGAATCACATTCATTGCTAGCCAATGACCTAAGATTGTCATTTTCTACCTTAGCACTATCAACCTCATTAAGTAAAGCAATAGAAGAATCACATGGCAAAGCAATCTTCAAGTTTAAAGATTTATTTTTAGATTTTCAATATGCAAGAGATTTGTTCATATTACACATGTCCTTGAGTAAGGACTCATAAGATTTACATGCCAAAAGAGATTTTAACTTAACAATTTCATGAGACAAATTTCTATTTTTGCTTTTTAGATTTTCTATTTTATCCTCAAGCTCATGCATTATAATTGCTACAAACAATGAACACTCAATGAGTTCCTCTTTGCTTACCTTGTGCAACTTATATAGAAGATCATCCATGGAAAGATTCTCAAGTAGCTCCTCATGATCATCCTCGATTGTGACTCTACAATGTTCAAAACCCTCATTCTCCTCCTTAGGATTCAAAGGGTTCTCATCCCTAAAATTAGGACAATTGAAAGAAATGAATCCACTACAAGCTTTGCAAAAGAATTTTTTCTTCAATGCCTTAGCTTTCAACTTGAATTCAAGCATCTCGTCACAGCGGATATCATCGGCAAAGGAATCCTGGCAAGAATCAAAGAACCGCTCACAAGTCCTCATTAAGATCTATAAAAGAGCAAACCAAGCTCTGATACCACTTGTAGGACTGAATATGGTGACTAGAGGGAGGTGAATAGGAGCCAACAATAATACAAGACTTTTTAAATCTTTCTCGAAGCGAAAGCACGACTCTAAGTTTTTTACTCTAATAACTATAAGAAATTATGAAGTTCAAAGACCAATCACCCACACAAAAATATCCAAAAGAAACTATGCAAAATTGATAGTAACACTACAATAACTTCGATAGTACCACTACAGTAAACTCAGTAGTACCGCTATAGTGCTATAGTAGAATCGGTAGTGCCGCTGCAGTGCTACAGTTTGAATCGGTATTACCTATATAGTGCTACAATAGAGCCATTGGTACCTCTATAGTACTACAATAGAATTGGTAGTGCCGCTACAGTGCTACAATAGAGCTAGTAGTGCCGCTACAGTAGCCCCAGTAGTACCGCTGCTACATAAAAATCAGCATGGCTTCAAAACGAAAATCAATGGAACTTTTAATCCGTTGGACTGAATGTCTTGAAACTTGAAATGCATGTTCTTTAGAATGTCAAGAACCTATTCCAATCAATGATTGAGAGAATTATTACCAAAATTTTGATATTTTTTCATTTGAATGAAGAGTGCACCAAAACTAGGCAAAAGAGGAAATCTTGATCTGATCTTGCTCATGAGTTCTAGATGATCTAGGTGACTTTGAATGGATTCTCATATATCATAGCAAGTTAAATCGCAACACAAATTCCAGTTAAAACCCCCAAAACAACCATTTCTTGATCAAACCTGGACAAACTCAAGAAGTTTTCATAGAAAGTGGCTAGATGAATGGAGTCTGATCTACAAGAGATATCTCCACTTCTTATATGTCCTTGGCACCAAGAAAGATCAAGGGAAGAGAGTAATCCAAACAAGAAAACCAAGAAATCAAAAACACATGAGGGGATCCATGGCACAACTCACTTGGGCAAACTTTAGATGTTCATTTCACTTGGAGATGAATGTTTTACAACTAATCTCTCAAGGTAGCAGAGCTCTAAACCTACAGCACACACACAAGGCTCTAACATAAGAAAACCCTAACCATAATCTCTCAAGTCTCTCACAAGACATAACTCAACATAACGCTTATATAGTGGAGGCTACCACTACACACCAACCAGCCAATCCTTAGTGGTTTACACCACTTACATATGGGAAAACACGATAACCCACACACAAACGGGTTTTACACTCTCACACCTGCATGCTTTTCAAAACACAACTTCCAAAGGCTCTATAACTCTAATAAGACACTCCAACCATAAAGACGTGACCAAAATCACTTAAGCCAGCATCACATTTTTGCAAACTGCCAGTCCACCCGGTTTCGGATAATTTCCCAAATTACCATCCGTTGGCCTTCACAACAATGCGATGTCCATGACTTATCGACAAGATCGTATGCCTACTCCGAGGAACATCACCACTAGAAATACACAAGTCCATTTGGCATATCACATGCATGCATTGCCTCTTCACGGCCCATTTCTTTCTCCAGTGCTTCTCATCTTGAAATGTTGCTCTATCTGGACTTATGCAACAGCCATGGCCTTAGTACTCCTTACGTAGCCTCGGTATTGCTGTTGGTCATAATAATCATCAAAGCACCTACATACTAAATAACAAAGCAATCGATCCGAGCACAAATAATATGCACTTAACTCTTAATTAGTAAACCATATACATTGACACACTATGACTCACACATACATGGACTCTCCATGACTAACACTTCCATAGACTCCCGCTGTAAGTAACACTACCAAACTAACACTCAAAATCACTCAACACAAGGGTCGGTATGACCGCGGTACTCATGCCGGTCATACTGCCATTTTGGTCATATCGTAACTCCAAAGCCGATGCTACTGCACCAGGCTTAGACCAAAAACTCCAAAAAGACCTTCTCTGAAAAATAGCTAATAGCAACCACAGGTCGGTACTACTGCTTCGACCGGTCATACTGCGATACAATTCGGTACTATTGTTTTTTTGTCATACCATAATTACAACACCGGTAGTACTACTAGCTCCAAACGACAACAACTCAAAATGCAATTTTTCAAAATCAAACTCAAATATCAAAAACTAGATACAAACAATGTCAAGTACTTATCACTCTCGTGAAGTTGCCACTCTATAAATCTATAAAAGTCAACATATTCTAAACGACTTTTAACTTACGAAGCCAAAAATCCGGATCTATTTAGAAGAGGCTAACCTGTTTGGTTCATGACCAGAAGTTACCTAGCCACAAGTTAGGCGTGCCACAGTTTTTAGGTAGCTGTTTGGTTCACTGACGTAACTGTGGTATGCCACACTTTCTTAGCACCCGGTCCCACACGTTATAGACTTAGTTTCTTGCCAAACTTTGCCATAAGTGTGGCTTCGATTTTGTTAGCCACACTTTCTGTGACAGCTACATATTACCTAAACTTAGGTATGGTAAAATTAAACACCAACCAAACAGGTCCTAAATAATCCTACCAGCACTAAAGTTGCGCTGCGCGCTTGACCGGCGCGTGCTGGCTGGCGCGGGACGCGAGCGACATGGATGCGGG
Source organism: Dendrocalamus sinicus (assembly GCA_036346575.1). Classification (NCBI taxonomy): domain Eukaryota; kingdom Viridiplantae; phylum Streptophyta; class Magnoliopsida; order Poales; family Poaceae; genus Dendrocalamus; species Dendrocalamus sinicus. The sequence goes on from CM070641.1 coordinate 61,807,614, forward strand.
GGCGCGCGGGCGTACGACCCGTCAGTTGCCACAAACTACAGTCAGGTACACTGCTCACCCAGTCAGTCACTCGCATCGATCACAGGACCCTCGCCGATTGTCTTTGAGGAAAAAGAAAAACCAGCACTGACTGGCCGGGCCCCACGTCCTAAAATTCTGTGCCCGGGATTAAATACCCCTCTGGCCCGCCACGGCGATGGCGCCCACACTCCACTCATCCACTGCGTCCAACGTCCGCCAACCAGTACCGCCCACAAACACAGACCCATCCATCCATCCGTTGCCATGGGCCAGCAAGTCAGTCCTTCCCTCTCCTTTAACCATAAATGCTCGCATGAGAGATAATTTATAATGTACCACCGAAATGGTTGACATACCACTTTAAAGAACTACTTTCACCGTATGTTACTTCAGATAAGTTTAGATTCATCATTTGCTATTTTCTCTATTTTATTATAAATTAAATCCTTTCCTTTTTGACTACGAAAAATGATTATTTTGCCCATACCTGTATACACGAAATTTAAACTTCTTTAGAGCGGTATACGATAAAAGTTATTCTTTAAATTAGTATGCAAGATTATGCCATTCTTTTAAGTGATATACCGTGAATTACCCTACTTTATTTGTGTTTGGTCGTGCACGCTTTCATGTTTAACGACGGACACGCTGCACGCACCCGTCACCACTCACTCAACCTAGCTAGCTCTGCTACGAACTCCGAGCGTGATGATGCTGAAACTCGGTGTGCCCAGCCTACCCTACCCCGGTCGCGCGGTGCAGCTGCAGCGATCCGGCCAGTGGCACCAGTACGTACGTGCCAAAAGCATCCAAAGTTGATTAACATGGAGATTGATCTCGATTATTGGTGGCGATGATGGGCAGCTAGCTAGGGGATGGAGGACCCCGGCCGCCGGCGGCGCGCAGCGAAGGAGTGGCACCCTGCACTAGCGCGCAAGCTGATTAACAGCGATCGTTGATCGGCCCGGGTGGACAAGGAAGGGGATGGATCGATCGATATCGGTGATGATGCATGGGAAGGACCCGCCCTGGGGCGGCTGCTCTGCGCGCGGCGCGGCCGTACGTCGTGCTGGGCGAAGTCCAAAGCAGGCGGCTCCGTCAGGCGCCGAGCTCCCCGGCGGGCAGGCCTGTTCTACATACGCCATGTGAGTACATATATTATGCAGCTCCCCAAAAGTAGAGAAAGTTGAGGACATCTAAGAGCAAGTACAATAGTATAGTTAACTAGTGGCTATAACATTTGTCCATTTCATCTATAGCCTTCAAAAAAATAGTTCATACAATAAGGTAGCTATTACAATAACTATTTGACCCCATGTGTAAGAGAGTGAAATGCATATTTTTACGTGCTATAGCTAGCTGTAATTTAGTAGCTAACCTCCTTCTCTCTCTTCCTTTCTCTCTCTGCCATGTAAGATTTTGTTGATATTATATTTGCTATAGCCTGCTGACTAAGCCTTATTGTACCTGCTCTAAGGGCGTCTCCAACAGCTGGCTATTTAGTTAGCTAGATCTGATGTGGCAAGAAAAAAGTAGGAGAGAGAGTAGTCACTAGCGACGAGCAAATAGCTGATCTATTTCACGTAGTCCAAGAACATGAGAGATAAGCATGTGGGTCCAACAGTATAAAATAGTCTTTGCTTTTGTCTCTCACCTCCACATCAGTTGACTATATAACTAGTACTAACTATTACCATTGCGGACACCCTAAGGGGCTGTCGATCAATCGGCCAGATTTGATGCTCCCCATTCGAAGACTTGATGGATCCATTACAGATACACAGATGCAGAACTGGAACTTTAATAATTTCACCGCTTTAGCTTCTCATCAACCCGTGACTTTTGCACACGGGAATCGTACTACGCTACCACTATATTTTTTTTTCCTTTTGCAAAGAATAGTAGTTATCACACATACGTAGGTATGTACATATCAAGTGTTGTTTCATGTATGGTGTGCGTGGTCGATCGTGGGTAGGGGTGGAAACGAGCCGAGCCGAGTCGGCTCGAGTCAAAGCTCGGTCTGGCTCAGATGAACAGTAGGCTCAGCTTGGCTCGGCTCGTTTCCGAAACGAGCTACGCGAGGGGCTCGGCTCGGCTCGAATTGAGGCTCGAGCCGGCTCGCGAGCCCGAACGAGCCAAATTGAGGCACAGAGCAGCGGCAGATTCACATTTCACACACAGAGATTCATATTTCACACACAGAGCAGCAGCAGATTCACATTTCAGTTCACACACAGAGCAGCAGCAGATTCACATTTCAGTTCACACACAGCAGCAGCAGATTCACATTTCACACACACAGATTCACAGAAGCGGATTCACACACACAGTGGGTTTGGGCCTGCGGATCTGGCGACTCCCCTTCCTCACCTCGGCGGCGTCGCAGGCCTTGCAGAGCAGTCTGGCCAGACCACCACCCCCAGTCCCCACCCCCATCCCCGTCGATCCTCGTGCAGTCGTCGCCGATGAAGAAGACGGAGCGGGGGCCGTCGCCGCCGTCCCCATCTCCGCGTTCGGGGGCCGGCCACCACCACGCTGATGTCGAGGCGGCGGACGAGGCCACCGTCACCGCGTCCCCGAGGCTCGGCGGTGGCGTGCACGGCCTCCTGTGCCACCTCGACCGCCGCATCTCCGCCTGCGGATTTGGCTCTGGCCGCCACCACCACCAGCACGAGCAGCTTGGTAGCTCCGCCGCTCCCCCCGAGCAGCCGTCCTCGGCGCCGTTGCAACAGCAGAGGGAGAGGGCGGGGGAGGAGCTCGGGGACGGGGGAAGCTGGACTGCTGGAGGCGGGCTAGGGAGTGGGGACCGGCGGCCGACGCCAAACCGCCAAGGGGGAAGACAGCTCGGCCGCGGAGAGCTTCGGGGGCAGCACACGCCGACACAGCGACACCGACGGGAGACGAAAGGGGATTCACGAGAGATGAGTGGGGAATCGGTATTGGGGATTCAGGAGATGCCCGAGCCAAAATAGCTCGTGAGTAGATGCCCGAGCCAAAAAAGCTTGCGAAGGCTTGCGAGGCTTGCTCCGCCGATTGCCAACATGCGAGCCAAAAAAGCTCGCGAGCTGGCTCGCGAGCGGCTCGAGCTCGGCTCGTTTTTTTTGCGAGCTGCGAAGTCGGCTCGGCTCGGCTCGAAAATTTACGAGCTCGAGCTGAGCCGGCTCGGCTTGTAACGAGCTCGAGCTGGCTCGCAAGCCTCGAGCTATTTTTCCACCCCTAATCGTGGGGCTGTATCGGCGGCATCTTCGCATGTTTTCAGCTATATCAATGTTCCAGTGTTCCCATGGAGTTGAAATGTTGGTGCTAGAGCGTGTCAATTGTACGTGTGCATGTAGTGTCACATCGACTCACGCCACATACAATATTGTGCATTGTAGCTTAGGTAGCCGCGGGGCTAGAATTAGCTACGGGTCCGTTTCATTCAGGAATTTGAAATGGAGAGATCCATGGAACCGAGGCTCCAAATTCTAGCGGATGACATGTGAAATTGTAGAGTTGAATTGGTTACCATCGTGAGGAATGCAGCTGAAATCCCAATTCTAGTGGATGACAAAAATGCAGCCCAAGTTGACGCTACGCGGCGGCGGCTGAAGTCAAGGATGAAGGAAGCGACCGAAGTCGAGGAGGGGTCCGAGTACAAGAAGGCAAAGCTGTGGCTACCAGAGTTGTGGAAGACGCGCATCGATAAGGGGTGGGTTCGAATCTACTTATGCTTAGGCTTTGGCTTAGAATGCCACAGTAACAAGTTTTTAAACGATGCATTTTTAAGCCAAAGTCTATAGAAATATTATAGTAGACACTATATTGAGTTCAGCTATACCGGCCAAAATTGCATGCGACTATTTTCCTCTACGTATTATCTCTCACAAATAGCCAGAATTCAAAAATCATAACCCAAAAGCCAAATCCACAGCCCAAAGAACCTACTGAAGATCTGGAGAGCGGGTTGATGACGATGCGACAGGCCGACAGCCCTAGATCTGGAGTAGGGAGCGGCTAGGTCAAAAAGGGTGAAGGGAAAGTGGTAGTCAATTGCTGAGATTATCGGGAGCTTACTATGTTCTCCTAGTGCATTGCACTCAAAGATCGGGCGACCGTGATCCTCGAGAGCTTGCCAGCAATGGTGATGTTCCTGGGGAGCTCTTCGGTGGCTATGGTGGGCGGAGTTTGAAAAAAGCAATGAGATTAGTTCCGTTCATATGCAACCTAACCCGAGCCTGGTCTGATTTTTCCGGGCTCGGGCACAAATGTTTGGCCTGTAGGCCCAGGCCGAAGCCTAAAAAACCACAAAATAAAAAATTAAAAATGACACTTTTTTATGAATTTGAATTAAAAACAATATGTTATTATGAAATTTTGGATTTTCGAGCTATTTTGGCTTTAGGCCTAGCCTTTCAAGGCAGGACTTTTTCAGGCCAAGCCTGAAGCCCAGCCTGACCTAGCAAATGAATAGGTCTAAATGATATAAGAGAAGAGCCACAAGGAAGTGTTGTTCATACTTTTGTGAGATGGGCACATAGGTTCTAATTTAATCAATTGAGATATATGGGATGAGGTTGAATTGTTTTAGGTTTGTTTTAGTTATCCTTAGCTCAGTCAAATATGACCTACAAGCTCAATTCTAAGAAACCAAATGGATTGTAAAAGTAACTAACCAGAAAAATACTAATGGATATGTTGGTAGGGCTCAAACCAGCATAGTTAGACTAATATGAAACAATGAGTTCTAATGATATGCGAATGACAATAAAATGACTTTTTCAGGATAGTTAGGGTGTGTTTGGTTTGGTTGACGAGGGTGGATGGGATGAAATGATTCAGGATTTGGTAGGATGGGATAGAATGATCTAAGTTACTTGTTTGGTTTGGATGATCGGATGGTACAGGTTATTGTTTGGTTAATGGAATAGGATGAACCAATTTTGTGTTTGGTTGAAAGGACAAAGGTGGATGAGATGTGTTGGGGTAACACCATGGTGAGATTACCCTAGACGAAGGTGAAATTTTTGCAAGGACAAGAAGACGGCGAAACAGGAGGCACAAGGTGAATTTATACATTGAATCATTGGAAAATAGGTAGCCAAGGTGAATTCCATATTTTGCTCAACAAACTTTTCCTTAGTACCATAAGATGCTAGCAAGTTTCATAAGTGTTACAACAATTTAATGTTTTGGTTGGCACCAAAAGCACACACAATTAATACATGGAAGGGCAGAACAACCACCGTTCAATTTTTTTTGTTGGTAGCAAAAGGAGTCATACAGGTACTAATTCAAGCAAAGTGGTCGCTAATGTACCTAACAACCCAAATCAACATGTTAGCGATGGGTAGCTTGTTGAATGCTCACGCAATTGCAACATTCTCACACAAATAGCCATAGTAGTGAGTAAGATGTGCCTCTTCAAATCCAAGAAGACTGGCCAAATTATCCCAAAGATCTTCAAAAACTTTGGTGAGCTCTAGCAAGCTTATCATGGCCAATTAGCAGTTGTGGCCGTCTTGGCCCTCTTTGTTGGGGGTATGATACCCGAGGAGTCACCACGAATTGTTGATTGTGTACCTTATTTATTTGGGACAACATTGTTATTTTCGGGTTTGTCATCGTCAACTTCCATGGGATATGTACCTAGAGGTTCACTTGCTGACTTTGCATACTTTTCCGTAGCCAGACTATTGCCAAAGATTGTAGCCATTTCACAGTAGTGCTCAATAGGAGTTTTTAAGAAGTCAGCATCACCTTTGTGTTTCTAGAAAGCAATACACAATATTTTAGACACGATGTACACGAGAAGGTCACATAGATAAATACACGCTATATGCAGTAACAATACCTTAATGTGCCCATGTAGTGATCATGATGGAGCACAATAGAAGAATTATCATCATCCCCGGAGGCAAGGAACACCCCCCGGTACATGGCACACCCTACCGGGCGGCCGATGAGCACATCAGGCCGCATCAAGGCAGGGAGATCGGCGCCTCGGTGCCAAACTACAAAGAAGGAAAGCAAAAATAAAAAATGTCTAGTATCAAGAGCAGATAGCCCATTGCCATAAAGAAGCCCAACAAATCCATCTCACCGACCCACCAAAACACCAACTCCAACTAACAAACCCTACCACCAAATACCAAATTAGCAATCAGAAGAAGCCACTGATTTCCAGAGAGAGCTGACGGCACACATGGTTGCCTCGTAGGGGAGACCTAGGTGCAGGGGCAACGAGGGCTAGCATGCCAGCCAAGCCGCCGAGGGGAGGCAGATCCGACCATTTGGGGGTGGGGTGAGCTAGACCGAGGCATGGGGGCGGCAAGGTAGAGCTCCGCTGAGGTGGGGTATGCAAGGAGAGCCGGAGTCAGGCAGGCTAGTGGGGGGAGCTTGACCGCAACGCACGGCGGTGAGGGGGAGAGGGGAGACGAAGTCGGTCAGGCTAGTGGGGGGAGCTTGACCATGGCGTGCGGTGAGGGCCAAGCCACCACCGACAGGAGCACCGCGGTGGGGCCAGGGGCAGAGGGCGCCATCGCTAGTCGCCAGTCGGCCACACCGTAGAGACGAGAGAGAGGCAGAGTGCTGAGAGTGAGAGAAGAGAGAGTGAAAAGAGTTTAAAGAGAGGAACTGAGGAAGTGTTGATTGGGAACTCTGAAGCGAGGACTTGAGTTTGGTCAGGTCGGCTTGTTTCAAGTTTCAACAGTTCAACTGATAAATTAAGACATCAAGTGAGTAATATTTTTTGTTAGTGCTTTACTTCTTACTCAATTTAGTGTTTTAGAGTATAGAGTTTAGACTTTTAGTGTATATAGATAGTTATTATAGTTTAGTCCTTATAATTTATTCATAGATTTATAGCTTTGTATTGACAAAATTTAATAATTTATTTATAGATTTTGCTATAATGGAGAAACAAACTTTGTGTAACTATTTCACAAGCAATTCAAGTAGTTCTCATCCAACTGATGAGAGTACAAATCATCAAAGAAACTTCAACTAGAGATGAAATTATTGTCAATCCAGCGCTTCGCATACCAATTGAATATTATGCTAACAAAATTAGAGATCAAGTGAGAAATGCATATTTATTGAATGGTCCTACTCGAGTAACTAGACATCATTTCCATAGACCTTGGATGGCAAAGAGTCATGATCCTTTCAAGAATCATGGTATAAGAAGTTGCGTATAATGCATTTGCCCTGTGATTCAAATTGTCTCATGATTCAAATTAACTTATTTATGGTATGTTTTATATGATCACAATTTTCATTTTCACTCACAATTTTCTATTTTATCACTAATTTTCATATGTTTCATACACAGGTGACTTATCGCTATTCCGCACTCATGGCAGAATAATTATATATCTTTGGATATGCACTTTCTATTCTTGGGGTATATGCTTTGTATTTCTCTGTTTTTCATTGTTTCTCTCCAACTGTGTAATTTTTGTATGAATTTGAAATTATATAGAAGTAAAAGACTATATTTATGTCAACTTAGTTTAGTCCTATAGATGGTTTATCCCACCCTCAATTTTATTCCTAACTTCAACACTGAGTGCACCACTTAGGTTCTTAAACTTGATTATCTTTGCCTATGCCTCTTCCACGTTCTAATGTTGTTCCCAATTTGATCTCCACTAAGGTTAACCTTGAAATACTCATTCAATGCCCTAGCACATGCATTAAGGTGAACTTTCTTAAACCCACTACATGTTTAGTGCCATCAGCAACTATGTTAGCCATGAAGGTAAGCATGAGCTAGACATAGATTGTATCCACACAACTTGGCCATTCTCTTCATGGTTTTCCCCCAAGCTATCCCCAAGATGCTCACCATCACCATCCATTTCCGTACCATATCACGAAAAAAGGTTACATAAAAAACATGTACAATCTAGAAATCCAGCGAGTTATTGACATGTGATATCATGAAAAGAGATTACATGAAAACGTGATAGTACAATGTAATAACATTAAGCATGGTACAACAATCCTAGTAGTACAAATTAGTTGCCATAGTAGTTTTGCCAGTATGCCCACATTGTCTGCAATTCCCTGCCTAAACTCAACCATGTATCTATGGTCACTTGATTTCTCCCTTAACGAACTAGCGGGGTTGTGATTAGATGACCAATAGGACTCCGGTAGAATTCCATGTATAACCAATTCTGAAGGATGCAACATGCTATGACAATGTTAATTTGATTAGTGAACGGGAAGAATGGAGTGGCACCAACAAGAATTTTGAATCTCCTCTTGAGTGACACGAGGGCATGCTCTATGCTCACTCATAGAGAGGAGTGTCATATAATTGGGCGATAGGTTGAGTTGATCATATCGTGCGGGAAAATTGTACAATCTCTGCAGAGTGTTAAATCGAACTATTTGGATAGCCGTATCTGTGGTCATGGACGTGCTCAGGAATTTCTCACAAGGGTTAAATTTTCATAACCAAAAACTTGGGTAGGAAAGCTAGGTGAAACTGATTGATAAGCTATGTGAGATATTGTTACCTTGTTACATGTTTTACTCAAATTATACTTACAATCTATGTTTTGAATTTAAAAGTTAAATTTAGCTTTCTGTAAAAACAAGCCAAGTTAGCTATTTAGTTTGTTCAAGCCTTGTATATATATATATAATGTATTCTGCATGCACAACTTATTGAGTACTCTATGTGCTTACCCTTGCTATCAACACAACTCAGTTGCTGAAAGAGAAATATTTTCACCACTCTACGAGGAGTACTACGAAGGAGGTTAAGCACTAAGTCGAGCAAACCAAGTCGATTACCTGTGGCTTGACATGGGTTATTTTTTGTTGGAGTTGTCTTTTTGGTTTTCCGCTACAAGTTCTTCCATAGTGCTTAGCCCTGTGAGCTCTGATCATAAGACCGTACTTGGTTTATTGAATAATATTAGCTATGTTCTTAGTTAGTCGTGTGTATGGATAATATTACATTAATATTGTCATTGTGTGTATTAGCATGATCCTAGACTAGTGCAGTATACACAAAGGGTCCGAATTTGCATTTTCAGGTCCTAACAGGAAGTGATGAGCTTGTCCAACCTTTCTTTCCGCACTAGCCCGTTCAGCATCTCCAGCAAATATTCGTTGTTTGTGGATGAGTTCATATAGGATGATTTGGTCACGTCTTGCGAACCAAATATAGTAACAACTACTAAAGTTGGATGGGACCATCCCATCCACCCCTCATCTCATGAACCAAACATAGCCTTAATTGCAGCCTCTCACTAATATCTTGCGCTTTCTTGGTTTCTTGCTATGGTTGCTTAAGATCCGGAACTGTTCACACAAATGAAATTGTAGCTATTTTTTTTTCAAATTTGGCCTCAGGACACTATTTGTGCAAATCTAGCTCCCTCTTGGAGCTCGACAGCATGCGGGCCAGCCGCATTTAATTAGTGCTAATCGTGAAACTAATTACCAACCGGTTTCCCAAAGCTCGGATGTCAAGCTCTGCTGGCTTAACAACACCTAACGATCTCCTGTAGCGTGTCGTCTACCATGATTATAGAGTTTAAGGAGGGGACTATGGTGGTGATCGGTTCGGCTGAAAAGCTCGTGGCTTATGGCTGAAAACACTGTAGCTGGCTGAAAAAAGCAATGTAGCTGACAGAGGCTTATTTAGCATAATTGAATTTAAAAAATTTAAAAATAAAAAATATGTTAGCCCATTACGTATAATACAAACAAATACGGGAAAAAAGAACCGGCAAAAAAGCTCAACAAAAAGCCAAAAGTTCAGAAAAAGACGAAACTTATGAATAGTGAAAAATAAGCCAGAAGTCAGAAGCCGAAGCTGAGTTGATCAGGACCTACATTTACAAAAACTAGCATCTGAAAGCCAAAATTATAAAAAAATATAGCTACAGTCCCATTTTTCTTAGCAGTTCTGAGATCTCTCAGTGTGGAGAGAGGAGGGTGGTTTGTCCGGACGCTGGGAGTGGTCAGAGATCACTGAAGTGATCCGAAAGTGGGGGGAAGGGGGATCCCACTGATTGACGCATCACTGTCCGTCTTATGATTTGTGGCCTTGGAGATGACGTTTGACTGGTCCTCCCCTCCGATTGCAAGTTCCATCCATCCGTCCCGACTCCCCTGCCTCTGCTGCAGCTGCGTGCTGCCCCTGCCTGACCTGCACCTGCCGCTGTTTCTTCTCTTACACACGCATGCACACGCGCTACTAGCAGACGGACGCAGAGACGTACTACTAACCTCGATCTCCTCCAGCACACGCTTCCCGATCCCCACCGCGCGCGCGGCGTATCCCATACATCACATCCGTCACCGGCGCCGTGCTCGCTTCACTCGCTAGCTCGCTCCTAGCTGGGTGAGATCGATGTCTACCTGCTGCTCTTTTCCCACGCGTACCTCGCCAGGAGTAACTTTTGGTACGTGTGCGTCTCCGCTGTCGCCCTGCGTGCGTGCGTGCGTCGTGTACGTACGCCCATGACATGGACGTAACCATTCCTTTTGCCACCCTATCTTTGACGTCTGCACCCATGTCTCGTCGCTCCAATAATTGTTGTACGCACGTTCTTTGAACGAGGAGCTGCTGCTCCTTCTTACACAGTGCTAGCTCCTACTATGTAATTAAGAACTCTTGCATGAACATGACAGTAATTAAAAGGCTACTTAGGACATGCTCGGGGTGCTGTAGTTTTGATCTATAGTTAATTATGAAAGAGGTTGAAAAAATAAGAGATATTTGTATTAAAAAATCACTCTATTTAAAACGGCTCCTATAGCAATTCTGTATAAAAACTATCTTGAGAAGCAACTCTGTTTAAAAACCGATGTCTAAAAACTAAAAAATAGAAGCTATTTAGAGCAGTCTTAGATTACGTTTTTGCTTGTGCTCAGTGAAGATATAGTGACAGCTACCAGGATGAGCACAAATCATGCATGCATCAAGATTCAAGACGACAGTTTTTAGGGGGGGAAAAGCAGAGGAAAACAACCTCCATCTCCGGCTCTCTGCTCAACTTTTTGCGAGGAACGTATGGTCACAACTCACATGCGGTGACCACAAGAGACCACTAGCTGCAGGCCTGCAGCCAAGTACAGTTGAGCCAGTAGCTAAGCCAGTTAGCCTCCCGTTCAGGAACCGAGCCTTACTCGGCCATGGCGCATGGCTTCGGTGAGTACGGATGTTTCAAACTCATGAGTGCTGAGTTCGAGCCCTAGATGGTACGAAGGATTTTTTTTTACTATCCTCTTGAGCTAGGTTCAGAAAAAGGAGAGTGCACGTATATATGATTGTGTTTAATGGGGGCGTGCATGTAAGAAGTATGTCTATGTTTTATAATGTATAGCCCTCGATTTTAATTAGATATAAGCTTCTGAATGTAGTTGGGGCGTGCATGTAAGGAGTCAGCTCTGCACGCCTGCCAGGCTGCAACATTGCCTATGTTGTGTGTGGCGTGCGTGCAGATGACCACGACGCTTCATAAGTCTAATAACAAGATGGCATACATGCATAGTACTGTTTTCGGGACTTGAAGTCATCCTTTGCGAGCTTTATTCGTGCCTGCCATGGCATGTCATTGCCCACACACACACCTCTCTCGATGCGCCTGCGTAGCGAGCTTCTGCATGGTCGATTCGATCGGCCTGTCACGGTCGTATTCAACCATACCAGTTCGAGGGGCTGCAAACCTGCAGCGGCCGGACTGGCTCTGGCTGGCCTAGTCATGCCACCCCGAGGGCTAGCCAATCAGAGCGCATGAATTATTGTTTCTAATTTTTTTTAACTAGCCTCCTCATGCTCAAATTTACATTTTTAGCCTCTCCATCACAGCAGCAACAGTGGAAGGCGATATATGTCACCTGCCGTGCTACCCCTCATAGCAGAAGGTGTCCACCGTGGCACATTGGTCTAGCACAGTAGACAACAAGCGAGCACAGGCGGTGGGCTCCATTGGCTTGCCGCATTGCGCGACCGCCGCAGATGAAATGCTACACTCCCCTACCGTGGCTACCTACCACGATATGGGAGCGCGGTAGGAGACCTACTGCAGTCAAATAGTGCAGCAGGTGCGACCATGTACCTAATGCGATCGAGTACCGCATTACGATACATAGTGTCTCCTAGGTTTGACGCAGTGGGAGAGGATGCTATTTTTGAAATTTTGAATAAGGGTGCTATTTTCGCCCAAAAAAAGTGTGAAGAGGGGGCTAAGCATTCGACTCAATTTTTTTGTAGGTATCATTAATCTTTCATTCCAAAGGCAATAAAAGCCAAATTGTTATTCTTTCATTTGGAGGCAATAAAAGCTAAGAAGATCATATTACTCTACCTACTTGGATTCCAATAGCTAAGGAAAGCTATGAATAGCAAGCCCTAGGCACTCATAATGAAATTTCCAAAAAAAAAGAGCAAAATGATCATTGATAATCACGAACAATTTTGATGGTGTGTAATGGGGTGGCCTGACCTTTAGCTCAACACAGAATAGAAAATTAGCATGATTTTAAAAACTAGAAATCACATAACTTACATAGAAACCCTAAATTACCTAAAACATTGAACACACCTTATCTATATTGTTAGAAACCAGATAAAGGGAAGAAACACGAGGTTTTTTTATTTGGTTCCATCAATTTGAAGGAAATCGATCACAGGCCTTAGAAACACCTAAAAACCCTAAAATCCAAATTATGTCTTACTCGTAGAAATCTAAGACATGATATCATCCAAATCTACTCCTACATGTCTTAACAAGATAATCTAGTCAATAATTCAAGCTAAAACTGTCTAAATCATAATTTCAGTTTTCTTCCTCAAGAACATGAAAACCAACAAAGAACAAGTGAAACACCAAGAATGTATCAAATGGTGATCTATCACCAGTAGAGTAGGTGATTCACGAATACATGGATGGTTACACGGTGCTTCCAAAACACCACCTTACTCAAGTTTTCTCACATAGCCTTATGGAGGGAGAGAAAAAGGTATTAAAGACTTAACCAAAATCTCCTCTACCTTTAACTCTTCCCTCTCCTCCCTCATATAACCTCAATCTCTTAGTAGATCTCAACTCACTAAGCACATAGGGAAACCCATCAACCCTACTAACACTTGTTTTATGCATTCACACACGCTTCTCAAAGTGTTTACAAGACTCAATCTGCTAAACCATTAGGGATTGATCCACTTAGCCATCCTGGGCCACCTTAACCTAAACCACTTCTCCTTTGCACCTCCTCACGCCACAGTTTTATCCAAGGCTCAATCTAGTATTTAGTAAACTACCAAAATACCCACCAACGTAACTTTCCAGCACCTTCCCTTGACTCCGTCTTCATCTTCACATCAAAGCATCTCCGCATGCTTTGACATGTACCCCGTGGCGTCCAATGGCTTTGCCGTCAAGTCTTCACGCATCCGGTCTCCCCATGATCGTCTGTACATACATCAGCCCAAGTCACTTAGCACACCACGTGCATTAATTTATCTCTTCACGATCATTGACTTTCATGTGCTTTCCACTTGAGTCACATAGTCTCACCCAGACTTACCTGATCGCATGAATCTCAGCTCTTACGCCTAGTCCTAGTCACTTCTTGATGATCACCAATGTTCCTCAAACCACCTGCACATCTAAAGACCAAACAACCATATATCAAGCACAAGTTCTATGCACTTGACTTACGTTAGTTAAAACAATGCATCATGCAACGCAATACAACACAACTCAAAACCCTCCGTGGTAACAAGACATCGGTGTGACTACATCTCTAATGCCGGTTATACCGTCGAACTCAAAATCATGGCTATTGAATCGCATAAGTCTAGCGGTCTGATCGATTACACCGGTAGAGTGACGATTACACTGAATATTGCCAACTTTTGGAAAATCAAAATTCAACCTCCCAAGTATGTTAATTATTTATCATTAACTATCCATGGATATTTTCGCACGATTATTCTTCACGCCCGTTCGCCGCCGGGCCCCGTCTCCCCACTTGTGCTGACTTTCTGTCGATGGCCAGCCGATAGCTTGCCCAGCCGAGAGAGCTCCAATACATGCTAGGTCCATCCCATCCATCCGTCTGTCAATGCGTCCAACCCCTGGCCGGCCAGAATGGCCTGGACTGCCTGCGGCCACTTGCTCGTCCGGTGTCGCCTCCCCGTGCGGCAGTGCATGTGGCGCGCGCGCTACTTCGGATCAGAGGTACGACCGACACGGCCCTTAATCATGCGACCTGGCATGGCATCTAGCCACAAGTCAAGATTGTACTTATGATGCATGGCAGAAATTAATCAGCCGCCCGGATTGGTGGATCTCTACTGGGACACTGGGTGCTTATCATCCATAGACATTTTGTCCCAACCTAAAACGTCATTATTTTTTTTACTGATGATCGGTTAGCGTGTCAAAAATTAACCAATGCAATAGCTAGCACTCCTCATAGCTCACTCGCATCAAATATTCAAAGCACGCATGAACTGTTGATTTTCCCAGTACTGACGACGATTCCAAGATCGAGAGAAATCGATCGACCCCATGTGCTTGCAGTCTGCTATATATGTAACCGTAATGAAGTGGGCAGGCATTTTTTGTCCACCGACCTAATGCACCAGAGATGGGAGCCAACTGACCTCGATGGATCAGCTAGCTCTGAGCCGAGGTCCCGAAAAAAAAGTACTTCCTTCGTCTCAAAATATAGGTTAATTTTGATTTTTTTATAGCCTTCAATGTAATACTTTGTCTATAATTTACTATTATAATATACTAGTAAAAATAATCAAAAATATACATTATGAAAGAATTTTGCAAGAGAAATTCGATAGTATTATTTTTATGTAGTCAATATATATACTTTAATATATATTAATTGTTAAAACTTAAAAAGTTTGACCGTATAGAAGCCACGATGATCTACCTTTTGGGACAGAGAGAATACACAGCTAGGGCAAGCAATTACGAGGGCGCATACATGGGTCTAAATGGACGCTATCAGATCACTCAATCCCTGGGATAAAGAGAGGGATAGCAAGAGCGGCATCAAGCATGATTGAGACTTGGGTATGAAAATATCACTCTAATCACATTTTTTTTTTCAAATTTGGTCATTCATTTTTGTAAATCCTAGTCCCTCCATATATCTACGATGTGCGGCAGACACTTGCTGAGCTACAGTAGCTCGTTAGGTCACTTGCCAAGCTCTCCTAGCTCGGAAGGTTCTTGCTACGCGTGATAGGTCCACCGAGAGGGCTAAATTTGCAAAATGTAGGTTCAGTAGCCATTTTATTAAAAAAAGAGCAAAAGTGACATTTGTGTACTCAGTTCCATCATTGAACAAAGCCATAGGTCTCACCCCGGTCACCAGCATGACCAACGCGCAAAGACGCCACACGATACATACCACGCAACCAAGGCTGTTAAGATTGCGATCCTAGATAGAATCGTTTTTCATTTGACAGAATCGGATCGTAGAATACGATTCTATTAGATTTTTAAAAACATATATATTTTATATAAAATTGAATTATATTTCTAAATATGCAAGTGTACAATAGATTTTTGAATTTAATTTTGTAATTTGAGTACACTTATTCTTATTATATTGAATTAAAGTTGATTTGTAAAACTTATTTAATTATTTTTTAATAAACTAATAAACTAAAAGTCCAATATGTTAAAGATAATACTTTTTTTAACTTAGGACAACATGTAAACAACAAAAACAAAGTACATTAAGCTAGTGCAACTTAAACTAGCAATAGATATATCAAATTTTATATGCTAATATGGTTTATTATCAGGATCATGATACTATTGTAATCCTATTCGATTCTAACGATTCTACAAGTTAAATCGCAATCGCACTACGATATTACTTGATTCTAATTCATATTGCAATTTATGTTATCTATCTCTAGTAAAATTACAGGATTATATGATACTATAATTCATATCGTGATATGGACAACCTTGCGCACGACATGAATGGCACCGTGCCTGTCGCACGCACGCATACGTAAATACACGGATATCCGCACACGATGGCCAGGATCGAGCGGCCGGTATTAGTAAGTGTCACAGCATGCAGGAGCATGGAAGCAAGGGAAAGCGAAAGGCCGGAGAGAAAAGCGAGGCAACACTAACGAAGAGTAGACGGAAGAAAGGCGCAGCAGCTAGCTACGGAGACTACTACTACTACGTAGGAGTGAGCGTCGTCTTGAGTGACAGGGTAAGTCGCAACAACTACCACTACGACGAGCGCCACTCACAAGCTCCTCTGACACGAGCGACGGTGCGAGATGTCGGCGTCCGATGTTGCACGCGTCGACCGCCCCCATGCACCACCACGTGCGCCTGCGTACGTGTGCTGCAGAGGCAAGCGTGCCTACTGCATGTCTGCGTCCCAGTTCCATCTGGGACCCCATCTCCCCTCTCGTGCGCACGCTTGTTCCGGTGATTATACATACTAGCCTCATAGTCGCGGCGACACGCCGCGCCAGCCACCGTGTGTACCGAAGTAAAAGGGGCGATAATTCATGAGGAGTTTTTTAAAAAAATTCAGGGCACATGCGTATTTTCGAAAAAGCCAAAGGACTTTTTCGCAAAAATTTAAGGGCCTGTACGTAACTAAACGAGGGCCTGTACGTAATTTAGAAAACCGTGGGGCGCCATCCTATAAATTGAATGGGTGTTTTCAGCAAAAAAAAAGCGTAAAAAAAACTGGCAGGAACCTTTTCGCGAGGAAAAAGGAGTTCTACGTAATTTTTGAAAAACTCAGGGGAACCGGCTCCCCCGGCCGTACGCGAAACCGCCCGCCATGCGCCGGCCGAGGGAGCGCCGGGGGCGACGTGGCCGAGCGGGCTGCGGGGAATCCCCCGGACTTAATAGGGGTAGTATGTACCTGTGTAGCATGATCATGTATACAGCATAGGGTCAAAAAATAAACCAAAACCTACGTGTGGGTTTGTCTAGTGCTTCACAGATTGCAGGGAATGTATAATGTATGTCGTGTCCTATTCGAATAGTGCTTGCCGAACACGGTAAGTTTATTCTTTTCAACTTATGACTTATAATTTTTTTAAATAAATAAATGAGATAGTTTTCTCGACTCTTCGAAATGATTTATTAAGATAGTCTTTTCGAAACAGTTTATCGATATTCAATCTATACAAACATTCGTTCTATGGTCAAAGATATCAGCTATAAATCCAAAAAGAACCGGCCAGCAATTCATGTGAACCGTTCTACTGTTGGATGCTGTGGTACTGGTACAGTGGGAGGAGACAGGCCGGAGAGTCAGGTTGCTGTTTGGAACGTAGAGAGATCGCACTGGTTGCCGGTTGGCGACGGACGGGCAAACGTAGCTACGTTTTTCCTTTCGCTGCAGCAGTGTTTTTTCCTTCTCCTTTCTAAAATTCCTGCTCCTGTTTCTTCGGGCAGGTAGGTTCTGATGACAAGTCCCATCAAATAGGGCCAATCCCTAGCCATTCCACGCCGTGACGTGGAAATGAATTGACTTCCCTGTCAGCGAGCTAGTGGGGCACGTGGGCCCCATCCATCTGTGCATGGTGTCTCCTCTCCTCTGTTCGACCATTTTGGCTTTGCTTTGCAAGCACGCCCAAAATCTTCGCAACAGGACGCATGGATAATGGAGGCTAGAGCTTATTAAAACCTACTTAAAATTCAATTTTATTGTCTCATGCCATTCCACCTTCGAACTTGGTCATCTAGTTCAATGGAATGCATATCTTGGTGCAAATTAGACTATGGCGTACGTGGACATTGCCCGACAATCTAGCATAGGCCTACCCAACTAGTCAAATAGAAAAGTTCAAGGAGAGTTATGAGTACGTCTTACTATAGTTAAGAAATCAATTTTAAATAGTTTCGCCAATCGTGCTCTTGGTTGATCACAGCTGACAAATTATTTTGGTAGCTTCGGAAAATGATTCAATTTGACCTAAAAGCCCGCCCAAATCCCACCTCTATTTGCAAGCTATCTTCGCAACAGGACGCATGGATAATGGAGGAGAGCTGGTTGATCACAGCTGACAAATTATTGGTAGCTTCGGAAAATGATTCAATTTTTTTTATTACTGTTAAAATGGAGATATGTCTTTTCCTCCTTGACGCGAGAAATGTCTCTACAACTATTGATTTGTGCATATGTTAAATAATATCGAATTAAACGAGAATGCCTAACAAAAAGGCAACTAAAACATGATTTGCTTATGACAGCTCTACGGAGAAATTCAGCTATTGTATCTTTGTACTAAGCATCACGCATTTACAGCTGCTTTTGGCGCAGCTGCATGGGCAAATTAACACAGAAGTACGCTGTTACAACACAAATTTTTGGAAACAGTATGTTGATTCTGTCTCTACAATTATTGATATATACATATTAAAGAGAAAATATCTATATAACATCTGTACTTTGTTCAAAAGTCCTTTTTATACTATGAACTATGAAACCGAACATTTGACCATCTGAACTTTGCCAATCCAATTTAAATAATACCCTGACTCGATTTCAGATGGTGGTATTACTCGTGTAGAGTGATGAGTGAATGGTTTTACCACGTAGGATGACACACTAATCAAGTTTAGGTGAACGATAGATAGGGCCCATGGGATATTCTCTCCCTAATCGAAACAGAGAGGGAACTACAGAAGGGCGGTGGCAATAGAAGCATGGTTGAAATCTCAGTAGGGGAGAAACCCTTGTAGACCTCATATGTCACTGATGCAACTTGGCTAGCGTATCATCCTACGTGGCAAACTGTTTACTCATTGCATCATGCGGGTAATACCACTATGCGAAATTGGGCCAGCATGTTATTTGAACTGGATTACAAAGTTTAGGGGCTAAATGTCTGATTTCATAGTTCGAGATGCTAGACGGAGTTTCAAGCAAAGTTTAAGATATTATATGAGTTTATTCCTATTAAAGATTATATAAAAGTAAACAAGAACGCCTAAGAAAAAGGAAGCTAAATCATATGATTTATTTGATGTAGACAAATATGACCGAGTAAATACAAGCAAGCTCCAGTTTGATGTGTGGCCCTGCTCTAGATGGCTTCGGCTTCTAGATTTCAAAAGTCGGAATAAATGTATTGGCTTCTTAATTTTAGTTTTTTTATTTTTTCCCTTTTATTCCTTTGCATTGTTCGTGGAGATATAATATTATTTTGATTTGTTCTCCTTATTTTTCTTTTATTTTTGTTAATTGAATGACTAAAAAACAAAAAGCTGCTAATACAATTTTAGCTAAAAGTTAACCGTCAAAGCCAGAAATCGAGAAGAGTTGGAGCAGGGCCATAATCCAGTATTTTAGCGCTCGATCGGGTGGTGCAGACTGCAGAGAATCCTAGCTCTTAGATTGCTGTGCACACACAGTGAGCTCAGCTAATGATTGATTTGGAGCCATATAACTGTCTGCGTGGTTGTTGGAGAGACAGACGCTAACCTTCCTTAGATTAAGCTGATGTAATCATCATTATCACTGTTTAGGTGCTTAACGTTTGCTACTAGGTGTGACGTAATCGTCATATTCTGTGTTTGCTTTCTTCCCTAGCTAGTTTCCGTTTCTGGAAATGTAGCCTCGTGTCTTTCCTCCCTATGTCGGTGGTCCGGCATTTTACTATTTTGTGCACTTCAGCTGGATACTAGGCTACTGCCACCATTTTTTTTCATCAGTGATTGTTGTGTTTTAAGTACAACGGTAGACACACACCACTCACTCTGTACATATGTAGGTGCATTCACTAGCGCATATTTAACTAGAGCGGAGGGCTACACTTCACATAACGTAGGCACCCGTTTTAACCACCGAAAGCCACGCATTTTTTCATTAGTGATTGTTGTTTTTTAAGTACAATGGTGGACGCACACACTCACTCACTTTGCACATGCATATTCTAATTAGAGCGAAAGCCTACATCTTACAGAGAGTAGGCACACGCTTTAACCACTGAACATATTCACGTGTGCGTATACTCTACTCTTTCTCAGGACCTAACCCAGCACCGGTGATCTGAAACACCCGAACCCACCAAGCTAATGCTCAGTTCCTAGCGGTGACTGTTGTTGCATGCATGTGTGGACCATTTTAAGCGGAGGTCCATGCTCCTTGACACTTTGCAGTGAGCACGAATGTAAGAGAAATGCTCGTACATGCACCATGAAGAAATAATCATATCAGGTTCCTACTTTAGAAGAGTCCTATCAGTCGGTGGCGGATCGAGAAACTTGATTGCGTAGGGTCAAATTAAATTAATACGGGCGGCAGAGTAATTGGAGTGACTAAACGAGATAGGCGGAGATGGAAGTGGGGTAGGAACCAAAAGAGCCATGAGTTGCGCAAACAGATGTTTGTTGGTTCAGATGTTACATCAAAAGTATGAAATCGTGAAATTCGATGGCTCCAATTGCGTGATGCCGGGATCTGGACTGATCAAATTGAGATCTATGGATAGGTGACAAGCTGGTTCTGTCCTTTTCCATGATATAGACTCGTATCCGCCGTATGCAAATTGAGTGTTTTTTTTTGTCGCTACAAGTGCGAAGGAGCAATCAAGCTTAGCCAGTGAGGAGCAGCTGGAGAAATGCCCGCATGATGGTGACATGAACAAAAATCCAACAGATTTTATGATGATTTGATACTGCCAAACCAGAATTGTATAGACAATTTGCAGCTGCAGTGCTGGCATTTGAGTCGTAGATCATTCATTTATAATCTGTAGCTGCCATGACGATATCATGTCTTCCCCTTGCTTTATTTGCTCTTTTACAACGAAAATCACTTAAAAGTAATTTAGTTTTACTATTGCACAGACGACTAAATTTTTTTATTTTTCAGTCACCTGAAATTGCGCTCTCAATAAACTGAAGTTGCAGCCCCCTCCAAAAAAATACCTGCAACTTCAGGTGATTCAGAGTGCAATTAAAGTTGCACTCTCAATCAACTGAAGTTGCAGCCCCCTCCAAAAAAACACCTGCAACTTCAGGTGATTCAGAGTGCAATTAAAGTTGCACTCTCAATCAACTGAAGTTGCATCCCCCTCCAAAAAAATAGCTGCAACTTCAGATGATTCAAAGTGCAACTTCAAATGACTGAAAGATAAAAAAAATTTCAGTCACCGGTGCAATAGTTACTCCCATAATTGGGGCCTAGAAGAACCAATGGTTGACGAATCCCGTGGCAACGGTCGTGCATGCTTCGAGTTAACGTCCACCAGACGATTCAACAGCGTGGGCACTTTCGCTGGCAGCAATGCAAATGGAAGGCCCAAATGGGCAACACAAAGATGAGCCCAACATGTCACACCAGCATCACATCCTTCCCCTTGCTCGTGAAAATTGTTACTAAAATGATGGCCTTATCGACCCATATACTGACCTAGATACCCCTGCCTCAGTAGTGCAACCAAAGATTTAGGTCCAAATGGCTTTCCCATAGGCAGAATAAAATAAAGTTGTATGGATGGGATGGGTAGAGAAGACAGGGATTATCGGGCCTGTTCTTTTCCTCCAAAGCTGACGGCTTTTGGCTTTTGCTATAGTACCTAACTTTCAAACGGAGTATTTTCTGAAGACGGGGTCTAAAAGTTAAATGATCTATACGTTAAAAACCCAACATCTGTACAGCCAAAATCGCAAGTGAGTTTCTGTCTCTCTGTAATCTGTACCGTAAACAGTCAAAATTCAAAATTTTCAGTCAAAAGCCATAAGCCGCAGCTGTTGCCAAACAGGCCCATCAACCCCACGAACCCCAGTTTCCAAAATTCACGGGTGCTTCCTCTCATCAACTCCTCAATCTCCACCTTTCCACTCTCCTCTCCTTTCAAGTGGTCGCGGTGCCGTGAAATTGCAGATGGTAGGAGGAACATCTAATATGTTTTGTGAATGACAAATCTTGACATAGTAAAAATACTTGAGAGGGCAAGATGGCGTTTGACCTCGAATTGCACTGCAAGTGGATTATAATGGAAATACTAAGCATTTACTTCCTTTCCTAAGTGGAAGCATCGTGAGATGGGTAACAATCAATGCGCGGTCAAGCTCAGGGTTTGAGAAACCGGGACCGGCCCTCAACCTGGAACCTGCCAGTTCTGGTTTTCACCCGGTTTTCCCAGCCAAAGACTAATCTTGTTTTTCTTCAACTTAACAAATTTTAAAAGTTCCAAATCTAAAAATTCAAAGTTGCAAAGTAGAAGATACTACACACATTTCAATAGAAGGACAGATGGCATCGTGGCGTTTTGGGGGTGAACTGGTTAGGGTTTATAAAATCGCAGCCTTGCCTATTTCGTTTACCAGCCAGTTACCGCCGGTTTTGCGCACCCAGGTCTACCCAGAGGTCCCCTGGTGGCTGCTGGTGAAAGTAGAATGGCAGCCTGACTAGCACCAATGTGGGATCTAGTGACTTCTAATTTTGACCCAGTAGGGATTGAGCTACTACGACTCCACAACAGAGCATTAATATGCTTGATAACAGACTATCCAGTCGAAAAATAAATTAAATAGGCCAAGCATACAGTTAGATTTGAGTAATTCCTCACTCAATGTAGATGTCCGATCCCTAGCATAACGACAACATAGCATCAAGGAATTATGGGACGATCTTGTAATATTATGAATCGAACATGCTTATTTGCAAATGACTCGTTAAAGTTGAAGCACCAATGCTGCATTTCCCCCGGAAAGAAGGCAATGTGCATCTATCCATCTCCAGAGAAAGATATGGATTAGACCCGGAATCCTCCAAAGGAAGCAAATCCATCACAAACACTACGGGCGAGCGACCATTTAAGGGATGAAAAGGAGGCGAAGATATGAGCATTGGGAGGTGAGGTTTTGTATTGGTGAGAAATGATGGGGAGGGAGGGGGAAAGACAGGCTTCGGGTCAACGGCTGGCACACTAAGCTGTAGTGTGTGTGGGTGTGTGGGGTCCACAGCCTCCAAGAGGCCTTGGAAAGCAACGGGGAGGGGGCTGCATTTTTAGTCTAGTCTTTTCAAGATACTCTCAACTAGCAGTGGTAGCATCTACTTCCCTCCTTGGTGTGATTTGCCCTGAGAATATCATCTCCAAAGATAAGATGTTTGCACACCAATTAGTGATGGTTACACTCGATAGGTACGTACGCTTCCGTCTTGGAAAATGACGTCTCAGCCTAGCCATGTAGTCTTCCTACTACGACATGTTGATCTATAAAATTCCAAGTTCATCTCTGGAAGCGAATGTCACAAGCTAGGATGATTCAGACATCAGAACCGGTTAGGAACTGCAGCGATCAATGTTACATGAACCATACTGCACGTGATAGTCTGATGTGCAGCACAGTAGCATTTTCGAACGCATCATTACAAGCGTCTAAGGGTACCAGAGATCTTCGCAATAAGTGTTAGGACGAACAATAATGGGTGTCATCATATTCATGTAATGCCAACCATTTCTGATGATAAGATCATTCATGATTCTTAGCACCGACGCAACACGACAAGACAGTTATATGATTGAAATAGCTCGCACAAGTTGAAGGGTGTGAAATAGAACATCGACATACTGGATCTCAAGCCCAAAAAAAAACAAGGTAGCATTTTGCTCAGTCTTCAAACCTCCTGAATCTCTGACCTTTATGTAAAATCCAGTATATCGTATTAAGTGGAAACTGAAAGCTCAAAACATAAGCACTAGATCACTTGAAACAGCAGTAACTAACATTGCTGAATGTAACTCGAAACAAACCACCAACAACATTCCAAACTGCCAAACCCAAGGCCGTAGGACTCAGGTTCAGTTAATTGGCCGAGACATATTGAAGGCCCATCATGAGTCCTGGAACGGTCCAGGTAAAAGGGAAATGTTGCAGCGTTGCACATACAACACAGCCGTACTGCTAGTAAGTGTTGGGTCCTCTTGAATGGACCACATATCAGCTTAGCCTTGCTACGCATTAATACTGAATCGAAGTACTGCATCTACGCTTCTTTTCTTTTTGCTGCAACCATCTAATGGAAACTGGAAACAGTACAGTCCGCACGACCGGGGCTTAGACATTTTTAAGTTTGAACGGGAACGGGTCAAGTCTCTAGGATATATATTGGCATCAATTTGAAACTGCTATTTACACCCTGACATTCTAGTAACAAAGGTGATGGTTAAGCCAGACAATTTTGTTTAGTCATCTCTACCTGAATCTGGTGTCAGCAGAAATTGGTACACGTCTTGCACAAAAAGCCAACCAGCTCTTCCGAGACAAACCTATCATTTAGTAATAGAATAGAGATGAGGCGGAGCACATTGCACAGGGAAGGGCTTACCACTCAGGCGATCTCACATAAATCAAAGCAGGAGGGTCTCTTGCTTTCTAGCTCCCTTGATAGCTGCCTTAGTTTTCAGATTTGGCAGAGCATCTATAGCCCATGGAGGTGTCTGGGATCCTATCCAGAGCCTGACCGGTTTCTTTGTGCTTGAAATCACGGTGTTTTTTTTGTCAACTGCATGTCAAAGTTAGACCAGAGAACTACAGTGTTGAGCAGCAATCTGGGAACAAGAAAGATTATGATAAAACGTGCTCCTTGCGACTCACCTTGTCTGATCAGTTGTCCCACCAATTTCCAGGATTGTCCACCAGATTTCGCCACAAGTCAGCTGAAAGCAAAATGACAAATGTCGTCAGCAAAGAACAGGCCACACGTCGCAAATTGCCTACTTCTGTTCCAGAAAAAAGGTTAGGTTTTGCTCAGCTCAAAAAATAGCAAATGTCACTGGCACAACCGTAGTTTATCTAGTTGGGTGATTGATGCAAGCAGGCGTGATGGTAATTTGCAACAGAAGCTATGTGGAAAGCAATTAGGATGGTAACTTGTTAGATATTGGGTGATGTAGCACGTATCATGGAATATGAAAAGTATTCATACTCAGAAAAAATATATAGCAGTATGTGTGGTCAAGGAACCAAAAATGCCACCAGAGGATTGCAGAAAATCCAAGATAATGGTTAGCAAGGAAGCACCAATACGCCACTTGACTGCCGTATGCGTATCCGATACGGTGATACGTTCCGATTAGCGGCGATACGGTATCGGTGAATTTCAGCCCAAAAAAATTAGAAAATACTCCGATACGTTTCGATACAGCACGATACGCGAGCGTATAGCCCAATTAAATCCCGGCCCAACAGAGAAGATGGACCAACAGAGAAGATGTCCCAGCGCGAGCATACAAGATACAACTCGAGCTGCCGATCAGCCGAACAGCACCCGAACCCTAATCCTCTCCCGGTCTCCCCCTAGCACATTTGCATCACTTCTCAGCCGCCGCCGCAGCCATTGGCCAGAGGCCACCGGCCAGCCGCCGCCTGGAGGTCCGCCGCTCACAGCGCTTGGAGATCCGCCGATCCCGTCGCCTGGAGGTCACCTTGGACCTCGCTGCCGCCGCCTCTCCCACCGCCTAGAGGTCCGCCGCTCGCAGCGCCTGGAGATCCGCCGATCCTATCGCAGATCTCGTCGCCTGGAGGTCACCTCGGACCTCACTGCCGCCTGGAGGTCTGCCGCTCCACAGTTCAACGAAGGTACTCCTCCCGCCGCTCCACTTACTCCTTTCATCTGCTTCCGCCTTCCGCTGTCAATGCTTGTTGAGTTATTGTCTATAGCTGTAGTGACAGCAGTACTGAGTAATTATATGCTAATATTATTGAGTGACAGCAGTACTGGAAAACTAGTGTTGAATGTGCAAGAAAATTAAATGTTAAGAGAGACAGCAAGTGTGTTCTAACTGAAATCTTTGATACATTAAGACACAAATACGGGAAACCATTCAATTTGAATTGGTGTAGAATTGTAGCAAAGTTGGGCAGAGCTTTACTAGAATCGTTGTGCAAAGCGATTCAACTGATATGAGGACATACTTTTGTTGCCTAGGTCAAACCATGGATTAAAAGAAGTCTTGCAACCGGGATCCAGAGTTGTTACCAAATATCTTCTTGCAACCAAGTGGGTATGTGCCAACTACCAACCGCCAAGTGGTATGTTATTTAAACTTTTCAATTTTCATTACTAGCCAAGCATTGATGGTAATACCATTGGAAGCCTGTTTACAATTTTTTATTTTCAAATACACACACACATGCCGTATCGACGTATCCTTGATTTTGGAAAATATCGTATTGTCGTATCTAGGATGCCCTGATACATGATACGGATACAGCTGGACGCCATTCCTAGCACCCTCTTGTGTACTTTCTTGAGTTACAATACAACACAAATGCGGCGTAGTATGTACACGGTAAAACTCATAGGTGATAAGAGATTACCCATCATCCGATGTATATTTTTTTTCTAATATTTTATCAACAGGAAAGGTTCGCATAATATCAAGTGCAAAAGAGAAATAGGGAGCTGCTAACATATGTTGCACAGAAAAGAATAGGATTACTCTTTCTCGAGGGTAATTTTCTACAAAAAGATAGAACTGAGCACAACGCAGTATGTGCAATAGCTACATGCCTGTATGTTTGCTTGGCCATCAGTAAGTTTGAATGGTGGAAGTGGAACATCTCCAGTTAATTGCCCACACAGAAACATAGACAAGGTCGTTTTTTTGCAAGTGAGACGCAGCTACTTGTGCCAAGTCGTCTTGGAAAATTACGGGAATCCTGAAGGTCAAACAACCGTGATGTAACTATGTTAGAATGCAGCAATACAATTGGGAAAATGAAGAGTCGTGAACAGAAGTATTCTGGGAAGTGACAACACAAAAATTGTGAAAAATTCTTCTTTCCTTCCATAAACTTTAACAACTGAAATTACAATAGGAACAAGAAAAAAGTCTACTGCCTGCTGATCACTGAGAGCTTTTTGGACCTGTGCAGTTAAACATTACTAATAAAATTGTGGGTGTATCACTAATGTTAAACTTCAGAACCTTTTTTGGGCCCGAGCTACTAGTGATAAAAGTTGAGTGTGTTCCATTGCTAAATGTTCAACCAGACAATGTATTGGATCCAATACCAGGGATACCTTCAATTTACATTACAACAGGAAACTGACAGTTGTGTGTGCCTTTTACACCCTACCCTGCATGTACACTATCAAGGCAATTTTCAGACAAAATAAGAAACCCAGATATTGAGACTTTCTATTCCAGTCACAGTACATATCAGCACAATGTCAGACCGAACAGGTCCTAAATCCTCCTCTCAATTATACAGATAGCTCATTTCAAATTTCGCTCTCGATTACACATAAAATTCATTCCATTTGCAACACAGCAAAAACAAAAAACCTGCAACTCGCAATTAATAGGCGACTCGTGTTAGAACTTGTATAGCCACGCTCCTAACTCCGAAATACTAGCAAACGATCACGGAGAGCCCTGAGAACAGAGAGGGAGAGAAATCGATGATCGCACCAGAACTTGGGGAAGTCGGTGCGGCGGTCCTGCACGAGCACCGAGACAGCGGAGAAGCGGCCGTCGGGCATCCGCTGGAGCTGCACGGGCGCACCAACGGTACCTACGAGGCGCACGGCGTTGGCCACGCGCGGCTGGAAAGGGATGGTGGTAGGCCGGGGGAGCTCGGTCGGGAGCTTCTCCCTCTGCCACCCCGGCCCCATCACCGCCTCCGCGGCCGCGTCGTCCCCAGGCTTCTCCGCGGGGGCATCGGCTTGGTGCGGCGGGCGTAGGGGCGCTTAGAGGTGGAGGAGAGGAGGAGGCGTAGGCGGGAGAGGTGGTGGTGCATGGTGGGCGGCAAAACCCTAAACCCTAGAAAGGGAGGAGGCAGTGCTGGTGTGGAATGGACCGGACCGGAGGCGGACGAGGGGTAGAAGGACCTCAACTCTGCAAGAGGGGTCCGTTTTAACGGTGGGCCGGTGGGTGGAGTGGGCGAGCCCGACGGGAGCCGTCGGTCGGGTTGTCCACAGTTCTTTTTCTTTTTCTTTTTTTTTTTCCTTTTTTTTTTTGGTGCGAGGGCTTGGATTTCTTCACCCCAACAATCATGAGTTTTCCTGCGCCCACACCAATTCGTGTCCCAGGAAAACCAACCAATCAACGATCAAGGATCAATTCCACCTTTCTCTCCTTACCCACTCATATCCAACGATCTCTACCGATGGTCCTACACTTTCTCCCACCCTTCTTAAAAATGCTATGGTAATCGACGTGAACCCATCGAAATCGTGCATCGCCCACCGCGCGCCCCGCGCTCGAATCCTCGTGATCGCCTCGACCCTGCGGCTGCCGCTCGCGTCGCTCCTCCCCTCCTCCGCCACCGCGCCGCCTCGCCTCCTCCTCCTCCTCCGCCGCTCCGCCTCGCCTCCTCCTCCCCGCGCCGCCTCGCCTCCTCTCTCGCTCCGCTCCGCAAAACCGAGCCTTCACCTGGTACCGCCCTCCAGCCCAAGCCGGCCACGCCATATAAGCCAAAACCCTAAAACCCACTTCCCCTCTCCTTGCCCCGCCCCTTCCCGAGGAGCGAGCGACAGCCGCCGCCGCCGCCATGCCGGGCACTACCGGCCTCCGTAATCCTCTGTCTTCCTCCCCTTCCCAGAAGGTCCTCTCTTTGTTGTTCGCAAAGTCTCTTAGTAGGTTGCTTTTGTCGTGCTCTAGGGCAAGAAGAAGGAGGGGAACGCGCGAAGCACATCACGGGACCAAGGCGGTGAACTACTCCGCAGATTAGCCTCGCAACCTTCTGTGTCCCTTTTGATCTCTGGTTACTTCTCCATCGATGACTGATCGTTCAGAACTACTGTATAATTTGGCTAAATTTTTGGTGCTGTTGATGTTTATCGGTTGGATTATATGGGGATTTGTACCCATTTTATGCGGCGATTAACTATCCATTAAGCTAATTAGTTCAATTCATCTGTGCTCTTAGTATGGTAATGGAGCCAATTAGTCCAATTCACTCGCTTTCTGTATGGCTTGTAGCTGCGCAGCTTAGGATGGTAGTTTTTATTTCATGGTTGTTGAGAAGAGTTGTGTTAAGATTTTGCAATTTGTTGCAGGAAGCTATGCATACTCAAGGGCATCTTTCCCCGGGAGCCGAAGAAGAAGGTGGAAGGGAACCACAGGACCTACTACCACATGAAAGATATCGTCTTCTTGGCGCATGACCCTTTGATTGAGAAGTTCAGGTACTTAGCTCCCTGACAAAAATACTGCTACCTCTATATGACTTTAGAAGGAATCATTTGAGCAATGGGATTTTGAGTTTTTTTTTGGCTTAATTGCACATTTCTCTGTACCATTTGGAGGAATGTACTGTTTTGAGGAATTTAGTTGCAAATGTGTGTTCAATTTTAAAGAGATGTCATTTGCCCTGTTCTTGCAGATTTCATGTTTGTTAACTAAAGACACAGTGATGGGTGATTTGAAAATCTCTTAATAATGCCAATGATTCTGGATCTGTTTGTATTGTGGTTTGGCTACTGGAAGTGTCTAAATATGTTTTTATGGAGCTTTCTGAATGAGGGTTGTGTTCTTAGTGTTCGATTTATTTGCTGCAAGTACTTGTCAGCTTGTCCTTGTGAATGAGCCATGCAGCAGAGAAAATAGTGATCATAAGTGGAAAACTGTATTTCCACTAGAGGGCTAGAGGCCATTTGGAAAAAAATTGGCCATGGGAAAAAAATCTGAACCAACATAGTGTAGCTAATCAAAGAGCAATTAGCTATGCAATGTGAACTCTTTCTGCATAGTGCTATATTAATGATATTTTGATAATTGTGAGACGAACTAACAGCTTGTAGTTACTTGATTGTTGGTGATGGAAATCTTGGCGTATGTCTCTGTATGATTAACAAGATTGTTACAACTTATAGTGTAGTAAATACAGTATGAGTCTATAAGATCATGCTATTCCTGGGTTCTCAGTTTATGATATAATGAGCACTTGATTTGCTGACATTTAACGATTTCCTAATCTTAATGCTATTTCCTTCATGTTTGATTTTAGGGAAATCAAGGTGCACAGAAAGAAAGTTAAAAGGCTATTGCTAAGAAAAACAAGGATCTTGCAGATGCATTGTTGAATCGCCACCAACTTACAGACTTGATAGGCTTATCCTTGAAAGGTACAGTGAGTTTAAAATGATTCTTTGGGGGTTATCCAAACTGTATTCTCTCGGTGTAACATCATTTTGTTTTTTGTTGAACAGATATCCCACTTTTGTTGATGCTCTTCGAGACTTGGATGATTGCTTAACAATGGTGCATTTGTTTGCGGCGTTACGCTGTTGAAGGTGAACGTGTGCAAGTCCAACTAATTCATAATCGCCGCAGTATGTTCTGCTCGATTAACAAATTCCCTCCTCCAAATCACACACGCCACCCCCAAACAAGGGTACTTCTAATTTCCAAGACATTAGGTCATCATGTTCGACCTTCCCACCTTTATAGACACTATAGTGCATTGCTTTAAGCGGCTTTGGTTTTGTGATGCTAGAATTTGAGGTTGCAAAAGTGATAAGCTATTTACCACTATCGTGAAATACTTGGATGAGACAGAAACCCATATTATTTTATTTCTATTGTACTCCGTAGACTTGCATGTAATCTGTGATGAATTGTGCCCAAAAGAACAATCCTGTAAATGCGAAGGAAATTTGGTGTCTGCCTTGGTCAAAGAATACCCTTTTCTTTTTTTTTATGAGGGAGGGGGGTGGGTGGGTGTTCTGCATCATTTTCTAATATATGATGCAGCCCTCGCATTCTTTTATTCATTTGGAAAGCTGCTGTTTGGTTGCTGCATAGTACTTGGTATGATGAGTATCATTTTCATGGTTTGGAAAAAATTGATCACTATACATTTTTCCTGTTCTTAGAGGGCCATGTTAATATGGACAAATGCTTTATTGATATAATTACAATCCCTATTCCCTAAAGGGCAAATCTTTAGTTAGATCTGGAATATGATCATGGATAGGAGTAGGAACCAGCAAGAATCTGATGTGATGATACTCCTGTTTCCTTCAGTCACTGCAAATTTCTGTTTTCAGCTTGCCTTTCCATTCTTCGTGGTAGCTGCTTTGCAATAACTGAAGATAAACGAGGCACATATTGGTTGGGTAACTTCTAAGACATAATCATCACACCAGGGGGAATAAATAAAAACAATAGGGCTAATTAACCGCAATGTTCTTAACTGTTCTTTCTTCTTCCCTTGAGAAATTTTTAGTTGTTACAGATAGAGAAGTAGAGATAAGGTATTCCCTCTTATCCTTGGTTGGTGAAGGTTGTTTGCATCTGGGACTGGATCGCTGGAAGGCTTGTTCTGTCAGATCTTAGCACTGAAGTCTCCACACCAAGAACTTTTTGGAGTAATGTTTCTATAGCATAACTTGAACAAAGTTGGTGAAGTGATCAATGGTCACTGCGTAAGAATCAAAGAAAGATGTTGTGCACTGACAGAATAGATCTCCTTTTTTTTTGTCTTTTAGCTCTCAGCACAAAAAGATTGGCAAATGTCTGGTTTTCACATGGGATAAAAATAGCAAATAGGCCTTTAGGCATTTATCGCTGAAATACACATGGTTTGACAATTTTGATTGCTGATTTCTGCTTTGATTTTGCTCTTTCCGAGATGAAAAGGCGAGACCAAAGTTGCGCTTTTAGTTCTACTTGCTTCGTGAATTGGATAATTTAATAGACCACTTCTATTGTGATCATCTACCGTCCAATTGCGTGTGTTTGATCGTTGGAGGGCTTGCTAACATATCAAGAACTCGAGAAAAGTACTAGGTCTTTATCGCAACTGCTCTCCCGTAAAACGTAAGCATCGGAAATCGCTTTTCAAACATGCCGACATGGTATCCTTTTCTTTGTAATTTCAGGAGATGGTTCAATTTTGGAAGGAACACTTCTTCCTATTCTTGCCGCCCCGATTATATTATATCCTTAGCCTATGCTTCATTTTACTTCACCGCTTCTTTTGTAAAGCTTGTGCTGAATGTTCCGCTGACTACACCCTACCGCACCTTGCTATATCACTTTAGCACGTTGTTCAGCCGAACATGAACTAGCGCTTCAACCGTGCTTAGTAGCGGAGCCCGCATTTTTAGTAATGATTAATCGTGGTCCATTTGGGCTATCGGTACAAGTTATAGAATCGCCATCGCTTATCATATCTAGGAAGGACAAAGCGAGATGGCATATTTGGATAAACATAACCAAATAGATTGTTGATCTAACAGATTTGCTTTCTTCCATGCCGTAGTGTTTAGACATCGCCACTGTAGGCACAAAGAACAAAACTTTAGTACTTATGCAGTAACATGGCATACTTTTACAACCATTGTGACAAAGCTTGGAA
Source organism: Dendrocalamus sinicus (assembly GCA_036346575.1). Classification (NCBI taxonomy): domain Eukaryota; kingdom Viridiplantae; phylum Streptophyta; class Magnoliopsida; order Poales; family Poaceae; genus Dendrocalamus; species Dendrocalamus sinicus. The sequence continues at coordinate 61,839,941 of CM070641.1, forward strand.
ATGCGAAGTTCATTGGAATTTGAAGAAGCCCGAGGTATTTGTGGTCCCGAGTTTCTAATAGGTCCGCTTCCTCTTTATTCAGAGCAGCCCACGTAGGCACCTTTTAACCACCTGATGGAGTGCGTTTGTCAATAATAAGAAGCTTGTTTCGGGATGCAGTCTGTTCCTCGGTGAGGTTCATACCGATGATGCCATTAACTAGAACGTAATTTAGCTTCCCTGTTGTAATGATTTATCATTCTCCTCCAGGTGAAGATGGAGAGCTCGATTGGGAGTACGCCGAGCCGTCACTAAAAATGTATCTCCTTTTCTCGCACTTCATAACCGTGGTTTGAGTCATAGTAACTGGGTAATGTTGCACATGTCGTGTGGCCGTGAAAAGTATTTTTCACATCTACTACATTCCTGTAATATAATACTTTCTGGTTGTTTTGAAAATCTTTTCAAATGTCTCAGATCACTAAATGTAAGTCATCGATGCACATAACATTACTGAGAATCTGTCCTTCTCTCATCCATAGTAAGAAAAGGTTGGGTGACACAGCTATAGCATGCTAGAACAAGTAATATATGTCGGCTATGGAATCTTAAAATAGTAGCCAAATCTTTATTTCTTGTTCTTTAATGGCAAGTGAGATCATATATGTACGATAAAGATGCTTTTATTCGCTCGAAACTTCAATGACATAGTCCAATGTCGATTGCTTTCAAGTACCCACTCGTTAATATCACGTAACTCATATTTTTGTAACTTAGAACTCGTGTTTAAGTGTCGGGACAAATAGTTTTGAGTTGATTCTTTGTTGCATTGTACAATCCAACTTATGATATGTTAATAGTGATCATCATATTGGCTTCCAGCTTCCCAACCTCAAGCAATACATGTCCCCTAAAATTGCTAAAAATGTCGCTTGTTTGTCTCACCTCATTAGTCTTGCTGAATAATCTTGTTTCTGACACGCTAAATCATGTCATTGCATGTGATCCTCAAAGGTGATGAGATAGCACATTTGAGGCAACTATTCGATTTTAGAGGTCGATCGAATTTCATGTTTGGAAATGCCGAAATGGTCATGTGTGGTTTAGTACTTTACTTTATGGTCACTTGTTACATAATATGGATTCTTTTTCAAGTTAGTGTGCTCGAGTATGTGGTTGCCGATGTCATGCTTTTTACTCAATGTTGGTTAGTTATTCTGAGTTGCAGATGTTGTTTTTTATTGACTTTGCATTGAGATGAATTTTATAAATGTGGCTATAGTTTGATCTTATCTTTGATATGTGGTTGATGATCTATGTACCATAATTTTACTTTTGCATGTGAGCATGACTTTAGGACAAAGAGTTAGACAACTTTACCAATAATTGTAATGATCTTATATTTTCCCTTGCTCATCATCTTCATCATTATTGTTATAATATTTTGGGATGTATGGTCTAAATGTTTGTCATTATTACATTTTGTTTTTAGTCCAAGTGCAAGGTTGGTCACCAATTTGGTCGAAGGGCATTCCATACCGAACACTTATGATGGACGCACCATCCGCTATCCCGACCCTCCGTTAAGGCGAACAATACAATCAAGATTGACACAGGTACCAGCAAGATCGTTGACTTCATCAAGTTTGATGTCGCCTTGTTGTTATGATGCTTTATCTTCTTTTTAGTTTATGACAGTTTACTTTTTTTCCTGGTGGTTCTTTTATTCCTACTAATGTGATTCGATTGCAAAGATGAGCAAATTTCCTGCGAATTCGTTTCACCGCATCCCATTTTCTAACTCAATAATGAGAAGAGAGCTATGCATAGCAAGTGTCAACACTGGATGGATGTAAGAGGTGCGACCTCTTATGATGATCTAAACAATGTGGGGATGGAGAAAGTCGTTGGTGGGTGAGTCCAATGATGTTGTCGTCTCCTCAAAAGATCAGTCGTTATGTGACATGCATTATGTGACAAAAATATTTGGTTATACAATATATGAGACGTGAATCTTAATGAATCTGATTGTTCGTTTTATTTTTTACAAATTTTATCTTATTTTGTATTTTACCGTAGCGTTAGCACGGGCACACTACTAGTTCATGCAAAGAGGCGAGTGGTACATTGTTCCACCGTCCGCCTCCATCTTATATGTCTGTCACAAGCTGCTGTGCCGGCCTGTGAAGCCATGTAGAATGATACTATGCTAGTTATCTATAAACTTTATTATGTAGGATAAAAAATGGTATGGAGAAGAGAGGGGACCGTAAAGAATTAGACCATCTATTATGCAGTAATCGACTGTAACACAGTAAATAAGACATATTGTGTTATAGAGAAGTTGTTTATATAGACATACAACAAGACAACTTATCATATGAACCGTCTTTAATACCGTCTATAAATAACATAGAGAATATTATAGACAGCAGTTGTATATACCATTGTACATTTCTTAAACTCTAGAATTGTCTTCTAGGACACATTAATCCTCTGTTGTTGGTGTGTGCTTAGTGTCTGGCAGATATGCTATTCTGTGTTGTAATTCACCTAGAATAACGCACCAAAATTTGGCCACTAACCACCGTGTTTTGCCCACTAGCGAATGGCGATCGGATTTAATCTAGCCTAGAGATGGGGGGATTCTACTGCCGAGAGTTCAACTTCGCTTGTGCAACTCAATGTTTAGTAGCACCAGTAAAGAATTTTTTTTTGAAACCAATAGGAGAGCTGCCTTTGATTAATTCACAGGAAGGAGAAAAATACAAACGAAAGTCTGAGCAGGGAGAAAGGGTGTGGGGGTGGAGGTTAGCGAGTAAGAAAGGTTGCCATAACGAAGATTCCGATTAGGATATTACAGACTAATTGACAACTCTGGTAGCCTACTAGCCCCTGCTAGGACCCAGGTCTTAGACTCGTCCTTCACTGTTGCAAACAATTGGCCCGATGAGGACGCGGTGGATCGAAAAATTTAGGCATCGCACTCCTTCCATATCTGTCAAGTGACAAGCATTACAAGAGTGGTGTTGCTTTTCATGGTGCTCTAGCAGCAGGGATGAGCGACTCCCACTAGTGATGTATTGAGGAGAAGTAGCGTCAAGTGACCGGATTGATGTAATCACAAGTAGGCCATTGTGCCATTGAACTCCAAACCATCCTCGTGTAGCATCACTCTGCCAAAATGTGGATGGCCGATTCCGGCAACTATGAGTAGAGGGGGTAGGTGTGCTGGTTTGGCCACCTTCATCTGGCCAAACAATCTATCGGTCACAACCTATTCTGGATGGCAAGCCAGCAAAAATATTGCATTTCTGGGGCACCTAACTCTTCCAAACCATGTGGTTTACAGTGCTTTTTATCACTCCCAGAAATTGCGCCTTGTATGACGAGGCCGCAGTGTATACTCCATTGGAGGTGAGTTTCCAAGTGACTGTGGCCCCAAATAGCAATCAACTCATTAAATGTGTTGAGGAGTTATGTCAATTGCCCAATCAAGGTCATGCAACCATGTGTTCCCTGCTAGTATGGCTCTTATGATGTAGTTCTTTCTCCTGGATGTCGTAAAGACTATATGTGCGATGCCGCATAATCTGTTTCTGCCCGCCCAAGCAGAAGTCTAGAACCCCACCTTATCTCCATTCCCAATCTGTACGATAGTTGCCGCCGCGAAGAGCATCTGATCTTGTTAATCGCAAGGGGTTTCCATTCCTTTCCGAGGTTTGGTTTGTTCACCCCATTCCTACTAGAGCCATCGAAGACTAAGTGCCCTAGCAAAGCAGTCAAGATCCAGGAGTTTGAGTCTCCCAAGGCTTGTCGATCTACAAACAGTATCCCAATTGACCTTACATTCCCCCAACCCCAAGTTAGTTGATTTGAGCTGGCCCAAAGGAAGCTTCTCATTTGCCTATCGAGGGTTGTAATTATGCTCTTCGGCACCTTGATGGCCATGAGGAGATAGGTTGATTGTGGTGTGAGCATGGATTTGACAAGAGTCTTTCTACCCGCAAGTGTTAGCAATTTTGCGCGCCATCCTGCCAAGCGTGTTGCATATTTGTCCTCAAGTTTTTGGAAGTCCACCCGGCAAAGCCTTTTGATGGCAAGTGATAAGCCAAGGTAGTTGAAGGGGAAGGTTGCTTGCTGGGCCGGTAGATCATGCAAAACCTCATGCAGGTCGATGCCTTGCACCTGATTGGTGCCACTTGGCTTTTCTGCAAGTTGGTTTGTAGTCTTGTCGTGTCACCAAATTTGTTTAGGATCTAGAGCAATGTATACACGTCATCTCTTTGTGGCACAAGGAAGATAGCGGCATCATCTGCATAAAGGGATGTTGTAAGGACAATTGCACTTCCTACCAAGGGGTGCAAGAGTTGTAGTTCTGTTGCAATGTTGAGGATCCTTTACAACGAGTATATCGTTATTATGAAGAGGAATAGAGATAACATATCTCCTTATTGTAGGCCTCTGTGGTGTTGTATCCTGTCCCCCAGCACCCCAGAGGAGTACCCTGGAGCTGGCAGTGGAAAGAAGGTAGGAGACCCAATCTCTCCACCGGGGTGGGAACCCTCTTTTTTCCAAAAGGTTCAGGAAGTAGTCCTATCGGAACAAGTCAAAGGCCTTCGCTATATGCAGTTTGAGCAGGAGAGCCAGAGTTGTGTTCCTATGGTACCTCCTTGCCAGATTACACATGTATAGGAAATTGTTCTGGATGCATCTCCCTTTGATGAAGGCACTCTGGCTTAGGGAGACTAATTCGTTCATGAAAGGCGCTAAGCATAGTGCCAAGATTTTGGCTACGATTTTGGAAATACTATGAATAAGGCTAATAGGTCTGAAATCCCCTACAGACTAGGCCCCATCTTTCTTCGGTAGTAACACAAGATTTTCGGTGTTTGTGTAAGAGAAGTTCATTGTTCTCAAGGCGAACAAAGCTCGGAGGGCAGCCATGAAGTCATCCTTTATAATGCCCAGCATGAGCAGTAGAAGGTTCCGTTGAACTCGCCTGGGCCCGACACTTTGTCTGGTGGTAGCTCCAAAATCGTTGCATGCACTTCATGTTCAGTGAACATAGCATCCAGGGTATGCAAATTCAATCGTGGTAATTGGAGGGTGTCCCAGTCGAAGGTGGTGACAACCGGGGAGATCTGCCCCAAGATCGATGAAAGTTAGAAGACAATACATTTGCCCTGTCCTCATGTGAGATGGCCCACCCCTAGTCGTTGCTCAAGTGTTGGATGAAATTCTTCCTCCTGTGGGCATTTATCTTGATATGAAAATTTTTGTGTTCTCATCCCCCTCTCCGAGCCAGTTGATTCGGGATGCCTGCTTCTTTTGGGACTTTTGAACCATAGCTAGCCCCATTACCCTTGTCTTGAGGCACGTTCGTAGCTGACTCTCCTCCACTGATAGTGGCCTACTATCCCGTGCAATGTCAAGGCATAGGATGGTCTCTTGGGCCATATGGAGCTATAGTTTTAGTGTCAGAAACAGCCTGTTGCTTCAGGTTTTAAGTCTTTTCGTCATGTTCATCAATTTGTTGTGTAGTTTCCGTAGTGGATCTAGATCTAGGGTTGGTTCTCCCCAGGTATGTTGGACTATGTGGAGGAATTGAGGTATCTGGGTCTTGAAGTTTTCAAAATGAAATCTTTTTGATGGTCATGGCCCCGTTGCAGTAGATAGGAGTAGGGGGGTAGTGGTCCGAGACTGATATGGACAAGGCATGTAAGGCGTGGTTGTCGAATATGGTGTCCCAAGCCTTATTGCAAAAGAATCTATTGAGTCTGGCGAGGGTTGAATTGTCTCTTTCATTGCTCCAAGTGTATTTGCAGCTATGACGTCCTAGCAACTAGTTTCGCAAGAGGGCGAGGCCATGACCAAACAACCACGGCTCCGTCCGATCCTTGTAATGTAGGAACCGTCCGCGCCGACGCCGGTAGTTGGAGTCGACGGCCGGCGTGCCGTCGACGCCTGCAGCTAGCGCGCGTGGATTTACGTGGATTGTAGAAGTGGGAGGTGCACGCGCGCTGGAAATTGCAGCGCATGGCACAGTTCGACAGTCGCATACCAAACTATATATATATATATATATATATATATATATATATATATATATATATATATATATATATATATACAATATATATATATATAAAAAAGACGTTCGATGCAACGTTGATTTACCATATATACGTCACGATGGTTTGAGCTGTATATATGCGGCATGACTCCATTATTCCTACTACGAGATGAACGGAATTTTTGTACGGATAATCCATTTTTATTCGAATTACATAAATATACTCATGGAAAATTTTTACAAAAATAGGCTCCGATCGCTAATGGTTGGGCGATCGAGGCGTTCACCAACCACACGGCGACACAATATATCTCGCCGCATGATGAGAGCGATTGCATTAAATCGCTCTTCCAGTATGGCGATCGGGCATGCGCCGCCATACCGTTAGGCGACTGCCATGCAGTCGCCATCCCGTTAGGCGACTTCAGGTAGCCCCCCGTGATTGTTTTAGAATTTGTGAATTTTGTAACGTTGAACCGGTAAAAAATACGGTGAAGTTGTAATAAAAGTTTATGTTCATTGTATATTGTAGGTGTGTAAAAAGTTTTTTAATTTTTTTTTTGAAAGATTGAGTAGAGAACGATCGATACATACACTGTTAAGTGAGATAGTTTATATGCGGAAAGAGATGATAGACTTATGTAAATATAAATAAACTTCATAATATAACTGTGAGTAACATGGCGCATGTATTTTCATTACATGCATAACATATATAGCATCTGCAAAGACGCTCATCGGTCACCTCGCTGTGCCCGTCACCGCGCTCGCGTCCTCCCATATTGCCTCGCTGGCCTCCTCGGTGCAACGGATTAGGACGATCCGAAAAGGTAAAACGAGGAGGAGGGTGTCTATCCCGCCCGCGCGGTGGAGTCACCGCACCTCTGGGCCGTGTAATCTCCGTTGCACCGGGAGGGCATCGCGCAGAAGAACTGCGCGGTGCGACGCCGACGACGCGCAAAATCGTCCACATCCTCCCGGCTCGGGAGACGCCGGCCGTAAGTACGCGCATATTAATATCGTTAGTGCGTTGCATGTCGTCTTGGATAAACACGGTATAAGACCTATGCGTACCGTAGCCGGGCGCCATGGAGGAGGCGACACCTGCGCGGGAAGGCAGGGTCGCGAGGAGGCGTGAAGTGAACCGGTGTAGGAGGCCCCGCCAGCCGAACCCCGGCGCGCCCGGTGAGGTGGTGGAGGACGTGTCCACGAGGTGCACCATAGTAGTGCCACGCCTGGTGGAGGTGGCACAGTGGAGGTGGCACCGTGGACGAGCTGGCAGAGTGGGGGCGTGAGACCGCCAGTAGCCTCGCAGGGACAAGAGGCTAACGATACGCCTACACCCCTCGTGCACCCGACGCGCAAAGCCGAGGCCCTCCTCATGGGTCACCGCGCACCACCGGCGAGCCTCTCAAAGATCGTGTCTTGGACTCGGCGATAGGTCGAACCGACGCCACCGACACAAAGACATAAAATGGTCGACATGGAAACGACATTACCATTTGGGAATCTTTGAAATGACATGTAACGCATCGCGAGGTGAGCGCCGCGCGCGAAGGCGCGGGTAATGTGTCCGTCGGAGCGCGCGGCGTGTGGCGGCGGTCTACCACATATACGAGCTCGACACGGGTCTGCCGTACTGTACCCGCAGGTACTCCGCGCGTACTCCGCCGCTGCGCACGGTCGGTCCTCGTCCACGCGATCGCCGAGCGCATCCGCCACCGCCGACCTGGTGCATTCTCACCGACCACCGCGCCTCTTTTCACTCCTTCCCATTGTGCTCGCGTATAAAACCATTACGTAATGTGAGATACTTGCGAACGCAGAGGTATGTACATATTTAGCACAAACGTACACTCACCCGCACGTGCCGCGAAGCGATGGTCCGACCGGTACAGAACCGGCCGCCATAGCCCGAATCGCCGATCATCACCTGGGTGCGTAGTCCTCCACGTAGATGAGGTACACGAAGCTTGGCGGGTGAGCTGTAAAGCTCGGCCACGCCCGGCAAAGTGAAGATGGATCGCCAGAGCACGGCTCGCACTACCAGACAACAGACGGCCTCAGCCCAGACGCCGTCTACCGTGATGCGGTCGAGCCGCTCCACAAAGACTCGATGACGCCGCGTGACCGCACGCGTCGCGAATCGCACTCGCAAGAAAGACAAGTTGTTTACAATGACGATCGTCAATAAGAAAGAAATAGTTAATCGTGATAAAACTTACTCGGCGACGGCACCACATAGAACCCATCGTCCGCCGATCGACTTCTCCCGGATACATCTCGCCCGTCACGACCCGTCGCCGTTTAGCACAGTCGTCCGACGCTTAAGCGCTCGAACGACCACAATCAGTAGTAGCAGGGACAACCCGTGAGGATCGAGTTCGCTTGACCCTCGTGCACGCGATCGCACGCGCGCTGCAGTACGTCGCGGCAAGTACGCCGATCCCGGTGACCTGGTGGGCTCGCCGTCGATCGCCTCGCATAAGCGATAAGGCGCGATCCACCGAGTTGCCGTGGCTGGTGGTGAAAAGCACCCAACCAAACATCCACAAGACGCACGCCTCCTGTGCCGCGAGACCGCTGATCGCCCGCTGCGGAACCACGCGCGCTCCACCAATGCAAAAAGTTGTTATTAGTACGTAATACCACAAAAAGAGTCAAGATACGATCGATTTTATATACCACGCATGCGATCGCTCGAGCCACCTCGGTGTCGGCCCATGGGTGCCGCGCTCCGAACACGTGGTGGTCCGCCGGTGGAACGACACTCGAACCGCCGAAAGGTGTCGCGCGCCGATCGGCCGGGGCCTCCGGTAGGAAGGCGCGTCTCCCGCGATCGGAAGCCCAAGAAGCGTGGACACATCCCGCAAGGTCGGCGCCATCTCCCGAATGGGAGGTGGAAAGTGTGCGTCTCGCCGCCAACGGTCCACCAAAGCCGTCGATGAGGAACGGCCGAACGGAAATCGTCGTGATCGATCCCCGCCCGCCTCGTCCCGCCCGCCCCGCCGGCCGCTCCATCCTCTCTCGTGGCTCGCACCATCCGGCAAGAGGAGTAGCCCGGCATCCCGCACTGCAAACAAAGTGAAGGTCAAGACGAACGAACTAACGGCCGCACTAAACGCTGGAATAGTGCTCACTGGCGATCCAACGAGGGTCGAGTCCCCGTGCCACGCGAGGTGTCCGTGTCCGGACCACTCCCAACCGAGGCGGCTCGTCCGTGCGTTCCGATGGCATGCACTAGATGGGAAGCGCGATGAGAGCGGTCCACGTGCTCGTCAACAATACAACCGCCACTCCGAGTCACGCCCAAAGACGAGTCATACCGCAAAATTTGTACAATACTTTCAACATTCAATTTTCTGCATCTAAATTTGTACAATAATTTCAACACTAAATTTTATACATCTAAGATCGTACATTAAACTTGGTACATCTAAATTTCTACATCTAAACTTGTACATTATACTTTCTACATCTAAATTTGTACAATAAATGGTACACAAAATTTATAAACTAAATTTTCTAAACTTTATTTGTAAACTACATTTAGTACACAAAATTTGAAAATTAAATGTCTAAATTATATTTCTATATTTAATTTCTAAACTAAATTTTGAAACTACATTTTCTAAACTAAATTTGTAAACTAATTTTCTACACTACATTTTCTAAACGAATTTTCTAAACTAAATTTGTAAACTAATTTTCTACACTACATTTTCTAAACTAATTTTCTAAACAATATTTCTAAACTAATTTTCTACACTACATTTTCTAAACTAATTTTCTAAACTAAATCTCTAAACTAATTCTCTACACTACATTTTCTAAACTAATTTTCTAAACTAATTTTCTACACTACATTTTCTAAACTAATTTTCTACACTAACAAAAATATAACACGAAAAATTACCCGAAAATCGCGCACTCCCCTCCTCTTCTCCTCCTCTCCTCTCCTTCTCTTCTCCTCCTCTCCCTCTCCTTCTCTTCCCTCCTCTTCTCCTCCTCTCTCTCTCTCTTCTCTGCGGCGGCGAGCGACACGATCGCGCTCGGCTTTGGCCGAAAGCGGTATATATCTCACTACAAGTCGCCAACCGTTGAGCGGCGAAATGCGATCGCCTAACGGTTAAGCGATTGGATGGAAGTCGCCCAACCGTGGGGCGACTGCAATTAATCGCCCAACGGTTAGTAGATTCATTAAATGTCGCCGTGTGGTTGGGCGAACGCCTCCAGTCGCCCAACCATTAGACGACTGGAGCCTATTTTTGTAAAAAAATTTCCCGCGGGTATATTTATGTAATTTCGAATAAAAAATGGATTATCCGTACAAAAAATTCGAGATGAACGTGGGTCGCAACTAGCGAGCACGAGGTGCTTTATTCGGACTCGCTGAAATGACGTTCCCTCGGTCGATCATCTCGGTTTCTCACTCTTGACGACCGAGCTAGCGTCCGGACGGATAGGGATGAGCGTGGGGCGGTTTGGCCTATTGGCCTACATGGCCCATTCTAAATTTTGGCAGTAAAGAGTATGAGCTAGCCCAAAATTAAAGAGCTTTCGGTGGGGATAGGACTCCATTGACCCTAGGGTCAGCCCATACCCCTGTGGCCTCTTCACTCTCCAGTCAGTCCTTCGGCTGGCGGCTGTGCAGCCGCAGCGCATGACGTGGCCGCAACATGGTGCCACTTTGCCATAACCATTGGGCGCCAATGTCGCCTTTCCCTCCACCTCCTTTTATCTTAAATTCTACCACTGAGCACGGTGCTACCTCCTTTGCTAATCAACCTCGCCAAACCCTATCACAAGCTCGTCGGCTTCGAGCTTGTCCACATCGCCAGCCTTAAGCTCGTCCCCGCCGCTATCTTCGAGACCGTCCCCGCCGCTATCTTCGAGCTTGTCCCATCCACAGTCTTTGTGATCTTTCTCGCCGTCAGCTTCAAGGTCATCCCGGCCACCGTCTTTGAGGTCGTCCCTGTCACGGTCTTCGTGATCTACCCCCTATCTGCCTCATGGTCGTCCCGACCGTCGTCCTCGAGCTCGTCCCCACCGCTGGCCGCCATGGTGAGTCCAGAGATGTAAGCTGCAATGCATCCTGCAACGGTACATGGGAGATTGCCTCACTTCTCCGAGGGGTGAGGTTGTCTTCTATGGTGAGGTCCCCAATGGCAGTGGCTTCACCGGCGATGATCACTTCTCTAATGGCGAGGTCACCTACAGTGACAGAGTTAGAGTCACTACGAATGCCTACGACAACTCTTGGGATTGATTCCTCTCATAGTAAGATCTTGCTTTCTTTTGGTTCCTACATGTTCTTCAATTAGTAATTTGTAAATAATGTGGACACATTTGAACTCTCAATAAATGAAGTCCTTTAATTAGAATACGAGACTGGAATTTTTGAAGGGGTCAGAGAATTTGATCCATTTTTAGTATGTTGATGTTCTTCAGTTCTTGTACCTGTTTTAGTAATTAATCTGTATTGCTTCGTTTTTGGAATTCCATAACTCTCGTGGCTGTTCTCTTTTGTGCTTAGATTTACCAGGGACGGGCCGGGGCCGTTGATTTACTATAAATCGTCAGTCCGGTCCTTTCTCCGTTGATCAGTAGACGGGTCGGCCCACAGCATTTGCACATGCACATCTAGGCCATCACATTTTTCATTGATGCACGCAGCGTACGTCCAAAAGTTTGGTGGTGTGGTCCATGGACAGTAACAATGTACCTGCATGTGTCGTCTACTGCTAGTCCCGTTCTTTTCGGTGGGGCTGATGGTCCTTAGTGAACAGTACTTAAAGCCTGCAAACTCTGTAACGTCCATTGTATGCAACGCAATGATCATTCAGATGCATGTGAATTGAGAAGGACTAGCTTACATCATGTTACTTCTTCCTACGATCTAGCTAGTGATCAATCTCACAAATTTTCAGTAAAAGAAATATATATAGGGTGTGTATAGATATTACCCGGATGTTTTCTTCCCAACAATCATCCAAATTTCGGACCGTTAGATTAGAGATCCAACGATCTCTTTTTTTGGAGGGGGGAGAATTTTTTTTGAAGGGGGTGAATTTTTTTGGAGGGGGTGAGGAGAATTTGTAGCCCTTGGATCTCTAATTGGCCACAAATCATGATAGAAAGAAAACATCCAGATGATGTTTATCAATACCCATATATATAAGCGTTAGATCTGCCTTACTGGCAACACCCAATCATAAGACTACGAACTCGTAGGCACCTTTTTTTTTGTCTCCAGTGGAGGGCATTATACTAGGGTTGAGAGAGAATACTCGAGGCCCCGATCAATTCGGTTTGAGCTTCTGACTTCTGGCTTATTTTTTACTATTCATAAATTTCGTCTTTTTCTGAACTTTTGGCTTTTTGTTGAGCTTTTTTGCTGGTTCTTTTTTTTCCGTATTCGTTTGTATTATACGTAATGGGCTAACATATTTTTTATATTTTTATATTTTTTTAAATTTAATTATGCTAAATAAGTCTCTATCATTCTGAGACTTTTTTCACCCATTCTGATGTTTTCAACTATAAACCACAAGCTTTTCAGCCGAACCGATCACCACCGAACAACTACTGGCTAGTAGCTACCCCTACCCACCGAACCCTAACAGCAACTCACATGGGCCTTGGTTCATATATGTAGGCTAGTAGTATTCCAAAAAATGTTGTCGTGTACGTATGTACTCTACATGGAGTTTGACCCTAGGAGTTTTTAGCATATATAGAACTGTTGTATCACATATTTATAGAAATAGTTATTTATGTCATGTATTGATAAAAATATCTACAAGATGGTTTACTTTTATAGAGGTTGGAACGACCCATGTATAATGGAATGGTATGAATGCAACATCTTTCATACTTAACAATGGTAGATACACTCAAAGTCGGTTCGTGAATTCCACTTTGGCCAGTAGAATATTGACAATGAGTGTCCCTGAGCCTACCGGTTAAAGGCTAAAAAGAGGATAGCAGTGAAAGATCTTGTTATCTCAACTTAGTCGCACGCTAACAGGTTGTGTATTTATAGTTTGACGTTATGAGTCTGAGATATCTTGTGGGTAAAGTTGGGTAACTCTACAAAGTATAATAAATGATATTCAAATACATGAACAAGCATGATACTCTTTCTGTCCGCAACTGAACTCTTTGGCTGTTGCGAGAAATATGGTGACCCTATTTCTAAAGATGGGGTCGTTACAGAATGGTATTAGAGCAGACTTGACTATAGATTGTAATCTTAAGTATAGATTTGGTTCCGATAAAAAATACGAGTTTTATAGAACTCTAATTTCTCATATAAAAGAATTATAAAAACTATAAGTATTACTGCTATATCGTCTTTTCTATTTCTATATCATCTCTCTTAGACTTGCATTATAATTTTTCTTTCAATTTTTTTCAAAATCCCTAAAATATGTGTAGCTGCTTAGACTAATTACTTGTTATAGGTATTGACCAAGTGGAACAAAAGCTAACCTTAGTAGTAGTACTAAGGATGGTGTTGAGAAGAATAGTGCAAGTATCTTGACCAAAGCTTTTCCTTCTAAAGAGTTATAAGGTCACCGCTCAAATAGTTAGTTAATAATACCCGTTAGATTTCCATGATGCTATGGGTAAAACCATGTGAGTAGACAAAGTTTTTTTATTGTATTAATAGCTAAATTGTGCTATAAGCATGTTAGGTTGTTAATAAACAATTGTGTAAAGCTATTTATAGTTTTAAGTAAATGCTATAATTAAAAGCTTTCTACTTCTGCCCCTTCTCATCTCGATTCTTACCTATGTCTTTCTATTCTTGGTCTTCCCTTACCTATCAGATTTTAAAGCACAAAGAAATTAAATGTCAATTCTTGATTGCAATAAGTAAATTGTTTGATACCCATGGAGTCGTAAGTGAAGAAGGTAGATAAGCCCATAAGGGATTTATATAAGAATTGGTGAGTAAACAAGGATATTGGTGGATTCATGTTGATCATTAGAAGAAATTAGTAGTGTGAAATTTGGATGGATAGATTGATGGAAGATATCATATTGGATTAGCTAGATAAATGAAGTGATCAAATTTTGGATAATTATAAGAAATAATAATAATAATTGGATTATAGTTTTGATAAATGATATTATTCTTTGTGGATATTTACAATTGTAACATAATTTGAAAGTAAATTAGTGAAGAGCATAGTTGATGGGTAAATAAGCAAGTCATGATTATGATTTAATGGTGGAAAGGATTGGATTATTAGGAGATTTTGATACAAATGATATTCGTATATTAAAAGCAAGAATATTGGATTGTCGTTACAACGACGACCATCCCCCGCTCCCTGCTACTATAGCGCTCACTTCTGGCCCTGCTTCATTTCGCTCACCGTAGTAGTGGCTGGTCATCCTTATTGCCGTGGCGCGTGCTCCTACCGCTGCAATGGTATTGTGCCTGGCTCCCGCTCCTCGCTATAAGGTAGTTTAGCTGAGGGGTGCTCCTCCCACCGCCTCCTCTCCCTCCACCTCTTCCTCAGTCGCGGCGGCAGCTGCCTCCCCACATCCCCCTTCCTCCCGCCGCCTCCTCCCCCTCCCCCTCTTCCTCCGTCGTGGCGGTAGCTGCCTCCCCATATCCCCCTTCCTCTCGCCGTCTCCTCCCCCCTCTTCCTCCACCGCGGCAGCAGCCGCCTCCCCCCTTCCTCCCGTTGCCTCCTCCCCCCTCTTCCCCCGTCGTGGCGGCCGCCTCCTCATCTCCCCTTCCCCCACCCATACCCTCCCCACTTCTACGGCTAGGAGTCTGGCACTGCTGTCGAGGAGGCCCGCGAGCATGTGGCGGTGCTCTTGGGCGTGGACCCACGCGAGATCTTCTTCACTTCGGTGCCACCGAGTGCAACAACATCACCATCGACTTGTGCAGGTACCTCCAGCAGGAGGAGTTTGGCGTCACCTACCTCCTCGTCCGCCCTGACGGGCGATGGCCTCATCGACATCGCACAACTCACCGACGCCATTTGGCCCGACACGGTGACACCGGCTCGTCTCCATCATGGCCGACAACAACAAGATTAACGTCATCCAACCGCTCGAGGAGATTGGCCGCATTTGCCGCGAGAAGGTGGTGCCCTTCCACACCGACACTGCTCAAGCACTCGAGAAGGGGATTGGAATGTCAACGGGTTGGGGATTGGGCATTTGGGCTCCCACTGTCTGACGGCGGTTTGACCGAATACCGAATTAATCAAACTGAATTAGTTAGGTTAATTTGGTGTGGTTTTTATTTTCCTATCAGTCATTCGGTTTCCACTTTGTAAAAACCGAAATTTTTATATCAAATAAATCACACTAATATAGCCAAATAAATCGAACACCCCACCAATACAACTGAGAGTGAGAAGAAGATGATGATAAAGGAATGAATGATTGGTTGGTTCTTATGAGTGAAGGGGAGTGGATAAGGTTGTGCTAGGTTACATGGGCATCGACAACTTTGGGATTCAATGTTGGATTGACTGTCCACGGTGTATTGTGGAGTAGTTTTTCTCGTTATCCTGCCCTAGGCAGAACTGGGAGTGCAGATGGGCCGGATCATGGGCAGCTATTTAACAGCTCTAAATACATACGTTTTTCAAGTTTCAACACGGCTTAGAGGCTGTGTCAAAAACTCCCAAGCTCGATACACTTTCGTGCCGCTGTACGCAGTTGTAGTACACAAGTCAAGTCGGTCAGGAGCGCACGGACTGTGGAGACACAGAGAGATGGTGGGCCCTGCCCCCTCTCTCACGAAACTTCCTGGAAAACGCCTTGAGCTCCCGTACCGGAATGAAGCGGTGCAGCCTCTGAACCCCAGCCCAACTCCAACTCAGGGTGGTTTCTGCGGAGAAGCTGCAAGCAGATTTAAATACCTTGATTTTTAAATATAATTTCTCAAAGTTATTTTTTAAAAATGGATTTTTTGAGCTGCTTCTAAAATCCCGGATCTACATCTGTTGTCTTCCCCATGTCTGCATCTTCTAAAAGCTGTTTTCTAAATTTTATTCTAACTACCTATTCTAACCGCTCTATCGTATTCCAGCCAAGAGCCAAAAACTCTAAGCAAAAGACATCAGCTCGGATTAAAACAAGCTTATGTCACATTTCATTCTTTTAAGGAGTACAAGACACATATGTATGTGTGTCCTTTGTATACGCTAAAAAATAATCAAAGGCACAACCAATCTTCGAAATATAGATACATATCGTTCCGTTTGACACACATATGTGTGTACCTATTTTTTTTATTAAGCGAGTGCACGCATCGAGCCATCCTCGAATGCGAGCGGTCTTCTGAGCGGCAACGCGCTCTAGCCAGCTGAGCTAGCCTCAGTGCTCTTCCATTGGTCGGGCGGGCCAGTGGGATTCCGAGCTAGATATTATGTGGGTTTGCCGTTCGGTTAAATTAAAATAAGTTGATTTATATCTAAAATTATACTGTAACTAGTTAAAATTACACTGTAATTCATAGTGCCTTATTTGATGTAACTAAAATTTTAAAACAATAAAAATAAAAAAATGTTAACTCATCATGGACAATACAAATGAATAAAAAAAACCGACAAAAAAGATAAAATTTATAAATAATAAAAAATAAGTTAAAAAAGAAAACATGCTATCAGACTCGAACATGGATTGCTCATTGCTCAAGCTACCTGAGACAACCACACCGGGCTCCAATCGTTCAATGACTTAGCCAACTAGGACCAGTCACGCGGATCAGCCAGACACCAAAATACGCTACGACAAGTTTTGCTTCCAATCAAAGATTGGATGGGTTGGATCATTGGCGATACGAGTTGCAAAACCCTCATAGCTGATCGACCGCACTTATCAAGTTATCGTACTGATCTTTTTGACCGACCACCAAGAATCGGAACAATCTGAGACACACGTATCCGGATGCACACCATACAAACCACGACACATTTTATGCGGGGAAATACGCGAAATTAGTCGGTGCATGGGTATATAGCGCACTGTTCTTGCACGTTACTGCGCGCTATGTATGCACGGCACGAAAACGATCGATGTGAGACCATCGTCCATCGATTCGCAATTATAGGACTCCAAACATTGACTTCATTAAAATGATCCTTGAAACGTTGGCTTCTTATTTTTCATGATATTTGATGTATTAAGTCTCTTTTCTCATCTAAATTCATTTAGCTTTTGAAGAAAGAAAAGGGGCAAAATATATACTACACCACGACGAAGGGATCGTATAAATTTACGTAAATCATCTGCACCCCCAAGTAACCATTTTTTTTTAAAAAAACAAAGAAGGGGCAGATCGAATGCCTCATGTGCATGCAGATACGCCGGAATCACTCACTACGGGATCCTCTCACATATAAAGTACAATACACATGCCAAATACACGGGCACATTTGTAGACAGCAGGTAACTCACATGGTACCCTCACATATGCGAGTACAATACATGTATTTAGATGAGAAAAAGATTTAATACATCAAATGTTATGAAAAATAAGAAGCCAACGTTTCAAGGGTCATTTTAACGAAGTCGATGTTTGAAGTCCTATAATTACGAAGCGTATTGTTTGCTGTCCTATAATTGCAATTTTCTCTCGTCCATCAATTGGCAGTCTACAGTTGCAATTTTGTACTTGGTCATTTCGCAACGAATGCAAGTCGGCAGTTGCTACAAATCTAAACCTACCGAATCAAACATATCAAAATTCTCTCCCGAACAAAAAATCAACATAGTATAAAATTCACTGCAGCAGCTAGCTGCTACCAATCGCAAGCCTATGATTGGGTCAACAACAAAACTATACGGTCTCAAAACAGTACATCTGTTAAGAGTCCTTTTCAATTAGGAGTAGTAATCTGGTGTCCTTACCATATTAATTTGGCTATTCTTCGTAGTGCCAACAGACATTAAAAAAAATTGAAAAATTAGAGCTACGCAGAAGTGTAAGAAGATGATAATTACATCTGTTTTCTATTATAAAGTGCCACTCGGTTAGGCTGAAATAACGTGGCTTAACTAAAACTACACTGTAACTGGCTGAAATTCACTATAGCTAATGGTGTCTTATTTGGCGTAACTAAATTTAAAAAAATTAAAAATAGAAAAAACATGTTAATCCTTCGTAGATAATGTAAATGAATACGGAAAAAAGAACCAGAGAAAAAGTTCAAAAAAGTCAAAAAATTATAAAAGGACGAAATTTATAAATAATAAAAAATAAGCCAGAAACTCAAGCCAAAATAAGCGAGACCTAAGATAGATACACATTCGTACACGCATCGCCACGCCTGAACATACAAGTTTAAATTTGAAATAAATCCATACCATTCCAATCAGACCATAACGTGCCTTAGAAGTAAAGATTTGAAATTATAATTTACCTTTTTGTGCATAGTGCATTAGTGCTTGCTCTCTTTGTTTCTTTAGAAAAGAGAAAAAAAATGAATCCTAAATTTTTAATCAAGCATCTCAGCGACAGCTAAAACCAGAAAGCCAGCAGTGCAGCAGAATTTTGAAAAGCATATAGGCTAACACGAAACAAGAGACCTTTTCGGGGGCAGAAATAAACAAACAAGCACAGAGCTTATAAAATATGCGAGGGGACGAGCCCAACATACTCCTACGAAGACCAGCCTTGGTCATTCCAAATTACTCGAGAGTCGAGGGATCCTCTGTGGCCGTAGCCTCCCAAGTACAATACTACGGATGTAAATTGTAATCCTCTTTGTTACCAAGGCAACGTTTTGAGATAGCACTTGAAAATTGGTTCTAGTGACATTTTCTGCCGGCCCAATAAAGGTAATCGAAATACGAAATACAATTAGTATTTGTTTCCGGTTGTGAAGCAATATCATTTCTCAATTTTTAGAACGCTAAAATAAAGTTGCAGATCTAGATTCATGGCATCATTTCACAAAGCATTCTAGTTAGACGCTAAAATAAAGTTTTAGACCAATCAATAAGAAAACTATATTGCACCCGAATACCACATGAGTAGCCATTTTACAATCGCATGTGCTCGGAATTATTTTTACGAAACGAGAAAACCAATTAAGATTACTGATGCTTCTAAAAAAGAACGCTTATGGCAAATTGTAGGCCACAAATATATTCTAGCTGAGCACATAACGTATTACCACTATGAAGGTGCTAACCACAAACCATTTTGTCAAATTAGGCATGTACATTTCTTACGATCCGAGTCCAACCTCTCTCTCTCTCTCTCTCTCTCTATATATATATATATATATATATATATATATAGGTTACAAATAAACCTCGCTCATTTTATCTAGAAGCCATCATTTCTCTTGATTTTATCGCTACGAGCATAAGTTTAATGACATATTCTAGTAAGTCGCAGCGTCATTTACTATTGTTTTGGAGGCCACAAATTTAGCTCTTCCAAGTTCCAACCAGCTAAACAAACTCGCAATGGCTTTTTTTTTCCGTGAAAGGATGGCAGTTTCATCCTAATTGACGGCACGACAGAAAGCCCCCGCAGCAAATCCCGGAGGGGCCTTTGCCGCCCGCAAAAGATAAATCCGCAGCAGTCCCCAGGAAGGGTATATATACACTGCTGATAACGGGACGCAACGCAGCCCCGCGAAGCTTCCACGAAGCTCACCCCCTCCTCGCCTTTGTTTTTATGTCCCCCTCCCCTTCGCGTGAGTCGCCGTACCCTCCTCCTCCTCCTCAACCTCAATCCTCCCCTTCCTTCCTTCCTCCCTCCTCCCAATCTCATCTCCGGCTCCATTGTTGTGTCGGCGAGATGAAGCTCTCCATCCCATCGTTCGCCAAGAAGCTCTCCATCCCGTCTCCGAAGCGGACGTGGAGCGGCAAGAAGGGCGGCCTGTCCAAGGACGGGAGCGGCAAGCGTGCCATCTCGCGCAGCGAGGCGTCGTCGTTCGCGTCTGCGTCGTCCTCGTCCTCGGCTGAGGATACGCTGGCCAGGTCGACCCCGAGGTCCGTGCTCCCCGCGGAGATCTCGCGGCAGGAGCTGGAGGCTGTGCTCCGGCGGCTCGGCCACGGGGAGCCCTCCGACGACGAGCTGGACGCCGTGGCGGCCATCGCCGCCGAGGCGGAGACCGGCGAGGAGGACGAGCTGATGGAGGCGTTCAAGGTGTTCGATGCGGACGGCGACGGCCGCATCACGGCCGAGGAGCTCCGCGGCGTGATGGTCGCCATCCTCGGCGGCGGCGAGGGCTGCAGCCTCGACGACTGCCGCCGCATGATCGGCGGCGTCGACGCCGACGGGGACGGCTTCGTCGGGTTCCAGGACTTCGCACGCATGATGGCGACGGCGGCGACGGACGGCCCGAGATTCCTGTGATCCGTGACGGCGCCGCGACATCTTGTGCTCCGTTCCGCTCGGTTCTGCCCGTCCCTTCCCGCCAAAGATCGGACGGCCATGATGCGCTCAAAGGGATGAGGTGTTTTGTGTGTGGTTCTTTCAACTTTTTTTGGCGCGCATTTGGAGGACAGGCAAGGCGGGCACTAGTAGGCGCTAATTAAGAGCTACTCCTCTACTACTCCCCAAGGAGGAGCAATGGCAAGGCGAATGCTTCGTTCTTTCAATTTTTCTTCTTCTTCTTCTACATTTTAATCCTACCTGGGGCTGTAACTCGGGGAGATATTATTGCTGTGTCGTAATTGTATCTGTGGCGAGCTATAAAACATTCTTTCGATCGCATCTTAACAAATCTGTATTTGTCCGTTTCCCGTCAGCCATTTACCGTCTTGTTTCGGGGCTAAGTTTCGTTTCACATTTTTCTTTAACGACTCGGTTTCGTTAGCATTACTGTTGGACTCGCAGTACTATTTGGGATAACACTAACTGATTCTGTTCTGCTTACATTGGTATCACCAAATGGGAGCCACAAGCTGAAGTAGTGCGTTGGTACATTGGTATTTCGTATTGGAAAGCTTCAACAGTGTGTGGATGGTTCATTCGTACGGAATTTCCGATCAATCTTGTCATTGCGTTCTTGCATTTCCGATGGATTTTGTCATTTTTGTTGTTAGCCCTTTGGCCTTTGCGATTGTTTCTTCTTTATATTGGCCTCCATGATAAATGCTAATCATCGTAAGTCATATGCGTTTAATTAACCAAATACACCTATTTAGTCTTGCTGGTGCATCGTCGGATCTTACTTTAGTTGATTGGATAGCTAACCACATTGACGACTTCTGACATAAGCATCTTCAGAGAGACGAAAACATCCGTTGCAACTAGGTGGCTGATGATGCTTGCCACATATGTCGAAGTCATGTTCCGATAATGGCGCAGGGGTTTGCTGAGCACGCAAGTGTGGTCGATCATCGTCTTGATCGAGAAGACCGAGCCAAAAATCTTGGCTCGTTAAGTGCTGATCTTTACGGAGCAGCCTTCCACCACACACTTTACAGCGTAATTGGCTGAGTTGGACCGGTGCACTCGATACACACGGTTGATAGATAAGGCATACCGTGCAATAGCTTGTTGCACAACTGCCTTGCTAGGGAAGCACTGCCCAACTAGGAGGGTGTCAGCTTGAAACCCCTATTGGGACTCTTCTTTTTGCGGCAGTACGAGGGAACACGTCATAACATCATCGAGTCTGTAGGACACATAGGGCACCTCTGATGACACAATTCTCTCAGGTGGACCAGCCATCTACTGTGCGACGTCCTCGCTATCACTAGAGTCTAGGTCAGTGTCCTCGTCGGACTCCTACCCAAGCGGTTAGTTCGGCAGATACTCGTGGCAGTCAATTCGAGCTGACCACCACATGCCCGTCCCCTCATTCTACATGAAATCAGGGGCGAGTCTACCCTCCGATACAACACATTCAGTGGTATCATCATAAAGCTCCGCTTGTGGTTCTTCGGGTGTCGAGGGGCCAAGCTCATCAACGTTTTCGGACTCCCAGCGCACGAAACTTAGGTACACCATCGGCCCCCCATAAATGACCGCCTCGGGCTGGGAGGCAATTTGCATATACTGCCTCCATGTTGTAATGCCATTCACCTTCACGAGCTCCCACACGCCATTGGTGTAGGTGATCCCCTCGATGGCAAGTTTCATCGCCATTGGTGTAGGTGATCCCCTCGATGGCAAGTTTTATCGCCATTGCCTCCATGGTGAACCCCCTTCGAATGCAGCTTAGTAGCTCACAAATATTCATGAATCCGAGTCTCTCGGCTCAAAGCACATTGTATTGGCATGTTGATAGGTCCAGCCCGTACAAGACCATCACCATAGAACATTGTCAAGTATTCCATGTCTACGACTACCTGAAGCCAAAATAACCAGATCCGCAGTAAGCGTTACCAAAAAATGATTACATGCGTGTAACTACATACGAATAGTTCATTAATTACCGACAATTTGACTACCAATCCGAACAAAATTACCTGTCTTTTGGGATGAGCAATCAACACTACTATGCCCTCCTACCGCGTCCTTAATGAGCTACGCACTTGCTTCTCAAAATAATTAGCTACGTACTCTTAATTTTGAGCGATGACTACGAGAATGAGCTTCTGCAATGAGCGACTGAGATAACCGATGACCAACTACAAGAGGTTCGTATTTATGGCTGACCGCAAAGGGAACCCAGTGCACTCACCCCGCAAATTAAGGACTCCTTGTCAATGTGTAGTACTTTGGACGAGGGGGGATGGTATGATAACACTGACAAATATGGAGACGAGAGAGTAGGCGAGAGTGGACGGCACGGACATAACGACATCAGTGCGGACGAGGGAGCGCGTGAGGCGGGTTGACACGACAGAGTGACAATTGTGTGAAGCACGCGGTGGAGAAGAAAAGATAGCAGCAACGGGCCAACATATATGCGAAGGACAGAGGTCACACACTTTAAAAGATACCTGAGCATCGCATGTTGCTAATTATGATAAAATTATCATGAATTAATATAGCAAATTTAGAACACATAGAATTCTCAAAAAATTACATAATAACTGTAAGTGTGTCGGGAGGCTTCACACAAAATTTCATAATTTTTAGAGATCGTTTTCTATATGTAAAAACTCATATAAATATCAAAATTTTTGAATTTTTGAGCAACATTCACAATGGATAAAATTATCCAAAAATTACACTATAAAGTACGTTGTGTTGGAAGACTGTATGTAAGTTTTTGTAATTTTTAGAGCTCATTTGTTATATTTAAAATTTTAAATAAAAACTAAACAAAAAAAATTAAGACAAGTAATTAAGTCGGCTAATCAGCCGGCTTAATCACCTCCGTCTGCTAGCGGGGCAGCAGGCACCTGCCGCCGCCGGCGTCACCACGTGTCGTCTCACGGGCACTGCTACCCACTCACTGAACAATACTACGACATACGGCTAGCTTTATAAATATAGTGCGAATCAGTACTTCCGCTTTTGTCTAGTTCCAAGGCTTATGACCTGTAAATTTGCGATCGCTTATCAGAAGATGTCCAGACACAGCATGCCCAGGGGCGGATGTACAGTGTTGGGACGGGGTCAAGTGACACCGACGACCTCTGGTCCAACCCATATACCCCACCATATATTTTAGCTAGTGACCCCCATGAAAAATCACAGTGACCCCAGCGGCCCAGGCGTCCAGCCCATAGTCCATACTGCGACGCTTCGTCTTCTGTCTTCTCCCCTCTCTGCGCGTGCAGGTACGTCTTGCAGAAACCTAGGCGCGGGCGTGCGGCGACCTGGACGGCGTCCCGTCGCTCCCAGCGGCCGCGTACGCGCTCCTCCGGGAGAAGTTCCGACCAACCACGTTGACGCTCACCGCCTCCGCGGACTCCAAGGACCGCTCCACCACCAAGCTCCTCATCCGCCTCCAGGTGATGACTCCAAGCCCCTGGGTGATTTGTCTATATTATGCTAATTGCGAAGGATCAAATTTGGGGATGTTGTAGGGTGCGGCATTTTGGTGGTGTAAGCGTGTAGGAGCTGCTGATGACTTTGGTCTTTGGGGTTAGGCGGAGTTCGCGGAAATCGGAATGTTTGGGCTTTCCTGATCATTTACGTATTGTTTGCCCTCACGTTTGCTGTTTGCATGTGGTTGCACGTCATAGTATCAAATAATTTAGGTAGTTTGCTCTGGGTGATTGTGAGCTTAAAGAAAGTTTGCTCTCTTGATTTTACTCCTTGTGAATGTATGTAGACACAGTCCCAGGCTTAGCTTCAAGAAAAATGTCAAGGAGTTTTGCCCTATGTAATGTGTATGCTATATCTATTATTCAGCTTCATGTTCTAATTTTTAAATATCTCCCTAACCTGACAGGTAGTAATACCATAATGGAACGATTTTTAAAAAGGAAACTACCACCAACCAATGATGCAGATGGTCCTAGAAGGACTTTGACAGGAGATGAAGATGGCCCATCAAATGTTAATCATACCACTCGTCCATTGTTGTTGTCGCGAAAAGAGGTAAATTTGAATGAAATTCCTTATGATCCGCCCGATAGGAAGAGAATATCACAATACATAGGCCCAAAGCTACAAGATGAGATAAGGCGCAAGTATTTGATTAGAGGGCCATCTGCACCACCACCGGCTTTAAATATCCACAAAGGTTATATCAGGCAAGTCACGCCGATTTAATCCTGAATGGTTTACTATGTATGATTGGCTAGAGTACAGTGAGAAAGTAGACAAATGCTTTTGTTTGTATTGCTACTTGTTCCGAGATAGTATTGAAGGCCAAGGTGGGAATGATGCATTCACAGTAGATGGTTGGTCATCTTGGAACAAATCGGACAGGCTTAGAGACCATGTTGGCGGTCCTAATAGTTTTCATAACACGGCGGTCCTAATAGTTTTCATAACACGGCGGTTAAAAGATGTTGGCGGTCCTCAAATTAGTACTTGTGCTGCCTGTTGCCACCGCGTCAGTGGAGAGATGTTTTTCGGCAATGAAAATTGTGAAAACGGTATTACGGAATCGAATTAGTGATGAATTTATGAATGATTCAATCATATGCTTCGTGGAGCCAAGCCTTTTAGCTACAATTCCAAATGACGATGTGATAGCTCTTTTTCAAAAGATGGGAACTCGCAAAGAGAAGATTTGAGAGGTAACTATTGTTAATTTCTTACAATGATATTTCTTGTTATCAACTTATCATGTACTGCTGTTAATTTATTCAGTGTATTATGCATGCATGGAACTATAGCAATAGTTTATTACTAGCTATTAGCCTCCATCAATTAGTGATATATATTTATAGTGACCCCGGCGATCGTTTTTCCTGGATCCGCCCCTGAGCATGCCATATGCCGTAGCCCCTGATTTGTTAACTTCCATTCTTCATTTTCTTTTGAGAGGATAATTCCGCCACTTCATCAGATGGTCCTTCTTCTTTTTTTTCAGAAAGCTTTGTGCTAGTTCCAAACCTAACCTTGCCTTTTTCTAGTGCTGTTCAAAAAAGCTTGTTTTTCCTGCAAGAACATTGCATGACAAGCTTTCATTCACAAGTACGGTCGTCCTCCAAGCGTGCAGTGCCGGCCTTTTCTCCTTTTTTATGCTTCAACCGAATAGGAATTCCTTTTTCTATTCATTATATGTCTTCGTATTTTCTTATATATATAATGTATTTTTTAATATTCTCTTATACTCCTTATATATGTTGCCCATTAGATCTTATGAATATATACACAATATTCATAACATGCTATCAGAGCAAGGACACTAACCTGGCTCTTTCTGCTGCCATACCACAACCACCGCCGCTGTCATTGAAAGTTGTCTCCGATCAAATCACCGCCGCCACCAAACGACACCACTGCCCCACACCGCCACCGCTATGCCATCCTCAGCCTCACAGGATCGCCGCTAGGCCACTGTGCGCTTGACGTTGGCTAAGCCTAAGGACGTCGTCGCCCGCTGCTACCGCTATCATCGAAAGCCGCCACCGCCCAACACCACCGCCGTTGTTCCATCCTCAGCCACACGGGACAGCCGCCAGGCTGCTGTGCGCCTGACGCTGGCTGAGCCTGAGGATGCCATTGCTCGCCGTAGCCGCTGCTGGCCGCCTCCCGCAGGGACACCGTAGGTACCCACCAGACCGTCGCCCACCCAACCGCCACACGTGTTTCGCCCACGCTAGCTGGAGCCATCACTTCTTCGATCGCCAGAGCCTTTGTATAGAAAGCTCAGTGCTTTCTATGCAAAACAGATCTAGTCTGGAGCCTAATGTATGGTTTCCCAAAAAACAATCGAAAAAATTTCACGTTAATCTAACCGTCGTGCCATCCAGTGTCGCCTACCGATGTCTTCCATTCCATCAGTTGCGATCCTATTCTCGGGAACAAATCACCATGGGACGAACTATAGGTTGTGGTATTCATTCATAGAGATCACGTTCGATGGTCTCCATTTCTAGGGACATATCACTGGTGCTTAATCTTGTCCACCATCGCCGGTTCATTCTCCCCTTAGGCAGTCTACTTATGCACCCCTTGCAGAAGATGAGGCCACCAAGAAGGCCTAGGCTGCTACCGATAAGGTTTTTCAGTATGCCATAGACACTTTCGAGCGTTGGTGTGCTGTTGAGGCCCATATTCGAGCCATCCTAGTGGTCAGCATCAATGACTCCATCCAGTCAAAAATTGTTGGTTTGCGTTCCACTCATCAGATCTGGGATTACTTGCGTGAGCGATACTAACAGAGCAACGATGCTTAATTCTTTTTTCTTCAACGCGAGTTGTAGATGTTGTGCTAGGAAGACTCCTCTGTCGATGACTTCTACTGAGCCCTGACCAGTCTTCAGCTCCAGCTGGATGAGCTGGCCTCTTTACTTTGCCAGAAGTGTCATAAAGTGCAAAAGACAAATCATGATCGCCTTCGCCTTTACGACTTCATCTGCCATCTTTGCCTAGAGTTTGAGCCTGTTATGGCTCAACTACTGGGCCGCTCGCTATGACCAATCGTCACCAAGGCTCTTTCATTGCTTCATGCTGAGGAGTTTTACCGCGGGTTAGCAGCACAGTCTGTTCCGGCTGTGCTTGCTGCCCTTGCTTCATTGACAACACTAACGATTTCTGCTTCGACTATAGTCTCTCCTCAGGTGTTTGTTTCCACTCTTGTTTTCGTACCAACTGGGGTTCAGTGTAATTATTGTAAGGATTTCGAGCACGATTACCAGAGTTGTGCTGTGCGAAAAAGAGCAGAACAAGGCGCGTGAATGTGGATGATCCAATGTGGGCAGAGAGGCCCTTTCTCAATAGGAGGATAGACCAACACGTCGGTACCTTCTTTGTGACGTGACTCTGTTCAGCAGCTCTTTCATAACTCAGCAGGTTTTGCCAGTCTAGCTCAGATATCTTCTCTAGGTACATCTTGGATTTTAGATTCTGATGCCTCTTTCCACATGATACCGGATTCTACATCTCTCACTTCAGTAGGACCTTATGTTTATCCTATCTCTATTCAGATAGCTAATGGTACTCCTTTGTCTGTCAGCTGACAGGGCACTCTTTTATCCACTGATTTCTCTGTTCTAGCTGTTTCCTATGTTCTCCAACTTACCATGCAGGTTCTCTCGGTGGGTCAGCTCACCGATCTTGGCTGTAGTGTTGGTTTTTACTCTCACACCTATTTCATCAAGGATTGGCAGACATGAACGGTTCTTGGGATTGATCGGCACTGTAGGGATCGTCAGAGTCCCTACATCCTTGATCACCTCCACTTTCCGTCCACTTCAGTTGCTACTATCACATCTATGTCTATCATCACCACCATTGCTACCAACACCTTTGGAACTTCTGCGTAGTGGGCTAGAGGCATCACCATTTATGTCAATTGATGGATCCCACCTTTCTTTATTAGTTCGACAGGGTGTTCTTGGATGTGTTATTATTGACACAACCATGATTTGCCAGGGTTGTAAGCTGGGCAAGAAGGTACAACATTCTTATCATTCTAATGAGTCATTATCTTCTTGTCTTTTTGATTTAGTTTATTTAGATGTATGGAGACCTGCACCTATTATCTATAAGGACAGACATAAATTCTATATAATTTTTATTGATGATTATTCTCGTTTTACTTGGCTTTTCTCTATGTCTAATTGTGATAAGTTTCTTATGATCTATCGTAACTTTGCAACAATAGTTCATACCCAGTTTGAGTTCTCTATTTGTATTTTTTGCTGTAATTCAACTGGCTAATATTGTTCTGGCGCTTTTAGACAATTTCTTTCTGAGCAGGGTACTCTTTACCAGTCTTTTTGTCCTTGTGCCCATGCTCAGAATGGGATTGCTGAGCACAAACATCATTATCTGATTGAGATTGCCCGCACTCTTTTCCTTGCCTCTCATGTTCCACCACGGTTCTGAGCTAAGTTGTTTCTACGTTTGCATATCTCATCAATATGAAGTCTACCATTACTCTTAAGGATGTCAGTTCTATAGAGTGTCACTACTCTCGAGTCCCACAATACACTCACCTTCATATTTCTTGCTGAACCCGTTTTGTCATGTTGCAGTCTCTGATACCATATTGAGTTGTATGCACCAATCAATTCAATCAAATGGCTAAACTGTTGAGAAAAGATGAGTAAATCCACTTATACTTCAACACTCTTATATCTAAGCTGTTGCAGGAGAGTGAGCAATTCACGTATACTTAACACCCCTAAGTTGTTCAGAAAAGATGAGCAATTCACTTATATTTTAACACTCACCTTCACGTATAGGCACCTTATGTTTAGGACATGGAATAAAAGTGGAATGCAATTATTTTTTAATTGCGTCAACCATATTTTGAACTCAGGACTTTTTAGCTCAGATATCATATTAAGTTGCATACATTAACCAGTTCACTTAAAAGACTAAGTTAATAAGGAAATGTGAACAATTCACTTATACTTCAACAACACTTTATTGTAAAAAAAAACCTTGACCCTAGATTATGGCTGTTTATTTCGGCTTCAGCTTATGACAATGAGAACAGAATTGGCCAACAAGGCAAGGCAATGCAGCTGTATAATTTGAGTGTTGTGATAGCCATGAACGGTAAGTCAGATCTTTTCCATACATGTACTAAGCAATTGCCTAGATCCCTAGCAAGCACCAAATGTTGCTGTCTTGCAGATTCCCTGGTAAACTGCCTTGGGAGTTTCTTGATAGAAACTCGAGGCGTAGCCGGATAGCAGCATGCAAGCATCCGTTGATTGAGTAACACAACTCTGTTAGGCCCTACAATAGGCCATGATTTTAACCAGAGGAAATTGCTCATCGGTTGCATGGGCTCCGACGTCTTGGGTAAGGTACCCCTATCTTTAGTTAATTGGCCCGCGTAAACAAAACATCGTTCACCCTTCCTTCCCCTATTTCGCATCCTCTGCTGGCATTGCTTCCCCTTCTTTAGGACACCTTACTCTGAACGACTTTAACTTTTTAACTTCTAAAATTTAGTTGTTCTGATTTTTCTTTTTCTCTTTATTCCTTTGTATTGTCCCAAAAGATTTACCTGTGTCTTCCAATTTTTCTAAATTTTGTGCTATTTTTTATTTTTTTACTTATAAAAAACTAACAGGCTGTTACAATACTTTTGAAGTCACCATACAAAAAAGGGTCTGTTCTTTTCCTCCGAAACTGGCGGCTTTTGGTTTTTGCTATATTATCTAACTTTCAAACGGAGTATTTTCTCAAGACGGGGTCTACAGGTTAAACAATCTACACGTTAAAAGCCCAACATCTGTACCAGCCAAATTCGCAAGTAAGTATCTATCTCTCCGTAATCTATACCGTAAACAACTAAAATTTAAAAATTTCACCCTTTTGACCCACACGACCCGCGGCCCGCGGGCCGGGGGGGTGCTATTGTGCCATTGCATAAATAAGAGACTGTTGGGCAATATGAAGTTAACAATAATTAATTCTACAAATTATAGGTATGTCCTCAATTCTTTAAAAACGACCATTTCGATAAAATCAAGTAATACCATATGCTAAATACATTGCTTGCCAATATGAAGTCGTTCGTGTGGTGCACACGTTAAGATAGGCTGCCTAAGAGCAACATAACTCCGCTTGTTTTGGCTTAGGTTTATGATTTTTGATTTATTTTTTACTATTCAATAATTTTATCTTTTTTTGGTTTTTGAGTTTTTTTGTCGGTTCTATTTTTTCCCGTATTCGTTTGTACTATCCGTGATGGGTTAACCTATTTTTTTTCCTATTTTTAAATTTTTTAAAATTTAATTACGCCAAATAAACCACTGTCAGCTACAATGTTTTTTCAGTTAGCTGCAGTGATTTTCAGCCAAAAACCACTAAAAATAAGCCCTTTTGAGCAGAGCTAGTTTGAGAAACGCATGTTGTTGTGCTTGTCATTACAAATCATCAGTTAATGGAATGAGACATCATTCGTATGACAAAACGGTCTATATTAGTACAATAAATTTAACATCATCAACTGGAGACATCGCTGGGTTGTACATGCCCAATACTATTCATTTTTCCACTTTGAAGAAACATCAATCCAGTTGAGAAAAGCACCATTCAGTTGGCTATTTGCCATGACATCCATCAACTGCTCAACAGACAGTATGCACTGCTCAAATGGTCCTCTATAAGGTACTTGAAATCAATCTACACAATCATGGGGTCATAATTTTTCTATTAATCTACCAAACGACATAAGTATCAGCAAATTCATACAGCATTAGAGGGGCAGAATAGTATGAAAATGGCCCCAATGCTCAGTATGCGCACGAGGCGGAACGCACGGGCCAGCTCGCGGAACCCAAAATGTGGAAAGGACGGCCGCCTCGCGGGGCCTGCCCTCAGCACGGGAACAAACGACGGACGGAAGGAAACGTGTCGTACCCAAGGACAGTGAGTGGGGCCCAAACGTAAGCGACGTACACTGAGTAAGGGTGGCGTAGCAAAGCAAGCGCATGTTAGGGTGTGTTTGGTTCGTGGATGGAGGTTGTATCGTATATCCTGACTGAGTAGATGCAGACTGAGTGGAATCGTATTTCAGAAAAAGAAGATGTTTGGTGAGGTTGCATGAGCGGATGCAAAAAGCGAGATCTTTGTTTGGTTGCTGTATGAGCGGATGCGATCTACCAAACCCGAGAGGTCGACACGTGGGACCGCATAAGATACATCGCATCAACCCATCCAGATGGCGGTGAAGCTTATTTTGAGCGTATCCACCCATCCGGATGAGGCGCATTTTTGCATCCGCTCATGCAGTGCATCCACTCATCTGAGCAACCAAGCGACCTCTTTCTCAGATTATACGGATCCATCCAGCCAGGACGAAGGAGATTCAGGCAACCAAACACACCTTAGGGAACCATCCCGAAGCGGTCAATCAACGCAAACCACAGTTTCGCTGAGTGGCTTGGTAAACGCGTCGGCCCAGGAACAAAGCGAGCCGCCTCGGCTGAGGAAAACGCGAGCGCCCGAGGACCGCATCCGTGGCGGACCGGTACGTAATTCTGAGAAAATGTGGAGCTTAATCATATAAAAGGAGGGTCTTTTGAAAAATCAAACTTATATATAATTTTGGAAACATAGAGGGCCTTTTCATAAAAGTACTGGCATGGCAGAGGCTTTTTCGCAAAAAAAATCAAAGATTTGAATGCTATTTTTAAAAACTAGATAGATTTTTGCAAAATAGTTGACGTGGCGCGGCCGGGAATCCACGGCTAATAATAGAGGTAGTATAGGGAGTAAACAGCGGTGACAGGTCCCCTGTATCACACATTCACACTCCCTTGGCATGCTCATGAGTCATCAGTCCTCTGCACATTGGTTGCGACTTCCCATGAGACGAGATTGGCCTGCAACTTCCCTTGTTCGTTTTCTTTCAGGGAAATCTCCCTCTAATTAAGTGAACCTTCTTGCCGGTTTACGAGCAGCTTTTGTGGTCGTTTCCATGGAGACAAGTGCAAGTGCAACCCCCTCCTCACCCCTCTCGCTCACCACATCGCATGGCATTTGACGTGAGCCTTTTGAGCACTGAGCAGGCCGTGACAATGGTCCCCGTCACGCTTGTCCTCGTCTGTCGCAAAGTTCACAGGGTAAGCTCCGTCCCTAGCTCTGTCCCCAGTAAATCTAAGGATTTGCGATCCGTCAAAAAGTGGGTTAGAACTTCCTCCAAAGTTCGAGGAAATAAATTTTCTTTTACAGATCTAGCTGGTGCCCTTTCTGAAGCCAAGGGGAGGAGATAAATTTTCTTTTACAGATCGAGTACCACTGTCACTAAGCTGAAACCTCTGTCCGCGCGTGCACATGCTTCCTTTTTTATCTTTCCTCAACCCCTTTTTTTTTCTACTGGAGATGGTGTAACTTGTGGTGGGAAAAAGGGATCCGAGGCAAGGTTTTTGTTCCTTTGTTTCAGGCAAGGTTCCCCCGAGAACTTCGCCGTTCTTTCCTGCTCTGCTTCAGCGTCTTTGGGGAGGGGGTCCAAGTAAAAGCATTGCATGGATGCCTTCCTGTTGAGCTGCCATGGAACTTTGTGCGAGAGGGATCCGAAGTGCGTGGTCGATCTTATTTTTTTCCCGTCGTTGTTGGAGGCGGCGTTCATTTCTCAGTTGTTTCCCTCCTCTTTGGTCTTTACGGTTGTCCTCGTGTACCAGCGCTGCGCTGCACGGCTGCACCCAAATGCACCACCTATGTCAGCCTTCTTTACGGTTGCACCTCCGCACGGCACGGACCTGAATGGACGGCTGATGGCATGTAACGCACAGCCCCCCGCACCATCAGGTATCACCACTCGGCCTAGAGTAGACAGGCAGCATTGCTATATTGCTGCCGATGCCGCGGTACATGGGGCAGAAAAAGTCTTGTTCTTTTCAGCTTGTCTTCAGCTTTTGGTTTTTTATAGTAACTAATTTTTAAATAGAGTGTCTTTTCAAGATAAAGTCTACTAAGTTAATTATAGTACATACTATACCGACTTCATTTATATCGACAAAAATCGAACGTGAATTTCTATTACTCTGTAATCTCTCACACGAACATTCCAAAAGCCAAAAGCCGTAGCCAAAAACCATAAACCTCAGACAAAAAGAACAAATCCAAAACTTATTAGTGGACTTGCCGCCTTGGCTTAACATTACTTTAACTATACTTATTTATTAATTAAACATCGAAATAAATTAATTTTAAATAAATTTAGATATCGCTTTAATCCGACTCTGCTTGTCTCGTTAGCTTTCTTCTAGAAGTACTTTTAAAACCATATATAAAATAATATTAAATCAACTATGTTAAATTTAGAGAAAAAAAAAATCAGTAAGACGTGGACTTCCGTATCCACCCCTAATCCAGCGCCACGACTCGGATCGGCCTCCGGGGAATGGATGCGTCTTGTTGCTGCCGCGCGCGCTGTCTACCGTCTCCTCGCGTGGGCGTGGCCCAGCCGCGGTCGACCATCGCGCTGTCCGTCGCGTTCCCCCGCGATTATAACGCTACCACTCTGCTGCACAACAGGGGATCATTTGAAAGCTAGTTGCTATAACATAAGCTATAAACCAAAAAGACGAGTCCAAAATATTCGTGATCCAGATCCACCGAATTCTTCCCAACCTTCTTTTCAAATGAGGCTACACCTCTCAAAACTACACAAATCACTCAAATTGAAATCCAAGGATACAAATTGGCCGGCCACATACACGTATACAGCGAAAAGCATGTAAAGAAGGCCATATAAGCAGGAGCATGGCAAAAATATCGCGGCCAGTTTCGTGGGAACCAAAAAAAACGCTCACGCAGATGACACAGCAAATATTTTTATCCTGCATCAGCATCACCAATGAATTCTCCATTGGCATCCCAAGGCCTAGTCTCAAAAGACTTCCCGATCATACTCCTCTTCTTGTTTATCGTCCCATCATCACGTGCATATTCAGGGAAGTAGTCCAAAAAAGATTTTGTTCCAAGAGAATTGACTCCTTCAAACAGAAACTCTATCACCAATTCCTGAATATTAAGGCTATAAGTAACTCAACAGATACCACAAAATAAGTCAAAAAGCAAGTGTAAATACAGTGATCGCCAGAAAGCAACCTTGGCATGACTTTCACCAATTAACTTCATCAACAGTGGATAGCCAGGATCCTGTCCATAGACAATGCACAGGATTAACGAAAGATCCTTCGTACAAGTTGTTTCGCACATGATAATAACTTCCTAGGGAGCAGTAGTAGTTTGGCGCAAGTAATACTCAGATACAAGTCAATGAATATGTAATTTTCAAATCGCGTGGTTTTGGTGGAAGAACAAACCTTCTCAGCTCTCCACGTGAGATATTTATGTTGTGCTTCTCGATTACGAGCAATTTTTGCTTTGTCATTTTCGTTAACTGTTTGATCCATTAACTCAAGCCAGACCTGCAAAGTCAGAACACTGAAAACCAATGTCCGCCCACCACCGAACAATTTTCAAGAAAGCCGGCCTAAAAACTTATATTGACAGAAAAAGAGGAGAAACCTTGAATTTACACGTTTTCCCTCTTGAGAAAATTTATAAAATGATTGGTGCATACCTTATAGTAATCCATTAAAGCTGAATGTAGAACTTGGTGGTTGCATTCAGTTGGCTCAAATATGGTCCAGATCACAATTGGAGAGAAGAATCTCAGCGACTCGCTTGTAATCTTGCCACCCCAAGGCAGAAGCTGCATTTCCTCTAAATAAAGATACCGAGCTACATATAAACCTAATATAGGCAGATTTATGAGGTAATACGTTAGGTGAAGGACAAGACCCAAGTACCTCGGTATACTTCTGTACAAGAGGCATCAAATTCCTGTAGTACTTCTCTTTGTAATCCTTGCGTACAGTGGTATCATACAAGGGATTGAGGTCCCTACGTGTAGATCAAATAATCCATTAAGGTCATATTCACATTCAAGTTTATGCGCTGCATGAATAAAAGCACAACACATTTTGCTTGCAGTTAATGGCAACCATTGTCAGGCACTTACAAGACAACAATACTCTGTGCAGGAGTTGTAAAAGTGTTGGCGCAAAATATAGGAAGATCGTATTCAGGTTCAGAGAAAGCAGCAAAGTCAAGAACCTGCATAGGACCATAAGTATAGTTGAGCATCTGCCTGATAAGACCTTCAACAGTAACCACTAAGCAAGAATGGTAAAATGAGAATCCAACAAAGCCTAAGAAAGACCAAATTAAAGCGATAATGGTGTTTCTTGTGGATCATGTTGAACAATATGACAAAAAAATAGATGCTCCAAATCACTCTGAAGCAGAACCAAGAAAACTCTTAAACCAGCACATCTGATCAAATTAAAACCAATATAAATTTGGGAATGAAGAGAAAAGTTAAGAAAAACATCATTACTAGATTATTAAGCAGTCAAAGGCACTATAGAAAATTTCAGGGTACCAAATCCTTATTAAAGACACTTGCATGCCTGAGGAACTTGAGGGCATTTTGGTAAAAAAATTGATCTTCTCTGAGTAAGAAGATAGCAGCTTGCGCAGTTATGAACTTGTAGGTCATGAGGTAGCTTATGGCTAATTGTGGAATGGATTACGAGTATCATCAAATGTAAGTACATGGAATCAATTTAACATGCAAAGCTGTTGGAAGATTAATTCACCCCTCTACCGGCAAGATCCACTCTACAGGAAACACTTCCTTGCAGATCAAGAAATGTGATTACGTTCACAGAAGACGATTATACCCTTTACTTGTACTCATAGGGTAACTATCCTCCAAGAGGTATTACCGTCATTTGTACATGCTCTAGAGCCTATAAATACTCTATGTATCTCTCATTTGTAACTCAAGCTCACAAGGAATACAATAAAGTATATTCAAACTGATGAGCCCTCAGGGCTCCTTCCCCGGAGGTAACCCCCGTTGGCTCACCGACAGGAGTAGAGCGGTTCTCTCGAACCCCCAAACCTGTATAAATCCCCGTGTCATTTTTACTCTTATGGACGACGGCTCGTAAGATGCCGACGTCCACCCTCTCACTTGTATTTGGGTTTCATACCTACAACATTGGTGCTATCTGTGGTGACCCATAGCTAATTGACGAAAGACTATGGCTCCTATCAAGAAATACTCTAAGTCCACGAAACCTCCTCTGGTTCTGAAGTGCAATGAGCTCGTGGACAACTTGTCCACACTCCGGAGGAGCCCCAGACGTGCACCCTCGTCGGAGATCAGGGCCATCCACCCCGGGATGGACAACGTCCTACGTGCCCTAGGGCTCCCAAGCACGTCCTCCTCCCTTGCGCTGGCCAATGCAGGATCTAGCCAAGGGTGGGAAGCTCAAGACGCCCACAGAGACGAAGGGCTAGGGGTGCTAGGGCCAACCATCGCCCTCGGGACCCTTGACATCGCTAACTACAAGGCGATAAAGGCCAGCTATGAGAGCCACCCCCTAATGCACTTCTGTTAGGAGGCAATCCCGACTTACAAATCTCATCACCCTCGCTTGGGCTCTCGAGACACTTCTCACGCATAGGGTTTTACCCCCGCGGTGCATAGGGCATACAACCTCCGTGATCTCCCCTAGCAAAAGTCCAAGGTGGCTTAGGCGTCCGTTGCCTCCACCTTGACGGCTCGTGTCCTTCTGGACCTAGGGCATGAGCGACAACTTGGCCCAGTGCCCAAATTGATGAATTTGCTGACGACTCGTCCCCCTTAGACTCAAGCCGCACACCGAATGACCTCCAGGTCACCGTACTCCACGCTCTATTGCTTAGCAAGGGTTAAGCATTCTCATGCATTCCCGATCACCAGATAAAAACCCCACCTACGGGGTAAAAGGGATCTACAGCCCTGATACTTCGTACCCCACGACTTAGCCTTGTGGGCACCCCGCCGTTGTGTCCATGACTTAGTGTCGTAGGCACACCTCAAAGGTGTCTGTGAGTTAGTCTCATAGGCGCCTCCAAGCCCACGCGGGGCTACCACTCCCAGTGGGCATTTATTGCCCTACGACTTAGCCTCGTGGGTACGCCTTCAGTATGTCTATGACTTAGTGTCATGGGTACACCTCTATGGTACCCGTAAGTTAGCCTCATGGGCGCCTCCAAGCCCACTAGGGGCTACCACCCCTGGTGGCCATTTGATGCCCTAAGACTGAGCCTCGTGAGCATCCCTTTGGTGTGTCTGTGGCTTACTGTTGTGGGCACACCTCCAAGATGCCCGTGAGTTAGTCTTATTGGCGCCTCCAAGCCCACGAAGACGCCTCCAAGCCCATCGGGGGCTACCACCCCTAGTGACCATTCGGTGCCCCATGACGCACCCCTCCGGTATACCCGTGACTTAGTGTCGTGGGCACACCTCCAAGGTGCCCATGAGTTAGCCGAGTTAGCCTCAGGGGTGCCTCCAATTTTGCTAGGGGGTACCACCCCAAGTGGCCATTCGGTGCCTCATGACTTAGTCTCATGGGCACCCCTCTAATATGTCCATGATTCAGTCTCATGAGTGCACATCCAAGGTGTTCTGTGATTTAATCTCATTGGCACTCTCAAGCCTACTGGAGAATGCAACCCCTAATAACTTTGTGTTACTCTTCAACGACACATGTACACCTCTCCTAGGCAGCTCGAATCATCTACCATCAACCTGGCTTGAATATCAATCAAGGGATGTTATGCCTACATAAGGCTATCACCTCAGAGATCTCAGTATCTAAAGTAATGGGACTCTACCTGTCCCACAGCAACGACTCCGATCATATATCGTGTCGAACGAATGCTAGCTTGATACGAGAAACGAATGTTGATCATTTTCTCTCTAACTTCCGACCTCACACTCCAATCTCGCGTTATCCATCTCCATAGCATTCCTAGCTCGAGTGTTTACTATTATCTAACAACATTTTAGAGCTCACATTCACTTGTCAGATTATCCCCGCCTTTTCCTCAGGAACATTCGGCTTTTTTCTCAACAGCTCTTAATTTCTTTTCGGTGGCTTGCAACTTATTTTCAATGTCTCTTAGCTTCTTTTTTGCAGCCCTCAGTCTCTCATGGCCATCACAGGCTTCGTTTCGACACGCCACCCACCTCAAAGGCTATGCATCGGCATGGTGGCCCCGCGTCTGCTACTTCGCCTTAACAGGCATCGCTTCGACGTGATGTCCGCCTCGAAGGCTATATCTCGATAGGGCTATCCCACGTTTCCTACTTTGCCTTAACAGGCGTCGCTTTGACACGCCGTCTGCCTCGAAGGCTATGCCTCAGCATGGTCGCCCCGTGAAGGAAGTACTGTCCATTGTGCTAGCCCAATAATTTGGTAGGCCTACCGGTTTTTTGAAGTGGTTTGATGATGTTGGCCCTTGAGTCAACCTGCAAATTTCATTGTGGCCTGGTTGCCCAAAAAAATTCTAGTCTTGGCCCGAACTTGTGGGGTCCTGGCCAAAGGTCAATCTTACCATAAGAAAAAGCACAATTCAAGACTACCCCTTTAGGCGTTCCTCCCGAAACGCCAAGAGGCAGGGGCTACTGTTGGAAGATTAATTCACCTCTCTACCGGTGGGACCCACTACAGAAAACACTTGCTTACAAATTAAGAAATGTGATTACGTCCATAAAAGACGATTGTACCCTTCACTTGTACTCATAGGGTAACTATCCCCCAAGGGTATTACCGTCATTTGTACAGGCCCTAGAACTTATAAATATCTCATGTACCCCTCATTTGTAACTCAAACTCACAAGAAATATAAGAAAGCATATTCAAATTAGTGAGCCCTCGGGGACTCCCTCCCGGAGGTAACCCCCCGTTGGCTCACCGTCAGAAATAGGGCGGTCCTCTCGGACCCCCCGAATCTGTATAAATCCCCGTGTCATTTTTACTCTCGTGGACGACGGCCTGTAAGACGGCCGACGTCCACCCTCTCACTTGTGTTTGGGTTTCACACCTACAACAAAACCAATATGTCAGTTCATTTTTTTTTTCTGGAATAGTTCTTGGAGAGTTTTGGTCAAGGAAACTTGAGCTGAGATACCAACACAGACGGAGTACCTGAACTGAGTTTTTCTTGTCAATTGTCAAGCTGCGAAGTTGTCTAATTTTGGGGGCACTGAATGAGAGAGCACTGAAAACAGTATTATCATCATTGGCTTTTATGAACTTGAACTTTTCCTGAAAGCATGAGACAAGATAACGTCGGTATGTGCAACGAGAAAGAAACATTGACAGCCAGTACCAAGACAAAGAAACATGTTGATGCTAGTTGATACAATAGGAAGACCTGAGTTTCTGATATTCAAGATTGAAAATTGCAAAATAAAATGTCTACGCTTAATAGTCTCTTCACCAGATTTTAATATACGAGTGTGATCTCAAGTAGAGGCAAAACAAGTAGTCCAATAACATAAATTCTCGGGTGAGGATTATTTTTCATAGATTTGAAGTAGTATGAACAAAATGCCCCGAACTAAAAACAACTAATCGCAATGACATGGTTGCAACCGAAGAAAGAGGGCTTTTACTTGGGTTATTGTTTGCAAGAGATTTGTCCCCACATAGATAGACTAGACACAGCAATGCTAGGAGAGCCAGCAGCGTCAGATTAAGACCAAGCACCAAAATTTCAGCTGGTAGTAGCAAGCACAGTGGTATGATTGTAGTGGCTCAGAACTGTCGCAATTTCTTCGGACTGAAACTTACGGAAGTAGGAGGATGACCCACACCCATATAACCTAACACTAACATGGATCCAAGCTATACTTAGCAACCTTGGCGTGCTAGTAAGTACTGAGTAGCAGCATGACCCAAAATCACGCCGTGAACAAAAACCTTCAACTCCATTTTATTGCAAGAAACAGGTTCACATAGTACAAACAGGCTCAAGAAGGTGAAGAGATGAGTTGGGGCAGCAAGAACCTGGGAGGGGTGAGGGGTGAGGGTGGTGCGGAGGCGGGTCTGCTCCAGCGCGAGGTGGACGAACTTCTGGTACGACAAGCCGGCGCCGGCCGCCGGCGCCATGCTTGCCTCCCAGCTGGTACGGTGGTGTGGGAGAGAAGGATGAGAGAGGAAAAGCGAAGTACTCCTACATGGTAACATTGGACGGGGCTTCCCTGTGGCCGTGTGCGTGTTCCTATCTGGGTTTCCTCCTGACCACTGGCTGGGGCTGGTGATTTTTTTGGTGGTTTATAGCTAAAAAAAACTGTAGCTGGTTGAAAAAAAACACTGTAGTGATAGAGTCTTATTTAACATAATTAAATTTAAAAAAATATAAAAAATATGTTAGCCCATTACATATAATACAAATAAATACGGGAAAAAAGAACCGGCAAAAAACTCAACAAAAAGCCAAAATTTCAGAAAAAGACGAAATTTATGAATAATAAAAAATAAGCCGAAACTAAAAGCTTAAGCCCAACCGATCACCCTAGGTCCACTCCTCCAAAGAAACGGCATTTCCATTTGAGGACTTAAAAGGAAGAGAAGAAGGAAGGAATGGCTCTCGCCGGCGGCCGTCGTCAACACGATGGCATCAGCCGCCTCCTCTCAGAAACTATATGCTGTACGTTGATCTATTACATTCATCTAACTCTATGTCTAGTTTTTTCCTCACTTCTGGTATGGTTGCATTGGAAGCGAATGACGGATTAATACGAGGGCATCCTTTTGTTCAATTAGACTACTAGATGCAGAAACACGGCGTCACATTGCGTTAGCTACCATATAAATATCAAAGTAAAAGAGTTGTCACGACACAGAGATCTATATGCTAAAAACTGAAAGCAAAGACCTGTAAGTATTTATGGGGGAAAAGAAGTGATTTTTAAAAGAAACAAGGATCTACATGTAAAAAATAAGAGCCTATACATAAGTAGATAGGGTAGCGCATTACATTGCGTCAAACAAAAATATGTATTTTAATACGTTCAATTAAACGAAAATATTAGTCTCTGTGAGTGCCAGCCATGGTCGAAGGCCAAGCTGTGGTCAAAGTGCAGACCGTGGTCGAAGGCGGGCCATGGTCGAAGGGCCAGCAGTGGTTGAAGTGTTGGCGTGGTCGAAGGGTGTAAGTTCAAGCTCCATTAGGTTGGTTTTGGTGATAATGACAAATACAATTGTGAGACTAATATATTTATTGATTATGATATTGCTTAGTCTCATTTGGATGAAAAGGTGAAAAACATAAGAAGTATACATTCAATATTATATTTTTATCTTATTGCATTTCTTGGATCTAAAATATAAAATAAACTTCATCAAATAAGTCAAACTTGAATATGTGCATATGATTTCACAATACCTTTTTGTATGTACACATTTAAGAGGAGTTTACTCTATGTTTTATGATTTCATTAGTATTGATCCATGTATTATTTCCACGTATTAAGTATTTTTACTTTGAAACATATTCTTTAAGTATATATAATTTGTGTAGTTCATATATACTCATAATCGGGTTGTCATCTAGTTCTTCCATTATGTGTTAATGATTGAATAATTAATGACAACTGGATAAGTAAGTTTTGCTTTAAAAGCTTATCTTAAAGTATACAAGTTTTATGTACATGATTTATACTTGCAATTCAATTTCTACCTCATTATTTGTTGAGATTGTAATGAATTACCAAAAAGACA
Organism: Dendrocalamus sinicus; assembly: GCA_036346575.1. NCBI lineage: Eukaryota > Viridiplantae > Streptophyta > Magnoliopsida > Poales > Poaceae > Dendrocalamus > Dendrocalamus sinicus. Next base: position 61,881,570 of record CM070641.1, read on the forward strand.
TGATTGCACAATCTAGTCCCTCCATTATATGTTAATGATGAAGTTTGGTAATTAATGACAATTATTTTGTGGATTAACATTTTTCCATGAATTGCATGAATATGTTAGGTTCTACAAATGAGAAATACTTGTGATGACTTTATATGTTAAAAATCATCCAGTCAAGTGAAGGATGCATCATGACTTGATGCATGTCCAAGAGAAGATAATCATATGTTGATCATCAAGTCAAGTGAAGACTCATTATATGTATTAATGTAGGTCAAGTAAAGGATGCATCATGTGTTGATGCATGTAAAGACGATGACCCGGACTTGAAGTGTAGATGTGAGTCATCAAGCTATAAGGGGATGCGTAAGGCAAAGTTATGAAGGATGTATTCCTAGTCTTTTATCGGTCTTGGTGTTTAGTTGAAAGACCAGATTGTTAGTATAGGTTGCCGTACTATTAAGAGGGATCATGTCTAGTAGCTTGAGTTTCATCATGTGTTGATAGCTCAACCTCACTTGCTCTAGCTTTCCTTGGTATGAGGTTTATATTTACGAATGTATTTTGCAAATAATTAAAGCTCATATGTTGAATCCTTATATCATGAGACTATACATTGTAAATGTATTTTGCAAGTGTTTGAAAATCCATATTTTCATTCTTTGTAGTATGAGGCGTATTTGCAAAATGGTTGAAGCTCATATATATAATCCTTGTGTCATGATTCTAAAAGTGTGTAAATGTATTTTGCAACTTATTGGGGACCATGGATAATCATTGTGTGCATGATATTATAGTTTGCAAATATGTTTTACAAAATCTGTTGATGTATATGCACTTATCAGGGAAATCAAAGCAACTGCAGTGTATTCTGTGGTACTACCGCTAGTCGGAACTACCGACGTTGTAATCATAGAACTACCGTATCTGTTGGTGGTCAAAAGATCTGTGTGGTTGAAGATCAATGTAGTTAGGATCCAGCATGGTCGAAGCTGACATAGTCAATGTCCTGTGTGGTCGAATACCGATGTGGTTGAGATCTGTGTGATCGAAGACCAGCGTGGTTGAATCAAGACAGTCAAAACCGACGTGGTCGAGATCTGTGTGATCGAAGAACAACGTCGTCGAACAAAAATGGTCGAAACCGACGTAGTCGAGACCTGTGTTGTTGAAATCGACGTGGTCAAATTGATGTTATTGATTCAATGTGGTCCAAGATTGACGTGGTTGTTGGAGATATGTGTGATCGAAGATTGACGTGGTCGAAAATCAACATGGTCGATGTGGTTGAGATCTGAGTGGTAAAAACCAATATGGTCAGAGACCAGCGTAGTCGGAGACTTATGTGGTCGATCCAGACAATGTGGTTGAAGACCAACGTGGTTAGAGACCAACGTAATCGGAGACCTGTGTGGTCGAACCGGACAACATGGTTGGAGACCTGAGTGGTTGAACCATCTGATGTGGTCAGGGACCAGTGTAGTCGACGATCGGTACTTTCGACCAGCCCTGTGTGAGCGGTTCTATCGACTCTATGTGAGCGGTCCGATTAGCGAGCGGTATTACCGGCTTTGTGTGAATCGTACTTTGAATTTGCGGAACGTCTGGTTTGATACGTTTTTTCCAAAGAGACAGCTGTGTGGAGTCTTCTCGTGCCCGAGAAAATCGGTAGTTCTACATGAGTGCTGCGGCACTTCCGATGGTCGCTAGCACCGGACTTTACACGATGGAGCTATCGAATTTACCTACGATGGCTAGTTTTCTGATCGTTATGAGAAGAGCGGAAGTATATGTCGTTTGCCTATAGTACTGCTGAAAATCCTATTTTTCTGTTTTGAGGTGTGGGGTATGTATACCCCGTTGTGGCTAGTTGGTGTATAACTTTTGACAGTTTATTTCACTCTCTTGAGCTAGTGTAAGATTCTCCTCTCAATTGTGCATTTGTTACACCTTGTGAGTGAGAAGGAATGCTCTAGATTACATGTGTTTCATCTAGAGGTGGATTGTGTATCCCCTCAAACTTGTGTATTTGTTGCACATGGTGAGAGTTAAACGAGGGGCTTGACTTATTAGTCTTGGAGTTTGCCTACTCCTAGACGGCGTTGAAGGCGTCGTACGCGGTGATCTTCTCAAAGAACCTTGTGAGAAGACACGGCAAAGTTGAGAAGATTGGAGCTCACCTACCCGCAGCGAGAAAGAGTTACAATTAGAGGATTGTGGTGTTTCGGCTTAATTCGTGGAGCCGGTTCAATTCATTTGGCTAACTTGAACGTAGACTAGGGGAGACCGGTAAGTCTCCAATCACCATGATAAAAAGCAACCGTATCAATTATAGTTTATTTTTTATATTCAATTTACATTAATATAATTAAATTGATTACTTGTCATCATAGAATTGCAAATCTTGACATAGGCTTATCTTGTTAGAGCACTTAGGTGAACCCGGTTGTTTTAGGTGTTATTTATGCTAAACCTTTTTGTGTTAAGCTTTCACATTATTTGCTTGATTTAGCCAAATAAAAATTAATAATTAATTAAAAGAGATTTTTCCCCTTTCCTAGCACTGCCTGCGTATGGGAGTTCGGACGTGAGCGGAAACGAAGGATGGGGTTGGTGTTGTACTTGGCTCAACGAGGTTAGGTTCGGTTGGGGGAGAAAATGGGCTGGGACAACGACATTATTTGGCTGGGCTGGAGTGATGCTCTTGTGGTCCTGTTGGAGAGGCCTTACTTGTCAGATTATATTTTAACTCAGGCCCACATGTCAGTTTCTCTCACGGGCAAACGGGAGAAGCAGGCACGGGGGCATTGGAACATACCATGCCTGTTTACACATCTGGCAGGACTTGACACCCACGAACATACCCGCGGGCACTAAAATTGGAACTTTGGTCACCGTCATGTTGCCCACCGGCCGCCGGTGCCGCAAGGAACGGGCCACCCCGGCTCAGCCGTGTTATATTCTGCCGGCCGTCCTGTGTGGCAATAAGCACCGAGGTCTTGTACCGGCCTGGCATACTCAAGAGCGCCCAACTAATTCACTCACCTTCCTCTCGAAAAACTCAATTCACTCACCTCATTTGTAATTGCCATCTGTATGCTTCACTCACCTTATCTGCGCTCAACTCAGGAGTGAGGACATGTATGCCAAAGCCAGTATATTTTTTTTCAGCTTAGACGGACAAGCGCGGTCCGAACGGCATAAACTGCACATGGATGAACCTCTGACCATCTGGACAGGGTGTCGGATGGTCACAATCTCACACAGAGGATACATGTGAAAATTTTCCTCCTTAAGAGCAACCCTACGTAAGTCATCTGACACCGTTATCCACTCGTTTCAGCAGTTTAAATTGCAGCGACGCTCGGATTACCAGGTAACTTCTGGCAGAATTTCTTATCGTTTTGTACAATTCAAGCAGGTAGATGAACAGAAATCAGATCATATCGCTTGCTCTGCTCACAAGATAAACAAATGTGGATGCGCAGCCCAATCCCGTCGTGAGGCCAATCATTGCTATATAGTAACAATTCCTTCCAATTTCTGAAGAATATTCCCGACTTTCCTCCTCAGTTCGTTGTCACACTAGCTCCATGTTCCAGCATACACTGCAATCTTAAAAATACACGAAAATTAAAAAAAAAATAGGACGGAATATATGTTGGAACTACTACACTAGTAATACTCTGAAACAACCTGAGAAAGTTTTAGCTTCTCCAGAGAGATTCCATATCCTAACTTTGTTGCTGATGTTTTACTCCACTACGCTTCGCAGGCGTAAGTATATGCATTGTGCGCCTAATATTTGAAGCAGCTTGCTTGAATAAAGTGAATATGACTTGTGTGCAACCCTTCAAGAAAACTTCTCAGCTAAAACTGGGTTATACCTCCAGTTTGAAGTGTACTTTTCCATTCAGTTAAACATGATTATACCTCTCCAGTGGAAAGTAGAAACATATGCAGTAATTTTCAACGAAATTGGCCAACGAAATGAAAAAGGCGCTCCAGTGCCAGAGTCTAGATCTAGTTAATCATCAGATTCTCCTCGGATCCAACTGCAAATCAAACAAGAAACAAAGCAGAATGACACGAAAAAAAGGATTAGATGAAGTTCAGGTTATGGACATCCAGATTCCGAACAATGGAAACAAGAAAGCAAGGTCCAAAACATTCCAAGCGTCTAGCCATCACAAACGCTTGAATCATGAAGAACAATCAGCATCTTTTGAGTTAAAACCAAAAGCAGATCAAAGAACGCACAACCCAAATAAGGCGATAACCGAGAACCACTGCTTTTTAGCCTCCAATTTCCAAATCTTTGTAGAGATCAATATTCGCGATTTGCAATTATTAGGACAAAAAATCTAGAGCTAATCGTTCTATATACACTTAATTTCCACCGCACACGACACGCTCGGATAGAAGAGGTTTGATTTTGTTGTTGGGGAGGTCGAACAAACTCCATTGATCCAAGAACCTACGGCTATGCGATATTGGCGAAGCCGCCACCTCCTGCCATCATGACCTTGAACTCCTCAAAGGAGATGAGCCCGTCGCCGTTCTGGTCGACGCCCTCGATCATGCGGCGGCACTGCTGGACGGTGGCCTTCTCCCCGAGGCCGTGGAGCACGCGCGCGAGCTCGGCGGCGGAGATGGTGCCGTTGCCGTCGGCATCGAATACCCGGAAGGCGTGGCGGAGGTCCTCCTCGACCGCGGCCGAGTCGCCGGCCGCGGTGGCGTTGAGCGCGGCGAACTCGTCGAGGCTGATGAAGCCGTCGCCGTCGGAGTCCGCCTCGGCCATCATGCGCGCCAGCTCGTCGTCGGAGGCCGCGTGGCCCAGGCTCTCGAACAGAGCGGCGAGCTCGGACCGCGAGATCCGACCGTCGCCGTTCGCGTCGAACTTGCGGAACACCCGCTCCATCTCCTCCTCCGGCGTCCGTGCCGGGGATCCGCCGCTGGACGCCAGGTCGGCCTGCGGCGGTGACGATGACGGTGACTTGGAGCGGCTGCGGCGGCGGAACAGGGCGGGCATCTTGACCTTGCCCATGGCTCTGCTCTGCTTTGCACGGGAGGGTGTCTGCTTGGGTTAACGAATCCGCCTTCTGCTTTGGTTTGTTTCGGTGGTTGCGGATTCGTTTTACAGGGAGAGGGCGCTATTTGTAGAGATGAGGGAAGTGATTTGGACTTGTAGAGCTGACAGGGAATGGCACGAATAGAGCTGAGATTTCAATCATCCGCCGTGGCGTGCTGTGTCCATCCGTCTCGTCTTTGGTAAGGTCTAAACACTGTCTAAAGTTTATCATACCGATATTCATATCGTACCAGCCTAAGCCCAACCTGAAATAACTATACATGACGAAGGCGGCAGTGACGATGGAGCCACCATCTTCTTTTCTCGTACCCGCCCCATCAAAAAACTAGTTGAAATTAAATTAGTTGTATAAAAACATAAAAATATGGGCACACAATGACATCAACATTTCAGGGAAAGGCAAAATTTTCCTGATATTTTAAAAATACAATTTTACTGTATTGTTAAAAACCTTACGCATAGATTAAAAAGAAGTCATTAGGGTCACATGACCATAATGTTTGCATGCTGATATACCCGCTCCTGGCTGACTATTATGTATTTACTTAATGTTACACATACATAACCACATAGGGTAGGCCTGATACAAAGGCTCGAATATTACAATATTTAGAAATAAAATGTTCTAACTATTATCTATCTAAAACGAAGATAATATAACTACACCTTATTGTAAATCGGGTTCACCAGGAACAGTTCCAGACGACTGCCTACTCCATTCGACCTCCATACAGGGTGTCCACCTCCTACTCTTCATATTACGAGTCCACATCATTCCACCCAGGTAGTACTTGAAATTCTCGAATCAAGGATTTAAGAAAATAAATTTTCTCCTATGCACGCTAAATCATTTTCCCCCTTTTTCTATTTTTCTTCTACTTTCTCTCTCTCTTTTCACTTCTTTTCTTCATCCCCTTTTCTCTCTCTTCCCTTATCCATTCAGTCGAACGCTCCTGACCCTCCATTTCCTTTTTTCTTCCTTTATTCCTTCTCCTGTTCTTTCCCTTATCTTTTTCTTCCTCCCCCATTGCCTCCCTACCCCCACCCCTTTTTTGGCTCACCCACGCCACCTCTACCTCAACCCCGGCCTCCCTATCGCCTCCCCTTACATAGATCCGACCTCTGCTCCTGGCGCCATTGCATCTCCAGCCTAGTCGGCTTCTCCCTATGCCGCGGCGCCCCGCGGCTTCGACTTTGACCACGCTGCTGCACCACCATCATCCGGCCATCCGGTCTCCTCAGCATCGACCTAGGCCATCCCCCCTTCAGCTACAGCTCTGGCTTCTTACCGGCTAGTCTCCCTGCGTCTCCGACCTCAGCCGTCGGCACCAGGAGGAGGAGGAGCTCGGCAACAAGACAGGGAGGGGAGAGGGCGCCAAGAAGGGGAGGCACAAGTGATCGGCGCATGGGCAGGAGGTGGAAGCGCGCGAGCGAGAGGCTGAGCGGTGGTTTGGGAAGCGGAGCGGTGGCACGAGAGGCGGAGCACCGGGTGGGAGGTGGAGCGGCGATGCGGGAGGCCAGAGGCGCAGAATTAGAGTGGTGGGTCAGGAGGCGAGGACGAGGCGGCCACTAGCACCAGTGTGCCCGTCGTGCCGCCTGTGTTCACTGTGCTCCCCGTGCTGGGCTGGCCCGAGCACGTCATGATTCGCCGGACCATGCCATGCCGCCCAACGAGCTAGCTTTCCAGGCCTAGCCCATCCCACTGTTCGTGCCGTGCCAGCATGGCCTGCCACGTGTCAGGCCGGGCCATGCTTGGGCTATGCTGGGCTAGTCGTGTCTTGGCTGGCCTGGTCTCCCACCTCTCGGCATGAAGGAAGGTGCAACGCCATGCATGGCACGCGATGGTGGTTGCGTACTTGGTCTTTAGCAGGTGGGGCCAGTCATAGGAGCTCGGGTCTCTGGCAGATAGAGTGGATTGCAGATATTGCAAATGGCTGGCTTGCTTTCTATACTTCATAGGGGATCACTTTTGGTTTTTTAGGAACACACATAACACATGTACACCCACACATACTATATGCACACATACGTATGTGCATCCTCTACGCACGCTAAGAGTTTTTTAAATGGAGACTCAACAGCCTCCGGGGCATAGGTACGTGTAATACCACTGAACATGCACTCGTGTGTATCTCACTAGGAGGTACTATTTAAATGAACAGTACCCCTAAGATAATGAGACTACCTGGGATCGAGCCAGGGCTGGCTGCTCGCTCATTGCGAAGCAAGCCAACTGAGCTAAGGCTCAGTCCTCGATCACTTCTAGTTTTGTATATTTTTAGTAGGTTCTGTGTAGCTCAGTTAGAACATGGAATAGTTTAAGGGGGTGTCTGAAATGGCCTGAGCTTTTGGTTTGGTGTTAGAGCTTTTGGTTTTAGAACAGTAGCAGCTGAAAGTGGATGGTGTTTGATTCGGCTGGAGCTTTGGGCTGAACTAATTTGCCAAATGTCTGAATTGCCCCTAAGGCAAATGATGGCTTATTTGATGCCGATAATTACACTAGTAAATCTTAATGTCAAGGAATAAGTCCATATAACACCCTAAACTTTGCTTGAAAGTCCGTCTAGCACTTTGAACTATGAAACTAGATATTTAACCTCCCAAACTTTGCAATCCGGTTCAAATAACACCTTGTCCCTATTTCGCATGGTGGTATTGCCTATGTGGCGCGATGTGTAGACGATTTTGCTACGTAGGATGACATGTTGGCCAAGTTAGGTCAATGACATGTGAGCCCCACAAAAGCTCTCCCCCACCAAGCTCCCAGCACTGCCCCTGTAGTTCTTGATTTGAGAGATAAGGCCCTATAGGTCCCACCTATTATTCACCTAAAAGGGTCAGTATGTTATTTGAATTGGATTAAAAAATTCAGGGGTTAAATATCTGGTTTCATAGTTCGAGATACTAGACGGACTTTCGAGTAAACTTTGGGTGTTATATTGACTTTTCCTAACAACAATCATCACCAAGGTTGTAAGAATTGTGATCCTGAATCGGATCGGAGGCACTTTGGTAGGATCACATTCTAGAATTAAATATTAGAATCTAAGATCCTATCTGATTCTGCCAACAACATATTTTTTTAATTTACCGTGCATTCCAAGAGTGATATGAGTGCTTATTTGGTCATTTGGCATCTAATTTTATTAATAAATGTATCTTATTCACGACTAAAATCATAGTTTAAATTCTATATCATTGAGTGCTATGATAGTGATGTTATCAATATTGTCATATCTAATCATTTTACATAAAAATTAAAGTAATTAAATTAATTTTTATTATTTCAAACCTCCAAATATTAATGTCTAAACTATTAACTAATTAGTAGTTAACATATAATTTGAATTGAGAGATAGGACACAATCAAACACCAAAATCTTTCAATATTTAGGACACAATCAAACACCAAAATCTTTCATAATATTGTATGCTGCATGATTCTACGATTCTACCACGATTGTACTGTGATTCTACACGATTCTATGATTAGGATCGTGATGCTACCACGATTCTACCTTGTATGACTCAAGATACAATTTGAGTTAGGTTGGTTTTGTGAAATCGTAGAATTGTACGATTCTACGCCTAGAATCCCGATTTTAACAATCTTGATCATCACATCACATGATTACACAGCTAATCAATTTCATTATTACATTAGTAATTAGTCTATATTAGAAAAAGGAAAATGAAAAAAATCTACATGAGCTACAGTACAATGTTCTCAATGAGAAAATAAATAGGAATTTTTGAAATTATATTCAAGACATTGCAAAAACTGCTTCTAAAAACCTAGCGTTTGATTCGGTTTTTGTCTTCTGAAAGTCGAAACAGTTTGAAACGGACTCTAAAGAAGTTGTGGTTTTTGTGAATGTGCTCCCAGCCGTTCTCACTAGAAGAACATATAATTTGACGACAAATATGTGTTCCCTTTCACCTCTCGTGCAAAAGTTGCCGTTTCGACCTTGAGGCACACAAAAGAGAAAAAAAGAGGTTAAGGCATTACTTGTCCCATAAAACACTCGAAATCATGCAAACTTTATGGCTCGAACACGGTGGCACGGGCAAATTGTAATTGCTACTTATTCCTTTCCTCGTCCATACCTTTCGGGTGGTATACCATCATGGAGAAAGGTATCATAATAGCTAACAAGAAGGGTAAAGCATTTCTTGCGATTTGAAGACATATTTTATTCCTTCCCTCGTCCATACCTTTCGGGTGGTATACCCATCGTGGAGAAAGATATCACGATAGCTAACAAGAAGGGTAAAGCATTTCTTGCGATACGAAGACATGTTTTATTCCTTCCCTCGTCCATACCTTTCGGGTGGTATACCCATCGTGGAGAAAGATATCACGATAGCTAACAAGAAGGGTAAAGCATTTCTTGCGATACGAAGACATGTTTTATTCCTTCCCTCGTCCATACCTTTCGGGTGGTATACCCATCGTGGAGAAAGATATCACGATAGCTAACAAGAAGGGTAAAGCATTTCTTGCGATACGAAGACATGTTTTATTCCTTCCCTCAGTTCTTTTCAACCGAGATTCAGGCCTCATTCTTTTCAGCTTTTAATCAGGTTATAACTTTAATTTCTTTCAACAATCACTATTTATTATATTAATAAGCAGTAGCCAAAAACTACGACAAAAAACGTCCCTCAGTTGCCAAGCAAATGGGAAGCAAATATCCTCTCAAGGACACCACCCAACATTTAGCATAGCAATCCGCAAAAGCCTAACCAGTAAAGTGCAGCTGCAAAGCAATTAAGGAAACCATTTGTGCACTTCAACTACAATTAACGTTCAGTTTCTGTATACAATTAACACTCAGTTGGTTAAACATTGAAATGAATTAATTTCAGATGAATTTGAATTTTGCTCTAACTCAACTCAGCTAGGCTCGTTAGCTCGTTTCTAGAAATACTTTTAAATTATACGTAAAATGATATTAAATTAAACTGTATCAAGTTTTTTTTAAAAAAGCTCTATAAGACGAGGACTTGACTCGATATTCACCCCTATCTGTAACATAGCACAGATGTTTTGCATAAGGAGACAATGTATCTGGAAATAATTTCCATATTTTGTTGTGTAAATATTGACTAGCTATAGTTATGAATGATGCAAATTTGGAGATCGAGTTTATATTTTTACAGGAGAAAAGATGTAAAAATGTTCACTTGCTAAATACGTATGTTGTGGCCTCTCAATTAGTTTTGTGCACGATCTGTATGCGGACTTATTTGCTTATTTTTTATTAGTTTGAACACATATCATTTGCAATTTTTTTTCTAGAAATAAGTATGTATAATACTTTAAACTTTGTTTGAAAGTTTGTTCAACACTCCGAACTATAAAACCAGACATTTAACATCCGAACTTTGCAATTCGGTTCAAATAACACCTTGACCTGATTTTACATGGTGGTATTGCTCGCGTGACGTGATAAGTGAACAGTTTTATCACATAGGATGATATGATGGCCAAGTTAGGTCAATGACATGTGGGACCCACAAGGACTTCTCCCTTACTGAGCTTCCAGCCATTATTCCATGGCCACCGCCCTCTGTAATTCCCTCCCTCTCTGTTTCGATTTGCGAGAGAATGCCATGTGGGTCTCACTTGTCATTCATTTAAACTTGACTAGCGTGTCGTCCTACATGGTAAAACCGCTCGTTCTTCGCACCACACGGGTAATACAACCATTTAAAATCTAGTTAGGGTGTTATTTGAATTAGATTGCAAATTTTGAGAGATCAAAAGTTTGGTTTCATCGTTCGAGATGCTAGACGGACTTTCAAACAAAATTCGAAGTGTTATATGGATTTTTTTCTAATTCTCAAAGTAAGCATGTAATGCACTGGCTCGAAAGCTAAGACCAGCCAATCAAATGCTTAGAAAAATGGAGCATGACAGCATATATACCCTGATCAACTCGGCTTCGACTTCTGGCTTCTGGCTTATTTTTCACTATTCATAAGTTTCGTCTTTTTCTGAACTTTTGGCTTTTTGTTGAGCTTTTTTGCCGGTTCTTTTTTTCCCCGTATTTGTTTGTATTATACGTAATGGGCTAATATATTTTTTATATTTTTAAATTTTTTAAATTTAATTATGCTAAATAAGCCTCTGTCATACTGATGCTTTTTTCAACCATTACTGATGTTTAAATCATAGGCTATCGACTTTTCAAATGAACCGATCACCACCGTAAGCTTTCTTTCTAGAAGAGTAGTTTTCCACTAATATATCAATTGTCAACGCACCAGCATATCACATAGTACAAATTACACATCTCAACTAATTTCCCCAAATCGATCGTTTTGTGTATACATGTTTTTTTACAAACACAAGGCAAACAACCCTGGTTCAATCTTTATTTATAAAATCATATCAACTGTTCAGTCTGAAAGGGAGTCAAGTTCACAAAAGAGCGCCGCGGTGCACGGCCGCAATTCTGTGTATGCATATCACTTAACCATATGAACATTTCATACAAATAAAAACCATTGAAAACATTTATCTTAATCTTATTTCTCCAAGGTGTACAAGCTAGCTGCTAATATACTATTAGAGAATTGAGAAGCGGTGTTTCTTAGGGCATGTACAATGCCATGCTTATATATAAATGCTTAAAGAGGGAGAATATAGCTACATCATCAATGCAAAAGTTATTTCCTTCAATGCAAGCATCTCTTCCGTGGATGCTTAGATGCTATATTATCTATTAATAGATATAGTTATACATATAAGCATCTACTAAGCACCGATACTTATTTAAGCATCGATGCTTTAAAATAAGCATCTTATCTATCCTATGTGATAAAAAAATCAATTTTTCATTACTAAATATCTCTAAGCGTCTGCCGTGTATATGCTCTTATGGAGACAGAAATGGCTGCAATTGACAAAGGTTCGGAGTTGCCATGGGATGGGAATTTGACTTTGCGATTGAAGGAATCGCTTAAGTGATAAATTAGCACATCTCTCTGGGACTAGAGCCGTCGTCCAGATGCATAGAATTCCAGGGAAAACCGCGGTCGATCGGAGACAGCCCATAAAATTCCTCGCCGACGTGCTCCACACGACGGAAGCTAGCTCGCAGTGGTACAGCTAATGCTCATGGTGATGGTGATCACTGATCAGTGAGCCTGTGCCCCGCCGCGCTACGGAATCCAGAAATAAAGCTGGAAACCGCCTCCGCGGGGCCCACCATCCCTTGCCGTTCTCCGTGATCTGGGGAGGAGGCCGATGCACGACGGGCAACCAGAAAAAAAAAGGAAGCGAGAAACCGCGTGAAAAGCTGTGCGGCAGCTGCCACGGTGATGCGGGGCCCACCTGCAGCATCCACTTCTTCGTGGCCTGTCCTGCATGTTCCGCTCCGGAGCCCCCGACGGTGTTGCTCGCCACGCCCCGCCCCGCCCAGCTAGAGGTGGGGCCCTTCCGCGCACAACTGTGAGACGGTGGGCCCGGCGGCATGGTGCGCCACCTGTATGCTTTTGTCTGTGCGTGTTATTTTAGTCGGACTGCGGTGTATTTTCGCCACAGGACCGTCGCGGACGACGTTGTCCGCAATATAGCTTTACATCATTAGTTTAAATAGATAAGATTAGAGACAACTTATATAATAAATTATTTATATAACTGTTTATAATAGCATATGCAATTAATACGTTATTTATATAATGATATAAATAGTAAAAAATTATTTATAAAATTGTCTGTTAAATACTAAATATTATTTTCTCTCTTCTTCGCATCACTTAAAATTCTATGTGACATAAACTTATAGACAACTGATATGTACCATTGTTCATGCCACTAAGGATGATTTGTGGGTGTGCAAGACCCGGCTCCATGTCCACAACACACTGAAATCGAGGCCTACTTCACTTGTCGCGGCTTGTTCCTTGAGATACTCATGTACTCAATAGGAGATAATAGTATCTTTACTATTATAAAAATATGAGTTGGTGGTCGTCGGTCTGTTCTCCTTTCTCTCTTTTCAGCCGTCCGATCAAAGATCAGCCGTCCAGATCCGCATGTAGGTAGTTCTTCTGCTCCTCATAGAAAAGGTCGGGTCGACGCGTGGACCGTGCTCCTCCTCTTCTCTTCCCCCCGCATCCTCCGCCTCCCGCAACCACTCCACCTCCCGCAACCCGCCGCCTCTTTCTCTCCCGAACCCTCATGCCGCACCTCCTCCTCCTCAGTGCCACCACCAATTCCTTCCCCGTATGGCAGCGTCTGATCGTAGTCCCCCAACTTCCCCCAGCAGTGTAACATCCCCTCGTCGCCGCCTCCCCAACGCATTTGTCCGCCGCCTCCTCTCCCCATATGCCCGCCGCCGCCTCCCCGCCTCCACCTCCCGCATCTGCCACCTCCTTCTCCCCCAAACCCTCATGTCGTGCCTCCTCCTCAGCGCCGTCACCAATTCTTTCCCCGCGCGGCAGCATCTGGTCGTATTCCCTTAACTTTCCCCAAGGCGTCGCCACCAATTTCATCTCCCATCACCCCTCAAACCAGCGGCACGACGCTCAGCGATAATGGCCGGTGGATCGGAGAGAATGGCACTCGGCGATAGCGGCCGGTGGATCAAAGAGAAGAGCACTCGATGATGGTAGTGGCTTCCTCTTACTATGACTGCCCACGGGGCTCTTCCCCGCCGCCGCTGGCCAGCGGTCGCTCACCCGGTGAGTCTCTCTACCTCCTCCTGCTCTTTGCTCGGAGCCTGTCGCGCTGTCTAGCGATTTGGTCTTCCAAGCTGGTTGTCGAAATCGGTGCCGTGGTCGAATGGGGCCGTGGTCGAGGGGCCATGGCCGAAGTCGAGGGGACATGGTCAAAATCAAAGCCACTGTTGAAAGGGGCCGTAGCCGAAGTCAAAGATCTGTGGTCGAAGTCAAAGTTGTGGTCAAAGTCGAAGGGCCGTGGTCGAAGTGCAAGCCATGGTTGAAGGGGGCAGTGGTCGAAGTCGAAGAGCTGTAGACGAAGTCGGTCCGTGGTTGAAGTCGAAGGGATGTGATTGAAGTCAGGCCGTGGTCGAAGTTGAAGGGTCATAGTCGAAGTCCAAACCGTGGTCGAAGGAGACAGTGGTTGAAGTTGAAGGATTGTGCAAGAAGTCGGTTCGCGGTCGAAGTTGAAGGGCCGTAATCGAAGTCGGAGGGTCGTGGTCGAAGTCCAAGCCGTGGTCGAAGTCAAGGCCAAGCAGTGCTGGCACCGGTAGTCGGGCGACAGGGCACAAGCACACTAGAGGCCTGCCAACGTATGACCACCAGCGATGATCGACAGCTCCTGACCTATGATCATGCGCGATGGTCGACTGCTTCTAACTTACGACCATGAGGTGTGATCGATGGCTTCTAATTTACGACCATGAGCACTGGTCAATATGTTTCGATTTACGACCACGAGGTGTGGTCAATGTCTTTCAACTTATGACTACGAGCACTGGTCAATGTGTTCCGACTTACGACTACAAGGTATCCTCGATGACTTCTGACTTACGACCACGAACGATGGTCGCCGGCTTCCAATGTATGACCATGAGCCATTGTCGAAGGTTCCCGATTTAGGCCCACGATCGATCGTTGACCGCTCTGCCAACTTACGACCACTAGTGATGGTTAAGTGCTCCTGACCTACGATCTCGCGCGATGGTCGACGGCTTCCGACTTACGACGACGAGCTGTGCTCGTGGGCTCCCGACCTACGACCACGAGGTATGGTCGATTTCTTCCGACTTATGACCACGAGGTATGATTGACGGGTTTTGACTTACTTGACAGATTTAAAAACTTTTAGAACATGTTTGTCTGCATATTCTAAAAAATTTTACCACCCGTGAATTTTAAAACATGTAATATGATAAATTTTAAAAATACGTAGCAACGCATGGGCATTCAACTAGTTAAGTTTTATGCACAAATTAGTTCATCCAAAAGCTTAAACTGATGAGAAAAAATGGGTAATTCACTTATACTTCAATACTCCGCCTCACATGTAGACTCCCTTAGGCTTAAGATGTGGAATAAAAGTGGACCGCATTATTATTTTTTAATTGTGTCAATCGGGTCTTGAACTCAATACCCCTTGACTCTGATACCATATTAAGTTGCATGTACTAGCCAATTCACTCAAAAGCTTAAGCTGATGAGGAAAGACAGACAATTCACTTATATTTCAACACGCTGCCCACGTGTAGGCTCTCTTAGGCCTAAGGCGTGGAATAGAAGTGGACTGTAATTATTTTTTATTTTAATTGTGCCAGCCGGATTTTGAACTCAGGACTTCTTAGCTTTGATACCATATTGAGTTGCATGCATCAGTCAGTTCATCTAAAAGCTTAATTTTTTGAGAAAATACAAACAATTCACTTATATTTCAACACTCCCCTCATGTGCTTATGAGGAAAGATGTGCAATTCACTTATACTTCAACACTCCCCCTCACGTGTAAGCTCTCTCAGTCCTAAAACGTGAAAAGTGGGTTGTAATTTTTTAATTGTGCCAGTCAGGTCTTGAACTTAAGATCTCTTAGTCTGTTACCATATTAAATTATATGTAGCAACCAATTCACTCAAAAAATTTAACTTACAAGAAAAGGTGAATAATTCATTTATACTTTAAACAGTCTGAATTCATCTATAACATTTTACCTGTCTAGTACAGCATTATTCCTCTACTATCGTGTGGCTAACACTAGCACATTTGCAGAACCGAACCAGCAAATACAATGCCGATTTTGTAAGATACGATGAGCACGGTGAGAATCGATATGATGGGCAAGCCAACATGAGGACCCCGGGGCTGCTAGTGAAGTCTGACGTTGGGGCCGCACAAGGGCCCAAAGGAGGGGGCCGGCATCGCATCGAACAATGCGGGGTTGGTCATGGGTCCTTGTTGCCTCCGATGTTAGTAGGGTATCTTAGAGTGAGCTCTCACTGTCATTCCTCACTAAATGGAACCGTGCAACATCTTTGGCAATGAATGACCAAGCACCATTTATTTCTTTTGCCAACCAGCTCCACACATGTCATGTCTCCAATTACTTACTGGTCCGTAGGAAAATATCTCCAGTCATATGTCCCAGGCTTGGACTGTTGCACCTGAATTGAAGTAACGGCTAGCATCTATCCCATTGCCAGGACACGCACGCCAAGACAAGAGGAGACCATCAAACACACAAAAATAGTGGACGGAAGAGCGCGCTAGGAATACAACTCGTACTCTTTTTACGTCGCAACATATCATGACCTCTCAACCCACAAAACTTGATGATTGTACTAGTAACTGCAGCGTCCCCTCTCGATTAATAACGGTACGCGCGTCGAGAAGACAACTACAAGTACTTGCATGTGTCGGAAAAAAGATCGTCGGTGCCGGTGAGCTGGATGTAGGGGTGGACATATGGCTCGCGGATCGTGGCTTGGCTCGGTTTGATACAGGCTCGGTTCGTGGTATTTACGAGCCGAGTCGAGCCAGAGATTGAGCTCGGCTTCTTAACGAGCCGAGCTCGAGCTGGCTCACGAGTCGCTCGTCTGGCTCGTTTGGCTCGGTCGGGAGGGTGGCTCGGGCCGGCCCATTTGTGCCCGACTTGCTCGGCGCCTCGGCGGCCCATCACCCGGCGCCTCAGTCAAGAGTCAAGACGCACTGACACCGACACAGTCACACAGATCCGATCTATTCCCGACCCGTCTTCCGATCAGGTGACGCCGACGCACTCCGATCCCCTCTCAACCCTAGATCCAGCGCCGCCGCGACGGTGCGGCACTGCACCCTCGTCGTCCGCCGACCCCTCCCCTCCTCCTCGACTCAGCCTCCACCGCCCTTCCCATCGGCCATCTCCTTCCCTAAGTGTCAACCCTAGATCCGGCGCCACCGCCACGTTGCCGCACCGCACCATCACCGTCCGCCGGCACCGGCCCCTCCCCTCCTTCTCGTCTCAGCCTCCACCCCCTTCCCGTTGGCCATTGCCTACCTCAAGTGTCAACCCTAGATCCGGCGCCGCCGTGACGGTGCGGCACCGCACCCTCGCCGTCCGCCAGCCCCTCCCCTCCTCCTCGCCTCAGCCTCCACCGCCCTTCCCATCGGCCATCTCCTTCCCTAAGTGTCAACCCTAGATCTGGCGCCGTCGCCACATTGCCGCACCGCACCCTCACTGTTCGCGGGTGTTGGCCCCTCCCCTCCTTATCGTCTCAGTCTCCACCCCCTTCCCGTTGGCCATCGCCTACCTCAAGTGTCAACCCTAGATCCGGCGCCGCCGTCACGGTGCCGCACCTCCCCTCGCCGTCGGCCTCTCGTCAACGTCTGGCGCATAGAGCGGCATGCGTAGGCCAGCATGGAGTCAAAGAACCGCGGGCGCGGAGAGAGGAGGTCCTCCGGGTCCGGCTCCGCCTCTGCATCGATGAACCGTGTCCTAAACCCTTGTCCACGGCCACCTTGCAGTGGCAAAGCAGCTCCGACCCCGACAGCCTCGGTAAAGTAGCTCCTCAACCCATGTTCTTGAGAGTGTATCTTGGATTTTGTTTGTTGACTGTGTATAGCAGTATAGCATATGACAGTTGGGAGTATCCATCTTTTAAATTTTGTGATGCCTGAATATTTTGACAGTATCACACTATCACAGTTGATTGGATTGAGACTTGAGAGTGTATCTATCTTTGAAATCTTGTGATGCCTGAATATTTTGACAGTGCCAAGGATGCAGTTTGATTTTCTGATATGGGTGCAGGGGGTTTTAAATTTTAGTTGAAGCTATATGAAGGTGCTGCAGTTGATGTGTTTCTTTGTACTGCCTTTGAATTATGTGAGAGCAGAGCGAGTAGAATTTTTTAGATAGTGCCTTATATTTAGATGGTTTGATATAGTGATATGTTTGTTCATACTCATGGGTCGGCTCATTTGTTACAAAGATGTGCTGATTACTGGTGAGATTCACAATAGCTGATTTGGTATGCACAATTTGTTGGCTTTAGCATGTGTGTATATTGTGCTTTAGCATTTGTTATATAGTATTTTGACAGCCTGCCTTAATATTGCCTCTAATTTTGTATAGTTGCAGGGTCCGCAGTGTGAGCAGCCTGTCTCGTCGGACACGCTTGATTTGTCAAATGACAGTGAAGGTTTGCATGTTTCCCTGGATTCTGTAAGCGATGATGCGCATGTGGTAGCAGTCGTGGTAGAAGATGATGATACCAACAGAAGAGTGAAAAGGAAGAAGGGAATTGAAGTGTCTCCCACCAAAAAGGGTAGAGGAAAGCGTTCAGATTGTTGGAAGCTATTCAAGGTGGTTAATGTCCCATCCAAGAAGGAGAAAGGGGTGACTGAGACGAAGGCCAAGTGTCGATTTTGTTATGGACTGTTCTCTTATAAGCATGGGGGAGCCACTTCACATCTGAAAAGGCACATTCCCAAGTGTGCCCCCTATGGGAAGGCAAAAGGCATGGGCTATGCAATGCCGTGCGTTAAACTTTGTTGAGTTGGATCCTCCACGCACCGGGATTGTGATAGCTCAGGCAGTCTTTGAGTGTATAACTGCATGGAAAATAGAAGACAAGATTATGACGATTACTCTTGATAATGCTGCCTCAAATGATGTTGCTGCTAGGAGTTTGATAGCCAAGTTCATTGCTAGGGGATCAGAAAACTTTGTTCCTGCATATTTTCATGTTCGTTGTTGTTCTCATATAGTGAATTTGGCAGTGAATGATGGCATGGCACCATTGGAAACTTTGATTAGCAAACTTAGGGAATCTGTCAAGTATATGAAGAAGTCTCCATCCCGTATGTACAAATTCTTAGAAATTTGTAAATCCATTGCTTTGGAAGTTGGAGAGAGCTTAAAGTTGGACGTGTCAACAAGGTGGAGTTCAACATATAGAATGTTGTCCGCTTGCATTGCCTATAAGGATGCATTAATGTGCTATGCTGATTTCGATGCTAATTACAAGTGGCAGCCTTTGAATGAAGAATGGGCATTATACAACAACATTCAACCAATATTGAAAGCATTGGCTGAGGTACCTACTGCATTTCAGGTTCTCTATACCCAACAGCTAATGTTTTCCATCCTTACATAGTGAATGTTAAGATTGCATTGAGGGCTGCAAGCATTTCTACTGATGAACATGGCAAGTGTATGGGTTCAGCAATAATAGACAAGTTTGACAAGTATTGGGATGAAAAAAAATAATGTTATGGTTATTGTTACTATTCTTGATCCAGGTTTAAAATGAGGTTTGTTAGTTGGTGTTTTACACAAATATTTGACTCCTCCAAAGCCATTACTGAGGAGACTGAAATCCGTGCCAAGTTGTTTGATCTGTATGCCACATATGAGATGCAGCATCGGCACACCAAAGCTGTCAATAGCTGGGCCGAGTTCTCTTCAACCATAGACACTAGTAGTTCATTGGCCTTAGTTTCAAGTGAGTTTTAGACATTTCTACGATCTACTTCTATGGAACCATCTAAATCAGAATTACTCATCTATCTGGATGAACCAAATCATCCTTTAGCAGACACAAGTTTCAAATTGCTAGATTGGTGGAGGTTAAATGCTCATAGGTTCCCGGTAGTGTCCAATATGGCAAAGAAATTCTTAACTATACCTGTTAGCATCGTATCTTCAGAATCAACCTGTAGTGCTGGCAGTAGAGTACTTGATGATTATCGTAGTGCATTGCGCCCAGCTATGGTTGAGGCACTAATATGTGCTTCTAGCTAGATACGAGGTTCGCATAATGACATGACACCTCCAATGTTTGTGGTATGTTGTTCCATACTAACTCATTTAACTATCATCTTTGTTACTATTGAGTCTAACTCGATTTTCTATTGCAGGAAGAAGACGATGAGGATGATGTCGAATCTATACCATTTCCTGAGGGTGTGGTGGCTAGCAGCTAGAACAATAACGAGTGGATTGTAAGTCTCTCTACCAAAATCCTTCATTTGCTGCTGTATACTATGTTCATTAATGTTTGTCTGTCTTTTCCTTTTGAATATATTCATTAGTACTTCTGCTACTGGTGCACTGTCTGCAATCCAACATTTTGGCAATGTACTGATTTTGGCAATGCAGTGGCTGCTGTCTGTTGGTGCAGTGATTTTGGCAATGCAGTGACTGCTGTCTACTATCTGTCAGCAGTAAACTTCTGCTGTCTGCTGGTGGCAATGCAAATGGCAATGCATTGAACCTGCTCTTCTTTGTCTGCTTGGTGGCAATCTGATAAACTTCGCTGCTATCTACCGCTTTCTTCGATGCAGTGTTGTGTAATTGTGTTCTGCTACTTCTGCACTTCTGCTGTGTAACCTATGTTGGCTTGGTGGTGCTGTATGTTGGCCTGGTGGCCTGGACGCCTGGTGGTGCTGCCATGCTACTGCTGAGTGCTGACTTGTATTGCTGTTATTTGCTCTGTTATGTATTGTATTGCTGTTATTTCCACTTCCAGCTTGTATTGCTGTTTGAGAACGCCCCTAGACGCCCATTGTATTGCTGTGATTTGTGAAGTGGACTTGTATTGCTGTTTGACTTATGTTATTTGCTAGCAACTGTGTCTGTGTGTGACACTGCGAGTGAAATGTGTTACACTTTGCTTTGCTAGCAACTGTGACTATCAGACTGAATGTATTGATGTAGTATTTGCTAGCAACTGTGTATGTATTGATGTAGTATTTGCTATCAGCTTGTATTCTAGCTTCGTTTTGGTTTCACTCCAGTATGTATTGATGTAGTATATTGTTGTTTCAATCGATAGCAGCAGCCAGCAACGAGCCTAACAAGTCGAGCCCAAGCTTTGCAATGAGCCGATCCAAGCCTTACTTTTAGCTCGTTACTCTAACGAGCCGAGCCGTCTTTTAAACGAGCTTTATCGAGCCAAGATGGCTCGATATCCACCCCTAGCTGGTTGGTCCGTCCTGTCCAGTTTGGCCACATTTGCACCGGAGAGAATTCGGAAGGACCATGCAACTAGCTAGCCAGCACTACAGGAGAAACCCCAGTAATGACATTTTTCTTGATGCGTTCTTTAAAATTAGAGTTATATAGTTTAAAGATGCTTTTAGAGATACTTTAAAAATTACCCTAAAATTTTGTACTTAGAGATAATTTTGAGATGTTTCAAAACCACATGTAAAATTTAATCCTCTAGAGATGTTCTCTAAATCGTCTAAAGTTTTTATTATGTAAAGACATTTTTAGACACTTTTAACTATGTAGAGACGTTTTTCTATGATTAATATGTGTTAAATGAACTACATATAAATATTGTAAGATACAACTAAACATATGAAATGACGAGATTAAGGTGGCCAGCGTGACAAATTTAAGAGAAGTACTATTTCTATCAGGTCTATATTTCGAGCACCAGCCTTTGTAATTAAGAGTTCACATATTTTTTAGATTTATGTTTCTATAGTGCAGCACAATTTAACGTAAACGATACAGAGATGTTTTAATAATACGTCTTACTGTATTAGAAAAACGTCTCTACTAGGGTTTGCGTTGCTGTGCAGTGGAATCCGAATCGAACCCCACAGGCCACAGCTTCACGTGGCTGCAATCAATCTCCGCCACAGGCTCGTCTGCATGCGGTGGTGCAGAGGTTGGCTCAGACTCAAAAAAAGTTGATCGACCATAATATGCAAGCACATCGCACAGTGCTACTGCAAGCTAGCCGATGAAGTCGACCATATGCAAGCACATTGCACAGTGCTACTGCAAGCAGTAGCGGAGTCAGAATTTGATTACGCTTCGGTCTTAGTGATATAATGATTTAGATTATCTGAGTTGGACTATGAAAATATTACCTAGGCTAGACTAAATTTACCTAGTCTGTACACTAAATATTTTTTCACACCCTAAACTGAAGTCTATCCTGTCCGGGTGTAGATCTGCCCCTGATTGCAAGCTAGCCGACGAAATCATGCATGGCGCGTCCGGCGATCCGTTCGCTGATTTGTGTTAGAAAACTGGGCCCACGGCCAGAGTCCTGACATATTTGGGCACCCCACCGTAGACTATAAATAGGGACCTAGACCCCCTCATTATGTACACATGAATGAAAGCAATAAAGAAAGACCAGGAGTTCTCTCTATCTCTCTGTGTGTTCAATCTATTCTTCTGTGATTCTGTGATTGATTCGTTCTTGTTCTAGCAGAGGAATCGATCGGACTGGTCGCCAGTGACGGTTCCTCAACACGTTATCAGCACGACTTTGCTTCAGTGAACGAGGTAATCATCGAAGCACAGATTGAATTTTCTAGATCGCTTTTTGAATCCGTATTTTCTTTTCGCGTTCTAGATTGAAATTCTACGGTGCAAATCCGCCCTAATCTACCGCGAGCAGACTTAAAGTCACCGGCACAATGCCGATCGGTAGATTGTGAAACGGGGTAGATGTTGATTGCACTGTAGAACGATGCAAATCCGCCCTAAATCTACCGCGAGCAGATCTGAAATCTCCGGCACAATGTCGATCGGTAGATTGCGAAATGGGGTAGATGTTGATTGCATCGTAGATTGGAAACGAAATTTTGTATGGTTTTGTTTGTTTTTGCACGATCATTGCATTAGAAAAGAGATTGTTTTGTGCTCGGTCTCTGCGCATTGAATTGCATGGTTGCTGCATAGAATGAAAAAAAACCCGTCGGGTAAAACTATTGTAGATCGCCGGCCTGAAGCCGTCGGCAGCATGGCTAGACACCCAAGGAAGGTGGCCCGAAACCACCAGATCATTGGTCGGCAGTCCCCGCATAGATCGCCACATCGGCCTTGGGCTGCCGCCTCCACCACGCCTGCACGTGCACCCGCGCCCGAACGCGCGCCTCCCGGCCGGACTTGCCACACGGCCTTCATCACGCCCGCAAGCGTGTCCCGGCCGCCCGCCGTATGTGGGAGATGCGCGGCGCTATCACGGTAACCACGCGCGCGCGCCGCGCACTGCGCCGAGGTGCCGCCGTGCCGCCTTGAACCCCATGTATGCGCGCAACCCAATGGCCCGGCTCCACCGTGCCAGCACGCACGTGTGCACCGCCGCCCGAAGTGGCCATACCGCGCGCCACCGCGGCGCTTGCGCTTGCGCCAACGCGTTGCCGTTATCGCCGGGGCTCGGCCGAATCCGCCACTAGCCCATCGCCCCGAATGGCGTGCGCCCGCCGACGGCCGCCTAACACTCGCACGCGCAGCCGCCGCATGATGCTGGCGCCAAACGCACCGCGGCCGTAGCCGCCGATCCTCGCGCATGCTTTGCTTTGTACTGCGCGCCGGCGCGCGGCCGCCATCCGCCGTGCGCCTTGCCCGATGCGCGCCGCCGCCGCCGCCCCGCGACGGCCCCGCTCCGGCCGAAACAGGACGCGGCCGCGCCGCAAGGCCGCCTTCCCGCGCGCGCTTTGCGCGACTGTGCCTTGCGCCGCCGTCTCCTGGCCGGAGCTCGCGCCCGCACCTTCATCCGGCTGGGGATCCGCCGCCGCCCCGTATGAATAGGGGTAGGGGAAACCCTACCCCTGCCTTTGCTTTAGCCGTGCGGGAGGTGGGCCGGACAGGCCGAGATGGGCCAAGGGAAAGCAGGCCGGGGGAGGGAGTAAACAGGCCGGGCGGAGGAGAGAAAAAAGGGAAAAGGGAAAGAAAAAGGAAGAGTGGGCCGGCGCAAGACATTTTGCAGAAAAAAATCCTTCGGGTTTTAAGAAATCACCGATTAGCCCTTAAAGCGTATATTTAAGTCCCGAAATTTGCAATCAGGTCTCGGTAGTTCTGAAAAATTACCGATAGGTCCTCAATTTTGCGAGCGGGTCCAGAATTTTGCAGAAAACATCTCGGTAAACCAGAAAATTGCGTAAAATTTTCTCTGAACTGAAAATTTACGCAGAAACCCCCAGAAATTGCAGAATTTGCTGAAATTTTATATTCTAGCATAAAAGGGACTCGGGAATCCGAATTTTGAATTATTTTTTAGCATTTGAAGCTTATTTATTTCTGCCATTATTATTTCTGTATTTTCTGTATTATTTACTATTTTTGGTTAATTGTAATTGTTTTAATTGCTTTTAATCACTGAAATTAGCAGTAAAATTATATAAAATGCATAGAAAATTCTGAAACATTACGAGAATATTTTGTACCATTTATTTACCCGTAGTGAATTATTTCGTGCATGTCTACCAGCAGTAGACTTATACACATTTAGATGACTAGCATCACGAACTGGTAGTTCGAGGAGCTAGCCCCGTATGGCCAAAACTATCTAACGTAGGCATCCGATGTCGAGATTATGCTTGGTGCCAAGAAACTCCGCGTGACTATTGGGATTGGCGGACTGAATGACGCCCAACCCACGCCTAAAGAGAATGATCATGCACTTTGTTTTCTCAGGCACCACCTCTACCTCACTCTCAAGAATGAGTATATGGCGGAGAAAAGCGCGCTCGCACTCTGGACCGCACTCAAGAAGCGGTTTGAGAGACTAAAGTACACCATTTTCTCAAGCAGAGTAAGAATGGATCAGACTGAGGTTTGCCGACTTTAAGACAGTTGGGGAAAACAATTCTGTCATGTACAGGATTTGTACCCCAATATAGAAAATTGAGAAAATCTTTTCACCCCAATGCAGTATAATCCGCACGCAATTATCGTCAAGACGGCTATGAGAAATATGCCGAATTGATTGATATGATGCAAATTGCGGAGGCTCAGGACGAAATTCTCCGCAAGAACTAAGTCACTCAGCCATCTGGTAGCTCCACTGGTCGTGAAGCCAACGCCGGGAGCAACAAGGTGCGAAAGCCCTTGATAGAGAAAAGGGGAAGGAAGGGTAAGACCGCAGCCTAGAAAGGCGAATCAGATGTTCCACATGAGAATAAGGCTAGCAAGCCAAAAACGGGATGGCAAAGGGTACATGAAGCCCACTCTGCATCGGTTGAGGGGGAGCATTCTGAACAGCTGCCTACGCTAATGGTGTTTGAGACCATTACGACAGCAGCACCCCTCTCGACCTAGAAGCAGTCACCGCCATGATTTCTCTTGAAGAGAATGTCACCCCCGAGAAAATAACAGAAGAAGTCAAGTGCACTGAATGCATTTTGACTTTAATTGTCATTTATTTTGTGTGGAAGAATATGTTAGAATTTGCATGGATGGTACTTAAGAATTGTAATTTTCTCATAATGGTTGGATGATATTTGAAGAATTCATTCATTTATTCAGTTTATGATGGCATGATATGTTCTGATATTGGAGTGTTTTTATCTATGTGTTGATTGCCTTCTCACGCATGCTAATAAAATACCATATATTAGAACGCGTGTAGCGCCCTATGAAGGAAGTGTGCTTAGCTAGCAGCAACACAACACATATCATCTTAAGAGAGGCTAAGTTTTCAGTCGATTCGTAAGAGCACTGGCAGCCTTACGACAATCGTCAGAAGTGATACATATATAATTGGTTCGAAAAGAGCCATAATGGGCACAACTTTGGTCATTGAAGAAGCCTTATTGTACCCAGAATCGACTATAACTCTCCTAAGTTTTAAGAATATCCGCGCAAATGGTTTCCACGTTGAGACTGAAGAAGAGTACGGTAAGAAATACCTGCTCATTATGAAGCGCGAAGAGAATGAAAAGAACAGTGTATTAAAAAAACTTCCTTCACTAGAAACTGGGCTATATTATACCAACATTAAGGCGACTGCAGCGTACACTGTTATGAAAATAGTGTTTAGAAGCTCTGAACTCTTCTGTCTCTGTCATGACAGATTATGCCACCTAAGTCTTAAGATGATGAGAAACATAATAAATAACTCGCATGGGCATAATATTAATGTGAAGAATTTTCCGAATCATGAAGATTTTGTATGC
Source organism: Dendrocalamus sinicus (assembly GCA_036346575.1). Classification (NCBI taxonomy): domain Eukaryota; kingdom Viridiplantae; phylum Streptophyta; class Magnoliopsida; order Poales; family Poaceae; genus Dendrocalamus; species Dendrocalamus sinicus. Next base: position 61,907,500 of record CM070641.1, read on the forward strand.
CCTGCATGTGCCACTGGGAAACTAATAACTAGACCCTCCACTCTGAAAGTGAAGGATGAAGTTCCTGCATTCCTGGAACGCATCTAGGGAGACATTTGCGGTCCCAATCAGCCCATCTCAGGGCCATTTAAGTATTTCATGGTGCTCATTGATGCTTCATCAAAGTGGTCATATGTGAGTTTGTTGTCCACAAGAAACCACGCCTTTGCAAAATTGATCTCGCAGATCATTCGCATCAGAAATGTGTTTCCAAATCATCATATCCAGTCCATCCGAATGGACAACGCCAGAGAATTTACTTCAAAGGCATTTGATGATTATTGCATGGTGATGGGAATTGCAGTTGAGCACTCGGTACCGCATATCCATATCCAGAACGGTTTGGCAGAGGCTTTAATTAAAAGAATTAAATTCATTGCCCGACCCCTTTTGCATAAAAGTAATTTGCCAGCTACATGTTGGGGACACGCAGTCCTTCATGCAGCGAATCTCATCAACTTTAGACCTTCGGCCTACAACATCCATTCACCTATGCAACTAGCGCAAAGGTCAGCACCGAAGATTTCCCAACATTAGGGGGAGGAAATCAACCTCTTGATGAAGAATATCGAGAAATTATGTGGCAAGCCTAGGGAATCCATGCAGATGACCCGCGCACTAGAGAAGTCCAGAAGACATTACATGGCAAGCCACGGGAATTCATGCAGATGACCCACGCATTAGTGAAAGCAAATAGATAAGTCCAGAAGACAATTGATTTGCAAGCATTAGCAAATCAGCTACCTAAACACTTTAGTGATTTGAAGAGCGTGACTAAGTCGCATGTGCCTGCACGCACTGCACCGGAGAGGGTTGAAATACCAAAGAAAGCAGAAGGTATCCCTAATCTCATCCAGAGGCCTCAGAAAAATAAAAAAGAGGACGAGAACTCTAGTTCCTCGAATCCTTAGTAACCGGGGACGCCTGGTAAAAAAGGATAAGAGGGATTTATCACAGCCGATCATTGAAGTCCCCCATAATGAAAAGGGGAGCCAGTTGAGACCTGGCAAAAGTATGACACCTTCAGAAAAAGCCATATCGGATCTGAATATCCCCATCGGTATGGATGTGTGCGCACACATCGGAGCCGAAAAACTAAAGGGACTTGCCACCGCAATTGAAAGAAGCGATGTGCAAGGCAAAGCTCCAGCAGAAGCAATCGCTCCGGAAGAAGCAACTCATGAAGAAATAGCTATAAATTATGTGCACATGGGAGAGTCCCTGAATAGGACAACCGCTAATATCGATATCTACTTCGCAACGAAAATTGCCACCATCATCGATCTTGATTCCGAGCCTGCATCGCTCGCTGAATGTAAGAAAAAATCAGATTGGGAAGATTGGAAGAAGGCAATAGCAACTGAATTGCTATCTCTGAATAAAAGAGAGGTGTTTGGACCGATATCGCACACCTCCCACATACACCCCGTTGGGCACAAGTGGGTATTTGTTCAAAAGAGAAATGAAAGAAATGAAGTAGTGAGATACAAAGCAAGACTGGTAGCCCACGGTTTCACTCAACGTCCCGAAGTTGATTATGAAGAAACCTACTCCCCAGTCATGAGTGGAATTACCTTTAGATATTTGATCTCAATGGCAGTGAACTTGAACTTGAAAATGAAATTGATGGATGTTGTGACTGCATATCTTTACGGTAACTTGGATTCGGAGATTTATATGAAAGTCCCTGAATGAATACTTCTCCCGAACCAAGACAGAGCAATTAGAAATCATGCGGTCTGAAACTCGAGAAAGTCACCGTATGGATGAAACAATCTGGAAGAATGTGGTATAATCGCTTGAGCGACTTTCTCTGCAAGAAAGGCTACACGAACAATGAAGACTGTCCTTGTGTATTTATACGACGATCCCAGAATGGATTCTGTATAATCTCTGTGTATGTAGATGATCTGAATATCATCGGGACAGCCGAAGATATAAAAAAAGCAAGCTCCTACTTGGAGTCAGAATTTGAAATGAAAGATTTGGGTAAGACCAAGTTTTGCTTAGACCTGCAGCTTGAGCATGTCCCTGAAGGAATCTTGGTACATCAGTCGACCTACACCCGGAAGGTGCTTGAAAGGTTTGGCTTCGAAAAGACATTTCCCTCGAAAGTACCGATGATCGGTAGGTCTTTGCAGAAAGAAAAAGATCCTTTCCGACCTAGGGAAGAGGGGGAGGAAGTCCTGCGACCGGAATTCCCATACTTGAGTGCAGTGGGAGCGCTCATATACTTAGCAAACTGCACTAGACCGGATATTGCATTTGCCGTGAACCTGTTAGTAAGGTATAGTGCAGAGCCCACCAAAAGGCATTGGCAGGGCATAAAGGACATATTCCGATATTTGCAATGAAGTAAGGACCTTGGATTGTTTCTGAAAGAATCAAGATTTGAACTTGGTTGGCTATGCAGATCTTGGGTACTGCCGGACCCGCATACCGCTAAGTCACAAGCAAAGCTATGTATTTACGTGTGGTGGGCGCAATTTCATGGAAATCGTCTAAGCAAAGTCCGTAGCTACTTGACGAACCACTCGAAATTATAGCATCTGTATGAAGTCGAACGAGAGCGCTTGGTTCCATTGAACGGATCACCACATCCGTGATCATGTGGAATGAACATTGTGCAAACCCTCACAATTATCCATGAAGATAATGCAGCTTGCGTTGCACTAGTGCAGACGGGCTATGTAAGCATATCAACCCCAAGTTCCTCTATGTTCATGAATTGCAAAGATGGACAAAATTAAAGTACTGCACACTAAGTCATGAAGACTTGTTCACTAAGTCACTCCCCGCATCTAGCTTTGAAAGGTGTGTGTGAGGGATTGGAATGATGAGACTTAGAGAAGTGCAGAATTCAGGGGGAGAATTCTCTCAAGCCCGTTATTAAATCTTGATCATGAAGATTAAGTACCCAAAGGAATAAAGTCCTGAAGACCAAATAAAATTGGGTGAATTGTACTCTTTTTCCCTTGACGAGTTTTCCATGAAGTTTCTCGACCAAGGTTTTTAATGAGAGCAATTGTGCATCGCAAACATCACATGTATCATGTACTCTTTCTCCAAATTTTTCCCTGGGTTTTATGGAGTTTTGACGAGGCATGAGCATATTGGGTGAGTGCCCAGGGGGAGTTTAGAACCGAGCCCACGGTCGAGTCTCGACATATTTGGGCACCCCATGCGTAGACTATAAATAGGGACCTAGACTCCTCATTACGCATACATGAATGAAAGCGATAAAGAAAGAGCAGGAGTTCTCTCTATCTCTCTGTGTGTTCAATCTATTCTTCTGTGATTCTGTGATTGATTCGTTCTTATTCTAGCAGAGGAATCGATCGGACTGGTCGCCAACGACGGTTGCTCAACAATTTGTTCCGTCCGTTGCGTGCTCCATCAGCGTCTCCAGCTTTCGCTGTGGTCCGTCCGGCCAGCCCAGCTCCAAGTGGCGTGCGCTCACGTCGCACCCGTGAAGTGAGGGACAAGTCCCGGACCGCCCGTGGAATGCTTGGAAAAACGCGTGTGTGGCTGCGGTCTCCTTGGCGTGCCGTGGGCGGGGCCGACGCGACGCCCCTCGCCTAGCAGACGCGCTTCGGCGCTTGTTGCTGCCAACGTTTCCCTCTGAAAGCAACCGTGATCCAGACGTGCACCATATAATTGACCTGCCATCGTACCATTTTGCCCAGCTCCTCTGTATTTAGAGGTTGTGTGGCTTGTGTCTTTCGGCTTCCACATTTCCTTTTTAGATTTGTTGTTATCGGTACAGTCTACTGTCTACCCTTTGTTTTTGCATCGCACCACCGCACGTAACTTATCTTGGCTCGTTTGGAGGTATATACACGGACTCGGGACCCAGCTCTTTCTGAGCTGTTGAACAATCGCGCTGGAATTGTTTCCAAAGGCAAACGTATCATGATTGAGGTATGTAACGGCTTCATTTTAAGAATAGGGCCGTTGTGTTTTCTGTAATAGATCAAGAGTGCAGTTACAGATAAAAAAATACCATGCCTGGTCACAAATATTTAAAAATAATTACTTTGATTAAAATAACATAATGGCCATACCACAATAACTTTATGGACGTTTAAATCCAAAACCTAACTTATATTTAGAAGAACCGAGAAAATCGTACAGAAACACTTGAGTGCGGTCGTAACCTTAACACGATAGCTGATGCATCCTTCTGTCTTATGTTGTCTGTTCTGATAAAATAAAGTAACATTGAGTATACTAGATACTCCGCAAGCTACATAGGAAGACAATATAACTATCATGGAAGATATTCGATTGGATATATTTACATGTTGTAATATGATAAGAATATATGTAAGTTTATTGATACAGAACTTTGCACTTGAAGTAGTAAGATATTATTTAATTAGCAAAGGGGTTTTTATCTTTCACAATTTTCACATTGAAACTCTTCAAATTCCACTTATGCGTTGTTGTGGACATCACCTATGAAACGCAATTCCATTGACCGAAAGAACGGCATATTTGAAGACCATTTATTATACTATGTAGAGTTATCCAGTTTTACCCACAAGATATCTTAAACTCATCATGTCAAGCTGTAGACACGCAATATGATAATGTGTGACTGAGCCGAGACAACAATGTCATTTCACTGCTCTTTCCGTTCTAGTTTCTACCCGATAAGTTCGGAGCCATGCAATCACCTTCGGAAATCCACAGACAAATGCGAAAATCATGACTCGACGTTGAATAGATCTACCGTTGTTAAGAATGGCAAGTGGCATGCCTAGCCTAACATCCATCGCACCCCTTTTTCGTGGGCCATCCCGAAACTCTAGGATAGTAGTTTTCCATAGACATTCGATCGGGTCAAGCAGTGTACTAGACTAGGTTGACAAGGCAAACTTGCGATTGAGCAAGTTCTGTGTCTTTTAATTAGCATAATGGTCTACTCCTTACTTTTCTCAAATGATGCCATCATCCACATTCCATGTGCACCTCAACACGGTACCGCTGAACTAAACCAAGGCCTCCACTCTAGGATGATGTCATGGGTTCCAATCATCTAGTGGCTTTCACCAATTAGCATCAATCCTAGCACCATTTGAAAGTCTATTGACATGAAACTGAATTATTCTTAGTAGTTGGATGTAACTATTCATCATGTCATTCTAATTTATTATTTTTATGTAAATAACACTGCTTAAATAACATAAGTGAAAGTAATAATAATAATTAAATAACATGGGATCAACATGATCAAAGACGTGCGACTTGCCTTCAGAGTTTTTGATTACTTTTGTAGGTTTCTAGTTTAACACCATCCACTTTAATTGCTCTAGTAGCTCCTTCGCTTATCAACTAGCCGAATTTTGTGTCAGCACAAAAGAACAAATACAAAAAAGTTTATGCTTTGCAGAATACAACCTGGGAACAAAATATAATAAAATATTCAAAAGAATTTGGGTTGGGTGGATAATGTCTAAATTGAACTTGGTTAGGTTGAACGGGGTTGAAAATGGGTTAGACGGGCTCAAAACAGTCGAAATGAGTATAAACAAGGTTGATGAGTTTTGGATAAATGTAATGGGTCAGATAAATAGGGCATGTTTGGCAACGGTTGCGGCTTATGGCTTTTGGCTGAAATTTTTGAATTTTGGCTGTTTATGATATAGATTACGGAGAGATAGATATTCACTTGCGATTTTGGATGGTACAGATGTTGAGCTTTTAACATGTACATCGTTTAACTTGTAGACCCCGTCTTGAGAAAATACTCCGTTTAAAAGTTAGGTACTGTAGCAAAAGCCAAAAGCCGCCAGTTTCAGAGGAAAAGAACAGGCCCATAGTAACGGATTGGTACTATTTCTAACGGATCATGTTAAATAAATAGTAATGGGTTTGGGCAAAACATAATGCCTGCACAGTAATGGGCTGGATTATGAACAATGTTAGCTTTGAATAATGGCCTACCCCACTCAGCTAACTAGGCCATGCAATATTTTGGGCTGCCTTGGCTAGCCTAACTACTCAGTCTATAGCGTGTGAAGCCCACATGGCTTGAGCTCGTGCTCATGGTTGCTTGAGTAGAACACGATGGCAAGGGTGATCAAGTGACGACGAGGGTGATCAACAATGAGCAGTGGTGTGGTAAGGGCCATTGGGACCTAGTCAACCCATTTTAGGTATGTTCATAGTCGGAGGGGTGCAAGAGATAGCTAGTGGCGGAGGTGGCTTGCCGGAATAGGAGCATGGCACAGGGGCTTAGTGGTGTGGCTCTAGCTTATCTAAGGGTGGCTTAAGTATTTATGGCGCATAGGAATCCCAGTGATGATGATGGCTTAGTTTGATTTGGCTTGTGCGAGGCTATCCACGGTGGTCGTGCATGGTCGAGTGGTGGCGCATGGCATCGGTGGGCTAGGGGTGACGAACTGGGTTGGAGTGGTCAGGGATAGCATCATGATGGCAAAGGGGGTGCTATGAGCATATTTAATTGGATTAGGGTCAAGGCTATGGGAGAATTGAATTTTGGGCTCACCGGCGAGAGCTCGGTGGCGACGACAAGTCTTGGCCGAAGAGGAGAGAGAAAGGCTCTGGGGTTGAGATTCGCACGAACGAAATTGAGGGAGCTACTCGACTTGGCTTAATAGTCGATGGAGGCGGTGGCGACAGTGGCATGGCAACAGCAAGGTGGGCGCGTGGATGGCGGCGTGGAGTTTCGGTGATGAGGTGGTAGTGGTAGTAGCTGTGATGGCGATGGGAGGTCACGGTGTCTCTCTAGCACAAGTGCACAAACCAGCGGGGCGAATTAACATGTTGGGCGGGTGTTGAGCCGCTGGTGGTAGAGGTGGAAGCATGAGGTCGGCGGTGATAGGAAAGTGACGTGTGGCCAGGTGTGGTGTGACAACTATTTATGGGCCGGTCGGCGAGTTGGCATAGCGCTGTGCAAAGGTTAATGGGGTTGCAGCAGCGAGCAGCCACAAGCGAGCTGGTCAACGCCTAGTGGCAGGCTAGCACGCGGCCAGTGGAACAGGGGAGCTAGCGCTAAGGAAGAAAGGCATCAATGCAAGAGTGAAAGCGGTTTTCGAAGACGAAAGCGGAAATTTAAGGTAAATTTCCTAATTTGGCAAATTTCTAAATTCAAGAAAAATTCCAAATTTTTAAATTTTTAGAGCTTTTTCACAGTTCGCAACCCCACACCGGTTACACTGACACGGACATGCATGCACCCGCCAAGCTAATTTTGCAACGTCAATTTCCGTGAGTTCCCCTTTTCTTTTCTTTTCTCTTTTTGCAAGTTTGGAACAAGATCATGCATTTTTTTAGATAAAGGATTATATAAAATCCAGCCTCTATATCCACGTGGGATATATACAGCCAAAAGATACACGAGCTCTTAGGCTCAAATCCTCGAAACTGAGGAGCAAAAAACAATAAAAAAGATAGCTTAATGACTAAGAAAAAAAGCTAGAAAGACTAAGCTTCAGAACTTCTTCTCCGTCCTTGCTTTCAACCAAATCCCTATCCCCATCCGACTGTGCCATCCAAACTTTGGTCTACTTTGCGTGAAGAAGGACCTCCGAGGCGACGCCTCCAAGGAGGCGACTAGGGTCGCCGACGCCGCCCGCCTCACCGAGGCAAGGTTTTCACCCGGAGATCTAAACATGAGGGCTATGGAGTGCCATGACAACTCCTCCAGGAAGGAAAATGGCACCCGAAGGCGTCATTGTTGTCGAGACCGGTAAGAATACCGGCAAGGCTTTCGCCAGCACTTCCACAGCACCCCACCCACTACCCACACACAAAATAGACCGCCACCAACACACCGGGGTCCAGCACGCCTCTAGGCCATGGCATAGCCACCCATGAACTCCACGATGAGCCGCTTCCTGCAAAGTTCGCCTCTGAAGAAACCACTACGCGACGCCTATGCGCCACCACTGAGCAGATCTAGGAGCACGAACCACGGATCAATCCTATAGCAATCACAATGCGACAACTTCGCGCCAAGGCCTCCTGCTCGAGCAAACGCCGCACCATGGCTCCCTGGACGGAACGCCACGACCGAGGACTAATCGCTACCGCGCCGGACTCCAAGCACCAATGCCAACTTAGCCTGCTCCGGCCGCCGCGGGATGCCTCAGGAACCCAGCAGCCTAACCGCTTGCCGTACGACAGGACAAGCACTGAAAAGCCACTGCAGAGGAAGCCGCCGCCGATCGGCGACCGCGCAGCCAACGGCAACCATGCCGCCGCCGCGCTTTCCCCACGGCGACGCCGCAATGGCACCAGCGGGCCGCCGGCCACCGCCCGACCACTCGCTTCACCCGCCGGCAACGCCACCGAGCCCGCGCTTGCCGTCGTGGCGACCCGGCCGCCCGCCTTCCCTATCCTCGATGCCAACGCGCCCGATGCCGCACACCGGCCGCCTCCGCTCGGCCTAACCCTCCATGGGCGCCAACACGCACGAAGCCACCGCATACGCGCCCGAGGTCGCCTCCGCGCGCTCGCGCCCTAGGAGCGCGCCTCCAGCCTCCACAGCGACGACCCGCCCCAGGCCGCCCGCCGCCTCTCCACCCCGCAGATCTGGGCTGAGAGATGCCAGATCCGGCCACCAGGCCACCGGCGAGGGGAGCCGTTGACAGGGAACGCTCCGGCGACGGCGAGGAGGCGGGATCCAGGCAGGGGGAGGGCTGCCCACTGCCGACTGAGGGGAGAGGCCCGAGAGGAAAAACGCCCCGCCGCCGCCCTCCTTGCGGCCACCGGTGGCGCGCTCCGGCGACGGCGAGACGGCGAGATTCAGGCAGGGAGGGGGAGCGCTCAGGGAGGGAGGGGACGAGTTACGGGAGGCCAAGGGTCGCCTCCCTGTGTTGTGTTCTTCTAACAGTGAGGAAAAATCAACAAGATCATGCATGGCCTAACAATATCTTTATAAAGCCACGAAACAGACTACTGCATTTTATCTGTTACTATCGAGTTACCTTTCTTGAGTTGCAAATTGTGCTGCGCCTGCATTTTATACAAGTCGAAGTTTGGTTCCACTGGTGTACCACATGCGAGAAGGCTAGCAAGAATTCCGAAGCGCTTTCTGGGCGTTGCAACTGGACGCACCACCTTCCCTAAGAAAACGAGTGATGTGCCTTCCCAGTCAGAAGGAATGACATAAGGTACTATTTACATTAGTTTTTAAAAACTGTTTTTTATAATAAATGATTTTTATACAGTATCTAATTTTTAATAGAGATCTTTTAAGATAAAATTTATTAGTTGATTGTAGTACATAATATAGTGCCTTTATTTATATCGATTAAAATCGTACACGAGTATACCTCTACAAGTTTTTCGATAAATTATTACTACTCATAAGGCAAAGACAAAAAGACAGTATAGATGGCCTCATGACAGGCTCGGGAGGAGATATGGGTATCTCTGAAGAAATTTTGAGCGTCTAAAAGAATCGAGAAACCCAAATTAGTATGCCTTTCGTGTATTTCGACTTTGATGAAAGATGCTGAGCCAAACGTACGAACTCACCACGATTGTATTCAGCCTCTTCACCGATGGCGACCAAATTCTCCCCCTTTATATGGCCAGGCTCGTGTAAGAGGTTTCCCCTTTCTTACTAGGTGTTCTAATTTTCCACAACGTATCACCAACTTAACCAGTACTGTCAGTGGCGGAGGGCCCGATAGAGCAAGGTAAAGCTTGAGCCATACCTTGATTTTTACAGCAGACCCTCATATACCCTCTATCCAGTATCCAATAGCCCAATAACTACTAGCTAGTCAATGTAAATGTAAACCCTAGATCGCTCCCCGCCTCCTGGACGATGGACAGGCGTAGCGGCGGCGAGCGGCGACACCACCGGTGGCGATGGCGCTGGGCTGCCGCGGCTGGCGATGGCGTAGGCGGCGGCGGGGGCGGCGCGGCGGCACCACCGGTGACAAGATGGCTGGCGCCGCCAAGATCTGGCGAAGCGTAACCGGCGGCGGCCTAGGCGTAGCCGGCGGCGGGCGGGCGGCAGCCACCGGTGCGCAAACTCCGGCGTTAACAGGGTTGGAGAAGCTTGAATAGTATTACTTTTAATCCGCCCCACCTCATTTTTTTCCCGTCCTCCGCCACTGAGTGCTGTAACGTTTTTCTCCACCGTGCCGACGAACCTAACAAGATACTCCGCATTGGACGACTATAGGCGTATATAATATGCAATCGGTGTGCAAACTACGTACGTAATTACGTGCCATTATGATGATTTGTTAATGATTCGTGCTCGTAAAGCAAAGTAGCTCAGCTAAACAAGTCTGCTGAAGTAACACGCGTGCTCTTCACTTATCCACGTACGTAATTACGTGCCATTATGATGATTTGTTGATGAATCGTCCTCGTAAAGCAAAGTAGCTAAGCTAAACAAGTCTGCTGTAGTCACACGCGTGTTCTTCACTTATCCGTCAAGACAATCTCCGTCTTTGGACGCCGAGCCGAGGAACGACCTTGAATTAGTACGATTCATTCATCCCGTGATCAGCGCGCAGCAAGCAAGGTCCAGGTCGAGTCAAGTTGGACCTACCCATGCCTAAAACAGATTTCCATGCACTAGGCTGATTTTTATTAGGCCAAGTTGGGTACATGGCTGTACCCTGTACGAGCTTGTCCTGACGCGCATGCCAACCGCTGCCTGCATTACGGGGTAGCAGTAGCGAAAATCTTTGATTGACACGCCCATTGTTGCACTGCTGTTATTGTTCAAGAGCCAGCTACGTACTAGTGGATTACCGCGTACGGACCTCATGCTCGTATTGGCTTTGGAGAGAGCTGAATCAGCTGATCCATCCTTTTGTGCTGTACTAACAGTCGACAGTATGAAGGAGACAATCTTTTTTTCTTGCTAAAGGGATATTTATAGAGTAGCTCTAAGAGCTTTCATTATAAAGAGAATGAAATCAGATTCTATATCTTGTTGTGTCTTGTGTTTATCGCCTCTGACCTAGCCTTAAATAGCCTCTGAAGGTTTGGCAGTTGCCACTCGCCAAGAGACGTCTTCTCACTTTTAAGATTCAGTCAAGAGACAACCAGTTGATTTATGAAGTTCGAATATGTTGTTGGTTGTTGTCAGTGAGATACCCTCTATATAGGAACCATCGAGCAGTTGTTGTCAGAGATACATTCTTCTCTTATGAACTGTCGTGCAGTTCTTGTCAGTGTTGTGAAAGAAAATGTGGGATTATATTAGAGGCATAACCACACATGATGTTCCCTTCCAACTACACAGAGCAAGACCCTAAAGGCTCATCGACGACCACTCGGGGAATGGGTCTACATACTAGTTTTGTGGATGCTTCCAAGTGATCTTTGGTCGAAACTTGGTACTGATTTGAGTATATTTACCCTCCAACTAGGGGTATACTCGGAGAACCTTAGCTGGAGCCATTATGACAGCTATAATTAACAATAAAGTATTAATTATAGATTATTTAATCCTTGTCAGCCAGCCCCCGACTTCATGTGATATATGACTTACTTGAGAAGGATGGGAGATGCTAGTCAGAAAAATTCTTCCATTCCGGGCTGTGTTTTGACCGAAGTAGATATGGTTAAGAAAGTCTTTTTAATTGGAGTTGTAAAAAGTAACCAACTAAAGAAAAAATAAAAAATAATAGAAAGAATGACAAAGAGTAATTGGGAATCGAGCCATTGGACACGACCTTCAAAAGCCTCTTCAGTTACCCTTCCCATTGTTTTGTCCACCAGGTGAGATAGTTATATAAGTTGAATTTGGGAACTTAGTACTAACCTTTACATCTATTTGTTTCCAAGCCCTTTCGTCTCCTCCCAAACTTGCTTTCCACCTTGCATCTATTGCCTTCGGAAATCTCAAATCTTTCACCCAGAAACCCAAATTTCCACCTCAAATCTGGATCCATGGCGAGGAGAAACTCTAATTGGGAGAAATAAGAGATGACCGAGAAGAAGATAGTGCCTTGGTCAACAAAGGCTTCGTTCCAGACCAGAGCCTAATCATGTGGAAGAAGGCGATGTGTTAGCATTACCTGTCAGGTGAGGAAGGAGAAATTGCCGTCTTCCAAGCCTATGTAGAGTGTGGCTTCAGGTTACCTTCCCACCTGTTCTTGCCGGAGGTGCTCAAATATTTGGAGATTGAATTGATGAATTTGGCACCCAATTCAATTAAGATGGTGAGCATTTTTGTCTATCTTTATGAAGCGTATTTGGGGATTTTGATCTGGAACTATTCAAATGCTATTACGATCTTTTCGCCCTCATAGGAAGCTGCTCCTTGAGTCTCCATAATGGGTAGACAAAGAAGTATATTCCGATGTATACCAAGTCTTCTTGGTCTGTATGGAAGTAAAGATGGTTCTACATGACTTTGAGTCATGATGACCGACCAACCTTCAAAGGAAACCCAACGTTGAAGGTCAAGTCATGGGAATTGGCCTCCAAGAATCGTGGTTGACCCTCCTGAAGGATGAGGAGATGACTGGTTGGCACTGGGTGAAGGATTCCATCATGCCCTGTATGAGCCCCCTAAAAGCCCGATCTTATCCAATGTGGATGTACTCAGGGGCAAATTACTCGACGGGGGGCTACCAAGATGGTAATTCATCCTTAACTGAATATTTTGAATTTTATGATTTTTGAGTGGTTTTGACTTCTCTTGCCTTCATACAAATTTGCCCCTGTTAGAAGTTCTGAACAAGGTCAAAAACATCTACAAGAAGGAGCCAGCCAACAAGGAGGGAGGTCCTCAAATATTGGCCATGCTCTCCAATGAGGAGAAGAAAGCCCGACTGAAGGAAAATCTCTTTAGTCGATCCAAATTTAGTAGTTTACTGACTACTAAAAATTTGTTTCCTTTGCAAATAGATGGTGTGGAAGAGACCTTGGAAGGAAGCCATGTCAACCAAGGTCTTGTAGAGGAAGAATCAAAGGACGATGTCCCTCTGATTAAGAGGCACTGCCTGAGCAAGGCAGCTGACAAAGAGGCGACCGGGACTTTGATTGCCCCATCACCACCATCCTTTCTGTTCAGCCAAACTCGTGCATCGATTGCATGGGAGAGCGAGAAGATGATGATGGTGAAAATGAAGGAAAGAACTATACAGTACAAGGTACAATTGTATTATGATGCTTCATCTTTCTCAGTTTCCTTTCTCCTACTTTTGTAAAACAACTAGAGAAAGAGAATTGGAAGGAGTTTGTGTAACATCCCAATTTTTAGTTTTTATTTTATTGGTTTAATTTAGTATTTTCTAGATTTTTTTCTTTTTTCTTTTTCTTTAATCCGATTAAGAGAAGTTTTCTTTTGTTTATTTTAAAAAGCCAACTTATAGTTGAAAGTAATTTTCCTAGATCTTGGCATGTTGTATTTCCCTAATTTTTTGTGGAATTTCCACTCTATTTGCTATTTTTCTGAGCCCATTTGAATTTCCTAGCAATTCCAAAATAAAAATGAATTTAAAATATTCTTTTTCTCTCAGGCCAAATCTTCCTCCGGCCCGATTCCTTCTCCGACCCATGGTCTATTCTCCTTTTTTTCCTTCCTTTTTCTTCCTGCATTGCACTAGCCCACGTAGCCATTACTCCCACGTGCAGCGCAACCCAGCTAGCTTGCTTCGCCCACGTTCTCGCCTCCTCTTGCCGACAGGTGGGATCACTTAGTCACACATTTAAAGAAGCATGTTTTGACCGATAGTATAAGTTAATTATCACTTGTGGGTAATGCTGTATAACCTCTGCATGGTGTAAAACTATCCTAGATAGCCAAGCCTGCGGTTATGGGCAAGCCAAGTCATGTTTTGCACGGACTAGACTTTGATTTTTCAAACTTGGTTAGTTAATTAATGAATAGATGGTAGCAATCCATTGGAGGAATTGTTTGGGTCAAAAATCCATGGATAAGTTAGTGTTAGGTTAGACCTAAACTAGCTGTATTATTTTGATTACAAACTTAGTTTTTACTTACTATACTAAGTTTTGTTGTTTACATATATTTATTGTATTTAAATGTCAAAATTTACTTTACACTCAAACAACCCTAATAAGCTTTCCTTTGTCATTATCCTTGTATGCATTAACTCTGTTATTGGTATAACTTGCAGAATACATTTTGCAGTCACCCCTGCTTATTTAATGGTTGGTCAGAGGAGGAGTTCTATGACTACGGTGAGGACTTGGACGTTTAGGCTGTGACCCATATTCATTTGCCTAGGGACAAATTGGATGGATTTCTTCCGCTACGACTTTTTCTTTCACTACACTTATTTATAATTTGGCCTACTGGCTGTTGATATAAACTCTGGTCTTAAGGCTTATACTTGGTTAAATAATACATGCCATTTATGCATGATATGTATCTTTGTTACCCCTGTGTGCACTAGCTGTTTCTAAACTAGTGCGATTACACAAAGAATCCATAGTTGTTATTTACGGGTTTGACAATTTGTTTCTCGGTTGAAGGCTGCCTCAGTAACAATTAAAGAAACTAAAGCCGGTTATCAGGATGTACAGGTGGTCAGAGAGGTCACCTCCGGCCAACCGAAGAAAGGGCTGGCAGAGGAGATCATTCTACAAGTTAAAAGTGCTCAACTAGCGAAGGTTGAGTAGGTTCTGGCAGCCCTACCAGTATTGAATTGGTGCAATCGGGTGAGAAGAAGAAGATGAAGAGAACTTCAAGTGCCTTGGGGTTTGTCCTTGGAAAGTTCAAGTTAAAAGTGAGAAAGACAAGATATGTATAAACCATAAGGAGCTTTTTTCTCACTTACTTTTTCATTCGTGTACTTTGAACTCTGATCCTTGCCTTATGTGTTGAAGTTCTACTATGCCTTCAGGAGGAGACCTTCTTAAAGTTTCTGCCATTCACTCGGAATGTAATATTCCGAATGGTTTTGTTGCCAGAGCGCTTGCGGTGGTTTTAGGGGAGAAGGAAACTTTCTCTGACAAGACTCCAGCCCTCAAGCATCCAAGTGTAGAGCTGGTGAAAGTGATGATGGACATCACCACTCAAGTGATTGAACAGTCACTTGGGTTGGCTATCACCATGGTCGAGGAGAGCTCTGGTCAAGCTCCTTGATCAATCGAGGAAGCAAAGGTCGTTCTTCCCTCTTCTAATATCATAGAGAAAGAAAAGGAGGAGCGGACTTTCTTTCCTAAATTTTTTGGACTTCCAGAGGTCAGGACTTCCTCATGGAGAAGCTGTGATCGTACTCCACACCCAAAGGACATTTGATATGGATATAATCAGCATCAGTCATATATTCATGATTATCACAATTGTCACTTGGAAAGAACTCTTAAATCATATCAAAAATATCGAAAGAAAAGGTTAGAAAGCTCCAAAGCATTGTTTCAACCACAAGCTCCA
Organism: Dendrocalamus sinicus; assembly: GCA_036346575.1. Classification (NCBI taxonomy): domain Eukaryota; kingdom Viridiplantae; phylum Streptophyta; class Magnoliopsida; order Poales; family Poaceae; genus Dendrocalamus; species Dendrocalamus sinicus. The sequence continues at coordinate 61,922,894 of CM070641.1, forward strand.
TATTGGTCCAACCAGGTTGATAGAATTCTAAGAAAATATCTTATTTACTTATAACTTAAGTAAATTAAATTCAACAAGGATTTTTTTAGCCGCAACCAATACTATAACAGCTGCAAGCAGAACTGTAGCACCAACTTAGGCACTATAGTAGGCCCTAAAAATATCTATATAAGAGAGAGCACTCCCTCATGCAATGGGTGGTGAATGTTTTGATAAATATAAATTGAGTGTATGCTATGATGGCTTTAGGGTTTTGTATCCCTATTATCTTGTAAGAGTTTGAATGACTCCTCTGTCTATGCAAGTCCTTTCAGTTTGCTTAGAATGATCTATCATGATCAACCATCTTGTGCTCTTGCCAATAGCAAGTTGCGTGATTTGGATTCTTATGAAGGTTGTGATATGGTTGTGGTGGTTGTAATCTTGTGCTTAACACTAGTTTATTTTTGTTTGTCAAATCATATTGCATTCATTAAGTTACCCTTGTGATCGTTATGGTATGATCTTGAATCATATTACTTCGATTAAGTAATCTTCGTTGGCTGTGCGATCACCGTCACCATAAGATTAGGCCAACCCCAACATTTCACGTGATTTTACACGCATCAACATTCCTAGATGCATCTGTATTTTTTATGATGAGCGGTGTGTACCTTTGGTGGAGCAAGATTGCAGATCCCGATGGATGGAGTAAACTCGACCATTTACACAGGCATGTTGCCTATCGAATAATCTTAGTGAGTGTTTAGGAACAGTAAACTATAATTCCTTCATTGCGCTTCCTGTCTACTAATATCTTTTCTTCCTTATTTTATTAGCAATTGATCGAGATAGTGGTATGGTTGGAGAACTAACCAAGCAACTACTCGAGATCAAAAAGGAAGGATACCGTCTTCACAAACAAGCAGGGGATTGGTAAGTTACTCTTTTCAAGTATTTCATTTGGGAATTAATTCTTCGAGTATATCCTTTTAAGAAATTTAGTTTAACTCACTAAGTGCTTTTAGAGGTTTAAAAGTGATACCAAAGCACTAAGCGTTGAGCTCAAGAAGGAAAGGAAGACCTTGACTGTTTTAGTTTCCATGAATGAGATGCTCCTTAGAGAGGCCAAGGAGAGCAACTCTGCTTTGCTAGATTTGCAAACAGGATCAAAGGTATGGTACTTCTTTGATCTTTCTGCTTTCCCATGGTCGGAGTTTTTCCCTTTCCATACCATTTACTTGAGCCCTAGCGGGAGCCAAGAGACTAGCAGAGCTCACACAATCCCCTGTAACACCTTAAACGACCTATATCTCTTCCTGTACTGTTCCCAAACAAAACTTTTTATCTATAATCCTTCTCCTTCTTTATTAATATGGGGCAGCTCTCCTGCCCTCCGTTCAAAAAAAAACTTTAGCAAATTTTTTTGAATGAACAACATGAGCTCTGCCTTGCATTAAAGAAGATAAGCAAATTAGTACAGCATAGAGTCTAACAAGTTTAGCTCATTACAACTAAACTTGAACGAAACAACAACACTTAAAGCAACCGAGGCTATTACAAACTGGAGGGAGCAAACACCTGATATCAAACTTTGATATCTATGCTCGAAATTTCTCCGATTGTGTTCCTTCCAAATATTCTAACAAACATAAATTATGATACTGACAAAAGCTTTTCTGTGTTCCTTCTAGATCCCCTTTTGGAAGCTCTACCAAACTTCTCTGAGCTTGCCTTGATGCCGCGAAATTATGTAGAACCAATCTGGGAGGTTAATCCAGTTTGCAACGATGCTCCAAACCTGCTTGGCGAAGGGACAAACAAGGAGAAGATGGACTACAGTTCCAACGTCCTGCCCACATAGAGAACATAGATGACTATGTTGCCAGCCCCTTGCCATCAACTTGTCGGACGTAAGAATTTTCTCCTGCAAGGCTAACCAAGCAAATATTTTGCATTTATTTCAGTGGTCGTCTTCTATGTTATATCTGTGTTGTAACTTGGAAACATTCATTCGAATTGAATGTTGTATGCTGACTTCGCTTAGTATTCTCATTATCCGAACGCCTCCAACTAATTATGTCACGCGTTCCCTGATTAAGCTCAACATGATTCACTAACACCTATAGGTTCAGCAGCTCGTAGAGTTCAGTCGAGGTGCTAATTTTTGTCATCGGTCTTAACCAGCTGTTATTAAAAAGCGCTTCAAACACTAATTTGTTCTTCCTGTGTACCGGCTTGAAAAGATTTTGAGCTGTCTTTCGGCGACTGATTATGCAGCCATCTAGATTTCCAAAACTTCGGCAATTAAGGAAACTTGCCTAACAGATCCTGTAAAATCTGTGCAACACTGACCAACAAATGGTCCTAGATGACCCATGAATTTCAACTTGCGCATTGAGCCCCACCTGAAAGCGAACGTCTGTAATGCTCTTGTTTGTAAGCATTGCAACTCTCTTACGACATAGCGGTAGATTTCAGACTTTGCAAGTAGTTGCTGCAACTGTGGCTAGTGCTAGTAGCTGCCAAGACGGGAAAGTCTCCGGTCAGAGAGATATTGGCGGTTACATCACTACTTCAGTCGTCAGTTTCCTTTCCTCTGGGTGGCCACGATGTGAGATGCTTTTCTAATCATCATGGGAGATTCAAACTCCACCGGTCAAGATGGCACGTAACACAGCTACCACTACATCCCACTAACTTTACCGGAACCTGTGAACTACAACGCGATGGTGTTTCTGTGGCAACCGAGCGTTAGAATTGCAGCTCTGAATTAGCGGAACACCACCACTAGAAGTCTAGAACTGATAGAGAGCGTCGTCTTGTGTCGCATTTTCATTGTGGCGTACACTAGTTCGAGTAGTCGTGTGTTAATTCAGTTCACAGGAACTGGCTGGAACAAATACTGCTCCTGTGAGTCCGAGAAGGCCATTTCATTGTACGGATATTGTATAGTGGGATACATGGTGTATATTACTCAAGAGATTGGCCGAAATGAACATCTCAAGAATTATATATGCAAGCACGTGCTTGGTTGCATACGCCCAGTGAATTTATTTGTTGACTTTTTGTACCATCAGTTTTTCTATGTATTTTTAATTCTGAAATAGCACAAAAGAAAGGGAACATGTTGTGCTTGTTCCCGTTCTTTCATAAAGTGTGAAGAAGAAAAATGCGTGTGGTGATCGTTTGTCAAAAAGGGTAAACTGGGGTACCTGTTTGGTCGGTTGTAGCACTAGGCACGGCAAAAGAGTGTAGCCGCAAATTCCTGTATGTTGACCACAGTACCAGACCAGAGTTATGAGACCGGACAGACTCCGCGGTTGAACCGAAAAACCTAGACCCAGAAACTATATTGGGCTGGTCACACCAGAAGGCCAGAGATACAATTGATCCAGAAAAACCTGATCCACTTGGTCAGTTTTTCATTGACCGGCTAATCTGGCCCGGTTTTGTCCGTAAGGCCAAAATACAAAATTACCCATAAATTAAAGAACTTTTCAAAAATAATGGTGATACCTGTCTTTTGAGAGCTACTAGGGTTTTAGTGGTTATTTACCTACCAATTTGTTAGCTGGAACAATATATATGAGATTTTAGGCTGTTGTGATTTCATCACGTTCTTGCTTGATTTTATCTTATCGACTTATACATGACTTTATTGCTTAATGGTCATAGACCTCATAGCTGTTTCTATAAGCATCACTGGCTATTTATTATTTGTCACTCACTTTCTTTAATTACTATTGCTATTATTGTATTGTTAATTATTTTTTATTTTTTCATATATATAATTTAAAAATATATAGTTCGATCAATGACCCAATGGTCTAATAACCGGATCAGTGACCCGAGATCTCGGCCGGTCCAACAACTGGATTAGGCCCTGTTTGGATACGCTTATCTGAGAATCGATTTTAATTTGATCAAGATTTTCTGATAAGTCGCGATCTGAAGAATCTGCGATCTGAATAATCTGAATAATCCTGATGGGGCTTGCGGTACAGGATTTTGGATTCTCAGTGCAAATGCTGATTTTTCCCACCGCGGCGGTTGGAAGAATCGAAAAATAATCAAAGCGTTTGGATGAGATTCTCGCTTAATTCTACCCAGAATCGGATTTTAAGCGTATCCAAACAGGATCTTAGTGACGTGAGATCCCGATAAGATTGATGACTGGTCTAGGCCTGATAAGACTGGACTAGACTACCTGGAGCAGAGTTTGCACAACTTTTCCATCAAGACGGCGTGTTCATAAACAGACAGATGGACCGGCCAAACAATTCTAGGACTTCTCTTCATGGTGACAAAGAGTTTATGCTACGCATTACACTTGCTGATAGGGGGAATAATCTCACATCGCGGTGTTCATTGTTGCTGTCGATATTCTTGCCTCATGGTTGAAGTATCACGCCAAGCATCTTCTCATCCGAATGAAAAGTAAGAAGATTAGAGCAACTTCAGCAGGGTCCTTACTTAAGCCATCATCTTACTTTTGAGGGTTGAGGGGTAAAAAACTCACTCCAGCAGGACCCCTACTTGAGCCCTCAAAAGTAGAGGGCCCTCAAATCTCCCCCTCGAACCCTCATTCCTGGGGGTCTGGAGGGAGCCCCTACTTTTGAGGGCTCAAGTAGGAGCCTTACTGGAGTGAGTTTTTTGCCCCTCGACCCTCAAAAGTAGGATGAGGATGAGGGTGGGTCCTATGTGTCATCCCCTCTAAGAATGAATTTGAGGGTCCTGTTTTGAGGGCTCCTGCTGGAGTGTAGCCCAAAAAACAGAGCCCTCAAATAAAAAGTAGGGGCCCTGTTTTGAGGGCTACTGCTGGAGTTGCTCTTAGGCAGCAGTATTCGAAATAAATGCTCACATGATCCGTACAGTTAACTTGGTTTATTGTTGCGTCTGATAGTTTTTAGTCATAATATAAACGTTTTTATAAACGAATTGAATATTGATAGGCCGTTTCGAAAAGATAGTGAAGATAGATCGCTTTAAAAAAAGGTGAAGAAGTCATCTCATTTGTTTGTCTGGGAAAAACCATAAGTTATAAGTCATAAGCTAAAACGAAGGGGTTTAAATTTGGTCCTATTTTTTTGGACTCTTGGTTTCTCTAAAAGTCAAAATAAATATAACATCTTCTTGAATCATGTTATTTAAATGGTTTCTCGAATCCAAAACTATATACATCATCTGTATCGATATCTCAATCGTTTGCTACAGTATCAAAAAAAATACAAATAAAAATCATTAGCTACAATAAAAATATCGGACACAGTAAAAAAAAAAGATAACAACACATCGTTTCTAGCCATGAGGTGAGAAATACCTCGCGGCCAGCCTAACCGATCCAAGCCACGACCTTAACGTTGGCTAGTTGCTTTGGAAGCGGCTCAGCCTGTAGCCCAAGATGTGTAAGCAGGCCATTAGTCCGCACGCTTGACGGGTCTAACGTGCGGAAACTGGTGACGTGCATTGGGTGGTGTGCATCGTGCGCGTCAAATGCGTTGGACGAGCAGCCACCGGCCTGGCGAAACGAACGCCGCGCACGGCCAGCCCACTACAAGTTGCGGGCGGGCACAAACAGGCCCGGCGCCAAGCCTGGGGGAACCTGGTCTGGAGCCGCCGATACGGGAGGCGTACAACGCGCGGATCACAGCCTGCACGTGGAGGTTTCAGCCCCAATCGCCATGGTGATCACAAGGTAGTAGCAGTTCGTGCTCGTTATCTCGGAAGTCCATGCGCCGGAGAGGCATAGGCGGAATATTGAGCTGAATATTTAAAATTTTGATGTAATATCTAATACTTAGTAGGTATATTGTGTGTATATATATATATATATATATATATATATATATATATATATATATATATATATATATATATATATATATATATATATATATATATAGGTGCCAATGCAACCTAGGATCGGTGCTAACATGTGAACTAGATTTGGTTTTCGGATATACCTCAAACGGCAATGGATCTTTAATGGTGGAAGCAACCAATTCACTTAAACGTTTTGCAAAACCACCCTACGGTTCGATTTCTTTTTTCCGCCCGCCTCCGATCCCCACCCCACCCCCGCGCTGCCTGCCGCTCTTTTTCGCCTCCTCCCGACGGCGCGCTCCTCTCCTCTTGCCTCATCCCCTTCCCGACCTCGGTCGCTGCCGCCTTCTAGGGTTTGCGCGCGCCTCGCTCAGACCCGCGCCTCCGCCGTCTGTCGCCTCTCTTCGGCCTCCACCGCCTCGGCCAAGTCTCCCGCTGACGCCGCGGCTCCGCTCCGCTGATCGCTCACTCGCCTCCGAGCGATGCCGCTACCTCGATCTCGGCCGGCCGCCTCGCCGAAGGCGCACAGAATGCAATTTTTGTAATATATTAGGCATGCTAAATCAATCATGGAAGGAAAGTCTTAATCATGGATGGAAAGTCTCAATCACACTAGCTAGGCTAATCGAGAAGGGAGGCGGAAAAAACAAACCGACCGGTAGGGTGGTTTTGGCAAAACGTTTAAGTGGATTGGTTGCTTCCATCTAAAAGCAATCCAAGCTTTAAGACTAGGTGTCTACACCTAGAGTTCACATGTTAGTTATTTATACTATTATATATATATATTGATAATTAGATAAAATATTTTATATATATGCTTCCAATTAATTTCAACTCGCTCCTACACCTCTCCTCTCGTTGATTTAACTCACTTCCACATCTCTTCTCTCCAATTATCCTAAAATAGTGAAGCCTAATAACTTATCCACTCTCTCATCGGATTGGCCTATTAGCGCATCGTAGACCCCTCAAACTCTAACCTAACCCCTCCCCTTCCTCTTTGCGTCGCTCTCAGGTTCCACTAATTCAGACCAAAATTACTAAATCTGGTGCCACTGGCACATGAGATCGAGGGGCACTTGGCCACCAAGCGACTTGGTGAGTGCTTGAGATCAACTCTGGCATCTGGCTTGGCCTCGATGGCAAGGAGTATAGCCACGACAAGCAGCGATACGTCTGCAAGGAGCAAACAGACGACAAATGTCACCGAGAGCCGAGAAGGCAGCATGCGACGACAGGTATCCAGGTCGACGAGGCAGTATGCACTAGACAACAACTACACGTTGTCGTCTATTAGTGCACGCAGGCCATGCACATCAGATTGAATCAACATAATTTTATCTTAAGTTATTTTATAATTCCTTTAAAATATTTTTTAATTTTTCTAAATTATTTACAGATGTTGTATGTAGCACAACATATTTTATACTTTTTTTTGCTATTATGGGTTTTTATATTTTATTTGTCAACTTTAAATACCTATTTTAGAAATTCTGAATCCACCACTACGAAAGAAGTTCCAACACGTACATCTTTATGCCAAGTATCTCTTGGCCAAGAGACTTTTGGCACTTTTGACATTTTAAATCGTATTTACAAGAACAGTCATATTCATGTGAAAATTACAAAAATATCACTTCTACCGTACAGTGGTCGTGCGACAGCCCTAGGAGGGCAACACGTGGACTCTGCCACACGGCCACTGTGTGGCGGCTCTTGACCGCACGACTACTGTGCAACAGTGATCTGGGCCACCCAGCCATTGTGCGGCAATGCTCTGGGCCACCCGGCCACCGTGCAGCAGGGCCCTCGAGTGCACGGCCACCATGCAGGAGCCAATTAGTAGGCTAATTATCACTAATCTAATCCTAATTAGGAATTTTGTTTAGATACACTACTTATTTGATTTTTTTTAGATACAACAAATGAGTTCCAAAAAATACAAAATTTTGTGTGGAGCCTCCCGACATAGTGTATTTGTCTGTGTAATTTTTTTTAGTAATTTTATCCATCTTGAATTTAACTCAAAACTTAATTGAATTATGTTGTTTGTAGGACTTATTACATATAGCAAATGAGCACAAAAATTACACTTTTTATGGAGCCTCCAGACACAGTCAACCTAATTATGTAGTTTTTAGGGAATTTTATACACTTCAAAATTTTCATGTTTTCATGTTAATTTAATCATAATTAGTGACATGTGTTGCTCATTTAATTCATAGGCCGCACGGCCACTATGTGGTGGCCATCTTTTGCAGTGTTTGACCTTCCTCCTCTGCACATATGTTGCCCCCTTGTTGCTATTCCCCCTCCATCCTTCACACATATGTCGCTTATCTGTGTCGTCCCCCCTTGCCCACTCCCTCATCCACACATATGTCACTCTATCCATACCATCCCTCCTTGCTCGTGGTGCTACGCGTCGACAATAAGTCCATAATTCCCAGAGGTAATGCATCGGGTTCCCTTTTCGCTCGGCTATAAATACGGAGCTCTCGCAGTTGCTCATCGCTCATCTCAACTGCATTTGTCTTCTCGTTCTCGCACTCATCACTGAGAATTAAGAGAGCATAGCATAATTAAGTTTTTATGGAGAGTACATATCGAAGTTGTCATCACTATCATAGCAGTGCTGATTACTTCCGCCAGAGGGCAAGTAATTTTTTTCTCACATGCTTTCATTGTTATTCTTGCAGTCGTAGTTAATCAGAGTTAGTTAGTTAGACGTAATTAATGTAGTTTGTATTATGAAGTAAGTAAGTCGTAGTAATTTAGCAGTAGTTTTGTACTGTTTATTTGTTGGTATGGTACACATAATTTATTACGATGTGGTTGAAAGTATCTAGGCCTCTAAAAATAGTTTTAGTAATCAATGAATTCATGTGGATATGGGACTAACGTGTTTAACGAGTGTTTAAAAGATTAAATCCTTAAGTTGATGACAAGACACATGCTAAGGATCAACGTGAAGATAAAAAGTGGCTCAAGGCAAAGGTATACTTAGACTAGAACTCTCTCTTTATTTTCACCAGTCTTAGGAGAATGGATGGAAGACCGGATTGTAGGCTAAATGTTGTACCATAAAGAGGGATCATGGCAAGTAACTTGATAACCTAATTCTTGCGCCATGTGGATCAATTTAGGATCATGCATTTTTTAAAAATCTAATTTGAAAGATAAATCTGTGCTCTGTCTGGAAAAATGAAAGTACCGGAGTTTTAACGGCGGAACGACCACCTTGCCTGCGCCGCGCGCGCCTCCACCACCGGCCGCTGCCTTGCCTGTGCCGACGCACCTCCACTAAGTCGGCGACCCCTCTCCTGCGCCGCTGCGCGGCTGCGCGGGGAGCACGGCGAGCGGGGAGGAGGACTGGAGGAGGCGAGGAGTCGAGGAGGAGTGAAGAAGCCAAAGGAGGACTGGAGGAGGAGTAGAGGACGGCGAGCGCCGAGCGCAGAGTGAGCCAAGGGGTGAGGGGCCGACCGAGGGCTCTGAACTGAGGAAATAAGGACGACGGGACGGGGTTGAACGCTCAAGCGGACGGGGCGGACGCTAGCGTCGGATTTATGCTAACTTGCTGAGCACTGAGCAGTGAGCGACTGAGCGTTGAGGTCTGAGGAGTGACCGAACCGAACCAAGGAGCATTAGAGCAGAGACCGCAAGGCAGCGAGCCAGCGAGGTAATTAGCGAATTTTTTATGATTTCATGTCCTTTCTTTATTATATTGTGATTTGTGTTGAAAACTTGAACTCTTCAAGTATTGAGCATTAAGCAAAATTTTCATATTAATGATACATTCATAGCATATTTTTCCTTATATCATAGTATAGTTCTAGACTTGTAGTATACTAAACTATTATTTGGTTCAAATTTAGCTCGGGATATGCTCCAATCCTAGATCCGTCACTGGTGGGAGGCCAGGAGGGGAAGAATGAAGGAGAGAGGGGTGGCCGAGTACTTGTAGTGAGGCATCCGATCAATTTGCTCGGTTAGACATATGAAGCATATCATTATTTAATGTAGAAAAATAGCTTTTAGAAGTTTGACCCGGGTGGAGATAACTAATAGTCGGACTCCACTCGTATGCAGACTAATACTATGTTGGAGGCAGAAAGGTCACGATTCTTGTAAGCGAACCTTTCTTCTATCTCAAGATTAACATAAGCTGGGATGCCCTTCGCCAAATGCTTTCATACCGGCCGGTGACAAGTCTGCAAGTTTCGCATCACTGCAGTAATGTGGGCACGAAGAAACCGGCCGGCTTGAGCCTTCTAGCACAAAGGCAAAACGATTTCGATTCGACTAACTTCGCAGAAAAAAGGGAGAAAAGCCTGAGCTCGTCAAGAATTAAAGCCCGCATCGGTCAGCTCGGCAACTTTCCACATTAGCCTGCAGTAAGCTAGTTATACAGTTCTAGTACTGGTGTTCTGCTTGTGGCTAGCTCTATAAATACCAGCACATGTATTTTAGCCTTTACAAATCAACGAGACAAGTACCAAGACGCACACGTGTGGAAGCAAAGATGGGTGAACCGGTTAAGCTCATCGGCGCTTTCGGCAGCCCATTCGTCCACCGCGCCGAGGTGGCCCTGCGGATGAAAGGAGTGCCGTACGAGCTCATCACGGAGGACCTAAGCAACAAGAGCGAGCTGCTGCTCACGCACAACCCCGTACACGAGAAGGTGCCCGTCCTCCTCCACGGCGGCCGGGCCGTCTGCGAGTCGCTCGTCGTCGTCGAGTACATCGACGAGGCCTTCGATGGGCCGCCCATCATGCCGACCGACCCCTACGAGAGAGCCGAAGCCCGTTTCTGGGCGCAGTTTTTCGTGGAAAAGGTAATCCTGTATTATACCTTCAGGCTTCAGCTAGCACATGCATGCTACTCAGACAGCCAGCGTCAGTACTTCCGAATGCTCACAATATATATATTCTTCTGAACTTAATTGATCGATCAGTGCCTGATGTCGCTGTGGCTGACACTATGGACGGAGGGCGAGGTGCAGAAGAGGCTCATGACGGAGGCGAAGGAGAACCTGGCGCTAGTGGAGGAGAAGCTCAAGGAGAAGAAGTTTTTCGGAGGCGACTCCATCGGCCTCGCCGACATAGCCGGTGCCAGTGTGTTGTCTCACTGGGCCGGTGTGCTTCAAGAGGTCGCCGGAGTGAGCGTCCTGAACGACGAGGAGTATCCTGCTCTCCGCCGGTGGGCGGAAGATTATAACGCCGACCAAGCTGTGAAGGATTGCCTACCGGACAGAGACCAGCTTGTCTCCTACTTCATCGCGATTAAGGGAAAGTGCATCTCGGTAGCCAAGTCCATGCTGCCAAAATATTTAGCCAGCTCATAATCTAGCATTCTAGCTAGTATTTCTGTGACTGTGATATGTGTGTGGTTTGGCATGATCACGAAGATCTGTCAGAAATAAGATATGGGAGCATGCAGTTTTGAGCCGAGTTCTGAATTCTGATCCATGTGTACGCGTTCATTTGCTCTCGCTATTCAAGAATAAGATATGCTTCCCTTTTGTGTTTCAACAAATGCTGGGTTCCTCTCATGTGTGACAAGAGCAGTACATTTAGTCGCTGATCTTTCATTGCAAAACTATTATATTCCTATATGTGAGTTTCAACAAACGCTGTACATCATTTATATTCTATTTAACTCACACAGTTTGGTCGCCGTCGCGCTCGCGCCTACATCACTTCAGGGCTCAGGCCGGTGTGGGACGTGAGCTATTACGAACTAGTTCACCTCACTTCGCGCCTAATTCAGTTACAGTAGAACTGTGTTTGCATTTGTGTTCGGATGCCGTGGAACCATCTTTCTTTGGGTAGTTTTGTTTGGTTTTTGGATGCTGCTGCAACGGTAGTTCAGAACGATGGTGGGAACAAGGTTGAGCATGATCGGTTCATGAGGATCTATGATAGTCGTCGAGTGGACCAATGTTATGTCACTTCTACTGGGACGACTATGCTGGTGATGCTACATGCTCCACCGGGGCCGACGATTGGAATCATGCCCCAAGTGGTTTGTCTTTTGGTCAAATCCATTGGTACTAATCGCAGAAGAAGGGCTCAATGTTGGTAGTATCTTGTGAGACCACATGGAGGTTATTCTATGTGTATAAGGAGTATTTGGCTTTGATGTGCAAGTTCTATTGGAGTTTAAATTTGATTCTTGGAGAGTTTGCAATTTTCAAAGTTGTTATCTATCTCTGGCGGTTTGACTAGTATGAACTGAGCAGTCAGACCGGTGGGTCCGGTATGACCAGATTTTAGGAACAGTCAGACCGGTAGGTCCAGCGTGACTAGATTTTAAGAGCGGCCTGACTGACAAGGGCAGTATGACTGATTTCTATTTAGCAGTTGCTTTTTTCAGAGAGCGTGCTTTGTTGATAGGCACGTGCGCTCCGACCAGCCATGGTGGCGGTTGGATTGTGCCGGTGCGACCGGCATTAAGCGAGAAACTTTTAATACTATCATACTAAGCTCCAAGGGTTTGCTTGAATCTATATAAGGCTTTGAAGAGCCTACACACATGGTTTCGAAACATGAAACTTTTAAAACCAGGAGGTTGCTTGATATAAACCTCTTTTTCTATAGAACAATTTAGAAAAGCACTCTTCATATTCACTTGAAAAAGCATAAAACTCTTAGACGCCGTGAATGCTAGCAATATATGAATTGCCTCTAATGTAGCTATAAGAGTAAAGTTCTCTTCAAAATATAAACCCTCTACCTAGGAAAAACTTGAGCTACAAGCCTACCCTTGTTGCGAACTACTAACCTATCCTCACTGTGCTTATTTTTTAAAACTCATTTTATTTCAATTACATTATAATTAGGAGGAGGTTCAGCTAAAATATAGGCTTTTTTTCAAAATTTTCAAACTCTTCATGCATAGCATTGACCTAAGAGGAATCAGATAAAACATATGTGACATCTCAGGGTTCAAAAGACGCAACAAAAATAGAATGTGCATAAGAATCTGGAGAGCTAAACCTGAATCGAGTAACTCGCTCATGGAGATCCGCAATCATCTGCTTCTGAGGGTGTCGTCGCTAAATATGAAGAGGCAATCCTAGTGTAGACATGACCTCTACCTCATGGGTTGTGGAGGTAGGAGCAAAGCCATTCGAAGCATCGGTGAAGGTGGAAGAAGATTGCTCTGCTGAAGCTAGAGTAGTGGAAGCAGGCTCTCCAAACAACTCAGAAGTGACTAAAGGAGTGATTGGGTCATCACCCTCTATGTCAGAGTCGTCGTCGATGAAGATGCTCCCGATCACTATGTACTTGTGTACCTGCACTGTCAAATCTAGTATCAAAACTAGCCTCATCAAAAATGACTTCAAAAGTCTCAATAATTTTGTTAGTATCCAAATTAAATATACGATATCCACAAGAATAAGCATGATATTCAAGAAAAATACCATTATAACATCTAGATTCAAATTTATCTAAATTACTATATTTAAGAATGAAACACTTGCGACCAAATATCTTGAAATGAGAGATGCTATGCCTATGACTAAATCTAAACTCAAAAGAAGTCTTGCCTATAGACGATATCAAGAAAACCGTATTGGTCACATGGCCATCATTTTTCTATTATCATCTACAATGTTTCCTTTGAGAAAAAGTTGTCGTTTGTGATGTTTACTCTAGAAGTGGGAGACGGGCCGTGCTTTTTCGGGTCAGCCCAAGGCCTAGCCAACCTAGCACGGCCCAAGCACGGCACAGTCCGACGCATGGTAGGCCGGGCTTGCACAGCACGAACGGTGGGCCGGGCTAGGTCTGGAAAGCCAGCTTGTCAGGCAGCACATCACGGCCCAATATACCATGCCGTGCTCGAGCCGACCCGGCACGGCCGGGCCGGTGCCAGCGGCCTCGCCGCTCCATACCTCCCACCTTCTCGTCAGCTCGTCACCTCCCGCAGCCGCCTTGTTGGCTCCCACCCTACGGTCTCGCCGCCTCTCGCCTAGCCAGCTCTTGCCTCGAGCCTCGCCGCCTCTTGCACGCCCGCCTCAGCCTCATCACCTCCCGCGTGTCCGCCTTGGCCTTCTCGCCTCTCATGCCACGTCTAGGGGAAGGAGTTAGGGGCTTGGGGCGGCGGCGGTTGGGGGATGACTGGGTGGGAATGTGGGATTGAGTTAGGTTATAGAAGTGTTATATATATATGAGATGAGGAGAAAGATGGGGATGGTTGGATCTTAATCCAATGGCTGAAAAAAGTGATTAAGGTTCATTTTTGCACTTGTGATATAAGATGTCCTTTGTTGTTCTTCATTGTTGTACTTGTGATATGAGGTGTCTTTTGTTGTTCTTTCTTAAGAAATATCATCATAAAAAATAATAAACATTTTCAATGTTGCTCCTCTTAGGTCACCACCACCAAACCCTAGGTCACATCCTCACAGCTCCCTTGCTTCTTCGTAAAACCAGTAGGTCTGGAGAAGAAGATCAAACTAATTCAATTTGTCAAATAGATTTTCCGCATTAAAAGGTGTAGTTTTGACCACTTTGTCACGCTGGAAGAGTGGAAGACCACCTCGTGCGCATTGGAAAGTAAGGTTGACCACATCATCAAAAATCATATGAAAATAGGCAGTAGAGAGAGTTTCAAAGAAATGTGTACTAGTGGAGGTGAAAGTGCCATAAAATAGTTGTTTGGGAACAGTCAAACTCTGATGTACTTCCAAGTGATTTTCTTTACAATTTTGTCTTTACAAATTAACATATCCTAGCATATATTTATAATTTTTACAACATAGCTCACCATATTGTGATTTTATTTTATGTAAGCAAATCATTGAACTTTTGAGAAACTATTTAAAATTGATTTCTTAATTACAGCAAACTGCACTCATAACTCTGCTTAAACTTTTCTATTTAACCAGCTAGGCAGCCCTATGTAGGGCGATAAGCTAGATGGCCACGTACATCATATTCGATTTTCACTCAAATATGCATGTCACTAGACTAGATGGCCAAGTTCAGAGGTGAAATGGCATGAAATAATGGTACAAAATTTTAACTAGATTTTTAATGAGACGGACATGAGAGAAATGAATATGGTGGCCGCCGCCACCATCGTCATCGTCACCTTCGTCATGTATAGTTACTTTAGACTGGTTTGGACTGGCACGACACGAACGTCAGCACGACGAGCTTTGGACTGTGCCTAGGCCTGACTGGAGAGGACAGGCCTGTATGGCATGGCATGGCGGGGTAACCGCGCCGAGCTATTACGGCACGATGTGACCAAACATGGTGAGCTTAGTCCATGCCGGCGCACCCCTCTAGTTTACTTAGAGAAAAGTAAGGTTGTTCGCTATGGTGGGAAGGATGGCCACGAGGTGTAGACCCACAAAAATTAGAGCGAATAGAAATTTCCCACCTAGCAGAAAACAGAAAGGGAACAGGAAAACCGTCCGTCAGCTTGTCCTACATGGAGGTTATCGAATGAGAATTCGCCAGTTTCTCCCCAAACGACTACTTCCTCCGGGTCTTCCCGGTCCCCCTCTCAAAAGAAAAGGTTTTTTCAGTCCCTTGCTTGATTTTCCTTCCAATCCCCGTCTAATTCTTCCCTTCCCCAACTCAAATCCCAACACACAGGCAGGCAGACATTGAAGCACCAAAGATGTCTGAACAGGTCAAGCTCATCGGCTCGTTCAGCAGCCCGTTCAGCCACCGTGCAGAGGCGGCCCTGCGGCTCAAGGGAGTGGCTTACGAGTTCATCCAAGAAGACACGCGCAACAAGAGCGAGCTGCTGCTCACGCACAACCCCATCCACAAGAAGATTCCCGTCCTCCTCCACGGCGACCGCTCCATCTGCCATTCTACTATACGCGGTGCGCATGAGCACGTAAGCGCTCGGAAATTGCAATTTTCACTCGACTTAGCTATGCAGTTTGGGAAGCCTTTGTGGCTATCGCTTTGGACGGAGGGCGAGGTGCAGAAGGCGTCCGCGAAGGAGACGAAGGAGAACCTGTCACTTTTGGAAGGGCAGCTCAAGGGGAAGAGGTTCTTCGGTGGCGACTCCGTTGGTTTCCTCGACATAGCCATCGGTGGGTACGCTCACTGGCTAGGGGTGTTCGAGGAGATCGCCGGAGTCAGCCTGCTCACCGACGAGGAGCACCCGGCTCTGTGCCGGTGGGCCAGAGAGTATACAGCGGACGAAGCTGTGAAGCAGTGCCTGCCGGACAGAAACCGCCTGCTCGCCGCAGTAGCGGCGAAGAAGGACTGGTATATATCCATAGCCAAGGCATTGATGCAGAAATAGTTCTCGGTGCCTAAAAATGATGCCTAGCTAGTATCAGTTTGCTTGTGGACCTGTATGGGAATACAAGTTGCTGGTGATCACGAGATCATCTATGCCAGCCGTGTGCTACTCGGAATAAAACACACGAACGTTTATAGTTTGTACTGCACGAGTAATCTGTGTCATTATTTTGAACTTGTTTGCAGGATTAGCATGCAAGTGACCGAGGCTGTAGTTTCACTGTTAGTTGCAACCCTTTTGATACGTGATGAAGGCATGAAGGCAGTGCTGGCCTTTCTGAATTGCTCCCAGCAACCTCCATCCAAACATGCACAACCCTCGATCCTTCGCCCAAATCATGTTTGGCCGGCCTTGTTGGTTCGCGGTAGCTGAAAAGTGTGTTACAGTCTGTGGCATCGAGACCAACCAATGTAAGCCAAATCGGCCACGCCGACGACGACCAACCAGACGTTTTGCGACGCACCGGACGGCGAGACGAAATCCACCTAAACGCGCGGGCTCTGCTCGGTTCCGTGCTACCGTTTCAGGGTGGAATCAATGGTTTGGCTGTTGCGTGCTTGGCTCGCGGCTCTGCTGCGTGCCTTGTACCTACCTGCTTCCGCCGCGCGCCGAGGACACGGGCAAGTGAGAGCACCACCGCCCACCGTATGATGGAACGATGGAGACGGCGGGAGCCGAAAAGCTCACTGTTTATTTAGCTACGACCGAAAAGTATAGCTATAGTTAATAGTTTGGGATAGACTATTGCACAGGCGACTGAAATTTTTTTATCTTTCAGTGATCTAAAGTTGCACTTTGAATCACCTGAAGTTGCACATGTTTTTTTTGCAGGGGGGCTGCAATTTTAGTTGATTGAGAGTGCATTTGTGTCACTGAAGTTGCACTCAATCACCTAAAGTTGCAAATTGTTTTTAGGGAATGCAATTTTAGTTCATTGAGAGTGCAATTTCAGGTGACTGAAATATAAAAAAATTTCAGTCATATGTGCAATAGCAAAACTGTAATAGTTTTTAGCTTTAACATAACACAAATGTTCAGGACTAATGAATCGAATATCAATAAGTCGACAAAAAAACTATTCTAACAAACTGATTTGAAAATATGGTAAATCCATTTTATTTAGAGTCAGCTCTAAGTGGCTTACAAACCGAAACTTATGGCTTGTTTTACACTGTAGTTATTATTGACTCATTTTGCGTGATTAAATATATAAAAAACGTTATATTAATACAATACAAAAGAATAAAAGCAAAAGGCCTAAAAATACAAAAGGTCAGGAAAAACAAAGAAAAACAGAAGCCGTTTGAAGGGAACTTATTTATTTAAAGAAATCTATAAACCGGACAAAACGAGCACAATGCTCGACTTTTCTTCGCGTCCTAAGCCGCCCAGAGATGACGGAACGGAAGGGGTGTGACGTGCCGCTCTGCGCGTGTAAACTGGGCCGGACCCAACACTTGTCACGCCACTACTTTCCAGCCGACAGAAGGCCGCGCTGGCCCACCACAGGAAAAGGCTCCTCCTCTTCTCTGCCTACAGCACTCCCTACCCTTTCTTCTCGTGCTACTGGTTTCGACATGGCGGCTTGCATCTTTTCACTACTACATGACTTATAGTTTATAATTTTTTTTAGTAAATATATATGGTGGCTTTTTGTTATTATTTCGAAGTAGTTTATAGGAATAACTTTTTTAAAACGGTTTATAGATGTTCGGTTCATTCACACAAATACTTACGCTAAGACTTGAAAACCATCAGCAATAGCTTTTTCACTAAGTTGGTGCTTTCCTCCCAAGCATCATCTCATATGTTGAGAAGTCGGTTTGAAAATAACCATCTAGCCATTTTTTTAATTTTAATATCCGAACGTCTGTTTTCCAAAAAAAAACCTCTTACGTAGACCTATCATGCTCGGCAGTACCTGCCAAGTTAGGGGAGCTCGGCAGGTGAATTGCCGAGTGCGATAGGTTCACATAGAAAGCTATTTTTGAAAAAAAAATGAACATTCAGATGCTAAAATTAAAAAAGTGGTTAGAAGGCTATTTGTGTACTCAATTGTCTCTCGGTGGTGGTACATTGCAAGTCTACATGAATGAAACTTTCCAAGGCTATAATTGATTGCCAAGCTGCACCTTTGACGAGAAGTCGTGTATGTACGTATCAGGATGTATCAAGTAATCAGGATATACTTTTAGCATGGTTTTACAAAATAAGAACAAAATTAAGAATATATTTTGGTAACTCCAAGAGTTCTGATGCACTCGAGGTGATATTTACGATCTTGCATAACACAGTTAACGAAGTTGATCGATGCAGTTGTGTTTTGTTTTCTTGTGCTTTGCCAGCGAACAACTGAATGGAATCAAATCGCTGAGATCAGTGCCACCATCTTCCATATGGCCAAACCTGAAACTACCATCTTGAAGCATTGACCTTCTCGCCATTTGTCATTTGCCCATGTGTATGCCATCAAATGTATCTCAATTTTATTTAAAGTTAAGTGCTAGAAAATTGCGGTACGTCTGCTGCATGTTGATTTCATCTCCTGTGAAGCCGTATTCAGATATCAATACGAGCACTACTCGTATAGTGCTTTGTTTGACTCGACATTTTTATTAAGAGAGCTTTGTTTGACTTAACATGATTCAACTAACTGAATATTGTTATCTTATCTCTTTTTTTTTTCAATTCCATGCGTCCTTGATCAGTGAGTTGCACTTTCCTTTTTCTTCTCCATTACCGGAGAAATATTCGAATGCTACATAATGTTTTTGCAGATAATCACCAACTATAGCTGTCAAATCTCTCAATAGCCAGGCAAGGACGCGCGGCCCCAGGTGGATAAAATAGACTATTCAAATCCATCTCATGTGTCCTCTCAAAAAAACTCATGTAAGTCTCAGGTGCAAGGGTGGTGAGATCCTTTCGGTGCGGCTCAGTCTTGGGGCACAGCACATAGCGCGTGCGGGGGTGTCTCTAGCACCCGCCACGTGTCCCAGGCACAAAAAATTTCCGAAAAATTCAAAAAAAAATACTTACAAAATTCGAAAAATTGTAAAAAGTACTTTTTGTAAAAATACTTTTATTAAAAAGTATTTTTAAGTACTTAAAAAAATACTTTTTAATAAAAAAAGTATAAATAAAAAAATTAAATACTTACAAAAATACTTTTCATACTTAAAAAAGTACTTTTTACAATTTTTCAGATTTTGTAAGCATTTTTTTTGAATTTTTCGAAAATTTTTTGTGCCTTGGGGGGACACGTGGCGGGTGCTGGGGGCATCCCCGCACGCGCTATGTGCTGTGCACCCAGATCCTTTGACGTAACTTCCCGTCACTGACGCGTGGGCCCACACGCAGTGACTCACGTCAGAGGGAAGTTACATCAGAGGATTTGATTCCGGTGCAAGGTGGTAGATGTTGTCAACAAATTGTAGCTAATTCAGAGGAGCAAAGCAGGCAATCTTCAGTGAGAGGAAGTTTTTTATTGCCATTTTGAGGTCTATTCCTGTTATCTTGTATGCATGCTTTTCTGTGATGGTAGGCTAAACGAAGGCCTTTGTTGGAAAGCGTTTTACAGTTTAAATTAAATCCGCAAAAGCTTAAGCCCTTCTAGACTATCCGCCTACTTATGCTAAGATCATTCTCAGTGGAGAGTTTCATGACGTTATTTTCAAGACTGCCACATCATGTAAAATGAAATGAAACATGGATAAAACATCCATTCTCAATGCATAGTTTCATTCTATTGTTTCATAAACATTTAATTTCATGACTCATATAGAGTTGGTAATGTGCCAAGAGAGTTTTATCTAGATGAAACTCACTTCTTCTCTCTCTTCTTAAAAATGTTGCTATATTATCAAAAATATCTATGTGGCAGCCTATTAAATGCAGATAAAACTCCCACTAAGACTGGCCTAAGAAACTAATAAAACCCCTTCTCACCAGTTTATTTAGAGAATTTTTTTCTAGAAATGACACATGTGCAAGGGTCGATCGAGTGTTGTAGTAAATTGAGCTTTTTCAATGTGAGTATTTATTGTGTTTCACTGTTTCTTCTGGATGGACCACATGTATATTTCACATTATCACTGTTACTATTTACTACTACTATGGACCTGCAAATTTATATAGACCAAAAGGCCCATCGGTAATGGTGTTGCTACTTGCATTTGGCCTTTTTTATACTATAACTGTTAGCTATAATTTATTTGTCTACACTCTCCGTCTAAATTTATAGGACATATTTTTTTAATGATCTTGTCCATAAATATATGACGTATTTATGTTTTAATACAAAACTAGTACTATATTCCCTTTATATCTCCAATAAATATGTAGTTTTATTGACTATTCTTCGTATGCATGTATTGAATATACTACTTAGAGATAATAATTAGAGATAATCTAGTTATTTTTTCTATCTCTTTAGTTTATATGCTAATAAAAATATATTTTATAAATTTAAATGAAGGGAGCAATAAATAATGATCGCCGAAAGAATCCGAAGAAGAGCGGGTGCGCTTCCATGTATCGTGTGCAAGTAAAGCACTAAGTTTGGATAAAACGGTTTGGGGGGTTTGGAGCCGACGGTAGATGCGATATCACGTGTGACGTGAAATTGCATTTATGGTCTGCACCGTGTTTGTTCTATGTGGGTCATCCTCTTCGGATGAACAAGTTTTTAATTCGTTGAGGTTGCAATTCAAAACAGGAGCACGTTAAATGTGATATGTAGCAGCCAATTGTTGTACGATTCTAATGTGAGTGTGGTATAAACATTTGCATAGGCTAGGCTAAGAGGAACTGTTTAGTAACATAATAGCATAGATTTACTCTAGCAATTAAGTTGCCCATCTAAACTCCAAAGCTGGAGGTTAGAGTGGTGATCGGTTCGGCTTAAAAGCTTATGGCTGAAAATACTGTAGCTGGCTGAAAAAAGCATTGTAGCTGACAGAGGCTTATTTAGCATAATTAAATTTAAAAAAATTTAAAAATATAAAAAAATATGTTAGCCCATTACGTATAATACAAACAAATATGGGAAAAAAAGAACCGGCAAAAAAGCTCAACAAAAAAAATCAAAAATTCAGAAAAAGACGAAATTTATGAATAGTAAAAAATAAACCAGAAGCTGAAGCCGAATTGATCAGGGCAGATCACTATCCACCATGAAAGCAATTACAACTCTCCATCATCAATATCTATGCAAACGCCAGGAACTCATTTAATTTGTACCAGTTTGTACGTAACTCTTGGTGTTTCAGAGCGATTAAATTTGTTGTTTGCTTGCACTAGAACGATCCTTCATTATTAATTAATTGACTGTAAAATATAGAAACACTAAACAGGCATGGCAATGAAAATATGCGCATAGAATTTGAATTCACTCTAAATATACAAAGGTCATAAATATAAATTGACGGTTATTAACCAAAAAATGTGCTAAAATATTTTAATAAACCCAACTACTAATATGCTAAATTAAACTAGTAAAGTATGCACTGCGCAATTAATGTCATAAATAAGAAGAGTTCATGCATAACACATAGGGTCTGTTTGGTTTGGCTGTGGCTTATGGCTGAAATTTTTTAATTTTAGCTGTTTACGACAGAGATTACGGAGAGATAGATATTCGCTTGCGATTTTGGTTAATACAGATGTTAGACTTTTAACGTATACTACAATTAACTTATAGACCCCGTCTTTAGAAAATACCACATTTGAAAGTTAGGTACTATAGCAAAAATCAAAAGCCGCTAGCTTCGGTCGAAAAGAACAGGCATCTTTGCAATCCTCGTGGTAAACCTAGTTAGTTACCCAAAAAAATCTCAACACAACCAAACAGCTACAGTGCACCAACAAACCCTATATAACAGAGCCATCGGCATGGAATCATAGGTTACTCAGGACGAAAGCAAGAGAGAGCCTGGCACAAAACCGCTCAGCCAAGCTCAAACTGAGGCGGCGTTCACAGAGTCTACAGCCACAGAAGATACGCCGCTCATTCAAAATCTCGCCGCCTCCGCATCCAAATACCTCCTCCTCGACGATTCCGAAAGCATCCATCAATTCGCGTTGCCTCCCCGCCCTCGCCGCCGACCATCGCCATCCCGCAAGAGTCACCACCTTCCTTGTGGGCGTGCGTGTAAAATCTCCGTCTCGTCGCGTCCAACTCCCACCACCTTTCTTTCCTTCCTTGCCGCCTCCGCCTCCACGAAGCCGCCGCCGCCGCCATGGTACAAAGGAAGCAGGTGCGCAAGAAGCCCAGAGATTCCGTCGATCTTTCCAAGAACGGGTTACCGGCGGATCACGTGCGCCGTGGAGGCGATCCGGGAAGCAGGGGCAGCGGCGCCGCCATGGCCGGGACCGCGCTCCCCAACTACATGAGGGCGACGAGCAGCTCAGGCGCGAAGGCTGGCCGCGCGGTGGGGAGAGAGGAGACTCCCGCCGCGCCGCCGAAGTGGAAACCGGTGAGCGCAAAGGTGGTCTTCACTAAGAATCCGTACGTGAGCAGGGCCACGTGCTCCTCCACCATGAAGGGACCCGGCTTCCCCGCCGCGCTCGGCGCACCGGGGGCGACGGGACCGTCACCGCGCACGTCTGCCCGTACGCATACTGCTCCCTCAACGGCCACGTACACGCGTCCGTGGTTCCCCTGTGGAGCTTCTTGGCGTCGCGGAGGCGGCTGATCAAGACGCAGCAGAGCATGAAGCTGAAGGGCGTCTCCCCGTTCCGCAAGACCAACAACAGTGGAGGAGGCGGCGGCGGTTTCTTCGTCGAGATATATGCCGGCTCCGGCGTCACCGCCACCGGGCCAACTGTGAGCTCGGATGTGGGCGATGTTTCCGCCGAGGAGATGGACGCGATGGTCAGGCGGATGGAGTACGTCATGTTCGATCACCGGGGTTGCGGGGATGCAGAGGACAAGATGAAGGATTTGGATGTTTCGATGGACGGTTCTTGCGGATCCAGTGATGTGTGTTAGTAATCCTTGGACGTGTGTTAGTTATGCATGGTAGACTTGCACGTAGGTTCTATTTTTAGCTACTGCATGCGCACGAGCACCGTTTCGTTGTGGTCGCCGTGCGCGTAGGAGATCGTGGCGAGAATAGCTCGCGCACGACCCTGGAACGATTGGTCGTGGGCAACATTGTGGACGGGGGATGCACGCGTCCGTGGCGCGATGTGCGGCTAACCACCGGGAGTTTCTGCACTTTGTATTCAGTATATAAGGAGCAATAGACGATCTGAAAAGCAGCCGTTCCACTTGCTGCACAAAAGCTCTTCGTGTTGTAGTTCTTTTTTCTTGTACTCGCAGAGCCAAGTAGTCAGTCGAAGCCGACTTACGACCACACTCACCGTGGTCGTAAGGTGGTGGTCGTAAGTTCCTACGACCACGTCTACGACCACGACTACGACCACGACTACGACCACGTAGAAGCTACGATCACGTTGGAAGCTACGACCACGGTGGAGGCTACGACCACGTAGAAGCCTACGACCACGTTGAAGGCTACGACCACGTTAAAGGTGGTCGTAACGAGTTCGACCACGACTGGAGAACTCTAACAATTGGTATCAGAGCCTTGCGTGTACCTGGGAGGCCGTAAGCCTTCAAGCAGATCATGTCTTCGCGAGGCCGAACAAGCAAGGGTGACGACTCCGGCGGCAGTGGGAGCAAGACTCCACCGCGCCGTTCGCAATCTCGACGTCCGACTCGGTCGCCGCCACGCCGTGGCCGCACCCGTGGGCCGCGCGAGGCCGTCGTCGAGCGCGTCATCCGAGACTCGGGCGGCTCGGGTCATTGGCCGCAACTGACGAAGGCCAACTACAATGAGTGGTCACTGCTCATGAAGCTCAAGCTCCAAGCGCGTTACCTGTGGGACGTCATCGAGCACGGCGATGCTGACTTCCACGACGACCGCACCGCGCTGGAGGCCATCTGCAGCGGCGTCCCCTCCGAGCTCGTCTCCACCTTGGCGACCAAGCCGTCGGCCAAGGAGGCATGGGAGGCCATCAAGACGATGCGCATCGGCGACGATCGGGTGCGGAAGGCGACCGCGCAAAACCTCCGGGCCGAGTACGAGCAGATCGCTTTCCGCGATGGGGAGTCGGTCTAGGATTTCGCCCTGCGTTTGATGAACATCGTACAGCGGCTGGCGACGCTCGGCGACCCGGAGCCGGACCACAAGGTGGTAGCCAAGTACCTGCGCGTCGCCCGACTGAGGTACAAGCAACTCGTCGTTTCTATTGAAACCCTTCTTGACATCTCCACGCTCTCGCTCGAAGAGGTGACGGGGAGACTCAAGGCGGCCGACGACGATGGACCTGCGCCAGCACAGACCATCAGCGGCAAACTGCTGCTCACGGAGGAGCAGTGGATCGAGCGCTACAAGAAGCGGGACCAAGAGTCCAGCCGTGGCGGGTCGGGCTCGTGGCGCGGCAAGCGTCGCGGAAGAGGCCACGGTCGTGGCGCAGGCCGCAACGGTGACTCGCGAGCCGGCTCGAGCGCGAGCCGCGCCAGTTCGACGACTGTGCGCGTAAATCGCGGCAAGAAAGGCCACTGGGCAAAGGATTGCCGTGGGAAGAAGAAGGAGGAGCAGCTCATGTGGTCCAGGATGACGAGCCCACTCTTCTACTCGCCCTCGGTGCAGTACAGGAGGAAAGGATCAAACCTCAAGCACAGCCGTCGTCGATCACGGCAAACGTGGTCGTAAGAAGACCTACGACCACGACAAACGTGGTCGTAAGCTCTCACGACCAGTCGACCGCGTCACCGATCCACGACGATGGGCAACTCCACCTCGTCGAGGACAAAGTTTTCGCTGCCTTCGACGTGTCAGGTGATCGAGACTCGAAGCGATGGGTCCTGGACACCAGCGCATCCAACCACATGTCGGGATCCCGTGCGGCGTTCTCCAACCTCGACGCCAGCGTCACCGGGACGGTGCGGTTCGGCGACGGTTCCGTCGCCCACATCGAAGGGAGCGGCACCGTGTTGTTCTCGTGCAAGAACGGCGAGCACCGCGCTCTCGCTAACGTCTACTACCGGCCGCGCCTCACCGCCAACATCATCTCTGTTGGCCAGTTCGACGAGATCGGGTACCAGGTGCTGGTGGAGGACGGCGTGATGCGGATCCGCGACGAAGAGCGCCGCTTGCTCGCCAAGATACACCGCAATCCAGGCCGTCTATACGTGCTCGACATCAACATCGCGACGACCGCCTGCTGGCGGCGCGCGGCGACGAGGATGCTCGATCCGCACGCCGGCTTGGGCACCTCCATTTTGCCGCACTACGCAAGATGGGAAGAGAGGGCTGGTCCGAGGGCTACTCGCTCACTCAGTGGAGCGGTGTGCGAGCTCGCCTCGCCGGAAGCACCGCGGACCCCATTTCCCAGCAAGCACCGAGGCGGTCGCAGAAGCACTCCAATCGCTCCACGGGGACCTCTGCGCCCCATTTCGCCACCAACACCGAGCGGAACCGTACTTTCTCCCGCTTGTCGATGACTATTCTCGTTACATGTGGCTATCGCCTGCCCACAAGGACACGCGCGCGCGCGATCAAGCGAATTCAGCGGCGCAGAGCGCAAGAGCGAAGAAGCCGCTGGCCTTACGGACGGATCGCGGAGGAGAGTTCGCCGTGACAGACTTCGTCAAGTACTGTGCCGAGCTTGGTGTTCGGCGAGAGCTCACGGCGCCGTACTCGCCACAACAGAACGGCGTCGTGGAGCGCCGCAACCAATCTGTCGTGGGCACGGCGCGCAGCATGCTCAAGGCGAAGGGGCTCCCAGGCGTGTTCTGGGGGGAGGCCGTCACAACAGCGGTCTACCTCCTCAACCGCTCGTCGTCAAAGAGCACCGGCGGCAAGACGCCGTACGAGCTCTGGACTGGGAGCCCACCGGGGGTACATCACCTCCGGACGTTCGGGTGTGTCGCTCACGTCAAGGTGACCACGCCGAACTTGAAGAAACTCGATGATCGCAGCCGCCGGATGATCTTCGTCGGCTACGAGCCGGGATCCAAGGCATATCGGGTCTACGACCCGGCGACCCGGCGTGTCCACATCAGCCGCGATGTGGTGTTCGATGAGGCAGCGCAGTGGACTTGGACCGAGGGCCACGGCGACGAGGTAGAGGACTTCGTCGTCGAGGATTCCATCATGGGGCCGCACGGAGTGATCACCACCACTCCGACCACCGCACGTACATCGGCCGGGACTGCAGTCTCACCTTTGTCCTCACCAGCTTCATCCCAAGTCTCACCAGTGCACGACACTGGGAGCACGACGCCGAGTCCGCAGGCACACCAGGGTGACGCACCGATCGAGTTCGTCTCACCACCTGGAGTCGGTGCATACGAGATGCTGGACGCGGACCACGACGACGAAGCCCCGCTCCGATTCCGTGACATCGACAACGTGCTGGGGCCGGCTACGCCGCCCGGGCTCGCCGCACGGGAGCTGGAGGAGCAGCTGCTGCTGGCAAGTGACGCCGAACCAACGTCGTTTGCGGAGGCACAAGAGTATGAGAATTGGCGCCATGCGATGCTCGACGAGTTCACCTCGATCGAGGCCAACGGCACTGGGAACTTGTCGAGCCACCACCTCGACTACGCCCGATCGGCCTCAAGTGGGTCTACAAGACCAAGAGAGACGAGGCCGGGCTCGTCGCCAAGTACAAGGCTCGGCTCGTCGCGAAGAGGTACGTGCAATGCCAGGGGATCGACTACGACGAGGTCTTCGCTCCGGTGGCACGACTTGAGTCTGTGCGATTGCTGCTGGCCTACGCCGCAAGCGAGGGCTGGGCGGTGCACCACATGGACGTCAAGTCCGCGTTTCTCAACGGCGAGCTGCGGGAGGACGTCTATGTCGAGCAGCCCCCCGGGTTCGTGCTCAAAGGGCATGAGCACAAGGTACTTCACCTGATCAAGGCTCTCTATGGACTTCGCCAAGCCCCACGCGCCTGGTACTCCAAGCTGGACGCCTCGCTACTCAAGCTTGGGTTCGTGCGGAGTGCCTCCGAACACGCTGTGTACCTGCGCGGCCAGGACGCACGACGCCTCGTTGTGGGGGTCTACGTCGACGACCTGGTGATCACCGGCGGCACTCACCTCGACATTAACAAGTTCAAGCAGGAGATGAAGTCGACATTCCAGATGAGCGATCTGGGGTTGCTGAAGTACTACCTCGGGCTGGAGGTGGTGCAGTCAGAGGACGGGATCACCGTGAGCCAGAGAGCTTATGCGGCGAAGATCCTTGAGAGCGCCGGTCTGGTTGGTTGCAACACGAGCAACATCCCCATGGAGCCCCGATTGAAACTAAGTAAGTTGAGCTCTGCCCCTGCTGTCGATGCCACTCAATACAGGAGCATAGTGGGTTCTCTTCGTTACTTGGTGAATTCAAGGCCAGACTTGGCATTCTCGGTGGGCTACATCAGCCGGTTCATGGAGAACCCGACCACCGAGCACATGGCGATCGTGAAGAGAGTGCTCCGATACATTCTTTGGGACTCGCACTATGGTCATCAAGATAAGAGGAAGAAGGAGGCTCACTGGTGGCTATAACGACAAGTGACCTTGCGGTGACATTGATACGAGGAAGAGCACCTCCGGTGTCCTCTTCTTCCTCGGCAAACAACATCATCACTGGCAATCTCGAAGCGAAAGTTGTGGCTTTATCCTCGTGTGAAGTCGAGTACATCGCCGCAACGCAGCAGCAGCTTGCCGGGGTTTGGTTGGCGCGGCTCTTGCGAGCTCAAAGGCAAGAAGCGGGCGCCATCAACTTGAAGATCGATAACGATCCACCATCCATTTCAAGAAGAACCCCGTCTTCCATGATCGCAGCAAACATATTGATGTTAGATACCACTATATTCGTGAATGCATCGAGGAGGACAGGGTCAAGGTTGAGTCCGTTGGGACCGCTGAACAGTTGGCTGATATCTTGACAAAGGCCCTGGGACAAGAACGGTTCTGCGAACTTCGTTCAAAGATCGGGGTCGTTGATGTACAGCGCACACGCAAGGATTAGGAGGAGAATTTGTTAGTAATCCTTGGACGTGTGTTAGTTATGCATGGTAGACTTGCACGTAGGTTCTATTTTTAGCTACTGCATGCGCACGAGCACCGTTTCGTTGTGGTCGCCGGCGCGCAGAGGAGATCGTGGCGAGAATAGCTCGCGCACGACCGAACGATTGGTCGTGGGCAACATCGTGGACGTGGGGATGCACGCGTCCGTGGCGCGATGTGCGGCTAACCACCGGGAGTTCCTGCACTTTGTATTCAGTATATAAGGAGCAATAGACGATCTGAAAAGCAGTCGTTCCACTTGCTGCACAAAAGCTCTTCGTGCTGTAGTTCTTTTTTCTTGTACTCGCAGAGCCAAGTAGTCAGTCGAAGCCAACTTACGACCACACTCACCGTGGTCGTAAGTTCCTACGACCACGTCTACGACCACGACTACGACCACGACCACGACTACGACTACGACTACGACTACGACTACATCTACGACCACGTAGAAGCTACGACCACGTTGGAAGCTACGACCACGGTGGAGGCTACGACCACGTAGAAGCCTACGACCACGTTGAAGGCTACGACCACGTTAAAGGTGGTCGTAACGAGTTCGACCACGACTGGAGAACTCTAACAATGTGATCTCGGATGGTTTGGCCGAGTTGTTGGGGACGGCGAAGTCTCGCGACTGCAAAAAAGAGATTGATGAAGAGGAGGACACTTCGATGGATCAAGAAGCAGAAGACTTTGGTGCTTGCAAGTCAGACATTTCCGAAGAGCTGGATGCAAAAGATGAAGAAAACATTACTGAAGGTTAAGCTTCTGTTTCTGAAACTGTTTACTTCAAAGCTGTAGCGCATCCACATATTGAAATTCAGAAACAACTGTTCATGGATAATGAACAATATGCCAATTCTACAGATAATGGCGGTGATGCTTCGAAGGAATCCTCAATTGATGACATATCCAGCGCATTTGGTGGGATGGATTTCAAAGATGTAGGTTCTGATCCTATTGATGCAGCAACCTGTCAGAGAAACAAGTTCGTCACAGTTAGGAAGAGAACACCTGAGGAGGGGAAGCAAATGCGGCCTTTCAATCCCAGGGCTCCAAACTTTCTTCCAGTAGAACCTGATCCAGATGCTGAAAAGGTCGATCTCAGGCACCAGATGATGGGTGATCGAAAGAGTGCTGAGGAGTGGATGGTTGATTATGCACTTAGGAGGGCAGTGAAAGAATTAGCTCGTGCTCAGAAGAGGAAAGTGGAGATGATTGTACAGGCCTTTGAAACTGTTCTACCACCATTTCCCAATGAGAAGAAGTCTGGGCAACACGATGATGACAAGAAAAGCTTCACACATACAAGGCCTTGGCAAGCATGCAGCGGATAGCTTTTAGAGGTAAGAACAATACGGTAAAGGTTCTGACGGAATAAATCATGTGCATGTAGTCAGTTATCGCTTTCTTTCAGTTAGCTGCATGGGAGCATCTAGACTTAGGTTGTTACATTAGCTAAATACTCGCCGTTTTCGGTTGCACGTCGCCAGCTCTGAATAAGGATGCGTAAGAGTGGGGGAAGTGCCGTGAGAATAGCTCTGGCTGCCCGCGTCTTGTGGTCGATCGTGACCAGTTTTTGAGTTTGTAGTCTTGTAATCACAGCATGTACTCCATATATATTCAGCAATATATTGCATGAAAAGCTGCCACTTCTGCAGCACCAAAACCTGTGCAAACTTCCATTACTTCGCGTGAGTTCAGAGTGTCTGTTGCAGTGCTGAAGACTGAAGCGAGTCCGGCACGCAGAAGTCTGACGAGAATCCGGCAACAGCTGTTTTCTCTGAAGATAACCCGGCGCGTTGCAGTTTCCTCCAGCCGGCTGTATTTTCTGTCATTTGGTATCAGAGCCTCGTTAACACGACTCTGGCGATGTCGCAGCCGACGGGAGACCGGAGCAGGACCCCGCAGCGCCGATTTCGGGGACGCTCACCGACGCCGGTGGTTTATCGGCGCCAACGACAACGGGAGGTCGTTGTGCAGCGCACAGTGCGGGATGTCGGCGGATCTACGTCATTCCCGACCCTGACTCGCACGAACTACGCAGAATGGAGCTTGATGATGAAGGTGATGCTGCGAGCGCGTGGCCTCTGGAACGCCGTGCAGCACGGCGTTGACGACGAGCAGGAGGATCAGATGGCGATGGAGGCTATCCTGAAGGCCGTTCCGCACGAGATGATCCAGACTCTGGCGGTCAAGCCGAGTGCCAAGCACGCGTGGGATGCTGTCCGGGCGATGAGGATCGGCAGCGATCGCGCGCAGAAGGCGAAAGCGCAATCCTGCGCAAGGAGTACGAGGCGATTGCATTTCGCGACGGCGAGACCATAGATGATTTTGCGCTTCGCCTCACCAACGTGGTGACGAATCTTCGGGAGCTCGGCGACGACATCGACGAAACAAAGGTAGTGGAGAAATATCTTCGAGTTGTACCATCTAAATACTCGCAGATAGCGCTCTCCATCGAGACCTTGCTCGATCTCTCCACCATCACCGTTGAGGAAGTCACTGGGAGGTTGAAGGCTGTAGATGATCGTGAGCCAGACTCGGCGGCATCCGGCAGCCTCTACCTCACTGAAGACATGCTGGGAGAGGCGTTGGAGCGCCTCAAATTGCGACAGCATGGTGGCTCGTCCTCGAGACCGCACCAGGGCAACGGTGGAGGACGGCGTCGTGGCCATGGAGCCCGCAAGAAACAAGGAGGTGAATCGGGTGCGCCGGAGGGCAAAGGAGGCACTCGAGACCGCTCGGGCGACAAATGCAAGAACTGCGGTCGTCTTGGCCATTGGGCCAAAGACTGCAGACAACCCAAGAAGCTCCAGCTGCATCTCGCCCAGGAGGAAGGCAATGACGATGGGCCGGCATTACTGATGGCGGAGGTGTGCGCACTTGCATCCATCAGGCAGACTCCGGCCGCTCCGCTCCACTTCGAAGAACCTCGGGCGCAAGTTTGCCTGGGCGCTGAGGACGCCGACGAGCACCGAGAGGGCTGGTACCTCGACACGGGAGCCTCGAACCACATGACGGGGAAAAGGGAGGTCTTCGCCGAGCTCGACACCAGCGTTGTCGGCACCGTCAAGTTCGGTGATGGCTCCGCCGTGGAAATCCGTGGCTGTGGCACCGTCGTCTTTGCCGGCCGCAATGGAGAACATCGAGCGCTCACTGGCGTTTATTTCATCCCGAGGTTGAAGAACAGTATTGTGAGCATCGGTCAACTTGACGAAAACGGCTCACGTGTGTTGATTGAAGATGGTGTGCTACGCATCTGGGACCGGCAGCAGAAACTTCTGGCGAAGGTTGAGCGAGGCAAGAACCGGCTGTACATATTACATGTCAATATTGCACAGCCGGTCTGTCTTGCCGCTCGACGAGAAGACGCGGCCTGGCGTTGGCATGAGCGTTTTGGTCATGTCAGCTTCGAGGCACTCCGGCAACTGGCGCAAGGCAACATGGTGAGAGGGCTTCCCCAACTGGACCACGTTGATCAGTTATGTGATACCTGTGTCATCACCAAGCAGCGACGGACAAGCTTTCCGGCTCAGGCGAGGTACCGCGCTGATGATCTCCTTGAACTGGTTCATGGAGATCTCTGCGGACCGATTGCCCCAACGACTCCCAGCGGGAAGAGGTTTTTCCTTTTACTGGTGGACGACTGCAGTCGGTACATGTGGCTTACACTGCTCGCTGCAAAGAGTGACGCTGCCACTGCCATCAAACGGTTCCAGGCCAGCGTCGAGCGCGAGCGGGAAGCAGCTGCGCGTTCTCCGGACGGATAATGGCGGCGAATTCACCACGGTTGAGTTTGCAGCCTACTGCGCCGACCTTGGAGTCCGTCGTCATGTGTCTGCACCATACACACCGCAGCAAAACGGCGTTGTTGAACGACGCAATCAAACTGTGGTTGCGACGGCTCGAAGCTTGCTGAAACAGCGAGGAGTACCAGCGATGTTCTGGGGTGAAGCTGTGAGCACTGCCGTGTACCTGTTGAACCGCACACCAACAAAAAGCCTTGCCGGGAAGACACCGTTTGAAGCCTGGCACGGACGCAAACCAGCCGTGCACTTCCTGCGCACATTTGGGTGCGTGGTATACGTGAAGAATCTCCGGCCACACCTGAAGAAATTGGAGGACAGGAGCACTCCAATGGTCTTCATCGGGTATGAGGATGGCGCAAAAGCATACCGTGTGTACGATCCAAGGTCCAACCGAGTTCATGTTGCCAGGGACGTGGTATTTGACGAAGACGCAGCCTGGAGTTGGGAGCAAGCCGAGGATACCGATGCCGCAATGACAAGTGAGTTCATCGTTGAGTACACTGATGCACAGGAGCTTGTCCAGACTGCTCCAAACCAGGACGTTCAGACGTCCTCCGATTATGGTGAACCAGTGGAAATGCAAGGTGCCGGAGCCGGAGACGTGGAAGGGACAGGCTCACCTCAGGACGCTCCTACACCAGACAGCCACGCACAGGCAACACCGACAGCGACTGACTCCAGCAACCTTGATGCGGATCACGACGACGCACCACTTCGTCTTCGCTCCATTGGGGATGTCCTGGGCAATGATGGCCCGGTTCCAGGACTTGCTGTGCGGGAATTGGATGGCGGGAGCTGAACTTTGTCAGCAACGAAGAACCGCAGACATTTGCCGAAGCAAATCAAGAGCCTGTGTGGCGTGCCGCCATGCGAGAAGAGATGAAGGCCGTCGAGGAAAACGGCACCTGGGAGCTGACCGCATTGCCGGCAGGCCATCGCCCAATTGGTTTGAAATGGGTCTTCAAATTGAAGAAAGACGAGGCCGGCAAGGTGATCAGACATAAAGCTCGCCTGGTCGCCAAAGGATTCGTGCAACGCCAAGGTATCGACTTTGAGGAAGTTTTCGCTCCGGTGGCAAGGTTTGAGTCTGTCCGGCTGCTACTGGCATTGGCGGCGCAAGAAGGCTGGCCAGTCCATCACATGGACGTGAAATCGGCATTTCTCAATGGCGTCTTAGCAGAGGAAGTGTACGTCGTACAGCCGCCGGGATTCGTCGTCGCCGGACAAGAGGAGAAAGTTCTGCGCTTGAGAAAGGCGCTCTACGGCCTCCGTCAGGCACCGCGCGCATGGTACGCGAAGCTGGACGCTACCCTGAAGCAGCTCGGGTTCGAGCAGTGCGCGCACGAACCGGCGGTCTATGGCCGAGGACACGGGGGCGTGCGTCTGCTCGTCGGAGTATATGTGGACGACTTGGTGATCACCGGTGCAAATCAAGCCGAGCTCGACGCCTTCAAGAAGCAGATGCGTCAGCACTTCAAGATGAGTGATCTCGGACTCCTCTCCTTCTATCTCGGCATTGAAGTTCACCAGGAAGCACAGGGATAACGCTGGGGCAAGGACATTACGCTCAGCAGATTCTTGAAGCGGCCGGGATGCGCGACTGCAATCCATGCCATACGCCTATGGAGGAACGGCTGAAGCTGAGCCGAGATAGTAAAGCACCGCCAGTCGACGCCACCGAATATCGCAGGATCGTTGGAAGCCTCAGGTATCTCGTCCACACCAGACCTGATTTGGCGTTTGCAGTCGGGTTCGTCAGTCGCTTCATGGAGCATCCAACCGAAGAACACATGTCTGCTGTGAAACGAGTCCTCCGCTACCTGGCAGGAACAATTAATCTTGGCTGCAGGTACGTGAGAGGTGCACAGGAACGCCGGTTGGTAGGTTTCAGTGACAGTGATCACGCCGGCGACGTCGACACACGGAAGAGCACGACGGGTGTTCTGTTCTTTCTCGGAGACAATCTGATCACTTGGCAATCCCTCAAGCAAAGAGTGATAGCATTGTCCTCCTGTGAAGCAGAATATGTCGCTGCAACCACTGCTGCAACTCAGGGTATTTGGTTGGCCCGTTTACTCAGTGATCTCGAGGGAAAGCGTCCGGATGCCTTCAAGCTTTGGGTGGACAGCAAGTCAGCACTTGCGCTCAGTAAGAATCCCGTTTTCCATGACAAAAGCAAGCATATTCATCTGCGCTACCACTTCATCAGAGACTGCTTGGAAAACAGGAGCATGGTTGCTGATCATATCAGCACCAAAGATCAACTCGCGGACATGTTGACAAAGGCATTAGGGCGAGTGAGATTTCAGGAGCTGAGAGCAAAGATTGGAATGGTGGACGTCAAAATCGCTGCACAAGATTTAGGGGGCGAATTGACGGAATAAATCATGTGCATGTAGTCAGTTATCGCTTTCTTTCAGTTAGCTGCATGGGAGCATCTAGACTTAGGTTGTTACATTAGCTAAATACTCGCCGTTTTCGGTTGCACGTCGCCAGCTCTGAATAAGGATGCGTAAGAGTGGGGGAAGTGCCGTGAGAATAGCTCTGGCTGCCCGCGTCTTGTGGTCGATCGTGACCAGTTTTTGAGTTTGTAGTCTTGTAATCACAGCATGTACTCCATATATATTCAGCAATATATTGCATGAAAAGCTGCCACTTCTGCAGCACCAAAACCTGTGCAAACTTCCATTACTTCGCGTGAGTTCAGAGTGTCTGTTGCAGTGCTGAAGACTGAAGCGAGTCCGGCACGCAGAAGTCTGACGAGAATCCGGCAACAGCTGTTTTCTCTGAAGATAACCCGGCGCGTTGCAGTTTCCTCCAGCCGGCTGTATTTTCTGTCAGGTTCTTCTAGTAGTAGAATTGAGCGGTACAAAATTTTCGTGTATTGTTGATTCAACTTATGTTGCGTTATTGTCTCTTTTGCAGTTTGGGTTAGCTGGAACTAATCGTGATATCAAGGTTCTAACTCAGCGGTCACTGCAATATTAGTGACAAGAGACCTGCTCAACGAGGAGAGAGCTGCTTACTATCACTGAGATCTCTATCCGGTAGTTATCTAGCTGAGCTGCATCGAACTCACTGAGCTGATTAGTGTAGTGCCGTAGTGCATGTACATAAGTCTCGCGTGCTCATGTGGATATTTTAGTGATGAGTGAGACTTGCAAACTGGCAGGAGTGTTCGAGATGTATTCCTTGGACAAAGATCAATAAAACTCTTATTGACATCATTTATTTCCTGATAAAAAGGTGATCATATAACAAGAGCGTATCTTGATAATCATGTGTGAGCTATTGTTCATCTGTTCAATTTCTCTCATCTTCTGTAATCAGCAAAGGAAAGTCCATTTCTTTCTCCATCTTATTCATGTAATGTTCCTTTTTAATTTCTTTGTCCATCTGATTCATGTAAGTGTCCAATATCCTGCCCTATTTCCAATATGTTCAGTGGTAACATGAAGCAGTTGCAATCTACTTTCACTGACAATAAACAAGTCGAACTCAAGTGTTGCTTTCTGAATACCACTAGGAACTATAACAGGGTGATGCGTCTGAAGTAAGTTGGACAATAAATTAACCAATGCAACTAACTGTTGACTGCTGAGACTAGTCTACTTTTACGCGGGTTCTTTTGGGCTCTAGCTTATGGCTTTTAAATTCTACCGGTTCGCGAGAGAGATTACGAAGAGAGATTCAGTCGTATGCGATTTTGGTCGAAACAGCTACAGTTGGTACAGTGTCTATACAATCGATTTATAGACCCCGCCTTGAAAAGACGAACCGTTTGAAGAGTGTCGTGAGGGCATTTTGTAGCCACAGAACATGATCTAGAAATAAAAGTTCAGATCCGTTCCAGAGAAGTTAGTCGGCGTTGGTGGTGTTGTTTTCTAGGCGTCGATTTTGACTCTTCTCGTTACGAGCTGAGTAGTTCGTGGCGAGATAGAGTTTCTTCATCAACTTAATGTCCTCGATCGGTTGTTGGTACAACCAGTCGATTGTTGACAACAGCAACGGTGACGTAGCGTTTGAGCGAAGGAAGATTACGACTACATGCAAAGGAGGTCAAACTAGCGGTTGGAACCTTCATCAAACATGTGCAGAGCGGTTGAGCGAGAGGTCGAGCAAGCGAGCTGTCAAAATCTTCATCGAGCACTAAGAGATTCGAAAAAGTGGGTGCAATCATTCACCCACTCTAATTGCCATCGTCAATCCTACACAACCCTACAACATCCATGTCACACAGAGGAAGCCCAGGGCTTACAAACAACAAAAAAACAAGCAACCACCCTAAAGATCAAACCAGCTACTCTGCACATGCCTGAAAGATCTCACTTGCCACCTCCTCGAGAAGTATGGCCTCACACTATAGCGCTTCTATGTCGCCCTTTTTTCTCGGCAATATGGCCGAGAATTTTAACCAATGACATATCAACATACCAACCTAGATAGGATCTAAAGGCATTTTATTCTGGAAGCAAGCCTTATTGCGAAACTTCCAAATTGTCCACATAATTGCAGCAATTCCCACCATAACCAAGTTTCTTACTTTGACACCGAACTTTTCCAGCCACACATTAAACAAGTCTGAAATGTTTAAAGCACATTGTCAAAACCAAATGCTCACATATTGTGGTAGAGGATAGCAGGCCAGGGAGGCTCAAGATCGCCCTCCGGATGGAGGCTCTGACCTTTAACCAACTGGTTGAGGAATTTTTTTGTTTATTGATTAATTTCACAAAGGAACATCCATAGCCTTTATATATTAGGCACCTAGATTTATGAAAGGAAAGACATATCATATTTAGGAAAGTAAATAGCAACACTATCTTAACAATAATATCCTAGAGAAGAAAACTACTTAAGAAGCTTATCTCCTTCCAAACCGAAAGCATCTGTTGCGGATTATATTGTCGTTGCCGATCCTATTGCCGATCTAATTTCCTATGTTCTCAATCTGACAATGTTGTTGCCGCTTGTTGCCGTGTATCCAAGACACCCTCGTCGATGGTAAGTCTTGCCAATAAATGCATCCACAACACTACCACCCTCTCTACGAAATAGCTCGTCCTTGAGCTGGACATACGGATGATTTTGCTTGAACTCGTCAAGATTTGTCCAAGTAGCATTGGCGAAAGAAGAGCCCACCCATTGGACCAATAACTCCCAAGTGCCTCAGTTGAGTCATGCACGTAAAATCTTGTCAAGAGTAGGAATTACATAGCCATGAGTAATGACTGGTAGCAAAGGGAATGTCAGCCGAAGGAGTGTCGATGAACTTCTTAAGAAATACGATGTGGAAAACATTGTGAATGCAAGCCTTCGATGGTAATTGCAGCTAATATGAAACGTCACCAATACGAGCCAACACCTAGAATGGTCCATAGAAGTAGGGCGCCAACTTGGAATGAGCACTATCCATGAAAAAGGATGCAATGCAGTGATGAAGGCGTGGGATGGGGAAATCTGAGGTCTCGACGGTAGAGAATGTCACGAGGTGGTCAGACTCACGCTGGAGCATGTGGAGATCAAAGGAGGAGGATGCGTGAAGAAGCTACAGGAGGTGCGGTCCTGGAGGCTTCGACACATGAGGATGATGCGTGGAGAAGCTACGGGAGGTGTAGTCCTGGAGATTTTGACATGTGAGGATGGTCTGTGGAGAGGCTACAAGAGGTGCGGTCCCGGAGGCTTCATCACGTGGTAAATTGGGAAAAGTTATGAAAGGAGTCTGTAACTTGAAAGGTTTAGAGATATTGAAAAACATGTGTTTGGATGGATTTTGGGTCACTTGATTTGCGGAATCGAATAGGATTCATGTCCAAGTTGATGAGAACACGGTTTAGAGCTCTAGCATATAAAAGGAGGGAGGTTAGGAGTTAAACTACGGCTTTTGCTGGGCTTTGGATAGAAAACTTTTATACTAGGGTTTGAAGGGTGCTGTGAGGGCACTTTGTAGCCACAGAACATGATCCATAAATAAAAGTTCAAATCTGTTCCAGGGAAGTTAGTCGACGTTGGCGGCGTTGTTTTCTGGGTGTCAATTTTGACTCGTTCTTGTTATGAGCTGAATAGTTCATGGCAAGATAGAGTTTCTTCCTCAACTTCACTTTTCTCGATCAGTTGTTGGTACAACCACTTGATCGTTGACAGCAGCAACGATGTCGAAGCGTTCAAGTGAAGGAAGATTATGATTACATGCAAAGGAGGTCAAACTAGCAGTCAGAACCTTCATCGAGCATGTACAGAGCAGTT
This sequence comes from Dendrocalamus sinicus, assembly GCA_036346575.1. Lineage (NCBI taxonomy): Eukaryota > Viridiplantae > Streptophyta > Magnoliopsida > Poales > Poaceae > Dendrocalamus > Dendrocalamus sinicus. Next base: position 61,961,111 of record CM070641.1, read on the forward strand.
GAACTAACGGTTGAGCAAGGAGCGGTCGAAATCTTTATCGAGCACTAAGAGATTCGAAAAAGCAGGTACAATCATTCACCCCCTTCTGATTACCATCGTCGATCCTGCAAATGATATCAGAGCGAGGATGCAATAGCATTAGATTAGGATCGGTTCTCAGGTAAGCCACTATTTTTCGATGGATCAGACTATCTTTATTAGAAAATACGCATGATGGTTTATCTACAAACACAATATAATGCTATTTGGCAAAAAAAAGTTGAAAATTCATATATTGTACCTCTTGATGTTACTATTGAAAATGTTGCTGATATTGAAGCAAATGCTAATGCTAAAAATATTTTGTTGCAAAGTCTAAGTAGAAACGAGTTTGTCAAAATTGCTTATATTAAATCTGGGCCTAAATGAATGGAGAATAAGTCAAGAAGTACTAGCCATTTGTTGCAAGCTATCATCCTGTTATCCTTGCCCCTTCATTCAGAACAAACCACACACGAACGGTTTAAATTCAGAATTCCGAGTTTTCTTTATACCTAGAGACAGATGTTTCTCATCTAGGAAACAAAACATATTGTTGTGGTAGTGCTATGAATCGGCAACAATAACAAGAAAGAAAAGGGGAAGGAATTGGGTAGATTTAGACAGGTGAGGTGAGGGAAGTGTAGAGCACACAAAAGTATAATAAAATCCTAAAATCAGCAGTTGAGCAGTAGTGAAATGTAGGAAAAAGAAGGTCATAATTCGTGAAACAAATATAAGTGCTAAGAAACCTTGAAATCATGCTTACACAGGCAGTAAAAATCCTGCCTCTTAGCAATACAATGATATCAGGTTATATCTCAATTCTCAAACAGGGTTATGAAGGAAAATGTCTGCTTCTTAGTTATGCAATATCAGGTTATATCTCAAATTTTCCTTTTACTGTGCTTTATGTTGTATATACATGTTGAAACATCAGATATTCACACGTACATTTACATGGTATCATGTATACAATGTACATAGGCAGTAAAAAACTGTATGAGGGGCAAATGAAACAGCCTTGTAAGTATTGCATGTTGGGGTGGTTTTATTGTGTTGAGTCGCACTGATTCTGCTTTTTGTTTGGATACTCCCTTGGTCCAAAAATGGTTGACCCAATCCTCACATTTGTGCTGCCCATCTCTATCTGTGTAAAGCCAACAAAACAGTAGATATCAGAATTGCTGCACTAAAGGATTAATGGAGCTCTAGGAATTCTGTCACGTCTGCACCTAATTTTGTGGTTTTGATTTTCTGTTCTCCTGTAGGCAGGAATAACACATATTTCTTACCGCATGCTCAAAGTCGCCAGACATTCCCATGGAGAGTTCGAACTGTTCTGTCGGTATCCCAAGGGCCTTGCAAACTTCAAGCTTACAATTTACCAGGGCCTGTATTCAGATCACACAAATCAGCATTCAGCAGCTTATGAAAGTCAACAAAGAGCATGCATTTGTGATAATCTGATACTGGAAATCCACCTTAAAATTTTCTGGTGTTGAGGAGTAGTCTTTCATTCCTATTGTCATGAGACCTGAAAATACTAGGTGTGGGCATGCTAGTTTCACATGCTTAGCAAGCTCGGTGCATTTGGAGGGATCGATACCAGATTTTGCTGAATCAATGAAAGTATTTCATTAGTGAATTCATTGTTGCCAAGAAAGTCGGCTATAATATGATCACATGAAGGAAAGACCAATGTCAATATCACAGCAGGACAGTGACTTGAATTTGGCCGAAGATTCAACTATACTTTAGCTATGGCTTCTGAAGTAATGATCTGAATATAATGATATTAGGGTAGTTTGAAGATTGTTCATAAATGCAATTACTTGATGACTGCTTGAAGTATGTGGAAAGATATGCCCTATAAGTAAAATTAAACTATTAGATCAAGGTAAATGAGAAATGAGATTCCATACATCTTCAAAGGAATGGATATTCATCCAGATTTCTAGAGACAAATTTTTTTTCTGTACTCACATTCTTCTCCACTAGTGTTTACTTGCACCAAAACTTTCAAAGGCTCCCTTCCCAAGCTATCGACAGCACGATCAAGGTGATTAGCAATCTGAAAGTATGTCGACATTATGTGTCAATTGACATATCCAAATTCCATACTCATGGGGAACAGATAGGGATCCGATTTATATAACAAATATGAGTAATTAGAAGCATCGACTTTTAGAAGTAGTGGGTGTTTGTTGCTAGTTGCTTACCTTTTCATTATCTACACCCTCAACCATGTCAATATTTGGAACAGAAGCTGCAAAATGACAGGAGGTATTAAGACCGAGCAATACAGCGTCTGTAATGGTTAGTTGCTTAATAACATCAACCCTAGGTATGTGTTGACGGTTAATGGATTATAACTCTTTATGTCCAGGATAAATGATGCTTTTGAAAAATGCATCGACTAAAGAACGAACAGCTGCTAAAACATTATCATGACTCATGAGAGGAATATTTGAAATACATTGATATATTTGGCACTTGGTGAGCAGCAATATACCATCACAAATAATTCATTACAAGGTAAAGCAATCTATCATGACTTAAATAGTTCTCTAACTATATATTTGCTCCTCTCCTTTTAAGGGGGAAAAGGACAAGTTATCCATGTGAGACGTGGTGTCCAGCAGAGAACTAATCATTCGCCAACAATCTTCTACACGAACCAATGAGGCATTATGGGGAACTAGAGAAGGCACAATTTAACCATACCTAATAGTGATTTCACTTTGTTACTCTGCAAGTGCCCAATGAAATGCCACCGGATATCTTCCGGAAGCTGCAAAAACGGCAGAAGCAATCAGCCAACATCATATCTATACGATGGGTTGCAGGATATACAGATCGAATTCGAGCCACCCAATCCGAACCTGCGGTGCCTTGGTGACGAACTCCTGGACGTAGTTCTCGCCGAAGCAGCGGTGCCCCGCGTCGTAGAGCTGCCGCAGCATCGACACCGGCTTGGTCTTCCCCACCGCCACCACACGCACCGCCTCCGGCGCCCGCCCCGCCCGCTCCGCCGCCCTCCCCACCCGCGACAGCACCGTCCGAAGCGCCGTTGCGGCCGACACGGCCACCCCCTCCGCCGTAGGCGCTGCCATCCGTCCCCCACCTCTCCTTTTCCTCCTCCAGCGTCCGCTCCTTGTGTGGTTGGCTGCCTGCCTGCCTGCCTCTGCCCCCACAGAAGTCGGTGTGCCCCCACGCGCGCCAACGGCCCAGGCCGAGCCACATCGTGACACGGGCCGGGCCGAAATGGATATTCGTCTCACATACACCGGCCCGGAGTGGTAAATCGATGGGCCGAGCACATTGTTTGGGTCGGGCTGTAACGGTGTGGTCGTAGGAATGGCCGCGCGTCGCCATTTGCGGCTCGAGCCAGACGTGTCGAGCTCTGGCTACGCCACGTTTCGCTCCCCACTCCGCCTCTGGCCACCACGCAGCTACGCCGGTAGTGGCGCTGAAGTGCGGCGTGGTTTCGAATCGCCGGTTTGGGTCGCAGGCATGGACGCGGAGGGGTTGCTGGAGTCGGCGGCGAACAACCTGGGCCTGGCGTTGGTGGTGCTCTCGCTCTTCTCCGTTTTCAAGGAGCAGCCCGGCAACGCGCCCGTTTACCTGCCGCGGCGGATGGCGCCGGTGGTGGCTTGTTGCCGCTCGGCCACGGGCGGTTGACCCCGTCATTCCGGTGGATCGGCGCGGCGCTCCGGCTCTCCAAGGACGATGTGCTGCGAGGCCACGGCCTCGACGCGCTCGTCGTCCTCCGCAAGTGTTTCAGTGTTTGCTCAATTGTTGGACTATTGATCCTTGCACCAACAGATTATACCAGTGAACGTCCAACCGACATCACAAGGTCAAATTCAATGGAACTTTTCACGATATCCAACGTGACAAGGGGCTCTTACAGGTTTACTCTAGTCTGATTTTTTTGTTTGGTTTTCACCTTCAAGTATTATTATTACTACTACTATAAAAGAACGAGTTAGTGGTTGTACGTTCATTCTCTTTCAACCGTTTTATTCTCTCAACTTCTCATCATTCTCCATTTTCTAACTGATCAGAGCAACTCTCTTCTATAGCACGATTCGCTATACATTCAATGAGTTCTGTTGCAACGCACGGGTGCATAACTAGTAATAATAAAAATATAAGTTGGTGGTCGTCGGTCCGTTCTCTCTTCTCTCTTCTCAGTCGTCCGATCAAAGATTAGCCGTCCAGATTCATATGCACGTGGTTCTTCCGCTCCTCGTAGAAAAGGTCGGGCCCATGCTCCTCCTCTTCTCTTTCCCCACATCCTCCGCCTCCCACAACCACTCCACCTCCCGCAACTACCGCCTCCTTCTCTCCCCCGAACCCTCGTGCCGCGCCTCCTCCTCCTCAGCGTCGCCACCAATTCCTTCCCCATATGACAACATCTGGATGCAGTCCCCCAACTTCCCCCAGCAGCGTCGCATCCCCTCGTCACCGCCTCCCCAACACATTTGCCCGCCGCCTTCTCTCCCCATTTGCTCGCCGCCGCCGTCTCCCCACCACCACCTCCTACAACCGCCGCCTCCTTCTCCCCCGAACCCTCGTGCCGCGCCTCCTCCTCCTCCTCGGCGCTATGGTCGAAGGGGGTCGTAGTCGAAGGAGGAACTGGTCAACGTCAAAGGATCGTGGTCGAAGGGAACAGTGGTCAAAGGGGGCAGTGGTCGAAGTCAAAGGGGGTAGTGGTCAAAATTGGGGCCGCGGTCGAAGTCGGGGCCAAGCAGGCTGGCATCGATAGTCAGGCGACAGGGCACAAGCGCACCGGAGGCCTGCCAACGTACGACCACAAGCGATGGTCGACCGCTAGGGGTGCAAGTGGGTTGGGTTAATCCCGACCGATCCGGTACCGGATTCGGGAAGGGAATTTGGTATCCGGTCGGATTCGGATTCGGATAATTCATGTCGAATTCGGATTCGAATTCGGGAAAGTTGTTATCCGACCGAATAGTATCGGTATTCAGATACCAGATAATTATCCGGTCGGATATTCGATCGGATATCTGGTAAGAGCTAATAATTCACCTTTTATTTTGCTAGTATTTGTTTTTTTGTCATGTTGGTTGGTTGAGGTGTGCAGTGTATAAAAAGTTTTACTGGATCGTGCAAGTTTAAGTTCTCTAAAAGAAATATGACATTCAGTTGTGGCAACTATAAATATACAAATACTAAAATAGTGTTTTATTTCTAATTTTGCTGCTTGTGCAATTGGAATCCTAAATTTGCTCATTAAGATCACTCTTCCTAAGTAATGGAATGAAAAGCATGTAATCAGAGTATTATTAAACGATGAACTTTGGCATGCTTTAGTAAATGAACAAGTAAATTTCTCAAAAGTCTATTATCCCCAATTGTCTACTGTCTCTACCTTAATTTAGTAAAATTTCTTTAGCCTAGAAAAAGAAAATGTTGTCCGTCAAGAATCAAGATTCATCTTGAAACGCCACACCTCAATGGGCAATTTTGGGAGAAACGCCACACCATCTTCGGCTGATGAATTATAATCACTATTATGTACTTATGTCTAACAGTTTAAGGCTTGAAGTGATGGTGGTATGGTTTAGCATATGTTCCTTTCCACATGCACGTACTATCCGTCTACATTATCCATTTTCGATCCGAAACTGTCAAGTATTCATTCCGACGGCACCGTATTCGAAATTCCGAATTCGTATTCGTATCCGGTTTTACCGTATCCGACCCCGAATCCGAGAAAAAAATATGGGTTAGGATACAGTATGAGCAATATCCGTCCGAATCCGACCCAATTGCACCCCTATCGACCACTCCCAATCTACGATCACGTGCGATAGTCGACGGCTTCTAACTTACGACCACGTGGTGTGATCGACGGCTTCTAATTTACGACCATGAGCACCGGTCGATGTGTTTCGACTTACGACCACGAGGTGTGGTCGATGTCTTCCAACTTACGACTACAAGCGCTAGTTGATGTGTTCCGACTTACGACCACAAGGTATCATCGATGGCTTCCGACTTACGACCACGAATGATGGTCGTCGGCTTCCGATGTACGACCACGAGCCATTGTCAAAGGCTTCCGATTTAGAACCACAATCGACCATCGACCGCTGCCAACTTACGATCACCAGCGATGGTCGACAGCTCCCGACCTACGATCACGCGCGATGGTCAACGGCTTCCGACTTACGACGACAAGGTGTGCTCGAGGGCTCCCGACCTACGACCACGAGGTGTGGTCGATGTCTTCCGACTTATGACCACGAGGTGTGATCGACGGCTTCCAACTTACTTGAGACTTACTTGATGGATTTAAAAACTTTTAAAACATGTTTGTATGCATATTCTAAAAACTTTTACCACTCGTGAGTTTTAAAACATGTAGTATGATAAATTTTAAAAATTCGTAGCAACGCACAGACATTCAACTAGTTCACTAGAATATTCAAGTGAATCATGGTGCAAAGCATATGACCCTGTTCTTTTTCAGTTTTTGGCTTCTGTTTTTGGTTTTTCTACAGTGACTAGCTTTTAAACGAAGTGTCTTTTCAAGATAGGTCTACTAGTTAATTGTAGTACATACTGTACAGACTTTATTTATATCGACAAAAATGCACGTGAGTTTCTGTTACTCTGTAATCTCTCACACGAACAACCCAAAAACCACAAGCCGCAACCAAAAACCATAAGCCTCAGCCAAAAAACAGGCCCTATATCCACACGGGCGACCCAAAACAAAAATTATGGAGTTCATTGTTTCACCATTTACATAGGGTATGTTCTTTTTGCTTTTTGGTTTCTGCTTTTTACTTCTCCAGAAGCCAAAAAAGCCAAACATCAAAATGGAACAGCATCTTCAAGTAGATTCTCTAAACAGCTTCCTAAGCATAAAACCCTATGTGCTATCTGTGTCGACGTCTTCGTTGTCTGCTGTCATATCGAAAAGCACAAACAAAAGCTACCAGTCGAAAGCGCAAGTGAATGGATGTATGGCGCATTTCTTGAATGAAATGAATTTCTTTTGTAGAATGAAATGGGATGAATGGATGATTATGTTTGTATTAAGCAATTAAGTATGGATTGTGGTTGAATGAAATGAACGGAATGGATGGTTGTGTTTGAATTAATCCCTTTGCTGATGATTGTATTTGAATGGACTATTGTGTTCGAATTAACCCTTTATTGGTGATTGTATTTGAATGAAATGCTTGCAAATGGTTCAGTGCAAGTTTGATTTTGAATGTTAGCAACTACTATCACGCACAGGTTTAGTGGTGTGACACTATGGTACTGTCATGCCAGGGGAACTGGCGTGATCGAACTTGGCACCAGATGAGGATTGCAACCCCACTGGAACGGCAGCATACCTGGTGTGGTAGCATGGTTAGGCCACGACAGAGGAACTGGCATGACAAATCAGTACTGTCACGTTGGGACGAATGGCGTGACAGGACTTAGCACCAAAGCCCAACGGTGTTTTTGCAACCCCACTTGAACAACAACACACGTGGCATAGCAGCACAGTTAGGCCACTCCAGGGGAACTGGCGTGATAAAGCTTTACTATCACGCCAAGCTGAATGGATATATACGCTGAAGTGTTAAAGGTTATCAATCCACAAAAAGATTATCAGTTCGTATAAGTATTTACTCTCAGTTAAAATGATGGTGTTATATTTTGTTCACTGATAGATTATTTATTTGTAAGTTATGGATTGTTAAATGTTACATGTACATGGTGTTATATATTGCTGTAACTTCAATTGTATTTTATCATTCAAAAGGAAGTCCCTTCGTTACCATTTTACCATCAAATCCATAAATCAAGTCCGAACTAAATTCAACCATTACCTCGGTTTACAATTTACAAATCAACTGTAATCACACATGCAAAAACGAAACACGGTAGGCCTTGTCACGCCACATATCAAGGCGTGACAAGGCAGAATTGTCACGCTATGGGATCTAGCGTGACTACTGCCATGCAAGCCTCCACGTTGGCACAGCAGGTGGACGATGGCTTGCGTGATATGTTTTTTCACGCCGTAGTATGTGGTGTGACAGTACGGTTTAGTCACGCTACGGGTGGTGGTGTAGTCAAAGTGGTTAGAATTAGGAATAAAGTTAGCGAGAGGTTAACATTAAAATATTTTTTAAAAGAATTTAAATAATAAAAAATTCTGATACATGTAGCCACCCATCGGATTTCAACATTTCCGTCATATTCAGCCTTGAGCATTGTCAAGGTCTGGTGTCGTCCTCTAATGTGAAAGTCATCTGCAACGATGTTTCTCAAGAGAATATCTCTATGCCAACCCACAAATGCCTTGGGATATTATCGTCTGCTCATCGCTTTAATGGAAATACACTGGATCACAAATACCAAAATCTTGATATAGCGTGCCATCTCTAATGAGCAAATTTCTCGCTGCACTGTACTGTTGCATCAGACGGCCGTCCTATGCTACACTACACTCTAAGCAGCGATAAATTCACCTCAGGCTCCTCTCCTCGCTTCTCTGCCGCCGCGCTGTCTCGCCCCACAAAGCCCGCCCAAAACCCTAGCCATGGACGCCGCCGCCCTGGAATCCCTCATCCTTGACCTCCACGCGATCGAGGCCGTTAAGCTCGGCTCCTTCGTGCTCAAGTCCGGCATCACCTCCCCCATCTACCTCGACCTCCGTGCGCTCGTCTCCCACCCGCGCCTCCTCTCTTCCATCGCCTCGCTCCTCCACGCCCTCCCCGCCACCCGCCCCTACGACCTCCTCTGCGGCGTCCCCTACACGGCGCTTCCCATCGCCGCCGTCCTCTCCGTCGACCGCTCCGTCCCCATGCTCCTCCGCCGCAAGGAGGTCAAATCCCACGGCACCGCCAAGTCCATCGAGGGCTCGTTCCTCCCCGGCGACACCGTCCTCATCATCGAGGACCTCGTCACCAGCGGCGCATCCGTGCTCGAGACCGCGGCGCCGCTCCGCGCCCAGGGGCTCGTGGTCGCCGACGCCGTCGTGGTGGTCGACCGCGAGCAGGGCGGGCGGGAGAACCTCGCCGCCAATGGGATCACGCTGCACTCGCTCATGACCCTCACGGAGGTTCTCGCCGTGCTGCTGAAGCACGGGAAGGTGAGTGAGGAGAAGGCGGAGGAGGTGAGGAGGTTCCTTGACGCCAACAGGCGGGTCACGGTGCCGGGGGTGGCAGTTAAACCGAAGGCGGTTCGGAAGGCGTTTGCTGAGAGGGCGGGATTGGCCACGAACCCGATGGGGAGGAAGCTCTTCGAGGTGATGGAGGCGAAGCAAAGCAACTTGTGCGTTGCTGCGGATGTTGGGACAGCAAAGGAGCTCCTTGAGCTCGCCGAGAAGGTACAACCGAACAATTTATAATTTTTGTTGTTTGTTGGTTGTCCGATTAGTTAGACTTAAAGCACTTCAACGCCAATAAGTCAAATTTCTCCTTTAGGATGGCGTAGGAATGACCAGTTCTGCAATTAGCGAGTATTAAGATGGAATTTTGTGTAGGTCAGCGTCAGTCCCTGAGCTAGGTAAGTAGCAGATTTGGGGCTGTGCGAATACCACCGTTTATTTGGCATTCGTTTTTTGCTTTATGATCTGTGTGCAAAACTGCAGTCCTTGAAAAGCGAATGCATTGACTTGACGTGCGAGTGGTGACACCATCACGATTTTTCCATTTTCTTATGATATTTCAGCACTTGGATGTGGCTGTATCTCTTTCACATGTAGTGTTGCGAATAAAGCATTCTGATACGGTCATTGTCTAGGTGCAGTTTCTTCATTAAGGTGGTAATAGTATGTACCTTTTCCTTATATTGCCGAGCCCCCCCCCCCCCCTGTTTGCCTGGCCTTTCTATTTGCTAAGAGCAAAGTCACTGCTCTTTTGGTGTTCATTTCTATTCCTATGCAGGTTGGTCCAGAGATTTGCATGTTGAAGACCCACGTGGATATCTTGTCCGATTTTACACCGGATTTTGGTGCCAAGCTTCGCTCGGTATGTTCTCTTATGATGCAATCTCACCTTTTTCTTTTATCGTGCTTTACTGTTGATAAATGATAATGCTTCTGTCAGATGGTACTGTTGGACATTTTGTGTTTACTAGTAGAATGGCATTGTCCATAATAGTCCCCCCATTTCTTTGTCAGAAATCAGTTGTAGCATCTTTATGTCTATCAGAATAGTGTGTCTTTGTTCATACTATCCTGTTAGAGAGCATATTTGATTTTTGTATTTATTAGAAATTCATTTGTTTGATCCATTCTGTACACCCATCATAAATTCATAATGCCTTCCATATTCCTCCCACTTGGGCATAGTCGACCTACATCGTCAGTTTACTTTGTTTCTTAGACCTGATTTTATGTGATTAATTACTAGATCTGTTGTCTACGATGATAATGTGGCATTTGCTGCCCAAGATGCTAAATTTATTATCCTGGCTTGGTTTTTTACTTGGCGTGTTCTTTATCTAATGGAATATTGTAACTTTTTTTGAAGATTGCTGAGAAGCACAGCTTTTTGATCTTTGAAGACCGCAAGTTTGCTGACATTGGAAACACAGTAACTATGCAGTATGAAGGGTGAGAAAAGGCACTATAAACTATCTATGTTCATTTCCTTCTTTTGTATATATGCGATATAATTAGTTTTTTTACTTTGTTTCAGAGGAATATTTCGCATATTAGACTGGGCTGATATTGTTAATGCACATATAATTCCTGGACCTGGAATTGTGGATGGTTTGAAGCTGAAGGTATGTTATGCTTTACATGCCTTATAACTATTAATAAGTTAATGTTGAGTTTTTTATGCTTTACATGCCTTATAATTATTAATAAGTTAATGTTGAGTTTAAAAATTAATAAGTTAATGCTGATGGCTTGTTGCTGCTAATAGCTGATGTGTTGTAGTGCTCACAGTAACTGTTGTGTTCTGTTATTGAAGGGTTTGCCAAAAGGAAGAGGGCTACTTTTGCTTGCTGAAATGAGCTCAGCTGGCAACCTTGCTCATGGAGATTACACCGCTGCAGCTGTAAAGATTGCTGAGCAACATTCTGATTTTGTAATTGGATTTATATCTGTAAATCCTGCATCTTGGTCGGTGGCACCATCAAGTCCAGCGTTTATCCATGCCACTCCTGGAGTGCAGATGGTTTCTGGAGGAGATGCTCTTGGGCAACAATACAACACTCCTTATTCTGTGAGTTTAACCTTGTAATTACAACGTGTTTTCTTCACTCATCTTAATGCTTTCAAGTGGTTATAGAGCTTTCATTATTTTAAAGGCCGGATTCTTTTGGGCTTACTGCTTGTGGCTTTTGCTACAGTAACTAGCTTTCAAACGGTGCGTCTTTTCAAGATAGGGTTTACAAGTCGATTGTAGTAGACACTGTACTAATTTCAGCTATATTGGCTAAAATCGCATGCAACTATTTCTCTTTTCGTACTCCCTCTTCTGAACAACCAGAATTTAAAAACCATAAGTTACAGCTCAAAAGAACCCACCATGTACGGGGCTTTAGTTATTGTGTTGTGTTCTGGTTAATATAATAACTTGCAAAGCTTCAAGGTTGTTGGTGCCTGTTTTGGGTATACGAAAGTATATTTGGGTTATATTGGCCATAGGTACTAGTATATTATCTGTCAGTTGTTGAGCACTTACTAGAAATAGTGCCAGCTGTGTGCTAGTATAGATTACAGACAGGCATGGGGACAACCCAGTATGTTTGGTATATTACTACAATAGCTTGGATATATTAGGATATTACCCCCTTTGGCTTGCAGACCAGATAATAATATGCTTCCAGATTATTTTCTATTTGAAAAACAACTAGAGATTTATATAAGTAGAAATGTAGAATGCTACTTCAACAAGTCACTTAGACCAGCTGAGCGCATTTCGTTTCCTTTTTTCCTTACGGGAATAACATAATAAGCAAAATGGACCTCTGAGATGAGATTGGCCTTAGATTAAAAAATCCCTTGGGAGCTCACATTCAACTTTGGATTTTCATGCACCACATATTTGGACACATGCTCGTCTATTCTTTACATAATTTTGTGGCCTGGCATATTATGCTATGGATATTTTGAAAATCAACCCATATCTTGCAGCTATATGATCATGTCTGCAGCATCTTTCACATATCTTGTAGCTTGTGATCATGCCTGCATCATCGTTGTTTAGATTTTTTTTCAAATTTTTTCTTTGAAACAGACCCTTTTTTTGTCAATCTTGACAATCAATTAACCTAACTAGATACCTAGGTAGTAGTAAGGTAGTGTTTTGGATTTGTTGTCTTCACACAGTCTGAGAATTTGAGTTTTTTCTCTCTTGTTCCAATATGCTTGTTAACTGATATATGTTACTTGAAACCTCACCGTGTGATACAGGTCATAAACGACAGAGGCAGTGATATAATCATAGTCGGGCGCGGGATTGTAAAGGCGAGTAATCCTGCTGAGACCGCAAGGGAGTACCGCGTCCAAGGGTGGCAGGCTTACCAATCCAGCTTGTCATGAGGATGTTTGAAGTTCCTCGTCGGATGTAACCTAAATATGTGGGCATTCGTGCGATCGATGTAATAAGTGTCCTATTGGCGTGCGTTCCATGTGCCCGGTATCGACACGCACTGTCTTAAGCAATAATAACTGGTGAGCAGGGAGCAAACCGAACGGTAGGAGCGTTGGTAACGCGCAAAGCAGGAGAACTATTTCACTGTTTCAGCAAAATTAAGATGTACGAAATTGTACCTCAATAACGCAGAACTTACAGAGCAGCACCTAAGGCGACTATGGTTTTGAAGTTTAGCTCACTTACTGTTAAGTGCATCATCAAGGAAATTCTTGAGAGCAGGCACGATTGGGGGAACATCTACATAAGGTTCCAAAAAATCAAGCGCATAATAACCACGAGCCATCGCTTTATAGTCCCTATTGACCGTGTGGACAACATGTCCTATGATGGCTACTCTTGCCTCCGGGGTTTCACTCATGCCAAAATTAAGAAAAGCAAGCTTCCCCTCGGGTGTTGCCAAAATATTGCCAGGATAAGAATGGTCAGCATGAAAGTAACCATACTCTAGTATGGTGGCTTAAGCTGCACTGGATACCAATGTTCACCAAATCGAAAACCTTAGTCCTTATTTTTCAATGGCTGCTTGCTGATTTAACTTAACGCCCATCCACTCCATTGTCAGAATCTTTGCACTAGTGTAATGCCAAAATATCTCAGGCACCAATACGTCTTGCTTGTCAGCATACAACCTTTTACATCTTCGTGCATTTTGGCCTTCCTGCTTTCAGTATTGTTGCTACCATTCAATAATCAATAAAAGCATATGTTAGAAATTATCTTGAAGACCGTCTTCGTGTGTAACTTAAGTTGAAGTTATGTCTAACTTGAAATCCGAATACGTATGCTAATAGAAGAGTATTAGCCTATATATTGAAAAAACTTGTAATCAGTTTTGTAAGAAAAAGAGGGGGGAGTAAGCAAGAGAATTTAGAAATTTAGAAAGCTTGTAATCAACCTCGTGCTCAGGCGTACTTTTTGAAGTATAAATGAGTCACTAGGTGCGGGCACCGTCAAGTCTCTTGCACTAGCGACAACTCTGGTGAGCCTCGCGCGCTTCACACACCTCACCAGGGGGTGCGCCACGCTAATAACATTGAACATCCGACCACTTGTGGTCATAGACACTTCGTCCGACCACCCCGTGCTCATAGACGTTTTGTCTGACCACCTCGTGGTCGTGATTTCGTCCAACCGCCCCACAGTCGTGACTTCGTCCGACCACCTCGTGATCGAGACTTTGTCACACCACCTTGCGGTCGAGACTTTGTCCGACCACCTCACGGCTGTAGACGCTTCGTCCGACCATGCCGTGGTCATAGATGTTTAGTCCGACCACCTCGCGGTCATGACTTTGTCTGATCGCCCCGCCGTTGTGACTTCGTCTGACCACCTTGTAGTCGTAACTTTGTCCGACCACCTCATGGTCGTAGATTCTTCGTCTGGCCACCTCGCAGTAGTGACTCCGTCCAACCATCTTGTAGTCGCAACTTCGTCGTCCGGCCACCTCGTGGTTATAGACGTTTCGTCCGACCGCCTCGCGGTCGTGACTCCGTCTAACCGTCTCGCGATCCTGACTTTGTCTAACCGCCCCACAGTCATGACTTCATCCGACCACCTTGTGGTCCTAGACACTTTATTTGACCGTCTCACGGTCGTGACTCTGTCTGTCGCCTTCATCGACGTCGAGTTCGAAGGGTGGGGGACGAGCCACGGCGTTAGAGTTTCGTCTCGCCGTCGTCTTCGTCGACGTTGAGTCCGAAGGGTGGGGGATGGGCCGCACGCATCAGAGCTTCGTCTTACCGTTGCCTTCGTCGATGGTGAGTCCAAACGGTAGGGGATGGGCCACGCATATCAGAGCTTCATCTTGTAGCCGCCTTCATCGATCGCGAGTTCGAAGGGTGGGGGATGAGCTGCGCGCGTCAAAGGTTCGTCTCGCCACCGCCTTCGTCAATGCTAATTTCGAAGAGTGGGGAACGGGCCACGCGCATCAGAGCTTTGTCTCGCCGCTGCCGTCGTCGACGCCGAGTCCGACGGGTGGGGACAGGCCGCGCATGTCAGACCTTCATCTTGCTGCCGCATTTGTCGACGTTGAGTCCAAAGGGTGGGGGATGGGCTGCGCGTGTCCGAGGTTCATCATGCCATCGCCTTCATCGACGCCAAGTCCAAAGTGTGTGGGACAAATCGTGCGCATCAGAGCTTTGACTAGCCACCGTCTTCGTCGACCGCAAGTCCGAAGGGTGGGGCACGGGCCACACGCGTCAGAGTTTCATCTCGCTGCCGCCTTTGTCGATGCCGTGTCCGAAGGGTGTGGGACGGAACACCCATGTCAGAGCTTTGTCTCGCCACCACCTTCGTTTACCGTGAGTCCGAACGGTGGGGGATGGGCCGCGCGGTTAGAGTTTCATCTCGCTGTTGCCTTCGTTGATGTCGAGTCTGAAGGGTAGGGGACGGGCCATGTGCATCAGAGTTTTGTCTCACCACCGTCTTCGTCGACGCTGAGTCCAAAGGGTGGGGGACAGGCCGCACACATCAAAGCTTCGTCTCACCGCCGCCTTCATTGACTGCGAATCCGAAGGGTGGGGGATGGGCTGTGCTTGTCAGAGGTTCATCTCATGGATACCTTCGTCAATGCCAAGTCCGAAGGGTGCGGGACAAAATGCGCGCGTTGGAGCTTCATGTCGCTGCCACCTTCGTTGACTGCGTATCCGAAGGGTGGGCGACGGGCCGTGCATATCAGAGGTTCGTCTCGCTGTCGCCTTCATGGATGCCAAGTCCTAAGGGTGGGGGCGGGCCACGCGCGTCAGAGGTTCGTCACGCTACCTCCTTCGTCGACGCCGAGTCCGAAGGGTAGGGGTTGGGCCTCGTGTGGCAGAGATTCGTCTCGCCACCGCCTTGGTAGACGCCAAGTCCGAAGGGTGGGGGACGGGCCACGTGTGTCAGAGCTTCACCTCGCCGCCGCCTTCGTCAACTGTGAGTCTGAAGGGTGGGCACGGGCCACACGCGTGTGAGGTTCGTCTTGCGGCCGCCTTCGTCGATGCCGAGTCCGAAGGATGCGGAATGGAACGCATGCGTTAGAGCTTCGTCTCGCCTCCGCCTTCATCGACTGCGAGTCAGAAGGGTACGAGATGGGACGTGCGCGTCAGAGGTTTGTCTTGCCCTGCCTTCGTCAATGTTGAATCCAAAGGATGGGGGACAGGAAGCACGCGTCAGAATTTCGTCTCGCCGCCACCTTTGACGACCGTGAGTCCGAAGGGTGGGGGACAGGCCACATGTGTCAGAGGTTCGTCTCGCCATCGCTTTCGTCGACACCGAGTCCGAAGGGTGGGGGACAGGTTGTGTGCGTGAGAGCTTCATCTCGTCGCCGCCTTCATCGACTGTGAGCGTTTGGTCGTACACGCTTTGTTCGACCACCTCGTAGTTGAGACTTCGTCCGACCACCTCATAGTCATAGACATTCCATCCGACCGTCTCGTGGTCAAGACCCCGTCCGACCATCTCATGGTCGCAACTTCATCTGACCGCCCCACGATCGTGACTTCGTCCAACTACCTTGTGGGAGACGTTTCCTCTAATCGTCTCATGGTCGAGACTTCGTTTAACCACCTCATAGGCGTGACTTCGTCCGACCACTTTATGGTCGAGACTTGCACGACTCTGCTTCGAAAGCGCCACCTCGACAGGGCGCCTTCGGCTGCATCGCAAGACTTTGCCGCCCTCCTCATAGCCATTACCTTGGAGGGCCAGCCTGACTCACGACTCTGCCTCGAAAGGTCGACCTCGATGGGGCGCCTTCGACTGCGTCGTGGGACTTTACCGCCCTTCTCGTAGGCACCACCTCAGAGGGCAGCCTGAACGACGACTATGCCTTTGTGTTTCGCCCATGTCAGAATATGACCTCGATGACACGGCCGTAGCCTCGGCGTTGGAGGGGCTAGAGCTACCAATTGCATCAGCTCGCTCATTGGGATCTTCGTGCTTTGCTGGCTGGGGACGGGGGCCTAGGATAATTGGTCATGTCAGCTCGGCCATCGGGACCTCTGCGCTTGCTGTTGAGGGAGTGCTGTTGTAGCAGGGTGGCCCAACCCCGTGATTGGACATTGCAACTGACCCAATATGTAATAGGCCCAATAGTATAGATGAATGTACCAATATACCCTCATATTTTTGTAATTATTAAGAGGTAGGATGAAAATTTTCTATCTTGCTACACTCATGTATATAAAACCCCAAGAGGGGTATGAAGGGGTCAGATCCACTCATTTTTATTCACCAGCTCTCTCTAACTCTCTTAGTACTATGTCTCCCATAGAGAAAGATATCATGTACCCACTGTTATAGCAAAGCTACAATAAAGATCTTTTGGCCTCAGCATAAGTTTTAAGAGCTACATGCTGTGACGACATCTTCAAAACTCGGATTTTGGATTTTCTCTATTTTAGTATCAATCCTTTCAAATGCAATGCTATTACATAGCCTTGCATTTGAGGAGGGAAGGTGTTAAGGATATAAGGGTATTTATAGTATTTTCTAATCCCAGAGTTTAGCCTTGTATACTTTAAGTTTTGTACAATATATATTGCCCTTTAAACTGTGCAATGCAACAACATTCAATAGACCAACATTTCCCATCCCTCCCTGACGTGCGCACCAAGCATCACATCATGACGAGGCAGAAAAAACAGAACCGAACCAAAATAGAGTACTATTTCTCTAGAACCTCAACCAAGGAAACTACAGTCTATTGCAAAACCGACAAAGCAAAGCATTGTCTTAGCTTCCTTTTCTTTATTCTTTTGTTAACCCTGACTCACGCCTTGCTCCGTATCTTCTTCTGTCGCTACACCATCTCCGAGCATTAGTAGAACGCTGGTTCCAGGATCCCCACTTCCCCAGCTTGCTCTCCTTCCTGCAATCCTGCCTTGGCACATGGTGTTTGAGAGCTTCTACCTGGACAGCTTCAGCGCCTGCGACCATTATCCCCTGTGCTTCTTCCTTTTGTAAGCCTGCCGAGAATTTCAGAAATACACATGCATAGCAAATGATCTCAGCAGGAGATCTTACCAATTTATTTTTGAAACATGATTTAGGCCCTGATCAACTCGGCTTCGGCTTCTGGCTTATTTTTCACTATTCATAAGTTTCGTCTTTTTCTGAACTTTTGGCTTTTTGTTGAGCTTTTTTGCCGGTTCTTTTTTTCCCGTATTTGTTTGTATTATACGTAATGGGCTAACATATTTTTTTATTTTAAATTTTTTAAATTTAATTATGCTAAATAAGTCTCATCACTCTGATGCTTTTTTCAACCCACTCTGATGTTTTGACCATAAGCCACGAGCTTTTCAGCCGAACCGATCACCACCTTATTTCTCCGCTTCCAAAGTGCCTAGCACATAGGGCATAGCTGCCAGGGCAACGACCTGAATATTTCTTCCCACTGGCAAATACCACCGCACCAACCATAAATCCTGATTGAAACTTAGGTGCCGCTCGGTTGGGCTGAAATAAGCTGGTTTATAATTGAAATTACACTGTAGCTGGCTAAAATTACACTGTAACTGATGATGATTTATTTGGCGTAATTAAATTTTAAAAAATAGAAAAACATGTTAGCCCATCACAAACAATGTAAATGAATACGGGAAAAAACCGGCAAAAAAGCTCAAAAAAGCCAAAAAACCAATAAAAGATGAAATTTAAAAATAATAAAAAATAAGCCAGAACCAAAAACTCAAACCGAAATAAGCGGGGCCTTACAAGTCTTCAACCATCACCCAGAACATTACCAACTATCTCCCAAACATATTTAGCAGCGGCACATTCGAAAAATAAGTGAATAATGCTCTCTAACTCATTACAGAAGCAACATTTAGGATCCCCTTTCCTATTCCTCCTCAACAGATCGTCTTCAGTAAGAATGGCAGCATGTAAGATTAGCCAGAGAAAAATCTTTATTTTCAAAGGCAATTTGACTTTCCAAAGAAATTTATAAGCCTTATCATGTAGGTGATCATGTATTTTTTTTATACATCGAATTAACTGAGAATAAACCAGACTTTGTCCAATTCCACTTTGGATGGTTAGCATCTTCCCCCAAAGCCATCCTTAACAAAGTATCCCTAAGGATTTTCAGATCATTTTGCATATCCTCACTCAACCACCTTCTAAAAGACATGGACCAACCATTGCAAGCCAAATGATGTACAGTTACTTTTGATCCTTACTAATAGCATACATGTTATAAAACTCATGGCAAAAGTAGACGATTAAAAGAACAGGAGACACGGATTTAACGTGGAAAACACTTACGAGAAAAGTCACGGACGTATAAAGGTGTAATTCACCATATGGGGATATATTACAAGTACAGAAAACTTCAACGTATCTCAACTGTACAACTACAGGGGTACATATATAGACTAGGGATCAAAGTCTCGAACAGAGAAGGAAACCAAATCAGAGTCGAATGCATCAGCCGTTGCCATGTTTGACACGGCTTAGCGCATGCACCGCTTGGCGTCATGTCTGACGCAGTGTTCGACATGGGCACGATGACAAATTCAGATTACACTTTAACAACAAAACAAGAAAAACATTCTTAATAGGTACTGTGCCACCCCATCTCCCCAAATATCAGTCATCTTACCATTGCCTTTATTAGAGCTACTAGGGTGCATTTGTTCCGTTTGTATTGTTTTCCAACATTAGCCAAATTCTTTTCAACTTAAGGCTTATAATTTCTTTGAACAAACAAATGAGATGTCTTCTTCGCCATCTTTTTGAAACGGTTTATCGGGACATTCTTTTTAAAGCGGCTTATCGGTATTCGATTCGTTCACACGAACGCTTACTCTAGAGGCAAATATCATTAGCTACAGTCATAATCTATCAGCCGCAGTCGAAAATAATTCTGAGAATATACAATGTTGGATTGATGATACTTAATGGTTGACGTTCTGATTGGCTGATTAGGCTGATGGTTGTAACGCCCCCGTTTCCAGGGGTGCGTACGGACACGGCATTCCGTAACTATTCAAGCATGAACAGTTATGGAGTGTCGCGCAAGAGTATACCATTGCATGCTTACAACAAAAGTCCAGCATATATTTGACATAAGGATTTACATCCAGGTTTTTACAGCGGGGCGTACAAGCCCAAAGCATAATTACATTACAAAAAGTCTTCGAGAATCCGCTTTGAGCGCGGCCGAGACCTCTGACCAAGGGTCCTCGTCGAAGAAAAGGTCCTCCGGGACTTCTTCAACGGGAGACCTTCTCCTTAAATCTTGATCCTCTAAAGATTAGATTTAGCAAGCCGTGAGCCAACCAACCGGCTCAACAAATCCCAAAGGATCTTAACTTACTACAAGCACGGAACTTCAAGGAAGGGAATATATTTGGTTTATTATCTTTCGGTGGATGCGTTTTATTTGCAATCATTTTAATAAGACGGACTCAAAACTTACTTCTTAAGATCTCGTGGTTTTCCACAAGAGTTCATTAACCACCTAAACAAGTTAAACGTTTACAAAACTACTTAAGCTTTGCTATTGGAATCACCCAAGTGACACACTCAATAACCGGAGCACGGCGATTCGAATACCATTTATTTGACTCTGCAGAGTTTGCTCAGCTTTACCCACACGATCCCTTAACTCCCGCTAAAGAGTTAAGAAAGTCAGGTCGTTTCACTGCTCAACTCTTTATATAGGCTCTACCCGGTAGAATTCACTCAGGTCTGGCTCTCACACGCACACACACACACACACACACAAGAAAAGACGGTGTCCGCTTCGAGTGAACTCTACCGTTGTTAGGCACCCAAACACGGCTTGCCTAACCTCACTGCTAAACCTCCTGTAGAGTTTCAATCGAGTTGAGCGGCTACTAGACAAGTGTTGACAAGTCAACTCCCGTGGTTTGAGCGAGTTCTATGACATTTGCTCAAGATAAGGGTTTCATCCTTATATTTTCACATGGTCCACAACCTCGCCAGGCCGCGACCCAACCTAAGGTAAGCGGTGGCGTGAGACTGTCTCGCGATTTCCCACTCACCCTTACCCTACTCCAAACCCTAGGGTAAAGATGGGCGAAGGCCGTCTCGCGGCTCCCCACTCCTTACCCTACCTTGTGCACGCCGGCACTCTCCGCTCTAAGATACGGTGTCCCATACCACCCTACCTTAGAGTCGGGTTTTCCAAATTCTATTGGCCCACAGCCACAACCTTATCAGTACAAGACTTTGCATGATGATAATAATCTACAGTTATCTAGATTAACAGATAATTAATTCTAGGGTTTCAAGGGCATGGCTACAAATTAAACATGGCATTTAACGGTGGTAGGACTAACTATAACACATGTCATTCTAAACATTTTATTTTTATTTTCGAACTAATATTTCACAACTAGCTCAATGCAAATAGCATATTAACATATTTAAACATTATGGGATACAATATGATCAAAGGATTTGGGACTTTAGTCAATCCGAATGATTTTGCGAGCTCGAACGTCAAGCACTGGATCCCGAGCTCGCTCTTGAATCTCCGGATCTCCGACACTAACGCAAACATACAAAACAGAATTAAATCCACTTGAGACTAATCAAGCGAGGAAAATAAACTACTTAAAAGGAGTAACTTGCATAAACACCCCAAATGGATTTTTAGGAATTTATTTGGGGAGAATCTGTGAAATGGAGTTCACCAAAGGGTCTGGAATAATATTTGGAGTAAAGTGGTGAAGTTTGTGAATTTTGGGATTTTTCGTGATTTTCTAGGATTTATTTGGATTTTCGGGATTTTAGAAATGAATAAATCTGGAAAATGATTATGCATGATACTCGGGCCGCCCATGCTACGATGCGGCCCGGCTCGAGATTCAAACGCGGGCGGCGCCAGCGCGCGCTGCGCGACGCGGCCGAGCGGCGCGCGCGCGCGCCACTCGCGAGGCGCGCTCCGGTCGGGATGGTCGGCGCGTGGCGGCGGATGGCATCGACGTGGGGAACGCGGCGACGGATGCCGAACGGTGGAGATCGGACGGCGAGGGAAATGCACAATGGCGGCGGTACGAGGATCGGAGGGCTGCGCTTGAAAGCGCCGAGAGGAGGACGGCGGGGATAGCGCCACGTCGTCGTCGTCTACCTCACCGGCGGGACAGCGTAAAAACGGGGTGGCGGAGCTGCGGTGCTCCGCGGCGCCGAGGGTCCCAGTGGCCGGGAGGGCTCCACCGGCTAGAGTTTGACTCGGGAGTCCATTTTAGGGTCTTGGAGGCGAGGAACAATGGTGAGCGGGGAGAAGGGGTAGTTCGGGTGCTCGGAGGCGAGGGAAGTCGCCGCGGTGAAATAGCCCAATCGGCCGCGCTACACGGGAAGGGGATCGGGAGGCTCACATTGGGAGTGGCGCGGCGGGAGGCGGCGAGGAGAGCCGCCACGGAGGCTGGTTGGTCGGCGGAGGAGGCTGCGGTGGCGGCGCTCCACGGCGAGCACTGCCAAACAAAGTTACAGCGTGATCAGACTGCGAGGAGGAGTTCGGACGAAAGCAATTGGAGAATGGGGAGGAGCGGAAGATCCGCTTACGGGTCGTCGGCGTAGGGAAGACGGCGGCGGCCGGCGATGCGGCCGATTGGCGGCTCGGAGAGGCGGGAGCGGTGGGAGGTGAATGGGGTCTTGGGAGTGTTCGGGAAGCAAAGGAGAGAGGGGAAACCGAGGTGGGGTATTTGTACCGGGCGAGAGGAGGGCTCCTTCGGGGTGAAGGCAGCGGCGGGCTCGGGTCAACAGGCATGATGGGAGCAGGTCGGGAGCATCTCCTCCGCGACGCGCGGTGACCTGAGCGCGCGCGGCGTTTATGGCGGCAGGGACAGCACGGGCGGGGTGGAGCTGCGGCATGGGAGGGAGCGCATCCGCACGCGGAAGTGACGGCGGGGCGCCAGTGGGGTCGGCCGCAGAGCCGGGCGGCGCGTGGCGCGAAACTCGCGGCGGTCGGGACAGCGCGGTGGAGGCGGGAGCGGAGGCGCGGCGAGGGCGCCCGCGCGCGCGAGCGGAGAGAGAGAGCGCGCGGCGCGGCGGGGCCAAGCGCAGAGAGTGGCGGCGCGTGGCGTGGGAGCGCCACGGTTTGGACCGTGGTGGTCGGGTGGCGCGCGCGCGGGGGAACTCGGCGGCGCGCCGTCGCGCGAGGAGGGCGGCGCGAGGCGCGGCGCAGCGGCGCCGCGCAGCGCGCGAGGCGAAGGCGGAAAGGAGCGGCGCCCGGAGGGAGGAGGAAGCGTCCGCGCGGAGGGGCCAGGAACGGAGAAAGCGGAAAGAGCGGGCGCCGAGAGAAGAGGAAGCGCCACCAAAAGGGAAAGCGGAAAAGGAGACTTTCGAAAAGGAAAGTTTCAAAATTCACCCAAAAACCGCAAAATTCACAAATTTTTGGATTTTGAAATTTTGGGGCTTTTCAATCTACCCCTTAAAAGAATCTAGACCAGAGATTAACTTGGTCGAGGAGTAAGTTGGGAAATCCATTGCAAGTCGATTTCGTTCCCAAGTGGACTCATCCATTGTGTGATTCTTCCACCGCACTCGCAAAATCGATGTTCTTATTTCGATTTGCCTCTCGATGTCTCAAGTATTTGTAGTGGTTCTTGACATATGTGTAGTCATCTTGTAGTTCAATATCGACAACGGCGCCTTCGTCCGTTTACCGTCAGAAACACTTTGAAGTCGAGATACGTGGAACACATTGTGCATCCTTGACAAGTTGGGTGGGAGCTGCACTTGATAAGCTACTTCCCCAACTCTTCCGATAATCTGAAACGGTCCCACATATCTTGGTGCTAATTTGCCTTTAACTTGAAATCTCTTAATTATTTTGAATGGAGTGACTTTGATGTAGACGAAATCTCCAACTTCAAAACTCAAATCCTTCCTGCGGTTATCCGCATAGCTCTTCTGTCGGTCTTGTGCCATTTTGAGTCTGTCTCTGACAATTCTAACATGTTCTTCTGTGTCTTGAACAATCTGAGGGCCAATAAGTTGTCGCTCTCTGTTTCTATCCAATTTAGAGGGTTTCGCATTTTACGCCATAAAGTGCTTCAAACGGGCCATTTGGATACTAGCTTGGTAGCTATTGTTGTATGAGAATTGAGCGAATGGTAAGCAAGTATTCCAGCTGCACCATACACAATAGCACAAGCTCTCAACATATCTTCTAAAATCGATTTGTTCTTTCTGTCATCCATCCGTCTGGGGTGATAGGTGAATCAAATTCAAATCGGTGCTCATTGCTTCATGTAATTTCTCCCGAACTTAGATGTAAATTGTGCTCCTCTATCGACACAATTTTCTTCGGAACTCCATGTAGAGTCACAATTCTTGTCAAATACAACTCAGCAAGTTTATCTTTCCCATACGTTTGCTTGATCGGGAGGAAATGAGCCACTTTGGTCAATCTGTCGACAATGACCCAAATAGCATCATATCCTCACGAGTCTTGGGAAGTCGATAATAAAATCCATGCCGATATCGTCCCATTTCCATTCGGTATTGGCAAAGGTTGCAACAATCCCGATGGTTTCTGGTGGTCTATCTTGATCTGCTGGCAGACATCACATTTAGCTACATATTCTGCCACTTCCTTTTTCATCTGGTTCCACCAATATTTCTTCTTTAAGTCTTGGTACATCTTAGTACCTCCTGGGTGAATTGAGAATTGGGACGAATGGGCTTCAGACAATATTAATTCCCTTAACTCTTTCTTGTCGGGTATGCAATAGCGACCACGGAAGGTAAGGATTCCATGCTCGTCTATCGTATACTCTGAGGAGTCTCTTTCTTCAATATCCTTTTTCAGTTTTTGAATCTCTTCATCTTCATCTTGTGCTGCTTTAATCTGATCTGTCAGTAATGGTTGAATTTCTAATGCTGTTTCTTCACCCTGTTCTGTGATCACCAAGTTCAGTCGTATTATGTCCCTTTGCAATTCTGGCGGATACTCTGATTTGCTAGTTTTGCTTGGACGAGCCTTGCGGCTAAGGCGTCGGCAACTACATTGGCCTTGCCCGGTGATACCGAGATCAACATCATAATCCTTTATCGCCCACCATCCGCGCTGTCTCATGTTTAATTCGGGTGTGTAAATAGGTACTTTAGGCTCTTGTGATCGAAAATATCTCACATCGATTCCCACAGTAGTGCGCCAAATTTTTAGTGCATGCACTACTGGTGCTAGTTCTAAATCGTGTGTGGGGTAATTCTCTTCATGTGGTCTCAACTGTCTTGAGGCCATAAGCGACAACCTTCCGTCTTGCATAAGTACACATCCCAAACCTTGCTTTGAAGCATCACAGTAAATCTGAAACTCCTTCTCTGGATGGGGTAAAATCAGCACTGGTGTTGTTGTCAACTTGGTCTTCAACATCCGAAAGCTTTCTTCGCATGCATCAGTCCACGTGAACGGTTTGTCTTTCTTCAACAATTGAGTGAGTGGGCGAGATATTCTTGAGAAACCTTCTATGAATCGACGATAATAACCCGCCAATCCTGGGAAGCTTCTCACTTCAGTCACTGTCTTAGGCTGTCTCCATTCCATAACCGCTGATATCTTCTCTGGATCGACTTTGACTCCATCTTCAGATATAATGTGACCCAAGAAAGCCACTTCTTTTAGCCAAAAACTGCACTTGTCAAACTTTGCATATAGCTGATGTTCCCTTAATCTTGTCAATACCATGTGCAAATGTTCTTTGTGTTCTTCTTCACTTTTGGAATATACCAGGATATCATCGATAAAGACTATCACGAATCGATCCAATTGGTCCATGTGCACCAGATTCATAAGATTCATGAAATAAGCTGGCGCATTGGTTAAACCAAAGGGAACAACCGTGAACTCATATAATCCATATCCGTAATGAAAGTCTTCTCTCGATCTTGCTCTCGGATTTTAAGTTGATGATAACCCGAGCGCAGGTCGATCTTGGAAAACACTTTGGCACCCTTGAGTTGATCAAGCGGTCATCAATGCAGGGAGAGGATACTTGTTCTTGATGGTGACAAGCATTCAAGCCTCTATAATCAACACACATCCTTAATTCTCCATTCTTCTTTTTCACAAATAGGGTGGGTGACCAAGGTGAGACACTTGGTCGAATGAATTCTTTTCCAACAGTTCATCCAAGCGCTTCTTCAACTCTTTCAATTCACTAGTGACATTCTATATCGATGTTTGGCAATCGGTTTGGTACTGTGTACCAATTCTATTGCAAGTTCTACTTGTCCGTCGGGGTCTTCTGGTAGTTCTTCCGGGAATACATCAGGTACTCTGCATCATCGGTACTTGATTAGGTGTGGCTGCTATCATGTTAATCATACGCTTTCGGCATCTTTTAGCACTTCTCGATCTGTTTTCACCACTATTTTACGGCATTGAGTTAACGGTGACACCGTCTTGATCTCATGATCCGCTTTGCCTTTATTCTTGGCTAGCTTGATTCATGCCTAAATGGCATCTAACCGGACATATCTAATCGCAATAAGTCCGCTTTAAAGTCTACCCTTGGATTTTTAGGTTAAGTCCCGCACACCCACGGTGGGACTCCATTCTAACCCTGTGGGTTTCAACCACATAAGGTCTTGGAAGTGAAGCAGAAGGTGGCGATTTCTTGCGGCAAAACTCTTTGAAATAAATGAATGCGTTGCACGTGGTCAAATAGAATCAATGCGGTATGGAATTGATTGGGAACATACCAAACAATGATGTCACTTGCTCCAGCAGCATCCTCTGCAGATCGTGGTTCACTCGGCATAAAAGTAGGTCCGACATTGCTTCGCCTCGCCTCTGCTGTAGTTGAAAAGTTCGCGATGCTCGCAGGAGACTGGGGCGGGCTGCTTTAATCTGCAGATATCCTCCCTTGGGAGTGCAGGGCTTGCGTGTCTTGTTCTCTTCTTTATTCTTGACTCTGGACTTGAAGCTTTGCGGCATCGGATGGTAAGCTTTTCCGGGACATTGATCTCTGAGTGTCCAATTTCTCCATGGTGAAAACAAGCATTGGATCTCTTTGGGCGATTACTAGCAAGATGATTCCCACCACAGGTGGGGCATTTGGCGCTAGTGGCAAAGGAGAGTTGTATTCTTTGTGGATCGCCGATCGAGTCCTCGGTAACCTCACGAATGGCGGGAGGATTGGGATCGATATGAGGTGATCCCGATGTCCCGAGTCGTTGAGCATTATGTGAAGCGATTGAGATTTGTGTCTTGCCTTACGCTTCTGTAGTCCTCCATTTCTCCTCTAGCTTCTTCGAGTTGATTAAACTGTTCACCATGTCATGTAAATCCCGAAACTTGAGCTGAAATATGAAATTTGAGAGCTGCTGTAATCCGATACGAATCTATTCATCTTCTTGTCTTATTGTCAACATCTTCGGGCAAACTGGACAAATGGTTGAACTGATGTAAGTACTCCATAACGGTGCGTCCTCCTTGCTTAAGCGCAAGAAACTCCCGACGCTTAGCCTCCATAACACTATCGGTATGTGTGCCTTGCGGAAGGCCTTTGAAAAGTCCTCCCAACTAATTTCTCTGCTCAGAGGGTGCGTTGGTAGTTGATCCACCACGTAGCTGCGCACCACCGCAACCGATGGGATGCGCATACAACACCTTTTCTTGGTCATCGCATCGAGTGTTTGAAGCTTTCTCTCCACGTCCACAAGCCAATCCTCGCCACCGTAGGGTCGGCGGAGTGGAGAAGACCGGTGGGCGTGTTTTGTAAAAATCGCCCATCGGGTGGAAATTTGAGAACCATCCCGAGGAGCATTACTCCCACTAGGAACACCTGGAGGATCGGGTTGCCATCTGTTCGAGAAAGTGAGCTTGCCGATCTAACACTTTCAAGATATTACGCTCTCCTTGATATCGATTCTTTTCTAACATTTCAATAACCTTTGCAAGTGTGTTTTGGTGGTGGCGGTGCACCGCCCACTGGTCTGACAAATCGCCTGCTTGCTCCATCATTTATTGGGAACTTGAGGTTAGATTTGCGGTTTTTACAATTAAGAGCGAGTAAGTAAGACTTTGAATTTCAAGGTAAGTATAGGGTGAACAGGGTAAGTGCGAGTGAAAGGGGACGGAAGAAAGCTTTGAACACACGTATGAAATACTCGATAATTTAGACAAGCAACATAAAGGATTAATTAACATAAGTTCCACAATAAAGCAAGCTGCACGAGACCACTTAGGGTTCGAGTGTGCACTTGCATTACATACCAAAAGTACAGCTATTACAAAAGGGTCGAGCTACCACTAGCGTCGGCGTCTACTCCTCCCGTCCCTGTCTTTGGGAGGGCAAGTGGGGCTGCCGGGCGGAACCGGCACGGTACTCTCACCGTGGTCATCGGTGGCGCTGCGCCTAGGCGCACCATGGAGCACGAGGATGGGCGCTCGGCTCCTCACCGCGATCCACGGCCTCGATCTCCTCAAAGCGAGCGGAGAGAGGCTCAGTGCTGAAACGCTCTCGAGCCTCCCGAGCCGCTCTGGAACCTCTGGACTCGGCGGCGGCGGCTGTCGTAGCGAACGATCTGCTGCGTGCCCAAAGGGACGGCGATGCCGCGAGGCGGGATCGTCATCCTCACCGAACTGAGGCACGGCCAGGCCTCGCGACGCTGCTGTGGCACCAGGTCAAAGGGAGTGAAGGAGAACTCGAGGGCGTAGTAGTCTCGCAAGTAGAACGCAGCCTTCTGGGCCGCGTCCTGAACTGCGTCGTCTCGGTCCATCCTCCTGGCGACGAACCTGCGCTCCTGGTCGGGGCGGATAGGCAGGGGCGTAAGGACCACCCACGCCTTCCACTCGTAGAGCTGCTCCCCACGGGTGCGGCTCACTGCACGGAACACTGGGCTGCAGTGCTCCCTCGAACCAAGGTACCTCCTCATCTCCCAAAGCTTGTATGGCCATCCATCCATACGGTCAGGTCGGGAGAAAACATAGTGCACCATCTGCCGGAAACGAAATTTTGAAGTTAGACAAGTAAAGCAATAAACATTTTGCATAAAATAAAACTTAAGCAAGATTAGACTAAGATAGAAAAGGTAGCACAAGAGAGGAAAAAGACAGCAATAATACTTATGTTTTTCGTAAACCATTTTTACAACTTAAATTAAATTTTGCGATAAAATCGCTTCCTAGACTGCCTTAGGTCTCAACCTACGGTCAAAGAGCGGCTCGATACCACTTCTTAACGCCCTGCGTTTCGGGCGCGACTGGACACGGCATTCGTAACTATTCAAGCATGAGCAGTTATGGAGTGTCGCGCAAGAATATACCATTGCATGCTTACAACAAAAGTCCAGCATATATTTGACATAAGGATTTACATCCGTGTTTTTACGGGCGTGCAAGCCCAAAGCATAATTACATTACAAAAGTCTTCCAGAATCCGCTTTGGCGCGCCGAGACCTCTGACCAAGGGTCCTCGTCGAAGAAAAGGTCCTCGGGACTTCTTCAACGGGAGACCTTCTCCTTAAATCTTGATCCTCTAAAGATTAGATTTAGCAAGCCGTGAGCCAACCAACTGCTCAAGAAATCCCAAAGGGATCTTAACTTACTACATGCACGGAACTTCAAGGAAGGGAATATATTTGGTTTATTATCTTTCGGTGGATGCGATTTTATTTGCAATCATTTTAATAAGACGGACTCAAAACTTACTTCTTAAGATCTCGTGGTTTTCCACAAGAGTTCATTAACCACCTAAACAAGTTAAACGTTTACAAAACTACTTAAGCTTTTTTTGGAATCACCCAAGTGACACACTCCAATAAGCGGAGCACGGCGTATTCGAATACCATTTATTTGACTCTGCAGAGTTTGCTCGACTTTACCCACACGATCCCTTAACTCCCGCTAAAGAGTTAAGAAAGTCGTCGTTTCACCGCTCAACTCTTTATATAGGCTCTACAGGTAGAATTCACTCAGTCCGCTCTCACACGCACACACACACACACACACAAGAAAAGACGGTGTCCGCTTCGAGTGAACTCTACCGTTGTTAGGCACCCAAACACGGCTTGCCTAACCTCACCGCTAAACCTCTGTAGAGTTTCAATCGAGTTGAGCAACTACTAGACAAGTGTTGACAAGTCAACTCCGTGGTTTGAGCGAGTTCTATGACATTTGCTCAAAGATAAGGGTTTCATCCTTATATTTTCACATGGTCCACAACCTCGCAGGGCGCGACCCAACCTAAGGTAAGCGGTGGGCGTGAAGCCGTCTCGCGATTTCCCACTCACCCTTACCCTACTCCAAACCCTAGGGTAAAGATGGGCGAAGGCCGTCTCGCGCTCCCACTCCTTACCCTACCTTGTGCACGCCAAGCACTCTCCGCTCTAAGATACGGTGTCCCATACCACCCTACCTTAGAGTCGGGTTTTCCAAATTCTATTGGCCCACACCACAACCTTATCAAGACAAGACTTTGCATGATGATAATAATCTCTGATTATCTAGATTAACAGATAATTAATTCTAGGGTTTCAAGGGCATGGCTACAAATTAAACATGGCATTTAACGGTGGTAGGACTAACTATAACACATGTCATTCTAAACATTTTATTTTTATTTTGAACTAATATTTCACAACTAGCTCAATGCAAATAGCATATTAACATATTTAAACATTATGGGATACAATATGATCAAAGGATTTGGGACTTGTCAATCCGAATGATTTCTGCGAGCTCGAACGTCAAGCACACGGATCCCGAGCACGCTCTTGAATCTCGGGATCTCGACACTAACGCAAACATACAAAACAGAATTAAATCCAGCTTGAGACTAATCAAGCGAGGAAAATAAACTACTTAAAAGGAGTAACTTGCATAATCACCCCAAATGGATTTTTAGGAATTTATTTGGGGAGAATCTGTGAAATGGAGTTCACCAAAGGGTCTGGAATAATATTTGGAGTAAAGTGGTGAAGTTTGGGAATTTTGGGATTTTTGTGATTTTCTAGGATTTATTTGGATTTTAGGGATTTTAGAAATGAATAAATCTGGAAAATGATTATACGATACTCGGGCGGCCCATGCTACGGTGCGGCCCCACTCGAGATTCAAACGCGGGCGGCACTTCACACGCGCGTGACGCGGCGCGAGCGGCGCGGCGCGCCCACTCGCGAGGCGCTCTCGGTCGGGATGGCGACGCGTGGCGATGCGGATGGCATCGGCGTGGGGAACGCGGCGACGGATGCCGAACGGTGGAGATCGGACGGTGGAGGGAACGGCACACGCGGCGGCGTACGAGGGATCGGAGGGCTGCGCTTGAAAGCGCCCAGGAGGAGGGCGGCGGGGATAGCGCCACGTCGTCGTCGTCTACCTCCGGTAGGCGGGGCGCGAGAAAAAGCGGGGTGGCGGAGCTGCGGTGCTCGGCGGCGTCGAGGGTCCCCGATGGCCGGGAGGGCTCCACCGGCTAGAGTTTGACTCGGGAGTCCATTTTAGGGTCTTGGAGGCGAGGAACAATGGTGAGAGCGGGGAGAGAAGGGGTAGTTCGGTGCTCGGAGGCGAGGAAGTCGCCGGCGGTGAAATAGCCCAATCGCGCGCTACACGGGAAGGGGATCGGGAGGCTCACATTGGGAGTGGCGGCCGGGAGGCGGCGAGAGAGCCGCCACGGAGGCTGGTTCGGTCGGCGGAGGAGGCTGCGGTGACGGCGCTCCACGGCGAGCACTGCCAAACAAAGTTACAGCGTGATCAAGACACCGAGGAGGAGTTCGGGACGAAAGCAATTGGAGAATGGGGAGGAGCGGAAGATCCGCTGCGGGTCGCCGCGTAGGGAAGACGGCAGCGGAGCTTGGCGTGCGGCCGATTGGCGGCTCGAGAGAGGCGGGAGCGGTGGGAGGTGAATGGGGTCTTGGGAGTGTTCGGAAGCAAAAGAGAGAGAAAGCGAGGTGGGGTATTTGTACCGGGCGGAGGAGGGCTCCTTCGGGGTGAAGGCAACGGCGGGCTCCGGGGTCAACAGGCATGATGGGAGCAGTCGGGGCGTCTCCTCCGCGAGACGGCGGTGACCGGGGCGCGCGGCGTTTATGGCGGCGGACGGCACGGGCGGGTGGAGCTGCGGCATGGGAGGGAGCGCATTCGCGCGCGGGAAGTGACGAGGCGGGGCGCCAGTGGGTCGGCCGCGAGCCGGGCGGCGCGTGGCGCGAAGCTCGCGGCGGTCGGGGCAGCGCGGTGGGCGGGAGCGGGAGGCGCGGCGGAGGGCGTCGCGACGCGAAGCGGAGAGAGAAAGCGGCGCGGCGGGGCAAGCGCAGCGGAGTGGCGGCGCGTGGCGTGGGAGCGCCACGGTTTGGGCCGTGGTGGTCGGGTGGCGCGGCGCGAGGGGAACTCGGGGCAACGTCCGCGCGCGCGAGAGGCGGCGCGAGGCGCGGCGCATGGCCCGCAGCGTCGCGAGGCGAAGGAAGGGAGCGGCGCCCGAGGAGGAGGAAGCGCCCGCGGGAGGGCGAGGAACGAGAGCGGAAAAGAGCGGGGGCGCCGGAGAGAAGAGGAAGCGCCCAGCCGAAAAGGGAAAGCGGAAAAAGGGAGACTTTCCCGAAAAGGAAAGTTTCCAAAATTCACCCAAAAACCGGCAAAAATTCACAAATTTTTGGATTTTGAAATTTTTGGGGCTTTTCAATGGTGCTGCCCAAAGGACGTGCCTTGATGTGCTTTCCTGATTCCTCCACTGGACCTGTGATAGGCTGGTGGAAAGCTTCATCTGATGGTCCATGGGAATGGAAAGGTACACTGACCGCACACGATGCAGCTAATGGTTGAATTCTGACACCTCTACATTCACATAGCAGTACAAATCTTCAGGAGCAGTATAAAACTGCTTGTAATGACCCGGATACAGCCTTTCATGGTCCACGGAGCATGATAGCTACTGCTGGTTAGTATTTTTCTTCTTCAAAATCTTATGGTCATGGTAGAATTCTAGCCATAAATTTGTGATTTTGAAGATTGTGAACCATTGCTATTTTTATATGTGTACTGGGGTTAATTTGGATACTACGCAGATCGAGATTGTCAGACCCAAATAGTACTTGCATGTGTCGCCGTCCTGACAATCTTATTTGCACGCAGAAGGAAGCGCTGCATGAGCATTCAGCACCAACACAGCATGTCAAAACAGGAACAAACAAGATCACGTGAGCCGGGAGGATGCTCTAACGGTGGACATTTGTACAACAATCGTGCTGTTCCCGACCATGCCTATGTTCTTTTTGCTTTCTTAGTCACTATTAATTAAACTAATAAATCACAGTATTAAAAAGCATACCCTAAACTTTTCTAAATGGTTTCTCGAAGCCGTTTCTCTAAACGGCTTCCTGATTCCAAAACACATGTGCCGTCTGTATTACCATCTCTGTCGTTCGCCCGCCGCATTATCAAAATACAAAGAAAAGCCATCCGACATAGCCAAATATCTTTGGCCACAGCTCAAAAGCACAGATAAAAAAAATAATTTTCTATATAATAAAATAACTTTTTACTCAGCTTTCTAGAATCCTTTCCGGTTAACTGGTGCGGCGTTGTGAGCAGGCCGTGGCAGCACATGGCATGCCGGCGACGCCGCGCGGCCCGGCGCCCATCCAATCGAAAGGAGGCTCTACGGTGCAATGGCTGCCGCTGGGTTGTGGGCCCGTCAGACCAGAATGGAATGAGCTGGGCCGGATCTTCTATTCTAATGCGGTGCTGTGTGCTTGCACGAGCCTGGCCATTATTACTTGGCGTGGTGGCTCGACTAAATTACTCTGCCATTATAAAGGCAGGGCAGGAGAGATTGGTACTAATATATAGGGTTGCGCGATATGCTGTGCTGGTCGGTTTTGAGAGGGTACTCCGACGGCAAAATATATTTAACAATGTAAAAATATTTTGACATATTTGGATCTATTTTACATTAGAGATAAATAGATAGAAACAACCGCGAGACAAATAAAAAATGTCCATGCATAGTAGTAGGCTTCACATGTCATTGATGGTATGTACACAGTGGCGGAGAACGGGAAAAAAATAAGGTGGGGCGGATCGAAGCTATACTGCACGTGTGGGCTGCGCTTGCCGCCGCCGCCGCTACGCCAGCCTGTGGTGGCCCTTTGTGCCCGATCACCCAGTGCGAGCGCCTTGCCCAGCGCCAGCGCTGCCAATGGCCGGTGGCCCGCCGCCGCCGCGGCTATGCCTAGGCCGTGGCTGCTTTGCGCCTGGGCCATGAGCGCCTTGACCAGCGTGTACTCCTCGTCCTCCTCTTCTCGCTGTCCGGCTCGGTGGATCGGTCTCCTCGCGGGCCTGGTCGGCGAAGTCGAGGGCGGCGAGTTGAAGGAGTCGGAGGCGCGCGAGCGGCGAGGTGGCGGGTGGAGCGGAGGAGGAGGCGAGGGAAGTCGAGGCGCGGCGAGTCTGAGGCGCGAGAGGCGCGAGGGGAGGCGGCGGGTGGAGCGGAGTGAGGAGGCGAGGGGAAGTCGAGGGCGGTGGCGGAGTCGAAGAAGTCGGAGGCGGCGAGAGGGGCGAGGGGGAGGCGGCGGGTGGAGCGGAGGTGGAGGAGACGAGGGGGTATATAGGGGTTGCTGTAAAAAATCAAGCCCTGGTCTAAGCCAGGGCTTGCCCTATTGAGCGCTTCGCCGCTGTATGTACATGACAACTACACAGCATAGATGCAAGAACAAAAGAGGAATGGTGCATAATCCCTTGTAACGTGTTAGCGCAACTGATTAACAGAATGACCTAACGACACACAGCAACCATAGATGCTACAACCTAGATAACAATTATATGGTAGTACATAAGCTAGTTACATGCCATACACATGACAAAACAAAAGACTTCGACTCCAGCTGGTTTAGGAGGTACATTGTTAACTCCTTCAAGCTTTCGGTTATTGCTCAACACTGGCTCAAAACCAAAAATATATATAAATATAACTCAAATCACTTAACTGATCTACGTGGTGATCGGTTCGGCTGAAAAGCTCGTGGCTTATGGCTAAAAAACAGAGCTAATAAAAACATCAGAGTGACAGAGGCTTATTTAGTATAATTAAATTTAAAAAAATTTAAAAATAAAAAAATATGTTAGCCCATTACGTATAATACAAACAAATATGGAAAAAAAAGAACCGGCAAAAAAGCTCAACGAAAAGCCAAAAGTTCAGAAAAAGACGAAACTTATGAATAGTGAAAAATAAGCCAGAAGTCAGAAGCCGAAGCCGAGTTGATCAGGACGTGATGATTCCAAAAGCATCATAATAGAGGTCTTAAGAGGCAATTTTTCAGTCTACGCTATACACCGAAGCTTTCTAAACTTTTTCAAGGCATAAAACAATATTAACTGAAAAAAGGAAAATTTGTGTGTCAATAGGCCAACTAAGAAATGATAGTGCTAATTATTAAATGGGGGCAAAGAAAATGTTCTTGGTTGATAATATAAGTCATGGATTAATAAGCCAACTAAAAATACTGTACACGTCCTCGATTGGGGGTCACAATCTAAGGCCCCATTTGGCACAACTTCACCACCAGCTCCTTGGAGCTGTTTGGAGCTGTTTTGTGCCAAACGGGGTAAAGTAAAATAGCTCCACCCAAGGAGTTCCTTAAAACCTGCTGAGACAAAAGTAGCTCCACCCAAGGAGCTGAAAAAAGTAGCTTCACCCGGCTCCACTTGTGAAGTCAAAAAAAAAAAAACAGCTCCACTTGTGAAGTGGAGCCGTGCCAAACGGGACCTAAGTTTCCCTTTCATTCAAAATTTGGACGGTGAGCCCCTTTGACTTGCATAATCAATACTCCCTCCGTCCAACAATATAAAACCTCATTCTTAGTAAAAGTCATTTCACAATATAAATCCATTGCGAAGATCAAATATATAGTTATTGTAGTATTTTCACAATATACTCCTATAATTCTAAAAAAAATAAGCGAGTAGTTATAGTGTGCCATTTAATAGGAGTATGAATTATCCAATAATATTAACTTTTCTTAAATTCAATGTCTCATTGGTTTGTGCTCATGGTGGGCTTTGGGCTTATATTATGGGATGGAGGGAGTATAATCTATGCCATCCCTCTTCCTTGGCCGAATGACTACTTAGACTCTATTCAATTTGGCTTTTTCTGATGATTTTTAGCTCAAATAGCACTGTAGTGGTTGTTAGTTTTTCACAAGCATTCAATTAAAGGAAAATAAAGAAAAAGAGGAAAAAAATAATAAAAAACACTGCTTTGGGTGGGTTCTTTCCACTTATGGCTTATGGTTTTTGATTTATTCTACAATTCCTATCTTTCAAACGGTGCATTTTTTCAAGGCGGGGCTATAGGTAAATTATAGTATAAACTGTATTGAGTTCAGATATACCAGCCAAAATTGCATGTGACTATTTTTCTCTGCATACTACCTCTCGCAAATAGTCCAGAATTCAAATATTTCAGCCATAAAACATAAGTTACAGCCTTAAAAAACTCACCTTATATCTCAACGGATAATGCAAAAGGAAAAAAACCATGTTAAATAGCCAATAGTTTCTAAACAGCTTTTGATTTTCTGTAATTTAGAAACCAGACGCCAAAAGTTATTTGGAATATAACCTTGGTATCTCATAAGGAATGGTAATAACAAACCTGAGCATAACCGTACCACTCCAGCCATACCTGCGTATGATTTGCGTATCATTTCAAATGAGAAACCATGACTAATAACGGTAAGTTATGATGCAGATTAGAGAAACCTTTTGAAACAAACAAAACACATTCTTTCAGTTTTGCAATAGGTTTTCAGAATGGACAGCAAATTACGGCATAGTTGGGCTGTCTCTTGGGCCCCGAGATGCAGTTGCAGGTAATATGCACATCGATCAGATCACGGCCGTTGTTTTTCCAGCCCTATTTACGGTCGCCACTCGCTCTTCTGTTCCAGTTCCAGGTGGCTCCTCTCCCCTCTCTCTCTGATCCAGCGAAGCCGAGTCCTCCTGTCCAATTCCCCTCTCCCGGTCAGATCCAGCGATCCCCTTCTCATCGCGAGCTCGCCGTGAGATCCTCGTTGCCGTCGCTTTGGGCATTTCCTCCGGTCGGAGATCGGGGACCGTCTCGTTTGCCCTTGTAGTAAGTTCGTTTCCGTCCCTAGTATCTCCTGATCGCGTGCGAGTCTCATGGATCTAGTTGTGGACGGTCAGATCTGCTACTTTTTTCATCATTTTCTTCCGTTGATTTTGATCCGTGTTTTTGTTGCGAGTGGCGGGGTTAACACTGTCGATTTCCCCCTTTTGCCATGTTAACCTGTTCTAATTCGATGCATCATGTTGGCTTGCTGGTGTGTGGTAGTGCATTAGTCGTCACTTCACCTCGGATCACTGCCTACGAGTTTGCTAGAGCTAAGATCGCGTCAATTTTATTGTTGTCAGATGTTATTTTTTAGATGCAACTCATGCTGGTTTAGTGTCACGCAGGCATGTCAGTAACTCGCAGCTTAGCTAGCGTTGATTCCTATATTGGTTGGGAGTTGTTAACAGCAATTTTACTCTTGTTTGACTAGTGTTGAAGTTCTTTAGTTCAGTGTGACGAGAAATATTAATAAAAAGGCGAGCATTCTTTTCAGTTCCCGAGCATGCTCCAATGTTTTTCTCATTGGAGGCCATCTCTTATGATCTGGCAGCTTCCGTGCAGAAAGAGACAAATTGTGCGATCAGCATGGACATTTAACTCACCACAAAACCATGTGTAGTAGTTGTTATCTTATTATAGATGGAGGAAACTCTGAAGTGTGCACATAAGTAGGGCTGCTGGGCTTGCTGCTGCTCTAGCTTTCTATGTGGTGTTCGAAGGGTTGAACGTCACCAAGGCCCAGAGTTACGTATGCCCCTATGTTGGAAAGAGAGGTCGAATGATGAAATAGTTATATATGCACCATTTATGAACAGGGTGACAAAACAACATAGATAGGCTAAGGATGATGATGGCCCCTTGTTTGAGGTACTTTGTGTGAGGGCATGATTGGAGGATAACATGCAATGCTCCTTAGAGGAATAAATTGGAACTTTCTAACATGTGATTAGTCGCAACTAAAGGTTTAGGGTTATGCAAATCAGTTTAAGTGGTCTATTGGAACTATTAAACGGTAGTCCGTACTTTAGGCAAGTGCTCTGTGAGACAACTTGAACTATGAAAACTGTGAAGCTGAAGGGACATGCTTCATGTATAAGAACCAAATTAAGGTATGTATGTGAATGTCACTCAACTGCATTGACAGATAATTGAAATCAGCAACTATGCATGTTAAGGGCTACACAGCATCAGCTACCTCCCAACAACAATGATGATTTTAGACTTCTAATCTAGATAATGGAACAATGCTGAATCATGAGCATTTTCCATGGATCCATGCATTCTATTTTCAGAACCTGTCACTCAAAACTTCTTCAGTTGTCTTACCTGCAATTGATATTTAGCTCAAGTACTTTTCTGTCTTCTTGTTGGATTCGCTGACACAGTTTCATGTTAGACATGCTATGTTAGACACTGGGCTCTTGGCTTTAGGCCCATATGTACTTAACGTGGTTGATTAGCTACTCAGTATAGTCAAGGATCTCTCAGGGTGGCCCATACTTCTATTAGCCAAACCCTAGACATCCTTGCCTATATATATGCATTGTATTGCTTGCTCCTGAATCAATCAACATTCAGTTCAACCACTTCTTACACTTTCCTAACTTCCCACATGGTATCAGAGCCAGGTTGCCTTTTGCTTTCCTCTTTTCCGCTGGCAACGCTAGCTCCTCTGTTTTTTCCCTGTTCTCCTCTGTTCCCGGCGCCATGAGTGAGCTGCCGCCGCCGCCGGCTCCCTCCTTCCCTGCCGCCGACTATCTCTCCGCAGAAGTCGTCGCCAGAGCTGAGGAAGCCGCCGCCAGGACAGAGGTGGCCGCGCACGCCGCCCCCGCCGTCTCCGACGCGCGCCGCCGCCGCGCACAATCGCGCGCCGCGCACTCGCGCTGGCCGAGGCGCGCCGAGCGCGAGGCCGCCGCCGCCGCCACGCGCGTCGCGCGGCCGAACGCGAAGCGCGCTGCGCTAGCGCGCGCCGCTGCCACGAGACGCCGCCGATGTCGAGTTCGGAACGCGAGCGGCGAGCGCCGCCTCAGCGCCGCCACCACTGGAGATGTCGCCGACGGTGAGCTCGTGGACGACACCCCCCTTCCTCTCCACGATGCTCTCCTTCTCCATGAAGCAGCCGCCGTCGCCAATATTCATGCCCAGGCAGTCGGTGTACAAAACATCCGATCCCTGGTTCCCCTGGTTCTCGATCTCAACTTCGGCAACTACTCCCGATGGCGCGAGCTCTTCCTTCTCGCCCTCGGGAAGTTCTCCCTCGAAGACCACGTGCTCGCCGACGACCACCATCCGACTCTTCCCGACTGGCCCCGCATGGATTGTGTCGTCAAACCGCTCCTCGGCAACCTCTCCTCCGACTCGCCGAGATTGTGCCGAACGCCGAGCCACCGCTCGCACCACGGCTTGCCGCCAAACTCGGTTTCTTTCGCGCAGGAATCACGCGCCCTCTACCTCGACGCTGAGTTCCGGAACTTCGTCCAAGGTGATCTCTCCATCGCTGACTACTGCCGGCGCTTCAAGACCATGGCTAATGCCCTTGCTGATCTCGGGGAGGTCGTCGCTGACCGCACCCTTGTCCTCAACATCATCCGTGGCCTCAATGCAAAGTTCTCCGCCATTGGTCTTCATCTTCAACGGAGCCGGCCGTTCCCTTCCTTTCTTGAGGCACGCGCGGACCTGCTCTTGGAGGAACTCAACATGGCAAATCGCAGGTCCTCTCCGCCATCGCCGCTCACGCCCGCGGCCAACACACTGCGCCACCCACCAACCGCGCCCCATCTCCCTCGACCCACAGTGGCTTCGGCGGTGGCACCAGCGGTGGAAATAGAGTCGGGGGCGGAGGTGGCGGTGGCACCTCCCACTCCCGCGGGCGGCGCGGCAAGCGCTCCGGCCGAGCCAGCCAGAGCTCCACCTCCTCCTAGGGCTCCGGCGCAGGCGGCGGCTGGCCCAGCTTCTACAACCCGTGGACCGGCACCATCCAGATGTGGACCGGTTCCCGGCCACCCCTCGCTCCTCTGCGCTGCAAGGACGCGGGTCTCCTCTCTCCGCGCGCGCGCCAGCCTCAAGCCCTGCTGGCTGCCGCCTAGGCCCAGAATCCGTGGATTCTCCCTGATTCTCACGGCCAGGTCGCGGCTCTCCACGGCCAGCCAGCGGCTCTCCACGGCCAGCCTACGGGATTTCACGGACAGCCTGCGGGACTGACGGCATTCCACGGCTCTTCTCCTGCGCAGACTCCAGGCCACTTTGCCGCTCTGGTGGCTTGCCGCGTGGGACCGAACACCCTCAGCCGCTTTCTCCACCATGACATCGAATCCTCCTCACCGGCCGAGTGGTACTTCGACCGGGCTACCTCTCACATGGCCTCGACTCGTATCCTCTCTCACTCCTCCTACACTCGTTCCTTCCTCTATTGTTGTAGGTAACGGCTCTCTCCTTCCTGTCACGTCCACTGGGACAGCCGACCTTCATGGTTCTCTTCGCCTCAACAATGTTCTTGTCTCCCCTAAACTTATTAAGAACCTCATTTCTGTTCGTCAGTTTACTTCTGACAATGACTGCTCTGTTGAGTTTGACCCCACTGGCTGTTCTGTGAAGGATCTTCGGTCTCGGAGCGTGATCATCAGGTGCGATAGCTCAGGGCCACTCTACCCTCTGCATCTTCCCGTCGCCAAGTCCTTCCTCGCCGAGTCCTCCTCCCCTCTTTGGCATCGCCGGCTTGGTCACCCCGGTCATGAAGTTTTGTCTAAGTTAGCGGGCTCTGCAGTTCTTCCTTCATGTAATAAAATCATAGGTCCCTCTATTTGTCATGCTTGCCAACTGGGTCGCCATGTTCGTCTTCCTTTCCCTATGTCAGCTTCCCGTGCTTCTCACAATTTTGATCTAATACATTGTGACCTTTGGACATCTCCTGTTGAAAGTGTTTCTGGTTACAAGTATTATTTGCTCATTCTCGATGATTGTTCGCATCATCTTTGGACGTTCCCTCTTCGCCTCAAATCGGACACATTCATGACACTTGCTAACTTTTTCTCCTTTGTTTCCACTCAGTTCGGCACCAGTATTAAGGCAGTTCAGTGCGACAACGGCGCGAGTTTGACAACTCCAGCGCCCGCACGTTCTTCCTCACTCACGGCGCCCACCTTCGCATGTCCTGTCCCTACACCTCCCAACAGAATGGTAAAGCTGAGCGTATCATCCGTTCTATCAACAATGTCATTCGCTCGCTCTTGTTTCAGGCGTCCATGCCACCATCCTATTGGGTTGAGGCCCTGGCTACTGCCACTTACCTCCTCAACATCCTCCCCACCAAGACGCTGCACTTCTCCACACCACATCATGCTCTTTTTGGTTCTTCACCATCTTATGAGCATCTTCGCGTCTTTGGGTGCAAATGCTACCCAAACCTTACTGCCACAGCCTCCCATAAACTCGCTCCTCGTTCCGCCTTGTGTACCTTCCTCGGATACTCCACCCATCATAAGGGATATTGATGTCTCGACATGGCCTCCAATCGGGTCTACCTCTCCCGCCATGTCATCTTTGATGAAACCTCGTTTCCCTTTGCCACTCTTCCTTCCACCCCCTCCACGCCCGATTTTGCTTTTCTGGATGACTACACTAATCTGGTGCTGGCGCCTATAGGCCCGTCGCCCACCTCTTTGCCTGCAGGTCTCCCCGCGCGCATGGGTCTTGTGCGTGCTGAAGTTCCCGCGCCCATGCCACACGCGGCCCTGGACAATGCCGCGCCCGTCCCCGTCGAGGACACTGCGTCACCGGCCCTGCCACGCATGACAATGGAGGTCAATGCGTCGCGCGGGCACTTCTACTCGGCGCCGCCGCGACCCGCGCGACCACCGACCTCCTCCGCCGCCACGCGCGGATCACGCCGCCGTCGGTTCGCCACGCCTACACCCGACGCGGCGCAACCGGTTTCCACCCCGAGCTCTCCACGGCACCTCCTCCGGCGAGCAGCGTCCTTCCGTGCCGCTTCCCGTCTTTGTGCGTTGTCTCCGTGGCGGAACCAAAGACCCAATGACAACGCGCGCCAAGTCCGGCTTTCGACTTCCTGCTCTCTACCACGCCACGCCACTGTCGCCTGTGCCTCGGACGTACCGCACCGCCCTTGCCGATCCCAATTGGCGGGCAGCTATGGAGGACGAGTACACTTCCCTCTTGCAGAACCATACCTGGGACTTGGTTCCCCGCTTGCCAAGGCGAATGTCGTTTCTGGCAAATGGATCTTCAAGCACAAACTCCACGCTGATGGTTCTCTTGAGCGGTACAAAGCTCGTTGGGTATTGCGCGGCTTCACACAGTGCCCGGGAGTTGATTACGCCGA
This sequence comes from Dendrocalamus sinicus, assembly GCA_036346575.1. Classification (NCBI taxonomy): domain Eukaryota; kingdom Viridiplantae; phylum Streptophyta; class Magnoliopsida; order Poales; family Poaceae; genus Dendrocalamus; species Dendrocalamus sinicus. The sequence continues at coordinate 62,003,146 of CM070641.1, forward strand.
GACTTTTAGTCCAGTTGTGAAGCCAGCAATGGTGCGGACAGTGCTGGCTCTTGCCCTTTCCAGGCAGTGGCCAATTCATCAGCTTGATGTGAAGAATGCGTTTCTTCATGGGACATTGTCTGAGATAGTCTATTGCTCACAACCATCCGGATTCGAGGATCCTACTCATCCGGAGTTTGTCTGCCGGCTGAACAAATCACTCTATGGTCTCAAGCAGGCTCCCCGTGCATGGTACAGCCGGTTTACCTCCTATCTGCTCTCCCTTGGGTTTCTTGAAGCCAAGTCTGATACATCATCGCTTGTCTACCACCGCGCTCAGAGGCGTCTCACTGCTCCTCTATGTTGATGACATCGTCCTCACCGCCTCATCTGCCGGTCTTCTCCGCCACATCATCACTGCCTTACAGCATGAGTTCTCTATGAAGGATCTCGGTGAGCTTCATCACTTTTTGGGGGTACATGTGCAGAAGTGTCGTGGTGGTCTTCTCTCACAGCGCCAGTATATGCTGGACATCCTGGAGCGCGCAGGCATGGCAGATTGCAAACCATGCACCACCCCTGTCACACGAATCCAAAGGTGTCAGCCTCAGATGGTATTCCTGTTAGTGATCCCAGCGATTTCCGCAGTCTAGCCGGGGCCCTCCAGTATCTCACCTTCACCAGGCCGGACATCTCTTACGCAGTTCAACAGGTGTGCCTCCATATGCACGACCCTCGCGACCCCCACCTTGCTGCCTTCAAGTGGATTCTTCGGTACATTCGTGGCACTCTCCACTTGGGACTCTTTCTTCAGCCCTCCTCACAGTCTACACTTGTGGTTTACTCTGATGCTGACTGGGCCGGCTGCCCGGACATGCGCAAGTCCACCTCGGGTTATGCCGTGTTTCTTGGAGATAACCTGGTCTCCTGGTCCTCCAAGCGTCAGAACACAGTGTCCCGTTCCAGCGCAGAGGCTGAGTACCGCGGTGTGGCCAATGCTGTTGCCGAGGCCTCCTGGCTACGTCACCTTCTGTTGGAGTTGCACACGCCACCTCAGCAGACTACCCTGGTGTATTGCAACAACATCAGTTCAGTCTACATGTCCTCCAACCCTGTCCAGCATCAGCGCACCAAGCACATTGAGATTGATCTTCACTTCGTTCGGGAGAAAGTGGCTCTTGGTGACTTTCGTGTCCTGCATGTTCCCACCACTTCCCAGTATGCCGATATCTTCACCAAGGGTCTTCCGTCTTCGGTCTTCAATGAGTTTCGGTCCAGTCTCAACGTCCGCGGTGCAGACGCTCCGACTGCGGGGGGGTGTTAGACATGCTATGTTAGACACTGGGCTCGGGCTCTGGGCTTTAGGCCCATATGTACTTAACGTGGTTGATTAGCTACTCAGTATAGTCAAGGATCTCTCAGGGTGGCCATACTTCTATTAGCCAAACCCTAGACATCCTTGCCTATATATATGCATTGTATTGCTTGCTCCTGAATCAATCAACATTCAGTTCAACCACTTCTTACACTTTCCTAACTTCCCACATTTCATATTTTGATTGCTATTTTATTTGTTTGATTGTGTTTCCTTTTTCAGCATATGATGCATTTCTGATACTCAGCGCCCTTGTTGTACTGGAACCATCTGCTACTATTTTATTTCCCTCAAAGTAAACCCTGGTAAAGTTGCTTGCCAATGTCAACCACAAAAGTGCTGGATCCTTCTTTTCAAGGAGCTGGCCAAAAAGTGTATCCTTCCACACGATTGTCAGTCTGTTCAGTTGTTTTTTTTAGTAATTATCTTTGATATAATTTCCTTTGTTCTTTAAGATTTCAAATCTAGACCCTCCTTGTTTATTTATGTATATGTGCCCCTTAACACCATTTAGTGGGACAGAAATATGGCGAATTGAAGATTTTAAACCAGTTCATTTGCCAAAATCTGATTATGGTAAATTCTATTGTGGAGATTCATACATAGTTCTGCAGGTGATTGCTTTTGCCTCTTGTATTTCTTTGATGCATCTTTCTATGTTTCTATAATACAAAACTTTCTAAGTTACTTCATTTTTTTTCTAGACGACCTGTGCTAAAGGCGGTGCGTATCTGTACGACATCCACTTCTGGATTGGGAAAGATTCAAGTCAAGTACATGCTTTGAGAACTTAATTTCTGTGATACTCAGAAATACCGTTTCCAACCTTACGACGATGTGTCATCATGCAGGATGAAGCTGGTACTGCAGCAATCAAGACGGTTGAACTTGATGCCATACTCGGGGGCCGTGCGATCCAGCATAGGGAACTCCAAGGTTATGAATCTGACAAGTTCTTGTCATACTTCAAACCTTGCATTATACCCTTGGAGGGCGGTTTTGCCTCAGGGTTCAAAAAGCCTGAAGAGGAAAAGTTTGAAACACGGTTGTATATTTGCAGAGGGAAGAGAGCTATTAGAGTTAAAGAGGTATGGAATATTTTACCCTCTTGCTGCCTTTTTTCTCTCCAAATTTCAGCTCAATAATTCTGTATGCTTCGTTAATACGATGCCTTCTTTGTCCAGGTTCCCTTTGCTCGTTCATCATTAAACCATGATGATGTGTTTATCTTAGATACTGAAATGAAAATATATCAATTTAATGGTGCTAACTCCAATATCCAAGAAAGGGCTAAAGCATTGGAAGTGATCCAACATTTAAAGGAGAAGTACCATGGGGGTGTGTGCGATGTTGCAATCGTTGGTGAGTGGACATCTGAATTTTACATTGGTACCTCTGTCAGCTGGTGCACCCTTTTCTGTACTCATGTGGTCTATTTTAATAATCTCAGATGATGGAAAACTACAAGCGGAATCAGACTCTGGTGAATTCTGGGTTCTCTTTGGAGGTTTTGCACCAATTGGGAAAAAAGCCGTTAGTGACGATGATGTTGTACTTGAAATTACAGTACCTAAGCTCTACAGGTATTTTCTTCTATTGAAGTGCTTTTACTTGATCTTCAATGATAGCAACACACCAAAAGGAAATAACTAACAAGGAAACTAATCACCATAACCCCAAATTCTATGCATACTATTCCTGTTGCTGTGTTAACTACTGCTACTGCTGGCTGGGGCCACGCTTGTGGCATTACTATTATTTACATTCACACATTGTTAAGAAAAACATGTGCTAATTAGTAATTATTTTTAGTAACGTACAATTCAAAGTTGCAGTAAAATCAAGAGTGACATTTTTTAGAAAAATCTTCATTCTTCTGTAGGTGAGTGAGATGGATGCTTAGTTTCTAGCTTCTTATTTGCCTCAGTTGCACCTCTACGTATAAATAGGCTTGTAGTTAGTCCTTAAGGTCTATTATTACATACTTACATTGAAGATATCCCTACACATGCTGTACTTACAACCCACAGCTCTATCTTTCTACTTTTTAATGTATTAACTAAGCATCTTTTTTTGGAGCCACAACAAGTTAACAAAATCTTACAGAATTGGTAAAGATCCTTGTAACAGCAAAGAGTCCACAACGCATCACAGCACATCAACTGCACACTTGCCCTACCTTGCCCCAAGTTCTTTGGTGCCCCCCTCTGTTTATTCCACACTGCTACATTATCAAATATTTACCCTTGCAGTATCAATGATGGTCAATTCATATTGGAAGACAATATTCACACACAAGCAATTGTTGAGTCTATTGCTATACCTTAATCAGTCCCTGAGATATATTTTTATATCGTAGGGTTTAATATGTGCTACAGATTCTATCTTGCTTTAGATTCTTTCTGTTCCCTGCTGAATTTTACTGTTTACATTATCAATTGTTCTCCTTGCAGTATTAATGATGGTCAATTGAAGTTGGAAGACACGGCTCTTACCAAAGCAGTGCTTGAGAACACCAGATGTTTCTTACTTGACTGTGGGGCTGAAATGTTTATATGGGTTGGTCGGGTAACACAAGTGGAGGATAGAAAAACTGCCAGTAAAGTGGTTGAGGTAAACACTCAAACAGTCTTTCTTTTCTTTTATATTTTTGGTTGCCAATTCAGATATGCAATGCTATCATTTTTTTTTGCCTCTTGTAGGAATTCATCATTAATCAGAAGAGGCCGAAGACAACAAGAGTGACTCAAGTGATTCAAGGTTATGAGAGTCATGCATTCAAGTCAAAATTTGAATCATGGCCAGCAGGTAATGCAGCAGGGAGCTCTGGCGCAGAGGATGGGCGGGGCAAAGTTGCAGGTAGTTTATTCAGTTATGAGGATAACAAAATATCTCCTTTGATTATTGCTGATGATCTTTGGTGTTTCTTCTAGCTTTATTGAAGCAACAAGGTGTTGATGTGAAGGGGGCTGCAAAAAGCAGCACTCCAGTAAACGAGGAAGTTCCTCCTTTGCTCGAAGGCGGTGGAAAACTCGAGGTTCTGTTGATTATATTCCCACTTTAGGAGTTGCATTGTTTAAAAGAAGTAATTGCAAATGGCATTAATGCAAAGGTCCTTACAAAAATAAATTGTTCATATTTCAGGTGTGGTGCATTGATGGCAATGCTAAGACTACCCTACCAAAAGAGGACATTGGAAAATTTTACAGTGGAGACTGTTATATCATTCTTTGTACGTATCATTCGGGTGACAAGAAAGAAGAATATTATCTCAATTACTGGATTGGGAAGGATAGCATGGCGGTAATAATATGTTGCATGCTGCCACACTTAAGCTATGGCCTAAATGTTTTTTTCACATTATCTCAATTGTTGATGCTTTTTTAATAATATCTGAGTGTGATCATCACTGCCCTGGTGATGTGGCATTTAACTTTTTTCTCAAGTATTTACATAGGACCTATGGTCTAACCTTTCTGCAAAACTATTTATATTCAGTACTTGGTGCACATGTGGAACCCATGTCACCTGATTAGATTAGGAAGGTCATTCATAAAATCAAGACGCATGCATAAAAAGGAGATATTGCAGCAAATAGGTTCTGAATGTTTGGGTTGTAGGGACCAACTTTGAATTGCAGCCCTCCGATCTGGTGAATAAGATGGCTAGGATGCACCAGATTTGCCAGCCAAAATCTTTCCATACATAGCTTAAATTTGAAGTTGTGTCTTTTGTATTAGCATTGTGCATCATGTTATAAATTCTTTTGGAGTTAGTTGGTCTCTGTTCTTGGAATTTTTTTACATCAGTAGGACTTATCATGCACTTGTAGAAGTGAGCTGGTCATTGGGATCTATATTTACTTTTTTGGTTTATTCTGCGCAGGATGATCAAGTGATGGCAGCTCAATTAGCTAATACAATGTGTAATTCATTGAAAGGAAGGCCTGTTCTGGTGCTGCATTTCATTTCATAAGTGCCTACAATATTTGTTCATAAGAGAAGAGTTTGATTTATTAGTAGCGGTGTTGTAGGGACGTATTTATCAAGGGAAGGAACCACCACAATTTGTTGCTCTTTTCCAGCCCATGGTTATCTTTAAGGTACAACTGTTGCTGAATATATATATTTTTTGACAATTGACCACAACCTGAGTGGTTGCTTCTTTTTTATTTGTTATTCTGTAAGGGATGCATAGCTCAACGCTGCAGATCTGAATAATATATAGCTACAGTACTAGGGGAATCTGCTAAGTATTAATTTTTTTTTGACAAATCATGTAGGGCGGAATCAGTTCTGGATACAAGAAGATTGCAGAAGAAAAGGGCGAGAGCAATGAAACTTACTCTCCTGAAGGCATAGCTCTAATTCGAGTATCTGGGACAGAAATTCATAACAATAAAACACTTCAAGTTGATGAGGTATCACCTAGCTGTCTGTTATTCTTGCTGATATCTTGGATGAGGATGGATCTTTTTTTATCGAATTATACAATACAAGATTGTTTGGAGTTGGAGGTGCCAACATCCCCCCCCCACCCCGGCCCGCCCCCGCCCCAAATGTTGACCGTTGTGCAACTTCTAACAGCAAAGTTTAACTCTGAAATTGTACAGGAAATCGTTGTGAAATCTACAACAATATTGAACAGAAATTCTGTCATTTCTTCCTTGAATTGATCAGTTATTATTTTATAGGTGGCGACATCTTTAAGCTCCACAGAGTGTTTTGTATTGCAATCTGGAAATGCAATGTTTACATGGCATGGCAATTCTAGCACTTATGAGCAGCAGCAGTGGGCAGCGAAAGTTGCTGAGTTCTTGAAGGTACGTTGCCACCTTTAAACAGATTTAAGAACACCAATTCAAGTTTCTATGTGCTTTTGGCAGAAGTCCTTCTAATGTAGTACGAGTTAACTGCATTTTCTATTGCTGAGTTTACAGAGTGACAGATTCACCTGTCCAATTTATGGTTGCAAGTTACTATCACATATAAAGTGTTATGTTGTGGGAAAAACTATTAGTGACACTCAGAAGTTAACTTGTAGAGAACAAAATAAGCTTACACACTGATTTTGAATGAAAACCATAGTTTTAAAAACTAGATCGGTTGTTGACCCAGCCTCGCTCCTAGTTCAGCGTTTCACTGGTCCAACCGGTGGTTCACTAATCTATAAATATTGCCTAATCTTGTGTGTCAAACACAAACAACCAACGAAGGCAAAGTGGCTATCTCCAAATAAAATGGGCACTGGCAGTGATGGCTGTGGACAAACTGTTCATCACAGCTGTAACACAAGCTCTGCTTGCGGCGTTCATCCATCTTTGTAGGAGACAAACGGCGGAACTGGCGTATCGGAGGCCCGCCGCGGGTACCGAAGTTGGTGAGGCAAAAACGGCTGAAGGTGTTGGAGTCGCCCCTGATGGCGCAGGCCGGCCCGATGCTGGAGTGGATGATCGGTTCCATCCGGAGTTGCGTGCTTTCGAAGGTATAGGTTCGGCAATTGTCACACCAGCACGATCTTCGTAAGCCTTGGCAAGTCATGACATGCTGGAGGTCCAACTGATTCAGCAACTCCACGTCAGTCCGAAGTGGCTTGGGGAGACCGGTAGTGAAGAGCTGGGTATGTTGCTAGGCCGTCATTGGTGGTGTGCGGCAAAGCAAGGTCAGGAATTTATTCTGATGTTCCTGAATTGAACCCCCCATATGGCAATCGAGCAAGCTTGCCGAGAAAGTTGCTTCTGATCGGGGGTTTGAAACGCTGATGACAAAGCTCTTTGAAGAGCTCCCAGGTTGGCTCCCCTGAGTCTCGTTCTAATTGGCCATACCAAAGCTGGGCAATGCCCATGAGGTGGTAGGAAGCCAACCAGAATTTATCTGCTTCAGCTCTACGCTGGCCTCGAAAAAATTGGTCACATTTGTTAAGCCATGCGAGTGGGTCATCCATGCCATCAAAAACTAGAGATTCCAATTTATGGTAGTGGGGTGGAATGTTTGGTGCTGGGGGTTGTTCGGGAGCATGGTAACGACCCGTAGGTGGAAAATATGGTGATGTGTGGGTGGCAGGGAGGGCGGAGGTGGGTGGCGGCGAATAGGCGGAAGGATCAGTATGTGCATAGTGGGGGTATGCGTAAGGCGACGGCATGCCGCTAGCGCTCGGTAGGTGGTGGGTTGGGATGTGAATGCAAGCGGTAGCGTGGAGGTGAGCGGTAGGGCGGCGGTCGAAAGCGGTGATGGGGAGGGTGGGGGGGGGGGGCGTTGCCAGATGTGGTGGTGGAAGCAGAGTGGAGGCTCCTGTTAATGCCGCCGGGGCCGCTGGATGTGGAAGAAAACCTGCGCGAGCATCAACTATGCATTTTTCCGGTGCGAAAATCTGATTAGCGAGCTCGCCCCATCAACACGATCGCTCAAACTGGTGTGGTTGTCGTTGACGCGGATGGCCAGCTCCTTGATGGCTTCTAGGACCTCCGAGCGAGCAGCTGAATCGTCTCCTCCTTCAGACCCTGGCATGGTGTAATTTACCACAGGTGGCTTTGATACCAAATTGTTGGGAGTGTAGTTCGAAGATAGTAGCTGTGATAGACTGGAGGCTTGGGCCGTAGTTCCGACGATCGGGTGCCATGATGGCAGCCCTGACGCAAGACTTGGAAAATTAGGGGGAATAGAGAACGGGGGAGAGCTTTATTCATCATGAAGGCTATCTCTTATATAGAGCATTGCCTTACAAATCTGATTACAACCGAACTCTAATTCTTCTCTAATTATAACTCTTATCCTAACAGGCTCTTGCTATAGCTTTAAATAGAACACAAAAGACGTATCTTTATCTAATTGAAGACCGAACTCAACAAGGAGTTAGGACAGTTAGCCTCTGGCGCGACTTGGTCCGTGGCTGCCGTATGTTGCTGCATCCTTCTGTGATACGGAATCCCCCGCATAACACTAGTAGTGTGGGAGTTGGGGGCCAACAGCCAAGTCTTGGGTTCGAATCTCCTTCCACCCACGTATGTTTGAAAAGAAGTTGGCTGAAGCATCATGTTGCCCTTCTGTCCTGTCGGACTACGCCCGGTTTTTCTCCGGTTCACATCAAAACCACCTGGTTCGACCAGGTTTTTGCGGTTTGATTGCTTTGACGGTCCTGCTAAACTGGACCGGACTAGGCACTGCTTCTGGTTTTTTCTGGTTGAACCGTGGGTCTGGTCAGTTTTTTAAACTGTGATAAAAACTAGTTATAATAGTCACATATGAAGATTGAAGTTCAGCATTCTGGTGGCTTGTATTAACATCTATCACAATGTCAGTACCAACCAAAATAAGGCTAGTACAGAATTAGCAGAAAAGTGCAATGCACCAACCCAAAATAGGTACACTAATATTTGTCTGCGCACTGAAGCTGTTTTTAGCAGCCTATTGTTAACTAGAATTCTTTCTGTCCATCTGTTCTTTAATGCCCCTGTTCTTTTAAGCTTATGGCTTCCCTTGAACAAATAAATGGTATTGCTTCTCCATCACCGTTTCGTGAAGGAGTAAGTCTTGTGTCTGTAGGTAGATGCATCAAACTGAATAAGTGGTAGCGGGTTAGTTTCTTGCTTTAGCATCTTTAGGGGTTAGTTTCCTGCTTTAGCATCTTCAGTCCTGCTCTATTACTTTCAGTTTTGCTTTACAGCTTATCCTCACTTTCAGTTCTACTTTCAGTTTGTAATCTGACCATTTGGTCTATAAGTATGTATTCTGGTTAAGCCTTAAGGGCATAGAAAGCAATACAATAAGAAAATTGCTCCATACCTTTGCTAAGATCCTGTCAATTGGTATCAGAGCAAGGCTCTTCCCCTTTTCCTAATCTGCGAAGCCATGTCCCGTTCTTCCCACGCCTCCCTTACCTCCAGCCGGCGCAGAGGCAATGCCGGCGGCGCTGCAGACGCGGACGCCCGCGAGGCACGACGCGCAGCAGAGGCGGCGGCCGCCAAAGAAGTGGCGAGACAGCCAGCAGCGGCGGCGGCGGCGGCTCAAGCCGCGAGCCGCCGCCGCCGCCGCGCGCGAGGTGGAGAACGACGCCGCCGCCGACCGCGCCTCGCGGAGCCCTCACGAGCACCGCCGCGTTTCGCCGTCGCGAGCGCCGCCGTGGCGCGAGGCGACGTGGATCACGGCAGCCATCCGCACCGTCATCAAGGAATCTGGCGGAGGAACACCATGGCCCATTCTCACCAAAACCAACTACAATGAGTGGAGTTTGGTGATGAAGGTGAAGATGCAGGCGAGGGGGATGTGGGATGCGGTGCGGGACGAGGATGTCGACTTCAACGACGATCGAAGGGCGTTGGAGGCCATCCTCGCTGCCGTCCCGCCAGAGATGGCGCCCACCCTCGCGGACAAGGAGACCGCCAAGGATGCTTGGGATGCCATCACCGTGGCGCGCATCGGAAGCGATCGCGCACGCCGAGCCACACAGCAGAAGCTGCGTCAGGAGTGGGATCGCTTGGCGTTCCGCCCCGGTGAGGACATCGACGACTTTGCTCTCCGCCTCACCGGCCTGATGCAGCAGCTAACTCGGCACGGCGATGATGATATCGACGAGGAGAAGGCGGTGGAGAAGTTCCTCCGCGTCGTCCCTAAGAAGTATACCCAGGTCGCTCTGTCGATTGAGACACTCTTGGACCTCTCCGAGCTGTCCATCGAGGAGGTGACCGGACGACTCAAGGCCGTTGACGGCCGCGACGAGCAACCACCCGCAGAACCAGTCGCCATCGGTGGCAAGCTTCTCTACACAGAGGAGCAGTGGCTCGCCCGTCAGAAGGAGCGGAAGAAGGGGGATGCTTCAGGTTCGGGCAGCAACCGCCGGCGGAGACCACGGAACAAGGAGAAGGTGCCCGAGGCGTGGCGATCGACGGCCGTCTTTGCCGGTGACCGAAAGGCTAACAGGACGACACTCGCTTCAAGCGTGGCAAGGCCGCCATCGGGCCAAGGATTGTCGACAGAGCGCGGCGTGGCGACCAAGCGCACGCGCGCGCAGCGAGAGGAGGAGGATGAGCGGCTCGTTCCTTGTTCACGGAACATTGAGCAACGCCCGCAGCGAGAGGAAGTCAAGGGAGGCTCGACTTCCTCTCCTCCCGCATCGTCCGCCGCCGCGCTCCTCCACCTTGACGAGCCGCGAGCACGTGCCTTCCTCGGAAACGGGTCCAGCGACGACAAGATCGACGGCTGGTACCTCGACACCGGCGCCACGCACCACATGACCGGCCGACGAGAATTCTTCTCCGACTTGGACATTGGTGTACGCGGCTCAGTCAAGTTTGGAGATGCCTCTGCTGTGGAGATCAATGGTGTCGGCTACGTCATCTTCACGGCCAGGACCGGCGAACATCGACTCCTCATCGGCGTCTACTACATCCCAGCCCTGAGGAACTCCATCATCAGTCTGGGACAGTTGGATGAGAATGGCTCGCGAGTGGAGATCGACCACGGGGTGCTGCGCATCTGGGATCGCCGCAATCGTCTTCTCGCCAAGGTGAACAGAGGAAACAACCGCCTCTATGTTCTCCATGTGCGGGTGGCGCAGCCCCTCTGCCTTGCAGCCCGCCGCGACGACGAGGCTTGGCGCTGGCATGAGCGCTTTGGACACCTCAATTTTGAGGCCCTGAAGCGGCTCAGCAACGGCGAGATGGTGAGGGGGATGCCGCACGTCGAACACGTGGAGCAACTCTGCGACACCTGCGTGGTGACCAAGCAGAGGCGCCGGCCATTTCCCCGTCAAGCCAACTTTCGAGCCAAAGAGAGGTTGGAGCTCGTACACGGTGATCTATGCGGCCCGGTCACGCCGGCGACTCCTGGAGGCAGGCGCTTCTTCTTGCTCCTCGTCGACGACCTATCCCGGTTCATGTGGGCGGTGCTGCTCGACACCAAGGCTGCTGCGGCGGAAGCCATCCGGCACGTTCAGGCCGCAGCAGAGGAGTGCGGCCGCAGACTTCGCGTCCTGCGCATGGACAACGGCGGCGAGTTCACGGCGGCGTCATGCGTCGCGCGGCGAGGATTCAGCGCCACTACTCGCGCCCTACTCCCCGCGAAGAAATGGCGTCGTCGAGCGCCGTGTCGACGGTGGTAGCCACGCGACGCGCCTCCTCAGCGGCGGGCGTCTGCGGCGGTTTATCGGGGTGAAGCGGTGATGACCGCCGTGCATCGCTCAATCGCTCGCCCACCAAGAGTCTCGACGGCAAGACGCCCTATGAGGCCTGGCACGGGCGCAAGCCGGCAGTCGGCTACCTCCGGACATTCGGCTGTTTGGCGTTCGTGAAGGAGCTCAACCACGTCGGCAAACTCGACGATCGGAGTACGCCAGGGGTATTCATTGGCTATGCCGATGGCGCCAAGGCATACCGCATCCTCGACCCGGCTACGCAGCGTGTGCGCGTGGCCCGTGATGTGGTGTTTGATGAAGGGCGAGGATGGGCATGGACCCAGATGGCAGACAACGGCTCGACAGCAACACTAAGTGACTTCACCGTCGACTACGTCGGCATTCAAGGAGCGGGGGGAGCAGTCGGGTCGACTCCATCTTCGAGCCCGTCTGCCCCTGCCCCAAGTGCACCGTCCGCTTCGATTGGTGCTCCACCTCCGGCAATGTCGGCTACTCAGCATCCATCCACGCCAGTGGCTTCGCCCCAAATGTCGCCAGCCTCTACCCCGACACACAGCGAGCACCGCTCGGTGGAGTTCGCCACGCCGTTGACACAAGATGAGGAACGCGTCGACGCCGCACATGAAGATGAACCTCTGCGCTACCGCACAGTTGACAATATTCTGGGCGATCAAGTCGTCCCAGGGCTGGCGCGGCGCGACTTTGAGGCAAAGCTTCACCTGATCAACGACGGTGAGCCTTGCTCACTCGCTGAAGCAGCGAGCGATGCGGCCTGGCGAGAAGCAATGCGGCAGGAGATGGACGCAATCGAGCAGAACCACACCTGGGAGCTGACCGATCTTCCTGCCGGCCACCGCGCCATCACACTCAAGTGGGTGTTCAAACTTAAGAAGGATGAGGCTGGGGCGGTGGTCAAGCACAAGGCGCGGCTGGTGGCACGGGGTTTCGTCCAGCAAGAAGGTGTGGACTTCGACGACGCATTTGCACCCGTCGCGCGAATGGAATCCGTTCGCGTCCTTCTTGCGCTAGCGGCTCAAGAGGGATGGCGCGTCAACCACATGGACGTGAAGTCCGCCTTCTTCAATGGCGACTTGAGGGAGCAGGTCTACGTCCGTCAGCCGCCGGGATTCATTGTCGCCGGCCAAGAGAGCAAGGTACTGCGCCTCCGCAAGGCTCTCTACGGCTTGCGTCAGGCGCCGCGAGCTTGGAATGCCAAGCTAGACGCGACCCTCAGGGCAATGGGGTTCCAGCAGAGCACACATGAGGCATCAGTCTACCGGCGAGGCCGGGGAGACTCAACTCTGCTCGTCGGCGTCTACGTGGATGATCTGGTGATCACCGGCGCCAAGGAAGAAGAGATGGAAGTCTAAGGCGGAGATGAAAGGAGTCTTTCATATGAGTGATCTGGGGCCACTGCTTCTACCTGGGAATTGAAGTTCTCCAGGCTGACTCCGGCATCTCCCTCCAACAAACCGCCTACGCTCAGCGCGTTGTCGAGCTCGGAGGGCTCATGGACTGAAACCCAGCTCACTCCAATGGAAGAGAGACTGAAATTGAGCAAGGAGAGCGTGGCGGAAGAGGTGGACGCCACGCAGTACCGGCGAATCGTCGAGAGTCTGCGCTATCTCGTCCACACGCGGCCGGACTTGGCATTCGCCGTCGGCTATGTCAGCCGTTTCATGCAACGGCCGACGACAGAGCATCAACAGGCTGTAAAGAGGATCCTGCGATATGTTGCGGGAACTTCTGACTACGGCCTGCATTACCCACGGTGTCCCGGCGCAGCGCACTTCATCGGATATAGCGACAACGACCACGCCGGTGACATTGACACAGGCAAGAGCACGAGTGGGAACCTTTTCTTTCTCGGCAAATGCCTGGTCAGCTGGAAATCAATCAAGCAACAGGTGGTGGCACTCTCTAGTTGTGAGGCCGAATATATTGCAGCTACATCTGCCGCCACTCAAGCACTATGGCTAGCCCGATTGCTGGGCGATCTGCTGGGAAGAGAAGCTGAGGCAGTGGAGCTACGAGTGGACAGCAAATCAGCTCTCGCCCTGGCAAAGAACCCGGTTTTTCATGAGCGCAACAAGCACATCCGGGTGAGATATCACTTCATAAGGGGTTGTTTGGATGAGGGAAGCATTAAGGCCAGCTATGTCAACACTCAAGAACAACTCGCTGATTTCCTAACCAAATCCCTCGGGAGAGTCAAGTACCAAGAACTGCGCGCCAAGATAGGAATGATTCAAACTACTCAAAGGACACCACACAAGACTTAGGGGGAGAATTGAAAGAGTAAGTCTTGTGTCTGTAGGTAGATGCATCAAACTGAATAAGTGGTAGTGGGTTAGTTTCTTGCTTTAGCATCTTTAGGGGTTGGTTTCCTGCTTTAGCATCTTCAGTCCTGCTCTATTACTTTCAGTTTTGCTTTACAGCTTATCCTCACTTTCAGTTCTACTTTCAGTTTGTAATCTGACCATTTGGTCTATAAGTATGTATTCTGGTTAAGCCTTAAGGGCATAGAAAGCAATACAACAAGAAAATTGCTCCATACCTTTGCTAAGATCCTGTCATTTCGAAGCGGCTATCGAGATAACTTTTTCGAAGCAGCTTATCGGCGACATTCAGTTCGTTCACACAAGTGCTTATACTAGGGCCAAAAACCATAAGCTATAAGTCGCAGCCGAAAATAACCCATCCATTAACTGCAATAGACCAACACTACTAACTGTTGAGTTTTGCCAACTAACACTACTAACTGGAAAAAAGATCTGTACAATTTTATTATGTTTAAATTGAACACAACTTTTTTCTATTTAAGATCTTTATTGGTTGGTGCTGTATTTACTGTTACATGCCCTGGTTATTTATGAAAGAAATGAGATATTTCAGTCGAGATGGTTGTTCACTGTAGATTGATGGATGATCATGGGACTCATGGTTGATTGTTAGCTGTTGGCTCATCCAATTCTTATATTCAGTCATTATGACACTGCACAGTTTTTAAAAGATCATGTGGAACTGGATGAACATTCTTATGGATTGTTGCTAAATCGTTCCCGAACTGTTTTTTATGAATCACATGAAAACTTCCCAAGCTTCATGAAGCACTTGCTTTTCCCAACTATCCCTTGCTAAGATTTGATATGTCCAATCTTACAGCCTGGTGTGGCAGTGAAACATTGCAAGGAGGGTACAGAGAGTTCTGGTTTCTGGTTTGCTCTTGGTGGAAAGCAGAGCTATACAAACAAAAATGCCACTCAGGATATTATTGTTAGGGAGCCTCACTTGTATGCCTTCTCATTTAGGAACGGTTAGTTGTAAATTTCTTACTTCTATTTCTTTCCTTTCATTCTGTTATAGTATCTATATTAACTCTTTGCCCTAATTATATTTTTGTTGCTTTGGTTTCATTCATGATAACATGATCACCATTGACCAGGGAGACTGGAGGTTGGTCCTGTTACTCTTGCTTTCCATAAAACTAGTCTTGCTTATACCAATCCAGGGTATGTGATTTCTATGAGCTTTGGCAGGTTAATGAGATATTCAACTTTTCCCAAGATGATTTGTTGACTGAAGACATGATGATTCTTGATACACACGGTGAGGTCTTTATTTGGATTGGTCAGTGCGTGGAATCAAAAGAGAAACAGAAGGCATTTGATATTGGCCAGGTAAGATCTTGAAGATTTGATCTTATTGTTTTAGTTTTCTGTTCACAATTATGCACTGTGTGACGATTACTGTTTACCCCAGAAATACATAGAGCATGCAATGTCTATTGAAGATCTTTCTCCATATGTACCACTATATAAAGTCACTGAAGGGAATGAGCCATGCTTCTTCAAGACATACTTCTCTTGGGATAACACAAAATCTGTGGTATGCTCTTGGATATCTCATTACTGCTATATCTTCTTTTTGTTGTTTTGTCTATCATTAATTTTTACTAGGAATCAGATGTTTTACTTAAAAGTTAATAAAATTGGAAATTTGCACCAATGTTTGTGGTTTCATTTACCTCCCAGAGGCAGTCTTCATTATATTTCTCCATGTTTCCTTACACTTGTTTATGCTATTCATGTTCGTTTTTGTGCTAGCACTTGTTGCAGACTGCATGGTAATAAGTTTCATGCTTTGTACAGGTTCATGGAAATTCGTTCCAAAAGAAACTTTCACTTCTTTTTGGATTGCGTTCGGAGGTAAGATCGTGATTAAGTTCTTGCAGATATTCTTTTAAAAAAGTTCTTGCAGATACAGAATTAGTTTCGCATATATGTATGCTCTACTTGAAGTAACATTCAATGTAATGCTTGGATGCTAACAAGTTGTATAGCTAAATTGCTTTTGCAAAATAAACCCAATATTTAGGCAATTAATCATGTTGTAGAACAGGAGACAAATTTCATGAATTCATTGGAAATGCAAATTAGATTCAATTAACACTATCTTTACAACATAACCCCTTTTGCAGAGCATACCTAAGAGCTCTGGTAATGGTGGACGCACTCAAAGGGCATCTGCATTGGCAGCTTTATCATCTGCATTCAATCCATCTTCCCAGCAGAAGCAGGTAAGTGTTCAATAGTTTCTTTACGAAAATATTATCAGTGGAAAATCTTGGTGTGACAAGCTACTCAATCCCTTTTCAGTCTAACGAGAGGCCTAAAAGCTCAGGTGATGGCGGACCCACGCAGCGTGCCTCAGCACTGGCTGCCTTATCCAATGCATTTAATCCATCCTTGAAACCCAAAACCCCACCTCCGTCTCGTTCAGGTCAAGGTTCACAAAGAGCAGCTGCAGTTGCTGCCCTATCCTCTGTGCTGACTGCTGAGCAAGCTGGATCTTCTGAGAATCTCCGACCTAGCAAGACAACCACAGCAGCAGAAAAGACTGGTAGAGCTGTGCTTTCTTTTTCAGTTTCTCATCCTTTTAGAGAGTAATAATGACTGTGTGCAGTTATCTGGAAGTTCATCATCCGCTAGCATTTAAACTTTTGGGTTCTCTGATTTGTGTTTCTTGTTTCTGCGAAAATGTTCAATCAAGGCTTCAAGCAGATTGTGTTCATCTGTGCAAGTACATCCTTGGAACATTGCATGCCTGCCTGCTGTGTTATATGTTTTATGGTTGCTATATTATGGAATAGCTCCACTATGTACACCTGATTAATAGGGTACTTGCAGACTTGCTGGTATATTCCTCCTTCAAAGTTTAACACATTAATCAATGCAGATGCCGAGAGGATTGTAATAACTCCATCTGATTCATCTCCTCACTCTGAAGCCGGGGAGTCCTCTGAATTTCAGTCAGAAAAAGATGCTGTAGTAGATGGGGTGCCATCTGAGGGTGATGGAGCAGAGCCTGAGGCACCAGAGGAACAAACAACTGTTGAGAATGTTGGTGAAGCAACGTTTAGCTATGTCCGCTTGATATCCAAGTCTACTGATCCTGTTCGTGGGATAGACTACAAACGCAGAGAGGTTTGTTCTCAAGCACGTTTTTATATCCGGAGCCTGGACATGCCTAGTTATTCTTTGCCCGAAAGCAATTTTTCTGTGAAATGGTGAATATATGTTACTAGAGTTGTTTGTTGGTTTTGTGCATGTACTGTGATTAGGTTAAGCCTCTTCGCTGCAGCTAATTTGCTGATGCTTTTGGCTGTTGTATTGATGCATTTAGTTTCGTCCGTAGTTTGCACTGGTAGGATGTTGTGATCAGGTCAATTTTAATTTAATTACTCTATTGCTTCTGTAGGCATACTTATCGGAGAGTGAGTTCCAGACTGTTTTTGGCATGACTAAAGAGGCATTTTACAAACAGCCAGGATGGAAGCAAGAGTTACAGAAACGAAAAGCTGATCTCTTCTAAAGGGTGGCTTCTGAACAAACGATTGTTTCTGGTTTTGCTGCAAAATGAGATCGTACTGCCCTTGTTTTTATCTCTTCTCATGATTGATGCCATGATCACGAGAGTGCGTATGCCCCATTGTTGGTCGTTTTCTGTGGACGGCTACTGGTGGCTTGGTCAGTTGGTTTTGCAAATTTTATAGGTCATTCTTTTATTTGTACATGGACTGAGTTGTGCTGCTTGCAAGGTCCTAATATGCTCTAGCATGTTCTGTGAATTGTGACTGTCCATATGTGTATATTTTTTCTCGGTTTGTTACGTATGGGCATTCCCTGGGTAGGTTTTGGGAGGGCATTCTGTATTGCCATTCAGATGTATCACACATTTGTGTTGTCTGTTTAGCTGTGCTATTGACGATTGTTGCAATTGAACCCTCGGTTTAATTTGTCCGATCTTCCAAATAAGTCGCTGTGGCCTGCAGATCTTTTTGTCCCGTCTCCACCGGATAGTGCCCTGTATGTTTGGATCAGTTGCCAATGAAGATATAAAGTTGTTTGTGCCATCACAAATTTGCAAATCGCAATGTGTTTCATAATCTTGGCTAAGCGGATGTACCGCTTTACTTGACATACATTGCGCACTTAACACAAATTGTCGAAGGAAGCAACCAAACAAGCAGTCGATTACAGCTCACAAGGCAATAACGAAGTGATCGATTCTACTGCGATCCGCTTCGGCTTGACGTGCCCGTGCGCAAGCGCGACATGGCCGACGCCCTGCTGACCCTCACCAGCTGCCGGCTGCCTCCTGCGCCGTACACGGAGCCCGCCCATCATCTTCGATGTCACCGCCATCTCGTGCTGCGGCGGTGGTGCGTCCATGCTCGCTGCAGGAACCACCTCCACGGCAAACCGCGACGGCCTTCATCTGCACGTACGGCATCTCCTTCCCGAGGCACGCGCGCGCCCCAGCATGGAACACCGGGTACCGCGCCGCGTCCGCCGCCATGAACTGGCCACGTTCGTCTAGCCACCGCTACGGGCGGAGCAAGCGGCCGGCAGTCATCGCCCCACAGCCTCGGCATTCTCCCCATCGAGTACGCCGAGTGGTCGGCGAACCACCCGGCACGCACCACCGTGCCGTTGGGCAGCACGTCGTCCGCGGCGGCCACGCGAGAGTCGATGGGCACCGGCGGGTACAGCCGCATCGTCTCGGTGATCGTCGCGTTCAGGTACTGCTTCCCTTTCAGTTCCTCGTTCCCGTTGCTGTCGCAGTCCAAGTCGTCTCCCGGCAGCGACGTGACCTCCTGGACTTGCCACTCGCAGCGCGGGTTGGCGGAGAGGAACCAGAAGAGCCATGTCAGAGCCGAGGACGTGGCGTCCTTCCCGGCAAGGATTAAGGTCACGACAATGTCCCACAGGAACCGGCGCTTCGCCTCTGGCGAGGCGAACATCGCGCCGAGCTCGCTGGCATCGTCTTCCTCCATTGCTGCTGTGAAGCGTGATAGCAAGTCCGGCTCATCCTCAATATCGCCGCGCCGCTGCTTGAACTCCATTATCGCCGTCACGTACTTGTCAACGACGCCGATCGCCCGACGGTGCTGCCGCTCGCTGCCGACGTCGAGGAGCAGGTCAGTAGGGCAGGCACCAGGCAATTTGTTGTCTGTTAGTTTACGGTCTTTGTTGTAGCTATTTTAGTTCTGCATTTTACAAGTGATATGTTGCTAAATTGCTGGCATTTGCTAAAAACGAAGGATGAATAACTGAAATTTGCAATGTGGAAACTCAAATTTTAACAACAATTTTTCACAGTCCACTAAATGCTCCATCTTTGTTCTTAACTTGGGTGCAGCTTATTCTAGTTTTTTTCCACTGGTCTTGTAGTTTTGTGGAAGTGAAAGAGAACATCACATATAATTAAGAGAAACTTGAGAAGCGAGGGTGGACCCTTGGCTGTTTGTTACTTGCAAGTTGCAACGTCTGTTTGATTCATGTAAACAGTGAAACATAATAAATTGGTGTTATTTTGTTCGTGTTATTTTGAATTGAGATAAGTGAATGTTGTATTTTATGATTTTGTAGATATTTGAGCTTTAAAAAATAAAAAAGAAGTTTGTAGATCTGAAATCTTTGTTGGAGAGAGTTAGAAAGACGCAAAAGGTAGCTTCCACTTCAACACCAAAACCGATTTCTAATGAAAAGCCAAGTTCACAAAAGTCAAGAATCTCCAGCACTTTCATGTTGAAATGTTTGTTAAGTGTCATTGACATGCAGCTTCGAGAGTTTAATAACATGTTTGATGAGGTAAATATATATTTGCTTCTTTGCATGATATCATTCAATTTTACTGATTCATTCGCTGCTTATGACAAGGATGACTTGGTTAGGCTTGCTCAGTATTATCCTAAGGATTTCTCAAGCACATACTTGATACATATTCCATTTCAACTTACACACCTCATTGCTGATATATGTAGATATGAAAGGGAAAGGTTTATAAAAGTGAACAATCTTTTCGAACTTTCTATTATGCTCATTCAAACATAGAAGAATCTCAATTATGCAATTATTTACAAATTTATCAAATTGATGTTAATTTTTCCTATAGCAATTGCTAGTGTTGAGCGAATATTCTTTTCAATGAATTATATGAAGAATAGGTTAACAAATAGAATGGGGGAGCAATACTTCATGGGTTGGTTACATTTCTTGAGCGAGTTTTTTTCTTGCAAGTTAAGGATGCTTCTAAGGCATGAAGCATCGTCAAGTTAAATTGTAATTTTCTTAATTATCTTGTAATTTCTTTTTATTATTTGAGATGTTGTCCCGAGTATAACCAATTTGTTCTTTATTTTTTCTATTGAATAATATATTTGTAACTTCGAACACCCATCGTGGAGTTCCTAGGTTTGCCATTGCAGTGCACTTGCATGGTGAAGGTTAGGGCGGCAGCAAGGAGGTCCATGGCCCAGACGAGGAAGCGGTGGCCATTGCGAAGGAAGGCAACAAGGTTGCTGAGGATGCGGTTCGAGTGCAAGTGATGGTTGCGGCTGGTGGTTCCCTTTGCCCTAGCTTGGCCGCATTAGGAGGAGGGTGATGGCGGGGATGAGGAGGAGGAGGAGGTGGTAGAAGTGGAGTAGTGGTGCAACGGCTTCGTTCATGCATGCATGAAGAAGCTAGCTAGCTATGTGTTGTGTTTTCGAGCTAGCTACTTAGCCCACATTGATCCAACTAAGGATCCACCCTACATATAGCTGCTTTAGGGCTTATTTGGTAGAACTCCAAATTCTTACTTTTTAACTTCTGTTTCAGGTTCTTTGAGAATACACTTCTCTGAGAATTTGAAGCTGTCCTTATAAAGTGTTTGGCTGATAAGTTGATTCCAAAAACATAATAGGGGGATTAGAGGCAAATAGACAATGATACCCTTGGTAGTAACATTTTATCTGTATCTGTGTCTTACTCCTTTGTATTTACACACAATTTATGAAAAAGTTCCCAAAATTTTGAAGATAATATATACACAAACTATGACCTTTCCTAAATTTTTGAAGACCATATATATACAAATTATGTTGGAGTTCATGCGCAGTGTCGTGTGCGGCGAGTGGGACGAGGACGACTCGCCTGGCGACAAGGAGCGAGAGATGGCGGTGTTGGGCAGTTTGCATAGAATAACAGAAAATTTCATATACAATGAACTAGGGAGAAGATCATGTTTGAAGTTGTCTTTGTTTTTTTTTGTGAAGGATAGCCTTGTCTTTATTCAAATGTGAATAATGGTCTCTACATTTTACAAAGGTTATTTCCAGTGGATAAATATATATTTACATATATAATCTATAAATTGTAACCTGAACTGAAACATCGAGTTAGAAGCGAAATACACCTCTACAATGCACACAAGACTGAGACATTAGCAACTTACATGGTAGAAGCGTTGCCAGTTATCTGAAAAATGAAATGCTAAACTGTTAGTTATCAGTTTATCCTTTCTAAACATCACTCAGTAAGGTCCTGGCAACACAAACGGGCAATGCGCTATTGAACTTTCAATCTATTTTTATTGCACTACGTACTACGAGTAACCTGCAAAATGGATGGTGCATTACTTTTATCGAAGTTGCATGGGTCTGCAGTGTATAACAGCTATTCACATTACTGACTAACAACTCAAATTTCATTCATCACTAATATGAGCATCCTCTACTAGCAACTACTAAAAGTATTCGAAGTATGGTAAATCTAAAATTACTTCATAGCAGTACACAGCTACATTTGGCTTCACAATATCAACTAGCAGTACTTCCTGCCAATCACCTCATTGCTGATTAATGTTGAATGCAACCATGTGTGCACTGCACTACACTATCTTCAGCAACAACAAACAACGTGTACAAAACAGAGGACTGTTTAATTGATGTTCATGGGGTGTTGTTGATGGCGATATTGGATTGTGTACAAACTTGGCTTGACATTTGGGTGACCAACAATGATGGATGAATTACAACTCAGTTCTTACAAGTAAAAGAACAAGCTAGGGAACTTGTTGCCGCTGGCATTAACAAATTAGGGAACTCAGTTTTATATTCAACCAAACTTGTTATTGAGTTTTTAATTGTAAGAAGTTCCCTAATTTGTAACAAACTTATGTTTTGCTGGCATTAACACCCAAACAAACATGTTGCGACTTAGATCGAATTTGGGATAAACCTACACAATGCAAACCCAAAAAGGGGCTGGCCGTGAGGAGACAAGCGCATGGGAAGGGGTGGCCAGCGAGCTTAGGCTATGGTGGTGATGGAAATTAGGATTTTGGGGTGGAGGTTACGGTTAGGGCGACAATAAATGCTAACCATTATGGGAGGAAAGAAGGACAGGGCGGTCGTCGAGATCGTAGATGTCGCCGAGGAAGCTGGTGGTCGCCGACCCATGCGAAGGAAGTTGAGGCACGAAGGAGGCTGAGAACCGAGGTTGGTACACAACGTTTGTGGCAACGATGGATCCGGGGTGAGAGAGTTGGCGTCGATAGATTCGAGGGTGAGGGAGTCGGTGGCGATGAAGAACTCCAGTGAGGCTAGGGGAGAGGAGCCATGGCCGATCGGGGAGGGGGCGGAGGGAAGATGGAGGGGGTGCTCGGGGTGGGGAGGTGCCGAGCGAACGAAGGGTTCGACTGGGCGCTCGGAGTGGGGTAGCTCAATGGCAAATTGCGGGTAGTTCTGTTCAACTTCAAAGGGCAATTTTGTTTCTAGTAGGTTGGCTTCCCACGAAGATTAACAGGAAGGTTGCTCCTCGTTGCTAGTTCATTTTCGAGACAGCTCATCCTTAGAAGTAGAATTGGATTGTTTTGGGAAGCTAGATGTTTAGTTCAGCTTCACAAGATCCGAGCGAGAAACTGGGAGCAGGAGTTATACCAAACAGGACATTATAATACTCATACTAACATGTCAAGAACCCTACTTATCTCTTCATTTCACAAAGATCTATGGAAGAAAAATCTGTCATAATTAACCAAGTATGCATTCAGGATATGGATAAATACCAAGTATGCATTCAGGATATGGATAAATATCTTATTAAGCCTCCCATTGGTGCGGCCGCACCAATATATGAATTTCAAGCTAGCTAAGCTACCTGGCCCGTTTTGAAACGGAACTGTTTATACAAAGAGTATTGTAGTTATTTTTTTTAAAAAAATTTGACCTATAAACACCTGTTTTTGTAAATCTAATCCCTTTTTATTCTTGCCAGGTACCTGTTGAACTCCCCTAGCTTGGCAGGACACCGGCCAATTAAATAGTGTTAATCATGATTAATTAGCGCTAATCAATGCAATATATTGATCAATTAGTGCTAATTATGCCCCTAATTCCCCTACTACTGTGTGGCCGCTCACAAGAGACCTGCCGAACTACGGTTGCTCGGTAGGTGCTGCTGAACCCTAGTAATTCAACACGACCTGCCGAGTTATTGTAGCGTGATAGCGACATATCTTGCTTGGCACGATTGCCGAGCCCGAGGAAAAAACTAAAATTTCAAAAACAGACTTTTAAGGATCAAATTTGAAAAAAAAATAGTTAAAGTGTCATTTCTGTGAACCGTTCTTTGAAATGGGCATGTACGGATGTACCCATATATAGACTGCCGTCTGCCGGATGTGTTTGCCAGAAAAGGAGATCAATGCAACGACTTCGTCAATATCCTAGGTGTCGTTGACTTGTTGTTCGGTTCGGCGTATGTTAATGTACAGGACGTTCAAACTTCTAGCCATGAATCGAGCATAAGATGACAAGGAACAAGGCAGAAATATTCTGAAAAATAAATAGAAAACAAGAAATCCGAGTCCAATCAGAGCATCTTCAATAGTGACTTATGAGCTAACTCTAAGCATATTATTTCATATTTTAATAGAAGAGAGAGAAAAACTATCTCTTGATCAAGAACTAGTCTCATACACACATTTTAAGATTATGTGAGAGTGTCATGTGAGACTATTTATGTTATGAGCTATGTGCTAAAAGTTAATACTATTGGAGAAGTTGTCTTAGAGTTAGTAACTAGTTTATACTGTTGGAGATGCTCTCACTCACAGGTACGGCGTACCATGACGCTAGCCTGATTTTGTTTCGCCGCCGGTTGCATATTTTCAGACAATAGCCGTTGCCCTGCTTTATTAAAGCAAACAGAGTTTGAAGGGGTACAAGAGAAGAGTTCACTAGAGATACCGGTTTACTCCCCGTTATTTTTTACTTGATATTTTTAACCTTTTTACGGTCTTCGAAATACGATTTTGATTGCTATTTTTTATAACTTTATACTTAGATATATTAATAAAATTATAATATTATAAAAATATTTTAACGATAAATTCAATACTATAATTTTTGTATATCTAATTTAAATAATTTTAAATCTATTGACGGTCAAACTTTAAAAAATTTGACGATATGGATTCTAGAAATTCAAGTAAAAAAAAAGAACGTAGGCAATACAAAAGTTAGGCACCAAGACCTAACAAGCAAACAAAAGAACAAAAGCTGCCGGACAGAGGAGCAAACCATAATAATACTAATTGCCACCACTTCTTCCGCTGTTCTTCAACCTCCTAGTAGCCTGAGCTCTAGTCCTCTTGCAAAGCCAATCCACCTGGGGCCGCTCTTCCTTCAGCAGATTCCTCCAAAGCTGTAAAAAGAAAACAAGTTTGTATAGGATTTCAACCGGATGCGAAATTAATCTTTTCTATTGCCATCTTGTTGCGGCTGTTCCAAAGAGTCCCAACACAACACTGCAAATCCCGTCCATTTCAGTATCTTATCTCGTGCACACCCAACATCAACAATCTCCGTAAGAAAATCTTCTGTCGAAGCAGGGTATTTTTGCCACCCCAACACCTCCTTGATGTTAATCCAAGCAAATTTGATCTTAAACAGGATATTCCAGTGGTCGTCCTCATAATTGTCAAAAACAGAAGCTCCAGGGTCGTCACAGATCTGAAATAGCTTAGGATACTGTATTTTCAGAGAAGTTTTACCAAGCCAAACATCATAGCAAAAACGAGTGTTTTTACCATTGTGAACTCCATGAATAGCTCCCCATCTAAACCAGTGTTTAATATTTTTTAAACCCCTCCAGAATTGAGAACCATCCTGTGAAGCACCAATAAAACTCCCACTTTTCAAGTACTTACTTTGTCAGTAACCTACACCAATCACTATCCTCCTGTTGGTTAAGTCTCCAAAGTCCAAATCCATTTCATTAATAAGCAAATATACATAAGTCTAGTATTAAGCACTCCCAGGCCTCCATATTCATTTGGTCTACAAACATATCCCCATTTAAGCATATGATATTTAAATTTTGTGCCTGCTCCCTGCCAAAAGAACCATGTTGAGTATCATTGAAGTCATAAAAGCCCATCATGTACATGGGAATACTTGTCAAGCATGAGACCATGAGTTAGTTAGGATCAATTTCCCTGCAGAAGATAATTGTCTCACTTTCCAAGTTGACAACCTCTTGTCTATTTTCTGAACCAGCCCTTTGAAAGCACATGAAGATAAGTGATAATTACTGACGATCTCCATGAGTTCGGCGGAGATCGTGCCATAGATCCATGAGAGGACCACGGAATCCATGCGGTGCCACGAGGGAACATCAGGGAAGGCGGCGTTGCACAGAACGTGATCGGAGAGGGAGAAGCGGCCGCAGACGAGAAGCATGAGGTCATGCCACTTGTTGTACTGTGGCGAGAAAAGATCGAGAACAATGGGAACAAGGGCCCGGATGTTCTGAACTCTTGCGGTTTGAGCATGCAGGTTGGCGACGAGGGCGGCTTTGTAATGATCGGTGTCGTCATGGACGGAAGCATCGTCGTGGACGGATTGGTCGTCGCGGAGGCGATCCCGAGCCTCGGTTGCTGCACGCTCCAGTGCGGCTGCGTCCTCGCGCGCACAGTCGAGGGCGGCGGCGGCAGCACGAATGCGGGCCTGGGCATCGGCGGCGGCCCGAGTAGCAGTGTCGGTGGCGGTAGTTAGGGTTTCGCGCTCGCGGGCGGCGGCGAGTTCGCGTTCCCGAGTGGCGGCGGCAGCGGCTTCGCGTTTGTGGGCTGCTTCGCGTTCGCGTGCGGCAGCGTCTTCGCAGTCGCGATCGGCGGCAGCGGCAGCGGCAGCAACGCCGGACATGGCTGGTGGTGGTGGAGTTTAAGGTTTGTGGAGTGGAAGCGAAAGGGCACAGGAGATGAACCCTCTTGATACCATGATAACGTAGAATACTTTACGTATGGATAGATTAATGAAGTTACATCTACAAGTATATATAGCACTAGCTACACACATATGAGTGTGAATACAAAGAGAGAAATGAATAGACTAGAAGCTGAACCAAGGAGGCATGCTGTGCATGCATTCATGCATGTGTGGGAAGATGGAGAGGCAGGAGACGTCCGTGGGAGAGAGCCATGTGAAACAGGCGTTTGCTAACAGATTGATATCCCTAGGCAAGTAAGCCTTTATAAACCGAAGCGGTACCAGTCGATTTTCATGCTTTCCAGAAAAAGCTTTAGTATTCCTTATCTTAATTTTTCTCCACCCTAGTGTTCTTCGTTCTAGGTTCTTTCTTCCCCAACTAGTCTTGATCCCATGGAAGTCGGTTACAGGGGAGAACTTTTCGAATGGTAGACATAGCGAGATACCTATGTTCTGGGCATT
This sequence comes from Dendrocalamus sinicus, assembly GCA_036346575.1. NCBI lineage: Eukaryota > Viridiplantae > Streptophyta > Magnoliopsida > Poales > Poaceae > Dendrocalamus > Dendrocalamus sinicus. The sequence goes on from CM070641.1 coordinate 62,029,686, forward strand.
CGTAGAATGAGGGTTCAGGATCCCGGCGCACCCCTTCCTTTTAGAGGTGCTCGAGTTCTAGGGATTGAATTGGTAAATCTGGCTCCCAATTCATTTGCCATACTTAGTATCGAACCAATTCTCCTCATCCCAGGTTTCTACCATGATTGCATAGGCGATGTTGACAGAAATAGGGAAGAATGGTGATGTTGATGAGAACCTTCAGGAGCTCGGTGCTACTTCCCTGTGACAATCAAATCGTCGATCTTATGAATTGTAGGAAAAACTAAGCCTCACAGAAGGATTGAAAAGGAGAAATGGGACTATCTTTATTGCTATATTGGGATTACAACTGCTCTCATAGAATGATTACAAAGGAGATGCTACTAAACCTAATTTTGCTATTTCTTGCCTCCGCTATCTATTGCTTGATTTGTATCTTTGTCTTCTTCCGTAAGGTTTAAATAGCACCAAAGTCAGTTGTCCACACGAACAAGCGTCTTGTCGATTCCTCACGCCTGGCCGAGCAAGTGGTTCTTGTCAGTGAGGGAAGCCTGACAATAACTGCTAATCAGTTATTGTCATTGGGAGAGAAATGTACATATAACTGTGAGGCGGGTGTTGTCAGATAGATAGAGCTGAATCATCATGTGATTATTGAAGATAGAGGTGCACATGATCTATTTCACTGCATGTGTGGTTACCTGGAGTTAAGCCCAGTTATCGGGTCATAGGATCTTCGAGTAGTGGCTGGTAGGGTAAAAGGATAGTAATCCTCTGGCCAGTGATATTTGGGCAGTATTGTTTCAGATGATCTATGACCACAATAGTTTATGACCTTAATTATGTATTAAAGTTGTATTTAAGGGATTATACAATCCTCATCAGCGACATAATCCAAAGGCTAACTAAACTGAATCACAAAATAGCAATGATTACTCTTATGGTTGAACAACAGTACAAGGCTAAGCATTAATTCGACTATGCTAGCTTCTGAAAGAAGCCATCATATATGATGCACCATTTAAGAGTTAGTATAACCAAACATGCAAATTGAAGCAATTTCTTTTCTAATTTTTCCTCAAAATATACTACTTTACAAGCACAACACATATCCACTTCTTATAGAAGTATTTTCTGACAAAAGCACTACATATAGTATTTTCTGATCAACAAGTAGGGGATTTTACAATGATGCGTTGACTATTCGTATGCATCTAGTACAAATTAAAGGATAAATATAATGTTAGGAAACGACTCCAAGTTGGAAAAGTAAAGAAATCCAGAAAGTATACTAATGCCGCCGGCCCTATGCTCCCACAAACCATGCATCCTCCCGTCTTTTTTTGAGCTGGAGTGCAGCTCCCATCTGATTATCAGAATTCAGACAACAAATTAATCAACGGCTAGGAACAACATGATGCAAAGCTTGAGTAGCTCTGCTTGAGTGTAGCCGAACTGAAAAAATAATAAGCTCATCAAGCCCGCCGCCTCTTTGTTCAGAGTTTAGGCAATGCTCTTGTTTGTGGTGATCACCTTGTTGATTTCATCGATTTGCTATATTACTTGCGTCAACCTCAGAAATCTTGTGTTTATCCGAATATCTGCACCGGAATATATGTGCATGCACATGCACACAATATATGTTCTTATAGCGTGTAAGTTATAAGCAAGAAAGGGAAATGCAATTGGAATAATTAAGCAGGCGGGAGCCAGTTCTCTCTCTCGATTTGTGTCGTTTTCTGTCACAGAATGCACGCGTGCTAGTTTGCATAAACAAAGCGATCATGACTACAATTGATGCTTAGCGTGAGAAGTAACATTGTTCACTCCCAACTCTCATTCACACCGCCCTAGCTACCAACCCGATCGAAGCTGAGATCCTGATGTTCTTACACTTACCTGGTAAATTGGTCGTATAAGCAATGGATCCTTCGGTCACGTCCAGGAGCGAAACCAGGCTCAGCCCAAACCTCAGGCTACGTCACGTGGTTTTAGACTGTCTTGGGCTTTCGTTCTTAGCCTTTCACACCTAAGTCACTATTTTTTATGGACCTTAGTTTTTAGGCATCGGGCTATAACTCACCTAACACAAGGCCTGGTTCCACCCCTGGTCACATCTTTATTAAGCTAAACCTACTCTATCTATAAATACCACCTCCCCCACCCCCTCTTTTCATCAGACCAAAAGTTTCTGAAGCTTAACTACCTGCAGCTCACGCAGCAAACTAGCTAACACCAAGGACCGAGCCAATTAATCATGGCCAAGCTCCCCACTGTCCTCCTCGTCTCCTTCGCCGCCCTCCTGGCGCTCGCCGCACCACTGCTCGCCGGCGACCCCGATATGCTCCAGGACATCTGCGTCGCCGACTACAAATCCCTTCAGGGCCGTGAGTAACCAAAAAGATCAGTCAAACCATGCATATACAAATGTTCATTTCATTTTTGTTCCTTGTGCATATCCATGCATCGACGTATAAACCTTGCCGTCGTCGTTGGTATAGCATGGCATGACAATCACCGATTGGAATTAATTCATGTGTATGCATGCAGCTCTGAGGGTGAACGGGTACCCGTGCAAGCGGGAGATGAACGTGACGGTGGACGACTTCTTCTTCTGCGGGCTGTCGATGGCCGCCGACGTGTACTCGGGCAACCCGTTGGGGTCAGTGGTGACGGCGGCCAACGTGGAGAAGATCCCGGGGCTCAACACCCTGGGCGTGTCCATGGCGCGCGTCGACTACGCGCCGTGGGGCGGCGTGAACCCGCCGCACGTGCACCCGCGCGCCACGGAGATCATCTTCGTCGCCGAGGGCACCCTCGAGGTGGGCTTCCTCACCACGGCGAACAAGCTCTTCACCCGCATCGTCCCCAAGGGCGGGGTGTTCGTCTTCCCCCGCGGCCTCGTGCACTTCGAGCGGAGCGTCGGGGAGCCGTTCGCCGTGGCGATCTCGGCGTTCAACAGTCAGCTGCCCGGCACGCAGACGGTCGCGGAGACGCTGTTCGGGGCCGCGCCGACCGTGCCGACGGACGTCCTGACGAGGGCCTTCCAGATCGACGGTGGACTGGTGGAGAACATCAAGTCCAAGTTCCCGCCAAAGCAGGACGTACACGTACATGAAATTATAAGCGATCATCGAGGGACGAGGACGCAACACGGTACATCAATAATGGGTCCGACCGGGATGCGTACGTAAAAAGTGTGGCTTCGGCGCTTTGATGCTTTGGTTTATGTATACACACACACACGAGTTTACTTGTTTCCTCTGTACGTTGCATATCGAGTACGCACGAACCTCTCAGTTGATTGTTTGACTGTGTCATGTAATTGCTTCATGTACGTATTTTCAACATACGTGTACACACTACGAGCTTCAATTAATAAATGTGCTGATTGTTTTCATTTCGATCAGTAAATTAGCAATGGGGAGCCTGGTCACTTTGTCCGTTACGTACACGGTCGCTATCCGATGGATGTATTGGAGAATCATGTTCGTGTGCCGTCAGCCGTGTGCGCCAGGCACCCTGCCACACCAAGCGTACAAGCGGCAAAACAAATACCCATCTAGTTAAACAGCCTGGATCCCTGCTTAGGGAACACGTGTCCTTTGGATGGATATGTTCGAATGCAATGGATGAGAGTAGGGATAGAAAACGGTAATGAATATTCCATTTTATCCAATAATCGTATATGAGTGAAAACACGGATATGATAAGTAAAATCTGTATTCGAAAATATTCGTATTTGAGAATGTTCATATTCGTATTCGAGAATGTTCATATTCATATTCGTATTTGAGACTATTCGATTCGTATTCGATCCATCTCCATCCCTAGCGACCTCTTTGGAGATAATTGTAGGAAACAATTTTCTAATGATCCAAGGTTCACAAGCAAGAAGTGAAAATTACTTTGCATAATTTCTAACTCTATACGCTACACTGCTAGCTCGTATAGATGTATAGTCATGTTATATAAATTTATTCTATCGAGATTTATTACAAAAATTATAGGATATTTGCATTCAACCGAATTAAATACATATTTGATTCGAATTTTATGACATTTGATTTGTATTCGTATTCAAGAATATTCAAATTCATATTTGTATTTGTTTTAAAAATATGAATTCATATTCGCATTCATATTTGTTTTAAATATATGGATTCATATTCACATTTGAGATTATTTAATTCATATTCAATATGTTTCTATTCCTAGATGAGAGGGCCTAATCTAACGGTCCTCGTAGTCAGTTACGTCCTGGTCAACGAACCAAAAAGAACTCATACTAATTTAAACCCCATAGATTCCTCCAGAAAGGATAAACGCCCTGTTGCTTTTTTCTTTTTTCTTTACATTATCTATAAAGATATAATAGTGTTTTTATTTTTCTTTATTTTTCTTTCATTGAATACCTAAAAAAAACTAACAACCATACAGTACCATTTCAAACAAAAATTAAAAGCCACATCACCTTAAAATGGGGCCAAAATAGAAAGAAAATAAAAAACCGCAGTAATACCTGTCCTTATGACAGTGGGACCAAGCCACTAATACATCCATTGACCGGACAGGATCCCACATTAGATTTTATTACTCTCAGGGTGTACGATGAATAGTGAATAATGGATTATTACCCGAAGTTTTCAGTCCTTTCACATTAAATTTATGTGCAGTTTGATTAACCCATAATAAGACGAAATTTCAATCATAATTAGTCCTCGCTCATGTGTATAACTGTCGAGACCCGAATAACTGATTCCGGACTCTCCTGTGTATTCTGCACTAGTTTAGGATCAAACTAATACACACAGTATAAACAAAGATGAAATATCGACCATATCACGATTCACTAAAAAAGACTCAAATATTGTTAATTATCAGAGTTACGATTTTATGGCCAAACTTACAAATAATCCTAAAGGGTTTAAGAAATTTGCAGCGGAAAAACAAAAATAAACGTAGTAGTCATTCGACATGCCCACACGTTAATTCTGCAGAAAGTAACAATTTAAAGTAAATACAATAAATAGATTTGAAAGCGAACTTTGAAAATGATTAATAAGTAAATAACCAAAGGAATTGAGAGTAACCATAAGTGAACTGATTATTCACTCCAATGAACCACCCGTGAACTACCATTCACATAATGAACCACCAGTAAATCGACCATTCACTTCCCAACTTAACTCATCCAGATTTTTATGAAAATCTACCACTTGTGTTAAATCACCGAGCATTGTCCATAACCGATAACACGGCTATTCAAATATTTTTACACTCTGCAGAGGTTGTACAATTTTACCCACAAGACATGATAAATCTCATATTGCCATGTGATTAACACACTTCCTTTGGTGTGCGGCGGAGAAATCATGACAAGGCCTTTACAATACTCAATCTCAACTCAGTTCATCCACCACGCTAAGGTTTCGCCATCCCAGCCCCCTCTTGCGCTAATGTGGATCTATGACTACAACCACACCACAATCATCTCAACGACGGAACCGAAATTGAAACATCACAAATTAATCAGGTAGATCCATCCCATACTGGATATGTGGTTTGTGCAGTAAGGTTTAGATTAATGGCACACAAAGTTAAGTCATTAGATTTACCCAGGTGAAACATCCACATCCCAATGTGCGAACTGCACCTCCTTTACTACATGATCATTCACCCAGGTGAAAACCAATTTTGTATAACCAACACCAATAACACTACCCATGTCATAGTTCCCAAATTTTACAACTGTGGCTGACCACCACATTCTAATATATTATTAAGTCAAAATAATTAATTAATTACATTTGATGATAAACCCAACGTTAGTATAAGCATGGCTAAGCAAATTAAATGTACCACCCATATGACAACTAGTATTGTATCACTAGAAAATTACCCATCCTATGGTGACAATGGAATCATGTCATTCAATTTATCAAGGAGGAATTAATCAATTTAGACAATAGCTACCAGGTACAAAGGTTTTATAATACAATAGCAATGCATAATAATTTAAAACAAAGTAATACATAATAGATTTAAAAACTGGGTTCAACATTATCAAATGATACGACTTGCCTTGGCTTTGCTTAGCTCCTTCGAAAGCGTGATCTAACGAGAGAGAAAATGAACGAGACACAAAACAACATAAAAAAAAATTCAAATGAACTCCAAAAACTACAAAACTAGAATCAAAAGATAGAGCTCAATTTTAGATAAATTTAGAAAAAAGAATCGGCAATCGGTGCTAGGACAGAGAAGAACGGGCTGGAAAATCTAATCTGAAGGGAAAGGATGAAAATCGGAAAAGGTTACTATACTGTGAACCTGGTGCACGGAAAGGCTGGTCTACCATGAACATGGCTCACAGAATAGTGCACAGTGACAGGGCGTGCTGACGTGGCAGGTGAGGTGGCGGCTAACTCGGCTTGGTCGGCTCACTGGTTCATGGCACAGTGTGTCTGACATGGGGGACCCACATGTCAGTGGCGTGGTGCACAGATGACCAAGTCCACAGAGGAGATGATGGGGCGCATGGTGCGGGGTGAGCTGGCGGGCGCACGGTTCGAGGCCATGAACTCACGAACCGAGGGCGGCGACGGGGGTTTGGCCAACGGTGAACGGCGGAGACTCACCGGTGGCGAGGCAAATGGCGAAGACGAGGCGAGGTGTAGCTTGCCAGTAGAAGGGCGACGATGATGGCTGAAGACGACGATGGCGACGACGCTCGATGGCAGGGCTTAGAAGGTGAGAACAGAGCCGGCGGTCGGCTATGGGCTCAAAAGGCGAGGCAGAGGTACAATTTTTACCCAGACACCGAGGCATCCAGGTCAGACATGGTGAAGAGTCTGTGGAGGACACGCACATTGAGGCATAGCCGAGATGGAGACAGCAGCGGAGAGTTCGTCAGGAAGACGATGAATAGTGTAATGCTAATTAGATTGCCGACACGTGGCAATGCGGAGATCGGACGGTCAGGTTTGGATGGCACAGATGAACAGTCTCGTGCGGCCTAGATGCTCGACACGTGGCTATCGGGTGGCTGAGGCACAGCGGGCTGGTGGGTCGGGTTGGTGGCTTGGGTTAGGCGGAAGGAAAGGTGGGCCAGGCTAGGCTGGCTGGTGGGCTTCGGTCCACTTGGCCTTTTAGGGATTTTTGAGATTTTCTAATTTCCAGAAATACAACTAAAACATTTTGAGCTCCAGAAAATATCAAATAAACCCAGAAAAATCACAGAAAATTCCAAAAATCCTTGAAACATAAGGAACCCAAATAAAATATTTTCAGGAAATTTTATTGTTGTATTTAGTCATGTTAAATCCTTTTAATTAATAAAATTTATTTTAGGCTTTAATTAATTCCAAAAAATCCAACTGGTGAATTTTATTTTGAAAGCTTCAAAAAGGCTCTGAAAATTAGAATGTTATAATAACATGTAGTAGTCAGCAGCTTTTCCAATGATCTTTGGTCGTATCTTATTTATGATAATATGGTAGAGCAAATGAGGATAGCAAATCTTTGTTTACTTTGTCTTTTAAATTAATTTTGGTTTTTTTAGTCCGGTTATACGCGTCGTTAATTAGGTTTCACATAACAATCTTATAATGAGCGAAGCGTAGAAACACCTTTTGATGTGGCCCATCAGCTACACTATTCCCAAACTGTCTTTCTGAACCATCTGCTAAGTCTGGCGCACAAATTAGTGTTAATCTAGTTGTTAACGAGAAGAAAATACAAGAAGCCCATAGGGAAGAGGAGGCCGGCGTTGGACAGGAAGGAGGGAAAGAAATACATGCAGGGATTGTATTGTTCTGTGAATGTGAGATGGAGATATGCACCGTGGACTGTCTAACAGTCTAAGCCAAAAGGATTTGAGCCGCAGCTTACCAAGCTAGAAGTGGAGCCAGAAAAGGGAGGCGAGCCAGGACAAACCTGTATGGATTTTTTCTAGGGAGTTGCTAGCGCTCGGACATCCAATCTGGATGCTAGCGCCGTACGGTTGTTTGTAGTATTTCCTAACCATGTATGCAACATTTCAATTTCATGTATGCAACAAAAAATTGATAAAAATCTCAATGTTGCACATATAAAATCTTAATATTGTACATATGAAATCAAAATGTTGCATACATTAAATCAAAGAAAGGGAGACGTTGAGAGGAAGCGAGCACGCACCTTTTTCCGAACTCGTGACTCGTGAGGAGGGGGACCGGTGCCACAACGCAAAGGAAGTCGGTCAATGGTCAGCGGCTCGAGTCAGAGGAAGTCGTCAGTGGGCAGTCGGCAAGGTGGCGGCGACTGGTGGCGGCCTGAGCTAAATCTGGCCGGTCGGGCAGCTGTCGAGCAGATCTCGCCGATCGGGCAGTGGGCTGAGTAGATCGGGCAGCCGGGACAGTGAGGAGCGGAGGCGGCCAGGGAGGTGGAGCAACGGAGCAAAGGAAGCTTGGGCGGCAAGCTGAGGAGGTGGGGAAGCTCAGGCGGCAAGCCGGAGAGGTGGGTGAGCAAGTGGACAGACGGGGTAGAGAAGCCAGCACAGGGAGAAATGAGTGGGTGGGGAAAAGTGGAGTGAGGCTGAGTGCGGTGGGAAAGTTGAGTGAGGCGTCCGATAAAATCACTCAGTTCATACGTCCGTATGGTAGCAATTTCATTTTACGTTGGTTTGATCCGCATCCAAATATGAGTCAGTGCTTATTTTTTTATTATCTGTGTTAGTCCAAGTGGATAGCTTTGTTAGCTCGTTAGTTTTAAGGAAGGCTTGATTTATTCTTCCAATTAGCTCAGGTGATCGAGACATATTCTTAGATGGACATCTAGTCCGTATCGTGTGCGTGGGGTTGCAGCATATTAAAGCCAAGGGGCCAGAGGCCTTGTAACTTAGAACTTGAATCGTGAGTTTCCAATTTATGCCTTGAAGGCTGCGTGAGTTATATCGTGTGTTCTTGTGCTCGTGAGAAGAACCCATCTAGGGTTTACTGCTGCTGCACAGAATTGGAGCGCTGCTGTGCTTCAAGTATGTGAGGATCCAAGTTGATCCTACCCCGTGATTCAATCTACTCGATTGGTTCACATAATTCACCTTTCGGTTTGCATCTATTCCATGGTATCTTGCTGGTTAGTTGTGAACTGAAATGATCCGAATTTTCAGAAAATTGAGAATTTCCTTTTAAATTTGATTCCTCTTAATTCCTTGCCTAATTTAGCTCAAATCCTAGCCCATTTGCGCCCTAAATTACCTGCTAAATCACCTTGCCAACCCTAATTCGCCGCCGTCCCATTTTAGCCGCGCCGAGCTCTCTCTCTCGCTCTCTCGCGCCTTCTCGCACTCTCCCATCTCTGCCACTCAGCTGTAAGCACTTGACAGCCGTACGCCCTCCCCTGACATCCCCCTACCTCAAGTCTAAACCACCGGCCGCCATTTTTGCTACCGCCTCGGATATTTTGGCTAGCACTCCTCCTTTTGTCTCTCAACCGACAAACCACAATCCTTGACCGCCGCAACGGAGCGCCCGAGGTGCCACCGCACCCTGCGGACTTCCCTGCCACCAAGGACAAGCCCTCCCGAAGTCTCTTGAGTAAACCCATAAGGACGTTGCCCTGCTGCTGACGGCCCTAGCGCGCCTATAAAAAGCCCCAGCCCCTTCGTTGAGATGCACCGATGCCTGGCAAGCCACCCACGCCCTCAATTGCTTTGGTGACTCCCACACTGCCGGCAATTGACAAAAATCCCCAAGTAAGCCCAAAGTTTGATTCTCCTTCTTCGGTCTATTTCGTTTCAATTACCTGCATCCACAGCCTCCTCAAGCCCCCAAGAACCTCCCTGAACCCTTACCCTAAGCTCCCGAGCCTCCCTCTTCTCTGCTGCCGAAGACCACCGTTCGGCCCTGGCACTCTGCCGTGGCTAGCCAAATCCCGTCCTCCCTAGCCCGAACCACCGCCACCCGAGCCTTCCTGAGTGTCCCTAGATGGGTAAATGACCGTCAATAGCAGGCAAGAACACCCCGGTAGCCTCTGTGCCATCCAAACACCCCGAGAAGAAATAACCTCGCCACCGGCGAACGCCGCCTCCCCAGCTGCCACTGACCTCAAAAATGGACTCCTTGTACCCCGGAACCCGTCCATAGTCCCCGATTGCATCGCAATTCCTTGTAGCGCCACCAGTCGCCGCCGCTGCTTCCCCTGTTTCCAGTTACGCACGCGCGACGGGAGGTTGAAGATGAACAGTAACGGGCAGTTACTATTCATCCGACCCAATAACCCTTAAACCGACCGTTAACTCTTTAAAACTAACCCGCCTTGAATAGCGGACATCCACTATGAACAGTACCCCGCCCGCAATGAATAGTAAAAGCCCGCAGTGAATAGTGCCACTATGAACTCAACAATCTTTTACTATTAAGAGTCTTGGCAATTTGCCGATAGAATTTTAAAAGAGAATCTAGGATAAGGAGATATCATGAGAAGCCATGAGATGGCCTGAGCCCATGACCTTATCCTAGGGTAAAAGCTTGGTATGGAATAGAGGCAGTGCCGCGGGTACTAAAATATGAGTTTGTGAGTAGAAGTTACCTTAGTGAAAATATAAGGACTAGACCCTTATGCCAAGTAAAGAACATAGCAACTGCTTAACCACAAGCGTTGACTTGTCAAACTTAGTTTAGTAGCTGATCAAATCGATTGAATATCTACTATAAGGATACAATATACTATTTCAGGAGAGGGAACAACTGGCGTAAAGAATGTGGTATGGAAACGGTAAAACCATATTTTCACAACGGTAGGCTCTGCCCTGTCAGGCCGCCGTATTCCATGACAGGGGTCCATAATCTATTGGGTACATGCTACATAAAGATATGAGCAGTGAAACAACCTTGTTTTCTCAACTCAGTCATGAGGGTTGAGGAATCTTGTGGGTAAAGTTGGGCAGCTCTGCAGAGTCATTTGTAAATAGTATTCAAATACACCGTGTTTCCGGTATATGAAGCTGTGTTTAATGGATGATTTCAAAAGCAAAGCATAAGTAGATTTGGAAATGTGGAAGTCTGATAATCAAGTTTTGAAACCCCCCAAATTCCTTAAGAAGTTTATGATCTGTTATCTTGTGTTTAAAAACAAAATGTTTACAAACAAAATTGCATCCACATAAAATAATGAACTATTACCCCACTCCATGGCAAACTCTTGCATGTAGTTAAATAGCATTTCTTATGTGACTTGTTGAGTACGGTTGGTTGTACTCATACTTGCTAAAATCATAAATAGAGAATGCTTGTCAAGAAAATGAAGGAGTTTATCAAGACGACGCTGATCTACGATATAGATGACGCCTAGTGTTAGGGTTTATTCTACACTCAGGCACACTGTGAAGTTTCTTTTGTAATGTAACTTTAGGTTGTACGCCCCGACTATGTAAAACTTGGCTACTAAGTCTTAATTTTGTAACAAAGTTTGTTTTTTTATGCTTAAGCTTGTCTTGGCAATGGTGTACACTCATCTACAGTACTCGCAGCTGAACAATCCTGGGCAGTTGCATGGGTAATCTAACATCCCCAGAAATGGGGGTGTTACATGAACTCTGAGAATTATCAAGTATTGTACATTCTTATTATTTGTAATTAATTTAGACGAGAGATACAAGTGCTACTACTGCTGCTATTAGATTGGTTCTGCTGCTAATATGAATCAATTTATTACAATATTTGCTGCTGCTCTTCTCATCAAGTTGTGAGTGTTGCAACTAATCCTGCTGAATCTATTTTCGAGTCTGTATCAAATCGAGTCCGAGACAATTTAGAAGTAGAAATTCAGGTTTCAGAGTTGATTTCTATATCTGAGTCATGTTTGAATATATATAAGCATTGTCTATGTTTAACATGCAATCCTGTGTATAAATAAAGGAGAAAACCAAAAAAGGTGCATCAATTTGAGCATCAGCAAAGATTTCGTGTTATTGCATTGATTTGTTCGTAGCCATCGAAATCACTATCTGGGATGGAAGAAGAGGAGACATTTGGACCAGTTCGATTGGCATGAAGAGAAGACGTTCGGACCAGTCCGATTGGCGTCGAAGACATTTGGACTAGTCTGATCGGCAACTTGCTTTCATTCGAAGCAGTCCAAACGGAAACCTGCTTTATGACCATCGCTTGTGGTCATACGCGGAGCGATCGTTTTCAACACCTGATATCAGAGCTTGGTGCCGATCGACTAGCACACGGCAGGGAGCATATCTTCGTCGACAATGAAGGAAGGACCAAATTCTCTTCCATATCTAGTTCTCAACTCAAAGAACTATCTGGCATGGTCTATGAAGATGCATGTGAATATATGTACCCAGGGGGTCTGGGACGCTGTAGCCGATCCGGTCGACGATAATGGAAAGGTCGATCCAAAAGAAAAGGCTTAGGAAGTCGACGTGAAGACCAATCAAACTGCATCGGCACTCATCTACATTGCCATACTAGACTCGATGCTCAGTCTACTTGTTGGAAAAGATACAACACGAGAAGCTTGGATCAATCTTCGAACTATGCATGAAGGAGTGGATCGAGTAAAGAAGGTTCAACTATAAACTCTTCGAGGAGAATATGAGGCGTTGCATATGGGTAAAACTCAATTGGTAGATGAATTTGTAGGAAAATTAACTACTGTGGTCAATGAGATTCGATCTCTTAGAGGTACATTGGAGGAAACTATTGTGGTCGAGAGGTACTTGCGTGTCCTACCCAAGAGGTTCATACCGGTGGTCACAACTCTTCTATATTCAAGTGAGCTCCAAAACATGAAAATAGAAGAGGTAACATGATCTCTCAAGGCTCACGAGGGATTGCTTAAAAGGTGTAAGGCCAGGATTGATCAAGCATTGTTAGTGAAAAGTGAAGCAAAGGTTGAAAATAAAACTCAACGGGAATCAAATTCAAGCCATGGAGGAGGCTGGGGATCTGGCAATTGGCGTGGACGTGGTCGTGGTCCAGGTGGCCGTGGTTTTGGTCAAGGAGGCTGTGGCTTTACTGCTGGTCGTGGAGAGAAAGTAATGCAAGATGAGTTCTCTTACAACCGAGACAAGCCAAAAATCAAATGCTTTACCAATGGCAAAGAAGGCCATTATGTTGTAGATTGTAGGAGTCATATTAAGTGCTAATACAAGAAGAAGAAGGAGGAGGCAAATTTGTTTCAAGCCAATACAGAGTAGGAACCAACACTTTTGCTATCCATTTGTGAACATAAAAGCACACAATTTATGATACTAACTGAAGAGCATGTACAACCGCAACTGCTAAAAGTTGGAGAAGAGATGGTGGAGTCAAATCTTTGGTATCTTGACAATTTTGCTTCTAATCACATGACTAGACAAAGGAAAAAATTAAGTGATGTAAACGAAGGTTTTTGAGGCAAGGTAAAATTTGGAGATGGGTCAGTTGTTCATATCGAAACAAAGGACACTATTTTATTACAAAGCAAGAATGGAGAGCAAAGAGCATTGACTGATGTCTATTATATACCATGATTATGCAATAACATCATAACTCTGGGTTAGCTGACTGAGGAAGGATGTGATGTGTCACTAAAAGGACCATACTTATTACTGCATGATCGTGAGGGACAACAGCTGATGAAGGTGATGTGAACATCAAATCAGCTGTACAAGATTGAATTAGAGTATGCCAAACCAGCTTGTTTTAGTGCTAGGGTGGACAATACGGCGTTGTTGTGGCATGCTTGACTTGGTCATATGAATTTTCATTCTTTGAAGATGATGACAGAGAAAAGGATAGTTCATGGACTGCCGCCCATCAATCATCTATTTCAAGTATGTGAAGGTTGCATTCTTACAAAACAAACAAGACCCTCGTTCCCTCAGCAAGCACAATATAGAGCTACACAGCTTCTGAAATTACTTCACGTTGATCTCTATGGTCCTATTACCCCGAGTCAAAAAGAGGTAATAAATACTTTCTACTTGTTGATAATTGTTCTAGAGTTATGTGGGTATACATGCTCAAAAGAAAATCAGAAGCGAAAGACATGTTTCAAAAATTTGTGACACTAGTCGAAAAGGAGACTGATCACAAACTCAAGGTACTGAGATCTGATCGTGGGGATGAATTCTTAGTACAAGAATTTGAATCAATCTATGAGATGACATAAGGGATTAGAAGATACTCCACAACTCCTTATAGTCCATAGTAGAATGGAGTAGCCGAGCAAAGAAACCGGTTAGTAATGAATATACTAAGAAGTTTACTCAAAAGCAGACTACTACTGGGAAGATTTTGGGCTGAGGCTGTAAGATATGTTGTTTATATTCTTAATCGAGTACCCACCAAAGCTCTGGAAGGGAAGACTCTGTATGAACCATTAAGTGGAAGAAAACCAAGTCTAGAACATTTGAGGGTGTTCGGGTGCTTGGCATATGCAAAGGTGCTCACTCATCTGAATAAATTAGATGACAGATCAAAGGAATTGATATATTTGGGAGTTGAACTAGGACCCAAAGCTAGTCGATTGTACAATCCACATGAAGATAAAATTGTGGTGAGTTGAGATATGATCTTTTGTGAAGATAAGGCATGGGAGTGGGAAGCAAAGCCATCAGAAGAAAACAATCTGTAGAAGTGAATTTCTTTCTCTGTTGAAGGAGAGAACAATTATGAAATAGATCAATTTCATCCTCAAGAACCGGTTACACCGATGTCAAGTACATCTGCAAGTCCACAGAGGTTGCAGAGGATGTTCCATCTTCTCCTCAAATTGAACAAGAATAGGTAGACAACCCGTTGAGCAAAACATCTGTATATCGAAGCCTAGCTGATATTTATGAGTAGACTGGGCCAATAGAGATGGGAGAAGAACTTCAGTTGATAACAACAGATGACCTGTAAGTTTGCAGCAAGCACTCACCGAACATCATTGGAAGATTGCTATGCAAACCAAACTGGATTCAATAGAAGAAAATAAAACTTGGCTATTGACCGATCTGCCTCATAACCATAAAGCTACAGGGCTAAAGTGGATTTTTAAGGTGAAAAGAGATGGAGAAGGGAACTTTGTTCATCATTAGGCAAGATTTGTAACAAAAGGGTATGTTCAAAAGAAAGGCATAGACTATGAAGAGGTATTTGCACCGGTTACAAGGTTAGAAGAATATGTGAAAGAAGAGATCAATATTTTAGGTCTTGCCTTATTGGGAGCAGTTAGAAGTTTGCAATTGCATCAATGTTGTGCACATAAAGAAGAATGTATGTGATGGTTTGATTGGTTTCTTAGGGAATATTCATGACAAAACAAAGGATAGTGTCAATGCACGGTGTAACTTGGTCGCTATGAACATCAAGACCGAGTTAGCACCGATAGAGACCGATAAAGGCCAGACATATGTTCCCCCAGCTTGCTACACTCTGTATAAGGCTGAGAGAACTAAACTGTGCCAGTGTTTGCATGCTGTAAAAGTTTCATCCAATTACTCCACCAGCATGAAGAAACTTGTTTCCACAGAAGATTTAAAATTAATTGGCATGAAGTCCCATGACTGTCATGTACTAATAACACAATTGCTTTCTATTGTAGTTAGAAGTATTTTGCCGAACAAGACTCGAGTGACAATCATGAGACTATATTATTTCTTTAATGCAATTGCTTAGAAGATCATCGATCCCAATAGAATAGATGCTCTACAGGCCAAGGTGGTGATGACTCTATATCATCTTGAGACGTATTTTCCTCCGTTATTTTTTGATATCATGGTCCATCATTGTCCATCTTATAAAAGAGATAAAGATATGTAGCCCCATATTTCTATGTCATATGTACCCATTCGAGAGGTACATGAGAATTCTCAAGTCCTATATACAGAATCGATCTCGGTCGGAGGGCAGCATCATCAAAGGTTATGTAACCAAAGAGGTCATTGAATTCTATGTTGATTACATGGCTTAGATCAAACTGATAGGTGTGCATCTATCTCATCACGAGGGGAGGCTAGAGGGTATCGAGACTATCGAAAGGAAGCAATAACTCCTGATCTGGATACATACGCTCAAACCCATTTCATGGTCTTGCTACACATGATTGAAGTGTCCCCGTATATTAACAAACACAAGGAGATGCTACGCCAAGAGAATCTTGACCAGTCGGAGGTTTGGATCATAAGACAGCACAACTGTCGGTTCAATGAATGGTTGAAGGTGCGATTCACTGGGAGGTCATCAAGTGATATGCTATAATGGTTGGCAAAAGGGCAAAAATTTACAATTGTGACACGGCAAGGATATGACATAAATGGGTACACTTTTTATACAACAGATCAGGATATAAATAGCATAGTACCGCATAGATGCAATTCATGAGCAGTTTAGTACCGCTTGCCCAAACTCCTACTATGGAATTGTAGAGGAGATTTGGGAGCTCGACTACGTACTTTTCAATATCCCTCTATTTCAGTGCCACTGAGTCCAACTCCCACAGGGTGTAAAGGTCAATAAGTAAAACATCACTACT
Organism: Dendrocalamus sinicus; assembly: GCA_036346575.1. Taxonomy (NCBI): domain Eukaryota; kingdom Viridiplantae; phylum Streptophyta; class Magnoliopsida; order Poales; family Poaceae; genus Dendrocalamus; species Dendrocalamus sinicus. The sequence continues at coordinate 62,046,168 of CM070641.1, forward strand.
GTAGACATTGAATGTGTAGGATACAAAGATAAACCATTCATACTCGCAAGGCATGTTGTTCAAGTTTTTTATGTAACTGACCCAACAAATAAGAAGCGCCATGTAGTTCTTCATAAAAAAAGGATTATCGGAGTTGAGAATATCATGGATGAGGAAGACTACAATCAACTTGAGAAGTTACCTCCTTTCGGAGATGGCATCAGGCTCAAGGAAGAACCAAGCAATAAAGCTAGCTATATGCATGCAGATCATCGTAAAGGGCTTTTTAAAAGGAAATAGCCAAGTAGAATGATCCCACACGACGAACACCTATTTGGAAATTATTCCATCTATGATTGTATATGCTTGCTTGTTTTCAGAGGGCATGTCTAGCATTTTCTGAGGCTAGCTGAAAAACAGGATATGTTGTAGCTATAGAAGGAACTATCACAGGCGATTTAGTGGCACAAACCATCTGTGATATGGTACATCACGATGGTTCTATAATAAAACCATTTGTGATATGTACCATGTCACAGACGATTCCATAATATAACCATCTGTGATGTGGTAGGATATCACATACGGTTCTATTATAAAATTATCTATGATATTAATACCAAAGATGGTTCTTTAATAGAACTATCTGTGATAGTTCCTTCTATAAGTAGGGCTTCGCTAGGGTTTGCACCCTTACTCCTTACTCGCGTGCCCATAACGCTCGTCTGCCACCTCCTCAAGTGCTACCTCCTCCCCAAGCACCACCTCCCGTGTAGATCTGGCATCGCTTCCCTATCCGGCCACCTCCTCGCGCAAATCCGCCACAACCACGTCTCCTCGTGTCTCTGTCTTCTCAAACCTCGATGACCTTGGCCTCTTCTTCCCCAACCACAATGATGCCTTCACCACTGGCGTCCTCGACCTCTTCTTCCCCAACCACAACGACATCTTCACCAACTTCCTCTGCTGGTACTACTCCCCATCGGTATGTGAGCTAGCAGTTTGTCTATGTGCTTGTGAGTCTATGTGCTTGTGAGTTAGCCATGAGTAGTTTGTTTATGTCCTAGGATTTCAATCTAGGGTTTGGACCAATGGAAAGAACCCTGAAAATTATCTCGTTAGTCAAGTAAAAAAGGGTTTGCACTATTAAATTTGTGGAGCTTGATTTTAATTGTGCAAATTAATCATGTTTCTACTAGATCAATTACAATTGGCATCAAAAAGTGATTCAACAGCCAACACCCAATCTCATTAGTGAGGGCACACAATTTAAACTGATTCTTATGAAATTGATGCAAAGATAAAAACTTCAAGGGAAGATTAGGTCATCACATATCCTTCCAAAGAGTGATGTTTAACAAAATGCCATCCCAGTCATTGTCGACTATCTAATACCATCGCAAAGGCTAAAGTTATGGAAATACTAATGCTAGCAGTGAGTCGTTCATTATATTATGTGTACAAAATAAACTTCCCTTAAAGCATTGTGAATCAGAGTAGTAGTTGTACAAGAGGAATATTAAAGCACTGTACACTTGGGGTTCAAAGGGCATGAAGCAAATCACACACTCCAGTGTGTGATTTGCTTCATGCCCTTTAAAGTCCAAGTGTATAGTGTTTTAATGTTTCTCTTGTAGTTATTGAGAAATACCAACATGAGCAGCATGACTACTTTCCAGAAGAATTGTGGACAATTGGTTATCTTTATGATGTCTTTGAGTATGTTATTGCTATAAGATCTATTTGGAATGGTATGTTAGTGTTCTAAAGAGACCTTGTAGCAATAATATACTCCAAGTCGAGAAAAGAGAACCAATTATCCATAAATTCTTCTAGAAATTACTCAGACTGCTAATGTTCTTATTTCTCAATAACTACATTAAGAATATTAAAGTACATAAAACAACCATGTGCCAATGTTTACGCTCATAGCTCACTATAATTAGTTTTTTTTGTAAAAGAGATGACGCCCGCACAGTCATCACTGCCATCATCAATGTCATCAAATTCGTCTGACACTCCGAAGATCGGGGTAACTAGGCATGGGTGAGGAAAATCAAAAGGCCTAAAGGCCAAATGACCATCATGGAGGTCTCTCTGGGTGGGGCCCCTCTGCATCCGAAGAAAGCAGTGGCAACATTTTGGACTTCCTGTGGGATAATCGGAGGTCTCTTTGGACGTCAAGAGCAGTTGTGGGTGGAAATTTCAAGGTTGTTCGAGATCCCAACAGAAGTCCAATGACTCATGAGATGGCAGGCATTCCTTGTGATGGGAAAAGTGTGAAAGACCTTCAATAGTATGCTTATCATGTAGTACGTGAACAAGGATTGGCGCTCTTCATGTAGTATCCTTTCATGTCACCAGATACATGGGATGCCTTTATGTGAATGAAGACGATGACCGAATTTCAACAACAAAGTGCGACGCACAAGGCTCTCTAGGCACAAAATACTCACACCCATAGACTCAACACTGCTGGGTACGTGGGTAAACTTCCACAATAGAGGAGCAAGAATGAGGTCACAATCCAATCAGAGGCCTCCTCGTCATTTGCTAGGGCCATAAATGAGCACACCGGAAATTGGTTAAGAGCGAGGTCATCAACCACGTCTTCGGGCATCTCCTCTTTCAAAAACTCTGCAGATGAGAAAGTGTCCCAATGCCTGGTAAAATATGTTAATCTACCTAGTTGTTTATAGGTTTATAACTTTATAGGGTCTAAAATAACATGATTGTCCCTTACAGCAAACATTGACTACCGAATTTTCTCAGGGCTCCTTCAAAGCAGTCAAGGAGAGGGATATACTATCCACGGCCCTAGGAAACAAGGAGCACCTGGGTCGCACGTGAGAACTTGGGGTTTATGTACCTTAGAGGTAGAGATTCCTAGATGACTCCGAGCCATATAGGAGTAGGAAGAGATCCAAGAGCGAGCACGAGGAATGGTTGAAAGAGGAGATTCGAGGAGAGTGCAGAATCATTGAGGGAACAACTAAATCAAGTCCTCAACTAGTCGCAAACCACCCCCATTATTGTGGGAGTTAGTCTCCCTCAACGTTAGAGTAGTTACGTGTCCACGCCACTTTCTGAACATAGCGACGTCCACTTACCTATCGACAACATTTAGGTATGTAATGTACATTTCTAGAATGCTACATAGATAGACTTATTAGACACCTTAGCTAATCTTATATCATTATGTAGGAGCCCATGCTGTGCAACCTCAGAGTCACACTTCTTGGCTCCATTCCCATTGAGGTTGGGCAGGGGATGGCGTATCCATGCCTACTAGGGAAGCTAGTGCAGGTGCCTAGCTAGAGACCGGTTTTACGAAGGTCCAAGTGGACATGGTATATGATATTTTTAGGTCCGTCCCGCTGGAGAACCCCCTGCCATCCACACATTCGTCCAGTGGCCCAAGAGGGACATCGTCCTGGGCTCGACAATGCTATGATCTCGACACGACCATGTCTATCCAACAGAACTCTCTATGACTCCACCTCAACCTCCGCTTCAGTGGGCCACCAATCGGCTCCCATAAAGATGACGCCGAAGAAACAAAAAAAGCGTGACGATTCATCTCCCGGGAAGATGTATTGCAAGCGAGGCACTAAGGCCAAATAAAAAAAGATTAAGGCATCTCTCAAGCCCTAGATGTACTCCCTCAGAATGTCATTGGTCCCTAAGACACAATTACCTAGCCATAGACTGGGTTGTGGGAGTTTGCATGGCTAGTATATGCAGAGGTCCAATGAGCGAAAGACAAACCAGCATACTAGATTCACCGTCAGATACACGGAGGCACATTTCCTCCATGACTTGGGCTACTTCATCATGAGCTTTGATGACTTATTCCAACTATTTAACCTCAACGCCCTCGACAACTCATTTCTATGATGTTGGACACTGTAAGTGTGTAAAATCAAGTTCTACATTCACATAATATCGATAAATGTCATAATTCATTGCTTATGTATAGATACATGATTCAACAAGCCTGATGATGGTGAGAATCGATAGGATTTCTTGATCCACACTTGATCTCTGAGCAAAACGAAAATGCATCCTATGTCAAAAATTACATAATGATGGGATTGCTTGCTCAGGCAACAAGGACTATATACTTGTGCCCTACAACTAGGGGTGAGTGCTTCACTAGTTGCTATATAAAATTTTATTTGTACTTTAAATGTAACACGAATTTAGGTTTAATGACTAGGGTGACATACATGAGTAGGCGGCACTGGATCCTTATAGTCACTATACCAAAATGGAACAAAATAATATACCTTAATTCCCTACTCAAGAACAACCATAACTTCACCTTTGTGCAATAAATACTCGACAGGTATGCTCATTTCCTCCATAGATAACTTTATTGTAGTATTCCCTTCATTTGCAATTGCCGATGCTAAATTTTTTAAAATCAAATTCATGGGATGGAAGGATCAATGCAATTTTAAAAATTGATAATTTGCCAACCTCTAGCCAGTTAGTTTGAGCTAGAGACGAACCTAATTAAGCTTATTGATCTCTACTTAATTTGTTGCGAGCCCTAAAACTAAGAGGAACATGATATCTTTGAATTTTATATCGGTGATATATGATCATTTTTTTACAGTGCAAACTACTGCTTATATACCGTGATTACTTTTAGACTTATCTGATACAACAGGCCATGGGTAATAGATCAGGTCTCAGCTAGGCTAGATCAAATCTTAAACAACAACAACAACAACAACAAATATGTTAAGGGAGGGCCCCTGCACTACCTCGGTTCGACGATAGCTTTGGCAAGGCAAGGCATGCACCACTTGGGGCCAAAGGCTCTATTGGACCTCTCCACGGAGGCTCAAGTCACTTGTGAGACCATGGCCTCTTGGGATGCCAGCACTCCAAGCGCCCATGAGGAGGTCGAGCGGGAGTTAGAGGACCTCCGGAGGCAATTGAGGGAATCACAGGTTGAAGCTTTACGGTCCATGACTGATGCTCGCTAGGCGGGGCAGCTTCGGGCGCAGCTCGAAAGGGCGTGGGCCAAGGAACACCTCTGCTGCCTACAGGGGCCCAGAAAGCTGAGGAACTGAGGAATCAGCTTTAGGAAGTGCAAGCACTAGCACAGGGGAGCTGGCCAAAGCTCATGCCCGGGCGAACTGACCGGTGTCGACCAAAGTTTGAGAAGCCAATAACTTTAGGGCACATCTTGACCATGCAAATAGGGAAGCTATTGCCTTGGCCAGGGCTGCGGGTGTGAACTACGGTCACTTGGGGTATGGACCGCCCTAGGTCGGCAAGGGGTAGGAACTCGTGCCCGACTATTCGATGGACTTTCCTCGTGCCCCCTAGCCTCAAGCGGTCCCTGCCCATGTGGTTGTTGATCCCACCAACCCACCCCCCCAACACACACTGACTGAGCCCAGGCTTGCAAGCCACCCCGTGGCCCACACATTTTCGGACGTCAAAGGTCACAAAGTATTCAGGGGATTTCGACCCCTTGGTGTTCGTCCGTGTATACAAGACCACCACAGCCGCAATGGGAGGGAGAGAAGCCATCATAGCAAACAGCTTTCCCCTGGCCCTTTGGGGGATGAGTGCGTGGGTGGCCAAAGGCACGAAGCGCAACGCCTTGATCGCGGCAACAACCGCTGCTTTTGTGATATCCACGGATGGACTTGTCATTCCACTTTGGAGTGCAAGCTCAATGCCTCCGCCCGACAACTCTGGCAACAGCAAGACCAAGGCTCAACCGGCACACCACAGAGCAACCCACCCCTCACGCCAATACGTACCTCAGCCAACTTATTGAGTTTCAGACAAAACACCAAGAGCTAACTGACACAAACAAAACAACGAGATTGCTTTCATCAGCCATATCGGGTCCAACAGCTGTCAAGTGTCTAATCTCCACAGTTAGCTTTTTGTTATCATACTGCCATGATTGCCATGTCGGTCGGGTCCGACGTTTGTTAAATGTCTAACAATTAGCTTGTTATCATACGGCCAACCATTACAGTGAAAGATCATACTTTTGCTTTGGTTTGGATACAAAAACTGCCCATGCAAGATCATGCATATGATCTATTGATCCCGTGCATGCAGCATATAAACAGCCTATAGTATTCCTTTGCTTCCGGTACACCAAAAAAAACTTGTAAGTTCGATCGATGATCCCGTGCATGATATCTCGAATACGATCGACCACAGATAAATTAGGTTGAAAAATTCGAAATCCCTGTGTCTGTGTATGTATATGTATACTTGCACTTGCATTAACATGATTTGTCTTTAATTAATACATGTCTAAATAGTGAAAATATATAAAGGATAACAAAACAGAATATTGATCGATGACTACTGTACAGCTCATCTTCGTTTTTATTTCTGTACTCTGACCGTACGTATATGTATTTAACATTTACACTGTGCGATGCATGTGTAAATGTATATATATAAGCCATGAAAGGACATAACATTTGCGTAAAAAGTGATCCTACCATAATCTTAACAAAATTTGGTCGACCATCTCTGGTCGGCCCGGCAAAAAAGGTCTTGTGTTTAAGTGTTGAACAAATTAAACAGCCTGGCTCCACTCTGATGAGTATGGACAGATCGATCATTGAGCAAAGGACATGCATCATGCATGAACGGTTGATTTGATGTAGGTTTTAATTTGGTTCCTCGTGTATATGCTTCGTGAGATGCATGGCTCTCTTGTTAGTGGAATACTGGTTTATACATGCTTTATTCTCAATGCCTCCCAAAGGGGACTTTGACCCTGTGGAGTTCATCCATGTATATGAGACCACCATAGCAGCGACAGGAGGGGGCGAAGCCATTATGGTAAAAGAGCTTTCCCCTAGTCCTTTCGGGGGAGAGCGCAAGCGCAGCCAAAGGCACGAAGAGCAATGCCTCGATCGCGGCAACAACCGCTGCTTTTGTGACATCCATGGATAGACTCATCATTCCACTTTGGAATGCAAGCTCAACGCCTCTACCCAACAACTTCGGCGACCGCAAGCTGAAGGCTCGACCGACGCACCACAGCGGAACCCACCCCCACGCCAATACTCCGGCCAACTTATTGAGTTTCAGACAAAACACCAAGAGCTAACTGACACAAACAAAACAACAAGATCACCTTCATCAGCCATATTGGGTCCAACAGCTTTTAAGTGTATAATTTTCACACTTAGCTTGTTGTCACACTGCCATGATTGCCATGTCGGGTCCAATATTTGTTAAGTGTCTAATCTCCATAATTACCTTGTTATCATATGGCCGACCATTACAGTGAAAGGACGTCCAATTACTTTTGTTTTGGTGTGGACACAAAAATTGTCAGCAAGCAGTGAGAGAGAGAGAGAGAGGAACTGACAGCAAGCAGCAACGACCTTTCAGTGCAAGCGGAGGCGGCGAGGTGGTGCACTTAGTTGATGGCGGTGGCGGAGGTGAAGTAGGCGAGACGGCCATCGCAACTACCTGATGCCTCTGCTGGTCCTCCTCATTGTCAAATGTAGTTACTAGTTTGGGTCACTAGCAAGGAATGGCCGAAGCCCGAATGGGGAATTGGGGATGGCTCATGGCCAGGGTCCAGGGAAATTCGCAAATGGGTTAGGGCACCACTGCGCCAACCAAGTGGAAATGGGCCAGTAGGATGGGGGAATGGGCCAAAAGATGCCGTGGATATATTGGGCTGATTAGGCATGTCTCTTGTTAGTGGAATAGTGGTTTATAAATGCTATATTCTCATTGTCTACATTACCTTTAGTATTTTGTGTACTTGGTTAGAGATTTGGCTGTGAACATTTTTTAGGATCAAATTGATGGGATGGAAGAAGCAAAGAAATTTTTGAAATTGATAATTTGCCAACCTCTAGCCAATTAATTAGTTTGAGCTAGAGACAAACCTAATTAAGCTTATTGATCTCTGCTTAATTTTTTTGCCAACCATAAGAGGAACTTGATATCTTTGAATATTATATTAGTAATGAATGAGATGCATGGCTCTCTTGTTGTGGAATAGTGGTTTATAAATGCTTTATTCTCATTGTCTACGTTATTTTTAGTATTTTGTGTACTTGGTTAGAGATTTGGCAGTGAACATTTTTTAGGATAAATTGATGGGATGGAAGGATCAAAGAAATTTTAGAAATTACTAATCTACCAACCTCTAGCCAATTAGCTTGAGCTAGAGACGAGCCTAATATTTGAGCACATTAATCTCTGCTTAATTTGTTGCCAGCCCTAAGGCTAAGAGGAGCTTTATATCTTCGAATGTTTTTTAAAAGTGGAAACTACTGCTTATATATCGTGATTATTTTTAGACTTATCTGGTACAACAGGCCATAGCTGATAGATCAGGTCCGTCCAGGCTGGATCAAATCATAAAAACCAACAACAAACATATAACCCATTTAACAAAGGTTAATATTGGGAATTGACTTATGGGCAGCCCTTAGACAGGACCCGAGCGCCGTGCCGGTTACATTGGTAATTAATGGCTGGTGGCATTGAATGCTACGTACGGCTAGTTCCTTCGTACATATATATGGAGCCATACCTACGTACGTACTGAAGAGATGCATGTATCGATATCTCATTGGGCACGTACGTACTAGTAGAGGACGCCACTGTATCGTGTCCATATAGGAGTAATATAACTTGCACATCAAACTAATTATAATCTATACGCATCAAGAGGGGAATACATAGTATTATTGGATGCACCCGATCGAACCATTCATTAACAGTCGCCGAAAATGTTGGCTGAAACCATCTATAAATAGTTGTACTACAGTGTTATGAATTATTTAACCTTTGTTTTGTGCACTTCTCCTTTAATTAATATTGGTTGGTGACATGTGACATATAGGCTGAGTTCTTTTCAACTTTCAGCCGGTTTATGTTTATACTATCATATGCATACATAACCATGCTGAAAGATCAAAATGCGATCGATTAATTTGAACTAATAACGAGAAGATGCAGGTATATCAAGCTGCGGAGCCAGGTAGGTTCTTTTGAGCTATGGTTTTGGTTTTTGACTTATGGTTTTTGAATTCTATCTGTTTGCAAGAGACAATACGTGAAGGAAAATAGTCGCATGCGATTTTGGCCCGTACAGGTGAACTCGGTATAGTGTCTACCACAATCTGCCTATAGACCACGTTTTGAAAAATACACCATTTGAAAGCTAGTTACTATAGCAATTGAAGCCAAACCCTAAGTATAAGCCATTCTAAAGGCAACGACCTACACAAGTCTTACTAAAGCTAATGCATCACACACAAGTAGATATATGCATACGAAATTAATGGGTGGGTCTTATTGGGCTATGCCTTATGGCTTTTGGCTTAGATTTTGAATTCTGATTGTTTGCGACATTCACTTACTTATTAACAACATTCAGATAATGTACATATCTAGAATGCTACATAGATGGACTTATTGGGCACCTTAGCTAATCTTATATCATTATGAAGGAGCCCACGTTGTGCAACCTCAGAGTCAGACTTCTTGGCTCCATTCCCATTGAGGCTGGGCGGGGATGGCGTATCCATGCCTACTAGGGACGCTAGTGCATGGTGCCTACCTAGAGACCGGTTTCGCGAAGGTCCAAGTGGACATGGTAAATGATATTTTTAGGGCCATTCCGCTGGAGAACCCCCCAAACAACGATATCATGACACTAGAGGAGGCCATCCACACATTCGTCTAGTGACCCAAGAGGGACATCGCCCTGGACCCGACAATTCTGTGATCTCCACACGACCATGCCTGTCCAATAGAACCCTCTATGACTCCACCTCAACCTCTGCTTCAGAAGGCCACCTAACGACTCCCAAAGAGATGATGTTGAAGAAACAAAAAAAGCTTGATGAGTCTCTCGGGAAGATGTATTGCAAGTGAGGCATTAAGGCCAAATCGAAGAAGATTAAGGCACCTCTCAAGCCCTGGAAGTACTCCCTCCGAATGTCGTTGGTCCCTAAGACATAATTACCTAGCCTTGGACTGGGTTGTGGGAGTTTGAATGCCTGGTATATGCAGAGATCCAATGAGCGGAAGACAAACCAGCAACTAGATTCACCGTCAGATACACGCTGGGCATCGCACGTGTACCAGGAAGAAGAGGTAGGCAATGGCTTTAGATAGGTCATGTCAACGGCTGTAACTGACTTGCTTATCTTCCACAATGGTAGCGGTGAGGAGCAATAAAGGAGGTGAAAGCCGACCATGGGGAAAATGGATTCTCTTACCTCACCGGATGGAACTCGCGCAGATGTGAGCTACACTAGAGAGGGGCCAACTCTAGATCCAGATTTGAGGGGATATTGAATAAGAAGATGAGCCGGCAAGTCTAAGTGGCCAACGAAGACAAGCTCCACTGCGGGGAACACGGAGGAATCCACTCCTGAAGGTCACCGATGCAAACCGTCGGCCACCACGGAGCTTAGAGAAAAGAGATAGGACTCCCACCCACTCGACATCGGCGAGAAGCTGGGGTAGAGATAGGGGAGGGTCCGGTCGAAAGTGAATAGGGAGTTAAGGAAGAAGAGATTTCGGGGGAGGAGCTTTGACGGAGAATGAGCAAGCAGAGCTAGTTTGGTACCTCTTGTATATGCATCATGAGATGCATGGCTCTCATGTTAGTGGAATAGTGGTTTATACATGCTTTATTCTCGTTGTCTACATTACCTTTAGTATTTTGTGTACATGTTTAGAGATTTGGCAGTGAACATTTTTTAGGATCGAATTGATGGGATGGAAGGATCAAAGAAATTTTAGAAATTGATAATTTGCCAACCTATAGCCAATTAATTAGTTTGAGCTAGAGATAAACCTAATTAACATCATTGATCTCAACTTAATTTGTTGCCAACCATAAGAGGAACTTGGTATCTTTGAATATTATATTGGTGATGTATGAGATGCATGGCACTCTTGTTAGTGGAATAGTGGATTATAAATGCTTTACTCTCATTGTCTACATTATTTTTAGTATTTTTGTGTACTTGGTTAGAGATTTCGCAGTGAACGTTTTTAGGATCAAATTGATGGGATGGAAGGATCAAAGAAATTTTACAAATTGATAATTTGCCAACATCTAGCCAATTAATTAGTTTGAGCTAGAGATGAACCTAATTAAGCTTATTGATCTCTGATTAATTTGTTGCTAGCCCTAAGAAGAATTTGATTTCTTTGAAAATTATATTGGTGATGTATGATATGCATGGCTCTCTTGTTAGTGGAATAGTGGTTTATAAATTCTTATTCTCATTGTCTATTTTATTTTTAGTATTTTGTGTACATGGTTAGAGATTTGGTGGTGAAAATTTTTTAGAATCAAATTGATGGGTTGGAAGGATCAATGAATGGGATGGAAGCATCAATGAAATTTTAAAAATTGATAATTTGCCAACCTCTAGCCAGTTATTTTGAGCTAGAGACGAACCTAATTAAGCTTATTGATCTCTGCTTAATTTGTTGCCAACACTAAAACTAAGAAGAACTTGATATCTTTCAATTTTATATTGGTGATGTATGATCATTTTTATCGTGACTACTTTTAGACTTATCTGATACAACAGGCCATGGGTAATAGATTAGGTCCTGGCCAGGCTGGATCAAATCTTAAACAACAACAACAACAAATATGTTGAAGGAGGGTGCCCCGCGCTATCTCGGTCCGACGATAGCTTTGGCAAGGCCAGGCGCACACCACTTGGGGCAAGAGGCTCTCTGGACACTCTAGTCACTGGTGAGGAGGCTCTAGTCAATTGAGGGAATCATAGATTGTGAGACCACCGAGCGGGGTAGCTCGGTGTAGCTCTAGGGAGGCCTACCGTAAATAGTGGATCGTATCTTTTCCTCCAAGCATCCTCTCTCCTCTCTACTCCTTCCTCCAACGTGAGAGTGAGGTCGGCGGCGGCGGCGGCGGCACTCACCGGAGTTGGAGGACCTCCGGTGGCAATTGCCATGGCGGTTGCGCGGCGGCGGCGCGGCCCGGAGGAATCATAGATTGAAACTTTACGGTCCATGCTATGGCGGCGGCCGGCTGCCACGGCAGCGGCGGCGGTGCCTCGCGCCATGGCGGCGGCGGCAGCGAATGCGGCGCCATGCTCAGGAGCCTTTTTCTCTTCATCAAGTTACCTCTTGTCGTTCCTATATCGAATTGCAATGTACCTAATCGGTTGCATATCATTCTATCCTGTAGATTCGCACACAGTGTGGAGGATCGTCCGAGACGATTGCGTATTTCGATCCTTCGTGTAGCAGTAACTTTTACGTTCGCATATCATGTGTTTCGAATACACTGTTACCTTGTCGTGATTACCATTATCATATCACTAAGTTACCCGCTCATTAACATATCACCAATGCTTGTCTAGTTATTTCATATCGTTCATACTTGCTTAGTTTTAGAATCTTAATATTGTGTTCTTGCAACAATGTGATAGGCTAACTTGTTCATATGCTTTTAGGTTTATTAGAATGCTCGATTAATAATGTTCTAGAATTCGTACCTTAAATGAGTGTTTTAGACTTTATGTAGGGCTGCTATGTTTTAGGTTCCAATATTATGTTCCAATAATCGTATGATGTTGTATTTGACTTATGAATGATGTATGCTAGCACATCTTCTCGCTTCTCATAATTTTATTATAGCCTTACCCTTGCCATTTCTTTGTTCCTTAAGTTCATACTATTTAATCTATCCATGATGTATCGGTTACCTTATCGCCTAGTATCACTAATCCTGTCTCTTGGTCTCATTGGATTAAATCTTTACTCTCATAATGTTACCTTAATTCAATCACAACTCTCTAATTATATCTGATTAAACGGGGCCGTACATTCTCGTTACACAGATATTACACCGTCTGCGGTTATCTGATCGAGGACAAGGTTGTGCCCGCTATTCTCGTATAACCGGGTATGTGGGATAAGGTCGCCGCACCCGTGCTATAACTTGCTATAACTTGGTCTCCTAATCATGACAGTATCTCCGATATCAGTTGCTCGTTGGTTGCCTTTGTCCATTGCTTACTTGTCATGCTTGTCTTTATTTCATATGGTTGCATCGACTGTCTTACTTTTGTGTTGCGACCGTAGTTGGGTACTTGCTGAGATTTCCAAATCTCACGCTTGCTCTTTTCAGTCTCAGGTAAAAGACCAGTGGAGTGATAGCATCATGCATGGGTGGGAGAACTCGAGTTTTCAACACCGTGGTTTGCCACCGTTTTGTTGTTTCGTTCGTTCCTTATTTGATTAGAAGTGGACCGGTCCCATGTTTTAAATATTTATTCCAGCTTCCATTGGTTCTCTATTAAAGTGTTAATAAAGTTTTAAATTCTTTGTGATTTCTTTTATTGTACTCATTTATTCTTCACTTTGGCGATGACGTTCCATAGTAATATCCCATATGGTTTCGTGGGGTGTTACAGTTGGTATCGAGTGCATTGTTTAACTCGGAGTTAGTTTCTCCTTTTAGCAACTTGCTTCTCTCGGTAACACTATGTACCCATTAATATCTCGACGTATTTCATGGCGCCAATCGCTATTAATGGATCCTTGCTGGCAATTTTACTTGTCTCAATGTTGCCCTGGATTTGAAGGCCACAAATTTCAGTATTGACGCAGCTTGTGGCGAATCCGTTGCTTTAACCGCAAGGATATTCCCCCTCAGGATAATAGGGAGATCATTTATCAAGGCAAAAGCGATGCCTCAATCTCCTATTCTTAGTCTCCCATTTCGGTCACCGCTAGATGACCAAGTGGGTGCCTTCCCGCCCTATTAGAGAAGCCTATCATTGAACCTTTTCCAAAAGACTTGTCTATTGTTCGAGGATTTCTCGATATCTTTCTAACCGAAGCTTCCAACCTAATCTCTAGTTATAGCAGAGGTGGAAACTTGAAATGGCACTTGGAAGCCTTCAGAGCAAAGACTTTGGACCTGTTCGGTTGGTGAGAAGCCGCCCGGCTTCTCGCAACCGCTACAGTACCTAACTTTTAAATGGAGTATTTTCTCAAGACGGGGTCTATAAGTTAAACGTAGTACACGTTAAAATCCCAACATCTGTACCAGTCAAAATCGCAAGTGAGTATTGATCTCTCTGTAATCTGTACCGTAAACAGCCAAAATTCAAAAATTTCAGCAAAAGCCATAAGCCGCAGTCAAAAAGAACAGGCCCTTTATCTGACACAATACCTCAGAGTGGGCTTCTCTGATCACTTTTGTGGAAATCATGCACATGCATCGATTATCGAGCTCTCTAAGTGGTGACTATCAAGAGTTGCTACCCCTACCTTGTGTGTTGACCTCTTGGGCCAGCTCAAGGGTGTCAAGTTCCCCTTCAAGCTAGGCCTGCAATCCGTCTATCACCAAGTTCAGAACCAGACTTTTGCTATTTTGAAGATAGCCTTTCACCCTTGTTTTGGCCTCCTTGAGTACCTGGTTACGCCTTTTGTGCTGACCAATGCGTCGAGAATATTTATGGATTTGATGCATCGGGTATTCCACGAGTACTTAGTTCAATTTATCATCATTTCCATTAATGACATATTGAGTTACTCCTATACCGCAAAGGAGCATGAGCAGCACTTCCGTGTTGTACTTGATCTTCGTTGAATCATCAACTCCTTACTAACTTGAAGGAATGTGCTTTTTGGCTTTCGTCTATCAGTTTTCTTATCCATGTTATCAGCGGCAAAGGCCTTGCGTGGATCTTTCTAACATTGTTGTAGTAGTGGACTAACCGAGATCCAGCAACATGGTGGAGATTCGTAGTTCCTGGGTTCCACCCGAGTTTTACGCCGTTTTGTCCAGTATTTCTCTTCCACTTCTAAGCCATTGACTAAGTTGACTTCAAAGGGCGAGCAATTTCTTTGGACGAAGGAATGTGAGTCTAGCTTCCAAACCCTGATGGAGCACCTTTTCTGCTTCCATCCTTTCCTTGCTCTCTAGATCTGGCGCCTTTATCTCCACGGAGAGTTGTGCGATATCTTCTCTAATCATAAGGGCTTTGATGTACCTTCTCACTCAGAAATAATTGAAATTGAGGTATGCCGTCTGTTAGGGTTAATCAAGGGCTATGACCTCATTATCCCTTACCATCTGGCAGAGCTTTTGTGGTGGCCGACGCCCTTAGCAGGAAACGAAGTGATGTTCCTATCCGAACATCTGACCGGGAGGGCTTAAGGATTTCCAAACCACCATTGTTTTGTCTTCTCAGCATTATCTTTGGAGAACCGGAACCTTCCTTCCCTTTTCTTGTTATCATTCTAGAAGCTCAAGTCTCATGTTCAAGGACCCAGTACCCTCGTGGAGAGGTGTTACAGGCTAAACCTCATGGGCCGAACTTCCTTATTGATGGCAGCGGGCTGTTACGTCTCCGTGACTGCAATTGGGTGCCACCTAATTCGTGAGCAAAGATGATTATCTTTTGTAAAACTTTATATTCTATTCATCCTAGCGAGATTAAGATGTCCAAGGACCTTCAGAGGCAGTTTTGGAGGTCGGAGATGAAGGACATAGCTAAGCTTGTATCTCAGTGTGCAAGATGCCAGCTAGTGAAAGCAGAACACCATAGTCCTGCCGGACTTTTGCAGCCATTGGGGATTTCTAGTGGTAACGGGAAGTAATTGCTATGGACTTCTTTGTTGGATTTCCTAGATTCCCCAGCGTATGGACTCTTTGTGGGTCATTGTCGATCGTCTCACCAAGACAGCTCACCTCAGTCCAGTCAAAACCATTTACTCAGCCAGTGATCTTGCTAGTACCTATGTCAAGTAAATCGTCTGTCTCCCTGGCCTTCCTGAAACCATTATCTTGGATCGTGATACCAAGTTTGTTTCGCACCACTGGAAGAGTTGCATCAGAATCTGGGCATGAAGCTTAATCTCAGCACTACTCTCATCCTCAACCTGATGACCAATCCGAGAGGACCATTCGCATATGAGGGCATGTTGTGTTCTTGTATCCTTGCATGGAAGGGCAGTTGGGAATATCACTTACCTCTTACGGGGTTCTCTTATAATAACAGTTTCATTCTAGTATCGGCGTGGCTCTTTTTGAGGCACTCGGCGATAGGCCTTGCCACTCTCCCCATCATTTGGACAATGTTGGGGAAAGTGTTGTTTGGGGCCCTAGCGAGTCAGTGGGTGGAAAGAGCAAATCAATCACATCAGGAACAATTTGCTTTCCGCTCAGAGGCACCAGAAGAGTTAAGTTGGACCATTTCCTATCACAGAGTGAATTGGGAAGCTTGCTTTTCGTCTTGAGTTGCTTGCTTCCTTGGCTAGCATCCATAACAACTTCCATATCTCTATGTTGAGGAAGTACCTTTCCGACCCTGATCAAGTTCTGGAGTTGCCCACCTTGGAGGTGTCGGAGGACCTGTCTGTCGTGGCACGGTCGGTACGTATCTTGGAGCTCTCAGAACGTCAGTTGCGGTGTCGGACTCTCACTTATGTCGAAGTATTGTGGTCCAATCAGACTGAGCGTGAAGCTACTTGGGAGTTGGAGTCCCAAATGCGCGCAAAGTACCCCGATCTCTTTTCTCCAGGTCTGATTCCTTATTCCCGATCATTTGTTACTCTCAATTTCTCAAGTTAATCTCCGGAGTAGTCGATTCGAGGCCGAATCTCTTCTAAGGGGGGAGAGCTGTAACACTCAAAAAAATAATAAATAAATAAATAAAAGCAAATAATTATAAATCCAAAACCCTAACTAATCCCTACCGTAAATAGTGGATCGTATCTTTTCCTCTCATCACGCTGTTCTTCCTTTCCCAGTTGCAATCTCCATCCTCTCTCTCCTCTCTACTCCTTCCTCTCAATCTCTCTCTCCTTCTGCGTGAGAGTGCATGGGGCTGCATGGCATCAGCGGGCGGCTCTGGCCGGCGGGCGGCCGGCGGCGGCGGCACTCACCGGCAGCGGTCTCGGTGTGCGCCTTGCGACGAAGCGCCCGCCTTGAGGCTGCAGCGGCAACGAGGAGGCGGCGTCGGGCGGCTGGTCGGTGGCGGCGCAGCGGTGGCATGCGACGGCGGCGGCGCGCGACGCACGCGTTCACAAGCACAGCCTAGCGCGAGGCGGCGCCACACGCCGCCATGGCGCGACGGCGGCCAACAGCGGCGCGCGGCATGGCGGTTGCGGCGCCGGCAGCGGGCTTGACGAGGCAACAGCGGCGTGGCGCGGCTGCGCGGCGACCACATGCGCGCACCCATTGCGCGGCGGCGGCGTCGGCAGATGGCGGTGCAGCGGCGGCGGCGGTATGTGGCGCCATGGCGGGTCGGCACGAGGCGGCGCCGCGGCGGAGTTCGGTGGCAGCGCGACGGTGGCGGCCCAGCGGCAGTGGCGGCGGCGACGAGCGGTGTTGGCGATGCTTGGCGTGACGCGAGGCGGCGGCGTGGTAGCGCCGGCCGCGCGGCGGCGATGGCGTACCGCGCCGCTATGGCGGCGGCCGGCTGCCCGGCGGCGGCGGCGGCGGTGCTCGCCGCCATGGCGCAGCGGCAGCGAATGCGCTGCCATGGCGGTCGCGACATGAAGTAGGGCTGCCGTGGCGGTGGCGGTAGCGCTTCAGCGTTGCCATGGCGGCAGCAGCTCAGCGGCATGGTGGCGGCTCGACGACGGCGGCGACGCGTGGCCGTGGAGTTTAGGAGCCTTTTCTCTTCATCAAGTTACCTCTTGTCGTTCCTATATCGAATTGCAATGTACCTAATCGGTTGCATATCATTCTATCCTGTAGATTCGCACACACCGTGGAGGATCGCCCGCAACGATTGCGTATTTCGATCCTTCGTAGCGGTTTCACGAGCGTACTCAAGGCAAGTACCTCGCGTCAGAACTTTACGCTTCGCATATCATGTGTTTCGAATACACTGTTACCTTGTCAGCGATTACCATTATCATATCACTAAGTTACCTGCTCATTAACATATCACCAATGCTTGTCTAGTTATTTCATATCGTTCATACTTGCTTAGTTTTAGAATCTTAATATTGTGTTCTTGCAACAATGTGATAGGCTAACTTGTTCATATGCTTTTAGGTTTATTAGAATGCTCGATTAATAATGTTCTAGAATTCGTACCTTAAATGAGTGTTTTAGACTTTATGCTTAAATCGTTAATGGGGGGTAGCATATGAATATGTTTAATTTAGATTTAAATTATTGATGCTCTTTCGATGTTAGGGCTGCTATGTTTTAGGTTCCAATATTATGTTCCAATAATCGTATGATGTTGTATTTGACTTATGAATGATGTATGTATTAACCTGTTAATCTGACTAATAATCACTTATCACATAATAAAACTTGATTGGTTGATAACCTTGTGTGAGATATATTATAATACCTCTTTAGGTTAATCCCTATATGTCACTATCACCTTATCATTATCCCACACCGTCCTCATATCGAAGCTGTCTTTCCATTTTCAACTTTAGCACATCTTCTCGCTTCTCATAATTTTATTATAGCCTTACCCTTGCCATTTCTTTGTTCCTTAAGTTCATACTATTTAATCTATCCATGATGTATCGGTTACCTTATCGCCTAGTATCACTAATCCTGTCTCTTCAGTCTCATTGGATTAAATCTTTACTCTCATAATGTTACCTTAATTCAATCACAACTCTCTAATTATATCCTGATTAATTCGCTAAATAACGAACTGAGGGTTATCACGCCGGGGCTGCCCACATATAGGGGTCATTTCCACCCAACCTGGTAACGTACGGGGGGCCGTACATTCTCGTTACACAGGATATTACACCCGCTGCGCGTTATACTGATCGAGGACAAGGTTGTGCACGCTATTCTCGTATAACCGGTATGTGGGATAAGGTCGCCGCACTGCGTGCTATAACTTGCTATAATTTGTCACATAACAAATATCTTTAATACAGTTCTCATAATATCTGTCTCTAATCATGACAAGATCTCGATATCGCTTGCTCGTTGGTTGCCTTTGTCCATTGCTTACTTGTCATGCTTGTCTTTATTTCATATGGTTGCATCGCCTGTCTTACTTTTGTGTTGCGACCGTAGTTGGGTACTTGCTGAGATTTCCAAATCTCACGCTTGCTCTTTTCAGTCTCAGGTAAAAGACCAGTGGAGTGATAGCATCATGCATGGGTGGGAGAACTCGAGTTTTCAGCACCGTGGTTTGCCACCGTTTTGTTGTTTCGTTCGTTCCTTATTTGATTAGAAGTGGACCGGTCCCATGTTTTAAATATTTATTCCAGCTTCCATTGGTTCTCTATTAAAGTGTTAATAAAGTTTTAAATTCTTTGTGATTTCTTTTATTGTACTCATTTATTCTTCACTTTGGCGATGACGTTCCATAGTAATATCCCATATGGTTTCGTGGGGTGTTACACCCAGAAAGCTGAGGAACTGAGGAATCAGCTTGAGGAAGTGCAAGCACTAGCGCAGGGGTCACCCCGTCCTAAGGTGTCTAAGGTTGAAGCCCTTTGGGCCGAGCTGGCCGAAGCTTGTGCCCGAGCGAACTTACCGGTGTCAACCGAAGTTTGAGAAGCCAACGACTTTAGGGCGCAGCTTGACCAAGCACAAAGGGAAGCTCTTGCCTTGGCCAAGGTTGCGGGTGCAAACCACGGTCACTCAGGTATGGACCGCCCTAGGTTGGCAAGGGGCAGGAACTCGCGCCGACTGTTCGACAGACTTCCCTCGTGCCCCAAGCATCAAGCGGTCCCTACCCATGTGGTTGCTGATCCCACCCACCCACTTCCTCTCCCCACTGACTGATCCCAGGCTTGCAAGCCACCCCGTGGCCCATAGATTTTCGGACGTGGGAGGTCACAAAGTATTCAGGGGACATCGACCCCGCGAAGTCCGTTCGTGTATACGAGACCACCATAGCGGCAACTGGAGGGAGAGAAGCCATCATAGCAGAGAGCTTTCCCCTGGCCCTTTGGGGGGCGAGTGCGAGGGTGGCCAAAGGCACGAAGAGCAACGCCTCGATCGCGATAGCAACCGCTGCTTTTGTGACGTCCATGGAAGGACTCGTCATTCCACTTTAGAATGCAAGCTCAACACCTCCGCCCGACAACTCCGGCAATAGCAAGCCCAAAACTCAGCCGGCGCACCACAGAGCAACCCACTCCCCACGCCTATACGTACTTCAGCCAACTTATTGAGTTTCAGACAAAACACCAAAACTAACTGACACAAACAAAACAACGAGATTGCCTTCATCAGCCATATCGGGTCCAACAGCTGTCAAGTGTCTAATCTCCACAGTTAGCTTGTTATCATACTGCCATGATTGCCATGTCGTTCGGGCCCGACATTTGTTAAGTGTCTAATCTCCACAATTAGCTTGTTATCATACGGCCGAGCATTACAGTGAAAGGACGTCCAATTACTTTTGCTTTGGTTTGGATACGAAAACTGCCCATGCAAGATCATGCGTATGATCTATTGATCCCGTGCATGCAACTTAGAAACAGCCTATAGTATTCCTTTGCTTCCGGTACACCAAAAAAAACTTGTAAGTTCGATCGATGATCCCGTGCATGATATCTCGAATACGATCGACCACAGATAAATTAGGTTGAAAAATTCGAAATCCCTGTGTCTATGTATATATATATATATATATATATATATATATATATATATATATATGTATACTTGCACTTGCATTAACATGATTTGTCTTTAATTAATACATGTCTAAAAAGTGAGAATATATAAAGTATAACAAAAACAGAATATTGATCGATGACTACAGCTCATCTTCGTTCTTATTTCTGTACTCTGACCGTATATGTACTATTTAACATTTACACTGTGCGATGCATATTTGGAACTTTTATATTATATATATATAAGCCATGAAAGAACATAACATTTGCGTAAAAAGTGATACTACCATGACCTTGCATCTAAGTATCCTAATCTTAACAAAAATTGGTCGACCATCTCTGGCCGGCCCGGCAAAAAAGGTCTTGTGTTTAAGTGTTGAACAAATTAAACAGCCTGGCAACACTCTGATGAGTATGGACAGATCGATCATTGAGCAAAGGACATGCATCATGCATGAACGGTTGATTTGATGTAGGTTTTAATATGGTTCCTCATGTATATGCATCGTGAGATGCATGGCTCTCTTGTTAGTGGAATAGTGGTTTATACATGCTTTATTCTCAATGCCTACATTACCTTTAGTATTTTGTGTACATGGTTAGAGATATGGCAGTGAACAATTTTTAGGATCAAATTGATGGGATGGAAGGATCAAAGAAATTTTAGAAAATGATAATTTGATAACCTATAGCCAATTAATTAGTTTGAGCTAGAGACGAACCTAATTAAGCTTATTGATCTCTACTTAATTTGTTGCCAACCATAAGAGGAACATGATATCTTTGAATATTATATTGGTGATGTATGAGATGCATGGCTCTCTTGTTAGTGGAATAGTGGATTATAAATGCTTTATTCTCATTGTCTACATTATTTTTAGTATTTTGTGTACTTAATTGGTTAGAGATTTCGCAGTGAACATTTTTTTAGGATCAAATTGATGGGATGGAAGGACCAAAGAAATTTTAGAAATTGATAATTTGCCAACCTCTAGCCAATCAATTAGTTTGAGCTAGAGACGAACCTAATTAAGCTTATTGACCTCTAATTAATTTGTTGCCTGCCCTAAAACTAAGAAGAACTTGATATCTTTGAATATTATTTTGGTGATGTATCATCATTTTTTATAGAGGAAACTTCTGCTTACATATCGTGACTAATTTTAGACTTATGTAATACAATAGGCCATAGCTGATAGATCATGTCCTGGCCAGGCTAGATCAAATCTTAAACAAGACAATAGCTTCGGCAAGGCAAGGAGTGTCAAAGCGCACCACAACTACTTCAGCGTGCCATCACACATCAGGGAGTCCCACCCGAGAAAGACCCGCGGGCCAACCACGGATGCAGTCCGTGGACCAACTCTGGACGAGGTCCCCCGAGGCGAGGTCCAGGAGTCAACCCAAGATGAAGTCTAGAAACCAATGTTTGCAAGGTGTGATACTTCGGGCGTCGGCCACATCGAGCGGGAGCTCGGTGGAGTTCAACGTGAGCTCGAGGGCCCACCTGATGTCATGGACAAAACTACCCTTAGGAGTGAACTAGGCCAAAGGGGTGAACTTATAACTTCTCCCCTTCCACTCTATAAATAGGTCTCCTTGTAAATGAAGGGAGGAGGCCACTTGTAACACTTGACACCCGTATGTAATATATTTGTTCCGTCACATGTGTGTGATTCTCATTGAGCCCCTTCGCATCCTCGATGGTCCGTGAATCTGATCGGGGATGCTTACAAATTTACTATTCAATCTCATATCGACAATAGTTGGCCCCATCCGAGGGGACTCAGGTGATAAGTCATGCATTTAAGAAGGGAACAACACGTAAGGTCTCCAATGTGGGAGGTAAGAACTTCCCTACGAGGCCAAAGTCAAATCGGATCGCAGCCCGCACCACTTGGCGCCCAGAGGCTCTACTGGACCTCTCCATGGAGGCTCAAGTCACTAGTGAGACCATGGCCTCTAGGGAGGCCAGCCCTCCAAGCACCCACAAGGAGGTCGAGTGGGAGTTGGAGGACCTCAGGAGGCAATCGAGGGAATCACAGATTGAAGCTCTACAATACATGATTGATGCTCATCGAGCGGGGCAACTTCAGTCGTAACTCGAAAGGGCGTAGGCAAAGGGAACACCCCACCACCTACAGGGGCCCAGAAAACTGAGGAACGAAGGAATCAGCTGGAGGAAGTGCAAGCATTAGCGCGGGGGTCACCCCGTCCCGAGGCACCTAATGTTGAAGCCCTCCGGGCCGAGCCAGCTGAAGCTTATGCCTTGGAGAACTTACTGGTGTCGATCGAAGTCTGAGAAGCCTATGACTTCAGGGCGCAGCTTGACCAAGCATGGAGGGAAGCTCTTGCCTCGGTCGGGGTTGTGGGTGCGAACCGTGGTCACTTGGGGTCCAGACCACCCCAGGTCCGCAAGGGGCAAGAGCTCATGCCTGACCATTCAACAACTTCCCTCATGCCCCATAGCCTCAAGCGATCCCTGCCCATGTGGCTGCCGATCCCGCCAACCCCCCAACCCGTTGAGCCTGGGCTTACAAGCCACCCCGTGGCCCACACATTTTTGGATGTCAGAGGTCACAAAGTATTTAGGGGACTTTGACCCGTGGAGTCCATCCATGTATATGAGACCACAATAGCAGCGACAGGAGGGGGGCAAAGCCATCATGGTAAAAGAGCTTTCCCCTAGCCCTTTCGGGGGAGAGCGCAAGCGCGGCCAAAGGCACGAAGAGCAATGCCTCGATCGCGGCAACAACCGCTGCTTTTGTGACATCCATGGATAGACTCGTCATTCCGCTTTGGAATGCAAGCTCAATGCCTCTACCCAACAACTTCGGCGACAGGCTCGACCGACGCACCATAGCGGAACCCACCCCCACGCCAATACTCCAGCCAACTTATTAAGTTTTAGACAAAACACCAAGAGCTAACTAACACAAACAAAAACAACAAGATCACCTTCATCAGCCATATTGGGCCCAACAACTTTTAAGTGTATAATTTCCACACTTAGCTTGTTGTCATACTGCCATGATTGCCATGTCGGGTCCAACATTTGTTAAGTGTCTAATCTCCACAATTACCTTGTTATCATATGGCCGACCATTACAGTGAAAGGACGTCCAATTACTTTTGTTTTGGTTTGGACACAAAAACTGTCAGCAAGCAATGAGAGAGAGAGAGAGAGAGGAACTGACAGCAAGCAGCAACGGCCTTTTAGTGCAAGCGGAGGCGGCGAGGTGGTGCACTTAGTTTATGGCGGTGGCGAAGGTGAAGTAGGCGAGACGGCCATCGCAACTACCTGATGCCTCTGCTGGTCCTCCTCATTGTCAAATGTAGTTACTAGTTTGGGTCACTAGCAAGGAATGGTCGAAGCCCGAATGGGGAATTGGGGATGGCTCATGGCCAGGGTCCAGGAAAATTCGCAAATGGGCTAGGGCGCCACTGCGCCAACCAAGTGGAAATGGGCCAGTAGGACGGGGGAATGGGCCAAAAGATGCCGTGGATATATTGGGCTGATTAGGCATGTCTCTCTTGTTAGTGGAATAGTGGATTATAAATGCTATATTCTCATTGTCTACATTACCTTTAGTATTTTGTGTACTTGTTTAGAGATTTGGCTGTGAACATTTTTTAAGATAAAATTGATGGGATGGAAGGATCAAAGAAATTTTAGAAATTGATAATTTGCCAACCTTTGGCCAATTAATTAGTTTGAGCTAGAGACGAACCTAATTAAGCTTATTGATCTCTGCTTAATTTTTTTGCCAACCATAAGAGGAACTTGATGTCTTTGAATATTACATTAGTAATGAATGAGATGCATGGCTCTCTTGTTGTGGAATAGTGGTTTATAAATGCTTTATTCTCATTGTCTACGTTATTTCTAGTAATTTGTGTACTTGGTTAGAGATTTGGCAGTGAACATTTTTTAGGATAAATTGATGGGATGGAAGGATCAAAGAAATTTTAGAAATTACTAATTTACCAACCTCTAGCCAATTAGTTTGAGCTAGAGACGAGCCTAATATTTGAGCTCATTAATCTCTGCTTAATTTGTTGCCAGCCCAAAGACTAAGAGGAGCTTTATATCTTCGAATATTATATTGGTTATGTATGATCATTTTTTTAAAAGTGGAAACTACTGCTTATATATCGTGATTATTTTTAGACTTATCTGGTACAACAGGCCATTATCTTCGAATCCAGGCTGTATCAAATCATAAAAACCAACAACAAACATATAACCCATTTAACAAAGGTTAATATTGGAAATTGACTTATGGGCAGCCCTTAGACAGGACCCGAGCGCCGTGCCGGTTACATTGGTAATTAATGGCTGGTGGCATTGAATGCTACGTACGGCTAGTTCCTTCGTACATATATATGGAGCCATACCTACGTACGTACTGAAGAGATGCATGTATCGATATCTCATTGGGCACGTACGTACTAGTAGAGGACGCCAATGTATCGTGTCCATATAGGAGTAATATAACTTGCACATCAAACTAATTATAATCTATACGCATCAAGAGGGGAATACATAGTATTGGATGCACCCGATCGAACCATTCATTAACAGTCGCCGAAAATGTCGGCTGAAACCATCTATAAATAGTTGTACTACAGTGTTATGAATTATTTAACCTCTGTTTTGTGCACTTCTCCTTTAATTAATATTGGTTGGTGACATGTGACATATAGGCTGAGTTCTTTTCAACTTTCAGCCGGTTTATGCTTATACTATCATATGCATACATAACCATGCTGAAAGATCAAAATGCGATCGATTAATTTGAACTAATAACGAGAAGATGCAGGTATATCAAGCTGCGGAGCCAGGTAGGTTCTTTTGAGCTATGGTTTTGGCTTTTGACTTATGGTTTTTGAATTTTATCTGTTCGCAAGAGACAATACGTGAAGGAAAATAGTCGCATGCGATTTTGGCCCGTACAGGTGAACTCGGTATAGTGTCTACTACAATCTGCCTATAGACCACGTTTTGAAAAATACACTATTTGAAAGCTAGTTACTATAGCAATTGAAGCCAAACCCTAAGTATAAGCCATTCTAAAGGCAACGATCTACACAAGTCTTACTAAAGCTAACGCATCATACACACGTAGATATGTGCGTACGAAATTAATGGGTGGGTCTTCTTAGGCTATGCCTTATGGCTTTTGGCTTAGATTTTGAATTCTGATTGTTTGCAACATTCACTTACCTATCAACAATATTTAGGTAATGTACATATCTAGAATGCTACATAGATGGACTTATTGGACACCTTAGCTAATCTTATATCATTATGAAGGAACCCAACGCTGTGCAACCTCAGAGTCAGACTTCTTGGCTCCATTCCAATTGAGGCTGGGCGGGGATGGCGTATCCATGCCTACTAGGGACGTTAGTGCACGGTGCCTAGCTAGAGACCGGTTTCGCGAATGTCCAAGTGGACATGGTACATGATATTTTTAGGGCCGTCCCGCTGGAGAACCCCCCAAACAATGATATCATGACACTAGAGGATGCCATTCACACATTCGTCCAATGGCCCAAGAGGGACATCGCTTGGACCCGACAATGCTGTGATCTCCACACGACCATGTCTGTCCAATAGAACCCTCTATGACTACACCTCAACCTTTGCTTCAGAAGGCCACCTATCGGTTCCCAAAGAGATGATGCTGAAGAAACAAAAAAAGCTTGATGAGTCATCTCTCGGGAAGATGTATTGCAAGTGAGGAAGATAAATTGCAAGTGAGGCATTATGGCCACAATCGCCTTAAGAAGATTAAGGCACAACTACTCAAGCCGTGTACCGGGAAGAAGAGTACAATGGCTTTAGATAGAACACGGATCGACTTGAATCCACAATGGTAGCGGTGAGGAGCAATAAAGGAGGTCACCATGGGGAAAATGCAAACCGTCTAGAGAGGGCCAACTCTAGATCCAGTTTAGAGAAATGAGATAGAGACTCCACTACGGGAACACGGAGGAATCCACAAGGTCACCGACATCGGCCACCACGGAGCTTAGAGAAAGAGAAGGCTGGGGTAGAGATAGGGGAGGGTCCGGTCGGAAGTGAACAGGGAGTTAAGGAAGAAGAGATTTCAGGGGAGGAGCTTTGACGGAGAATGAGCAGAGCTAGTTTGGTACCTCTTGTATATGCATCATGAGATGCATGGCTCTCTTGTTAGTGGAATAGTGGTTTATACATGCTTTATTCTCGTTGTCTACATTACCTTTAGTATTTTGTGTACATGTTTAGAGATTTGGCAGTGAACATTATTTAGGATCAAATTGATGGGATGGAAGGATCAAAGAAATTTTAGAAATTGATAATTTGCCAACCTATAGCCAATTAATTAGTTTGAGCTAGAGACAAACCTAATTAAGATTATTGATCACAACTAAATTTGTTGCCAACCATAAGAGGAACTTGGTATCTTTGAATATTATATTGGTGATGTATGGGATGCATGGCACTCTTGTTAGTGGAATAGTGGATTATAAATGCTTTACTCTCATTGTCTATATTATTTTTAGTATTTTTGTGTACTTGGTTAGAGATTTCGCAGTGAACATTTTTTAGGATCAAATTGATGGGATGGAAGGATCAAAGAAATTTTACAAATTGATAATTTTCCAACATCTAGCCAATTAATTAGTTTGAGCTAGAGATGAACCTAATTATGCTTATTGATCTCTAATTAATTTGTTGCTAGCCCAAAGAAGAATTTGATTTCTTTGAAAATTATATTGGTGATGTATGATATGCATGGCTCTCTTGTTAGTGGAATAGTGGTTTATAAATTCTTATTCTCGTTGTCTATGTTATTTTCAGTATTTTGTGTACATGGTTAGAGATTTGGTGGTGAAAATTTTTTAGAATCAAATTGATGGGATGGAAGGATCAATGAATGGGATGGAAGGATCAATGAAATTTTAAAAATTGATAATTTGCCAACCTCTAGCCAGTTAGTTCGAGCTAGAGACGAACCTAATTATGCTTATTGATCTCTGCTTAATTTGTTGCCAGCACTAAAACTAAGAAGAACTTGATATCTTTCAATTTTATATTTGTGATGTATGATCATTTTTATCGTGACTACTTTTAGACTTATCTGATACAACAGGCCATGGGTAATAGATTAGGTCCAAGCCAGGCTGGATCAAATCTTAAACAACAACAACAAATATGTTGAAGGAGGGCCCCCGCACTACCTCGGTCCGACGATAGCTTTGGCAAGGCCAGGCGCACACCACTTGGGGCCAGAGGCTCTACTGGAGCTCTCCACGGAGGCTCAAGTCACTGGTGAGACCACGGCCTCTAGGGAGGCCAGCCCTCCAAGCGCCCACGAGGAGGTCGAGCGGGAGTTGGAGGACCTCTAGTGGAAATTGACGGAATCATAGATTGAAACTTTACGGTCCATGACTGATGCTCACCGAGCGGGGCAGCTTCGGGTGTAGCTCAAAAGGGTGTGGGCCGAGGGAACACCCCCGCCACCTACAGGGGCCCATAAAGCTGAGGTACTGAGGAATCAGCTTGAGGAAGTGCAAGCACTAGCGCAGGGGTCACCCCGTCCTGAGGTGTCTAAGGTTGAAGCCCTTCGGGCCGAGCTGGCCGAAGCTTGTGCCGAGAGAACTTACAGGCGTCAACCGAAGTTTGAGAAGCCAACGACTTTAGGGCGCAGCTTGACCAAGCACGAAGGGAAGCTCTTGCCTTGGCCAAGGTTGCATGTGCGAACCACGGTCACTCAGGGTATGGACCGCCCTAGGTTGGCAAGGGGCAGGAACTCGCGCTCGACCATTCGACGGACTTTCCTCGTGCCCCAAGCCTCAAGCGGTCCCTACCCATGTGGTTGTTGATCCCACCCACCCACTCCCTCCCCACTGACTGAGCCCGGGCTTGCAAGCCACCCCGTGGCCCACAGATTTTCGGACGTGGGAGGTCACAAAGTATTCGGGGGACTTCGACCCCGAAGTTCGTTCGTGTATACGAGACCACCATAGCGGCAACTGGAGGGAGAGAAGCCATCATAGCAAAGAGCTTTCCCCTGGCCCATTTTGGGGTGAGTGTGAGGGTGGCCAAAGGCACGAAGAGCAACGCCTCGATCGCGACAGCAACCGCTGCTTTTGTGACGTCCACGGAAGGACTCGTCATTCCACTTTAGAATGCAAGCTCAACGCCTCCGCCCGACAACTCAGGCAATAGCAAGCCCAAAACTCAGCCGGCGCACCACAGAGCAACCCACTCCCCACGCCTATACGTACTTCAGCCAACTTATTGAGTTTCAGACAAAACACCAAAACTAACTGACACAAACAAAACAACAAGATTGCCTTCATCAGCCATATCGGGTCCAACAGCTGTCAAGTGTCTAATCTCCAGGATGGCCATGTCGATCGGGTCCGACATTTGTTAAGTGTCTAATCTCCACAATTAGCTTGTTATCATACGGCCGAGCATTACAGTGAAAGGATGTCCAATTACTTTTGCTTTGGTTTGGATACGAAAACTGCCCATGCAAGATCATGCGTATGATCTATTGATCCCGTGCATGCAACTTAGAAACAGCCTATAGTATTCCTTTGCTTCCGGTACACCAAAAAAAACTTGTAAGTTCGATCGATGATCCCGTGCATGATATCTCGAATACGATCGACCACAGATAAATTAGGTTGAAAAATTCGAAATCCCTGTGTCTATGTATATATATGTATACTTGCACTTGCATTAACATGATTTGTCTTTAATTAATACATGTCTAAATGTGAGAATATATAAAGTATAACAAAACAGAATATTGATCGATGACTACAGCTCATCTTCGTTCTTATTTCTGTACTCTGACCGTATATGTATTTAACATTTACACTGTGCGATGCATGTTTGGAACTTTTATATTATATATATAAGCCATGAAAGGACATAACATTTGCGTAAAAAGTGATACTACCATGACCTTGCATCTAAGTATCCTAATCTTAACAAAAATTGGTCGACCATCTCTGGCCGGCCCGGCAAAAAAGGTCTTGTTTTTGAGTGTTGAACAAAATAAACAGCCTGGCAACACTCTGATGAGTATGGACAGATCGATCATTGAGCCAAGGACATGCATCATGCATAAACGGTTGATTTGTTGTAGGTTTTAATTTGGTTCCTCATGTATATGCATCGTGAGATGCATGGCTCTCTTGTTAGTGGAATAGTGGTTTATACATGCTTTATTCTCAATGCCTACATTACCTTTAGTATTTTGTGTACTTGGTGAGAGATTTGGCAGTGAACAATTTTTAGGATCAAATTGATGGGATGGAAGGATCAAAGAAATTTTAGAAAATGATAATTTGACAACCTATAGCCAATTAATTAGTTTGAGCTAGATACAAACCTAATTAAGCTTATTGATCTCTACTTAATTTGTTGCCAACCATAAGAGGAACATGATATCTTTGAATATTATATTGGTGATGTATGAGATGCATGGCTCTCTTGTTAGTGGAATAGTGGATTATAAATGCTTTATTCTCATTGTCTACGTTATTTTTAGTATTTTTGTGTACTTGGTTAGAGATTTCGCAGTGAACATTTTTTTAGGATCAAATTGATGGGATGGAAGGACCAAAGAAATTTTAGAAATTGATAATTTGCCAACCTCTAGCCAATCAATTAGTTTGAGCTAGAGACGAACCTAATTAAGCTTATTGATCTCTAATTAATTTGTTGCCTGCCCTAAAACTAAGAAGAACTTGATATCTTTGAATATTATTTCGGTCGACCATATCTGGCCGGCCCGGCAAAAAAAGGTCTTGTGTTTAAGTGTTGAACAAATTAAACAGCCTGGCTCCACTCTGATGAGTATGGACAGATCGATCATTGAGCAAAGGACATGGATCATGCATGAATGGTTGATTTGATGGAGGTTTTAATTTGGTTAGGTTTTAATTTGGTTCCTCATGTATATGCATCGTGAGATGCATGGCTCTCTTTGTTAGTGGAATAGTGGTATATACATGCTTTATTCTCATTGTCTACATTACCTTTAGTATTTTGTGTACATGGTTAGAGATTTGGCAGTGAACATTTTTTAGGATCAAATTGATGGAATGGAAGGATCAAAGAAATTTTAGAAAACGATAATTTGCCAACCTATCGCCAATTAATTAGTTTGAGCTAGAGACGAACCTAATTAAGCTTACTGATCTCTACTTAATTTGGGTCCAACCATAAGAGGAACTTGATATCTTTGAATATTATATTGGTGATGTTTGAGATGCATGGCACTCTTGTTAGTGGAATAGTGGATTATAAATGCTTTATTCTCATTGTCTATGTTATTTTTAGTATTTTTTGTACTTGGTTAGAGATTTCGCGGTGAACATTTTTTTAGGATCAAATTGATGGGATGGAAGGATTAAAGAAATTTTAGAAATTGATAATTTGCCAACCTCTAGCCAGTTAATTAGTTTGAGCTAGAGACGAACATAATGAAGATTATTGATCTCTGATTAATTTGTTGCCAGCCCTAAAGCTAAGAAGAACTTGATATCTTTGAATATTATACTGGTGATGTATCATCATTTTTTACAGTGGAAACTTCTGCTTACATATCGTGACTACTTTAGACTTATGTAATACAACATGACATGGCTGATAGATCAGGTCCTTGCCATGCTGTGTCAAATCTTAAACAACAATAACAAATATGTTGAGGGAGGGTCCCCGCACTACCTCAGTACGACAATAGCTTTGGCAAGGCAATGCTCGTCGAAGCGTACCATGACTACTTCGGTGTGCCGTCACACATCAGGGAGTCCCACCCAAGCAAGACCCGCGGGCCAACCAAGGCTACATGTGCTCAATATGATCGATGAAGATGGGTGTGTACCAAAGTCAAGTAGCAAGTTTGATAGAAAAAATGGAGTGTGCATTTTAATGATGATGCTAAAGTTGTTTGCTATTAAAAATGAACTTTCATTTATGTTGCAAAGGAAGAATTTTAATACTATTCATACAATGGAATTAATTGATGATGTGAAAGAACGTTTAACCAACAAGAGGACAGATTATGCTTGGGAGGCCTTATTTGGTGATGTAGCAAACTTTTATGCTGACAAAGTTATTCCAGTGCCATATATGGATGAAGAAATACCAATTAGGGGCCGTTCGAGGCATGATGGGTTTACTGTCACTAACCTTCATTATTATAATGCCGAGATTTACTTAGTTGTTGTTGACAAAATTAAAGCAGTGATGAAGCACCGATTCAATGAAGTTTCTTCGGAGTTACCTTTATGCAAAGAACTCATTTTCCATGTTTGATGTCAATAAACTTAGCCGACTTGCTGAAATTTATGATGAAGATTTCTCTGTTGGCAATTGTGCAATTATAAGAGATCAACTTGAGACTTACATTCTTTATGTAAGAAGGCATGTTGCATTTGCTACGTTTGTAGATCTTGCATCATTGGCTACAAAGATAATTGAAACTGAAAAATATACGGTTTTCCTTATCATTTGTGTATTGGACTTCCCACAATAATAAAAAAATAACTAGAAATTCCCACATTAATTGAAAAAAAAAGAGAAATATCTTGGCATCTAATTTTTATATTGATCCAATCTATGGCTTGGATTTATATTAATCCAATCTACGGCTCGGATTAAGTATCATATGTTACATCTTCTAACGTGCTAGGGTAAAGAATAGAGTTTGAATACAACACTAGGATGTACACAGATACAGCTGAAGAGCCCATATCGGACTGGGTCAAAAAATATTGTATTCCAGCCAGCTGACGTGGAGGCTGAATAGTTGTAGCACGGGACGAGACTCGGATGTGCATGTTTTCAAGAATCCAATGACTAACATGCATGCATAGTAATTGATCGGAGGAAAAAAAAAAGATTGTATGCTTCCTTATAAATTGACTTTGTGCTAGATGACTTGCAAGTTCTGCGCTGAGTTCCAATCATATTTCGCCATCCGAACTAAGTTCAAATTGGAAATTTGTAAAAGGAAATATTCTTATCTCACTCAAGATAATTAGTCCATAGGATCTTCCTAAGAACAAAATAATCGGTATGAAAATACTTTTAAGATATGAAAACAGTTATATATGAATTGAAATATGGAATGCATATAAATTCCAATTCAAACTCAAAAATCAATGAAAATATTAATTTATACAGGTTTAAATTCAGAATAAAATTATATTGGATTTAAATGCAATTTGGAATATATACATGTATATAATTGAAATTCTGAATTGATATAAATATGTCATAATTAAATTATTATAGAATTAAAATGAAGTTTCAATCATGTTAAAGTTTGTACAAAGTAAACAAGTTGATCGAGGTCCTATCTAAATTCAGTTTAAATTGGTACAATATTTAAAGTATCTAGTCCGTGCGGATGTAGGGGTTGCCGACTAGTCTAGCTAAATTTATGGGCGCATGCAAGCACACATGCTAGCAGCTATCAATTCTACTCGTCCATTCCTCGATCGATCGACCACGTCTTCATTACGCTACGCGCCCCTATAAATACCAGCTTCCCTCCCCTCCTGGTCCTCGTCCTCGTCTGTACTCGGCACGCCAGCTACTTAACTATCCACAGGTAACTAGCTTGCCAGCGCGATCGGGCTGCACAAGATCAACAAACCCAAGTACTTGACCATCCATGGCCAAGCTCCTCGCGGCCCTCCTCGCCACCTTCGCCGTCCTCCTGGCGCTCGCCGCCCCCTCGCTCGCCGGCGACCCCGACATGCTCCAGGACATCTGCGTCGCCGACTACAAATCCCTCAAGGGC
Source organism: Dendrocalamus sinicus (assembly GCA_036346575.1). NCBI lineage: Eukaryota > Viridiplantae > Streptophyta > Magnoliopsida > Poales > Poaceae > Dendrocalamus > Dendrocalamus sinicus. The sequence continues at coordinate 62,079,578 of CM070641.1, forward strand.
CGTAAGTGAAATGTTACTCGTCTTTAATTTCTTCATTGTGTGTAGCAACTATCAATTCTACGCGTACATAGATCATCAGCAGATCGTATAGATATATAGCTGATGTACATACATGCGTACGTGCGTGCAGCACTGCGGCTGAACGGGTTCCCGTGCAAGAGGCCGGAGAACGTGACGGTGAACGACTTCTTCTTCGACGGGCTGGCCAACCCCGGCAACACCAGCAATGCGGTGGGGTCGGTGGTGACGGCGGCGAACGTGGAGAACCTCCCGGGGATCAACACCCTCGGCGTGTCCATCGCGCGCATCGACTACGCGCCGTGGGGGGTGAACCCGCCGCACACCCACCCGCGCGCCACCGAGATCATCTTCGTGCTCGAGGGCTTCCTCGACGTCGGCTTCATCACCACGGCCAACAAGCTCTTCGAACGCACCGTCTTCAAAGGCGAGGTGTTCGTCTTCCCCCGTGGCCTCGTCCACTTCCAGAAGAACAACGGCAACTATCCGGCCGTCGTCATCGCGGCCTTCAACAGCCAGCTGCAGGGCACGCAGTCCATCGCCGAGACGCTGTTCGGCGCCTCGCCAAAGGTGCCGACCGACGTGCTGGCCAGGGCGTTCCAGATCGACGGCGGCCAGGTCGAGTCCATCAAGTCCAAGTTCCCGCCTAAGTGCATGCACTGATGCACTGGATGGCAGCTATATTACCCTAGTAATAATGAGGGCCGTAAAAGTGTGATTTTAATTTGGATGTACTGTAGTTTGATCCTTTTGTGAACTCTGATCGGTTCCGTTTTTGTGTGTGTGTTTTTGCGGTCCGTGTTTTGTGTGATGCATGGGCTGATGGGCCTCATCAGTTCACTGTTGTTGCTTTTAATAATTCATGAACTATTGGTGATATACAGCTGTCGATTTCAACTAATGGATGTCCCTGATTGCTTGAATTCGTGATATACTACACGGTAATCAACAGATAGGCCCTGTCCATTAATGTGATGTTATATGTTAACGTTATGATATACTTCATCCGGTCACAAAATTCTTGTTAGCTATCAATATCATCGCAAAAAAAAATCTTGAAAGTTAGTGTAAAAGCGTACGGCACAAATTTACTTTTAAGTAGATTTATCATAAAAATTCTTTTATAATGCTTGAGACAAAAAAAATAGCGGTAAACGTTGTATCTTACAGATCATAAAAACAAGAAATGTGAAGAATTTGCGACCGAAGGGGGTACAACTTAATTTCATAACCATTTTATGAAGGAAGCTCTCTCACATCACATTACCAAGAGTTATCATTAAACCGAAGTGTTACCTTTCTGCCAATAAGTTGGAATCTGAGCTTCAAAAGCTAGTCCCTGGGAGGTAGAATTGGATTATCAAGGAACATGGCCCTGGTACTTTTAATAGTTACCTTTCCTTCTAGAGCAGAACTTCTTAAGATGACTTGGTTTGAAGTCAAGATGAAAATGACTGGGGTGTTTATCAAAGTTGAGGAGTGGAGTCCAAAAGCAACAGCTAAAGGTCAGTTACAGTTGGTTTGGGTTAAGGTCTCTAGTGTGCCTTACCGTGTCAGAGATTACATAAATCTATGTGAAGTGGGCTCTCTTATTGGCTTAACTAACAAAGTGGATATGATCAGAACAAGAAAGACGGACTCAGAATTCAGGTGGCTGTTCTTGATCCAGATCTGATTCCCTAGTACTCCATGGAGGTGGCAGTGGACAATTGGCTGTATGATTTTTTACTTTGAGGTAGAAGATGACAGTAGAGATAGGAATGCAAGAGATCCAGATGATAAAACATTCAAGGGGAGTCCAGAGCATATCATAACTCGAGATAATCGGCTAACAGGCCATGTACTCGTTGAGTGCCTAGTCAAGTCTAATGAAACCCATGTTCAATTAAGCCCACAGCCTAGCAAAGAGTCCCACACGTCCCAACCTCCACGGCAGTAGATGAACAACAAGGATCCTGTATCTTGTGGTTATTGCACCTGATGTAAACAAGGTGATCAACTTCGAAGTTGTAGTTCTTGTAAGTTGCCTTTCTGTACTTAATTTCTGAATGTGACAAGGCCCTGAGTGGTGTTGAATCTTCTGATCCCGAGAGTAATAATGTAGAGCTTTCTAGAACAGAAAGTAATGGTCATGTTAGGTATGCCTTTACCATTATGTTATTGATTATACCACAGTTCGTGACTTGTAGTTTCCATTGGATGATACAGAACTTAGGGAGGAAACAAAGCGTAAAATTGCAATGGAGATGGTTTGTAGTCTTTTAGGCTTACATCTTATTTGATATATCATATATATTATTGTTTGGAGTTGTCTAGATTGTAATTTAAACATTCTTTTGTAGGCTTTGATTTTATATGAATATACATATATAAATCCGTTATTAAAATAGAAAACCGGTTATAAAGCCAATTACCATATAATCTGTAGGACCGAAATGGCAACAGAGGGGGGGTGAATGGTGCCTTCTAAAAACTCCCCAAGTACTCACACGACAAATCGGGCGAAAGAACTAACTTCTTCGATCGAACACACGTGGTCGTAAGCCAACCGATGGTCGAACACCACGTGGTCGAACACTTGCTGAGCCGACAAAAGAAATCAGCGGTGATAAGCGAGAGGATGAACCAAGAAGAAGGACTCGAGGCGCACAATCATCCGGTAAAGTGAACTTCTCTAATTCGACTCTGCTCTCGGGAATGAACTGGCCAAGTGGCCTTGAGACAATTCCCAGTTTCGAGCTAATCAAAGCACACAAAGAGGCAGCAGGACTCACGAAGAAGAGAGGAGAGAAAAGGATAGCAAGAAGTCCAAGTTCTCAAAGCAGATCGCAAACAAGTCAATCACAACATCTCAAGGCGACGAGAAAACAAATAGAGGAAGAGAGATGAATGATTGATAATGGAGGTTTCTCTGACCACTCCAAGCTGGGAGATACATGAGCACACTTGCTCCATCCGAGAACCCACATACTCACAAATAACAAAGGAAGAACAGAGCAACTCGGGATCAGGATCTCACTAGTACCCGAGCTCTACCCTCTCTATTTATAGCCACACACTCACACACCAAAGAGGGGAACCGCAAACCCTCACCTAACACTGGGTTTTCAACTCACTTTACCCACTAGCGAGAACGAGCTCGGTGCTTTACCCGTTACACCAACGGCTCCTTTGCTTTGCCGTTAGCGCCAACAACTCCTGTGCATTGGCGAGACACGACTTCCCTTTGCAGCTTTCGCATTTCTCCAAAATGCCACTCCACCGCCTTCTCGGAAGCTTCCTCCCGCCTTGTCGTCCAAGCTTGCAACCACCTCGCAAGACTAGGTCTCCTTCGGCTTCCTCGGTCGTTCGGACCTCGACATCCCCATGTCTAGTCCCGACCACTCCAAGCCTCATCAAGACTTGTCTCCAAGGTCCTGCAAACATTCTGGACAAGCAAACCATTACATAGCACCGCACAACACAATGTGTATGGACATCTGCATAAAAGGAACTCAAAACATGCTTCACAAGGTCGTACATTCACTACGATCGGTCAAAAATACTTAAACATTAATTCTCAAGACCTCGATCGTTACCATAGACCATCGACCACCCGGTGGTCCTTACGACCGCTTTAAAGCTAGCTACGACCATCACAAGTTTCAGTTCCAACTTACCCGACCAAGTTGTACCAACTTATGGTGGTCGAAACCATAGATCAAGACTTTCTTAAGTCCTACGACCACATCTCAAGATGATACGACTATCTCGAAGTCCATATGACCGGTTCCCGAGACTACGACCAAAACCAGAGATTCCATCGTGGTCGAACCACTTTCCGACCACGTTCATCGCTTTCCACCGTGGTGAAACCCTTCTCGATCACGCGACTTGGTTCATCGTGGTGAAACCCTTCCAACAACGTTTGAACACTTCCGACGCGATCGCCACTTGCGACCACGCTCCAAGCTCGTCGACCGCATCCGACCGAGCTACGACCATGTTCGCCATAACGTGGTCGAAACCGCTTCGTTCTTAGGAAGAGAAATCTGCGACAACGTGGTCGTATGATCGCTTTCGACCACCGACTACGCCTTACGATCGCGTTCTTCGTCGGTGTGGTCGAATCGCCGACCACGACCAAGCGTGGTCGTACTGAAGGCTTCGACCACGCCAGCGTGGTCGAATAGATTTTCGACCACGGCAAAACCGGTCGTGACTTCCCGGTGACCTACGACCAAGGTCGAGTGGTCGAACGCCATGTGGTCGCGTCTGACCTTCCGACCACGGCGAAAGAGTAAAACATTGTTTTCGGCTTTGATTGCGATAGAGTGGTCGTAAACAACCGGTGGCTCGATTGGCGACAATAAGTTCATAACCTGCCCGACGGGCTTCCGACCACAACCAATGTGGTCGTAAGAGCCTACGACCACAGTCAGAAGCTACGACTTTGCACAGAAGGCGATTCCGATCACTTCTAAGGCTATGACTTGGCAGGAAGTGCCCAACCCAAACTAAACTTTCTAAAACAAGAGTCAATTACTCATCACAAACATGTGGTCACCTCCACATGGACTCTCATAATCACTACAAGGTGAGATGATCGAGCGAGTACCGGTTACCGAGTTTTAGAACATTGGTCTTAATGCATTATGAACTATTAGCAACGCCTCCACATGAAGCGTCGTTCTATATGCAAACTACATGTAGGAGCTCAACTCAACTGGTATGAGTCCATTCAAATGCCAAGATTCTAAAACATTGAGGTAGTCAACCTCAACTACAACTTACGTAACTGATACTTGACATAGAATGACAACGTATCTCCTCAACGTTCCGGACTCAACTCTACGCACTCGAGTTTGGATGGCGAACACATATTTTCAATATCCCAGACTCATCTTCCAGTGACATCACACCACCATCATTGACGGTCTCGATCGGCTTTGTCCATGTTCTCGCGATGTAGCATCGGATAGTATCTTCGACGTCTTCTATACATCTTAGACCGTTTCTTTGAGATAGATAGCTGTTGAGCACTGAGTTTAGCTTTTCTGTTTGAATTGAGGAGCAGAAAAAAAGCTATTTTTTGTTGTCGTTCACTGGATGGTTCAATTTCTACTTTTAAGTGAAGGCTCCGACCAAATAAGGCTCTACCTAAATGGCTTATTTTGAGTGGCTTTTAACTGAAAATCTCTGTAAATGGCTGAAAAAACACTGTAGTTAACGGTAGCTTATTTGGCGTAATTAAATTTAAAAAATAAAAATAGAAAAAACATGTTAGCCCGTTATGGAAAGTACAAACGAATACGGAAAAAATAGAACCGTCAAAAAAGTTTTAAAAAAGTCAAAAAATCAGAAAAAAAAATGAAATTATTGAATACTGAAAAATAAGTTAGAAGTCACAAATCAAAACGAGCGGTGTCTAAAACTGAAGCTGCTGGTCGGTTTTTTTTCGTGCGGACGGGCGAAAAGAAACCGAAGCCAGGTGTTCTCTAGCGCCGTGCTGTGCTGTCCCTAGCTTTTCCTGGGCGAATTGCTGTGCTTCGCCTCGCGCCAACCTTTATCGCGCTTCTACTGCCTCCGACTTGGTGATGCGAAACTGATCCACCTCGGAAACGTCCTTTCTCTGCTGGGCGTGAACCCGGACAACAGAAGAACTGACGAAGAACTGACGTTTTTTTTTTCTCGTCGCTGGCTGTCCTTGACTTGCGTCAGCCGACGGAAAAAAACTGCGCTCTCTCTCTCTCTCTCTCTTGGCGCAGCTTCTCCATGGCGTTGCTTTGTTTCCCGGGCTGCGTGCACCATTTTTACTGCGCTGGACCGAAGCAACGTTTGGACCGAAGGCTCTGCTGTCCCTGTTTCCCAGTAGAGCTGCTGCCTTCCTTTTCCTCCCTCGATCCCTGTGAACAGAACTGCTCACGGAACCACTGCAGAATCACAGGAGAGGCCAGATCACTGGGGATTCGGTGACCTACTGCTGCCTGTCTTTTTCTTCTCTGTCCTGACTGTCCTGCGCAAGAAATCTCTTTCTCCTGACGCAAAAGTTGCATTCATGAATGCATGCGTCCATGCGCTTGACGCATGGCTTGGCTTTCTTTCTTAGAGCAAGTCCAATAATAGAGATAAGTGTTTGGCTATAAGTCAAGTTATAAGAGCTAAGCTATACAATAATCTGTCTTCTATTTGTCTACAAAAGATTTTTTTATTATTATGTGGTACCATGTCTCACATTCTCTTTCCTACTCCTCCTCACATACATTTATTATCTGGACCCACCACTGCATAGGCTCCCGTGTGCAGCTTATTGCTTGCATGAGAGCCAAGCTCTCCTCTCTCCCCTCTCTTCTCTCCTCCACATCAGCAAAAATGCTGACTAGCTTGGCTATAAGACGATTGTTGTACTTGCTCTTACGCGTTGCTTTGACTCCGATTTTGTTCTCGCATGACCGAGGAACGAAACCAAGAAACAAAAAGCTATCATTATAATTTCTTTGTTTATATATATATATATATATATATATATATATATATATATATATATATATATATATATATATATATATATATATATATATATATATATATATATATATATATATATATATATATATATATCTCATTGTATCGGTGTTTGGGAACAATATGTTATGGTATCAACATTTCCAAACAACCTAACTCCGAAGTCCGAATACCTATTCTAAAAATTCTAGATCCGCCACTGTCTCCCCTGACTAATGTTGTCTTGCTTGCTGATGATCTGAGAAACAAGGGACCGAGCACTGTGTGAGACGAGCAAATCCTTCGTGCTCAACTAGGGGTGAAAACGGGTCGGGTTAATCCTGACCGATCCGGCACCGAATCCGATTGGTACCGAATCCGACTAGTACCGAATCCGGAGAAAAAAATATGGGTTAGATATGGTAACAGCAATATCCATCCGAATCCGAATATCCGTCCGAATCCGATACGTCTTCAAGTATGATTTCAGGTTAGTGCTACTATTTGACGTTTCATTTTCTTTTGTAATAGTAAAATAAAATCTTCCACATCAGCTATTAAATAGTAACATCAAGTCAGTCGTCCTACTCCATTTACTGCACTGTATGCATTCCTTACAAACAAGTAGGGGTGCAAACGAATTGGGTTAATTCCGACCGATCCGACACCGAATCCGATTGGTACCGAAACCGATTGATACCGAATCCGGAGAAAAAATATGGGTTAGGATATGGTAACAGTAATATCCGTCCGAATCCGATCCGTTTTCACCCCTATGCTCAACTGCTTCCTGCCTCCTTAGTTCCGAGCTGCTCGAAGACCAGGCCCGTCGCTGGGGCTAGGCGGCAGGGGCGCCGGCCAAGGGCCCAAGCAAGAGGGGGGCCCATGAGCAAATATAGGATGGATCTGTATATGTGTTCCTTCATCATAGTATATGTGCTCCAGCCCATCTGAAAGCGTAGAATACGCAATTGATTGATTAACATTGAAAGGATTGAAAGTGCAGTTGCTATCCGTAACGGGGAAGCCTTCCGATCCGTATCATGTGAGGAGTCCGTGCAGTACCGTTATCCGGCGTATGTGCATGGATATAACGCTAATACCATCGATCGAAGAGATACGCTACGTCGTGCTGCGGAAGACGAATCGCGATCCCCGCGTACTGCGGCGACTATCGGGCGCCGACGCCCTTGGAGTCGCGCCGATCGCGGGCTCGCGGCCACCGCGCACCGGCCGATCAATGCCGGCCTGTCCGCCTTCCGCGGCTCCGCGCATCCGGCCGTTCCGCAGCCGGCAGCTCCGCTTCAACGGCTCACGGCTCCGCAGCTCCTGCTCCGCGCACGGCGCACCGCGCATCGTGACTCGTGAGTTCGTGTTCGTGACATCGCTCGAGTCTAGACGTCGGCTACTGTGTTGTTTGGCCATGTATTTACGTACTTAATTTCCTTCATATTTTAGGTGGTGTTACAACTTACAATGTTTCTTATTCAACTCAACAAATCTGAAATCCTTGGATGATACTGATCTACGGAAATTTTGCACTACTTTTGTTGACACCTTTTCTCATGATAACAAGTCCGATGTTGAGTTAGATGACTTTTTCTCTGAACTAAAAGTGTTGCAAGTAACTTTGCCAAATGATTTGATGTCAGCACCTGAGATTCTTCAGTTTGTGACAGCTGCAGATTGCTATCCGAATGTCTCTATTGCTTATCGGATACTATTAACTATTCCAGTGACAGTAGCATCGGCTGAAAGAAGTTTCTCCAAATTGAAACTATTGAAAAATTGTTTGAGGTCCACCATGTTACAAGAAAGGTTGAATGGCTTAGCTATGTGCTCCATTGAGACGGATATTTTGGACAACATTAATCTTGATACTGTGCTTAATGATTTTGCATCAAGAAATGCCCGAAGGAGTTTTTTTAAGAAGCATTGAAGCATTATGGTCTTAAATTGAGGTAACCATAATAGTTATTTTGTTATTCCTTAGTTTTTCTTCTATTGTTATATTGATATTGTCTTTTATGAACTAAATACATGCTGCAAGTTAATTTTACTAGTACTATAATACATGTTTTATCAATTATTATATTAGCCTATAGGATCTATAGTATTGCGCTCGCCCAAGGTCTCTGTAACTAAGAGACGGGCCTGTCGAAGACGCGCCTCAGGAGTGATGCTTTTTTTTTTGGCTCGGTCGACGTGACCGGTGGACAGAGCCACGCGTGCGCGGAGGCCTCGCGAACACTACATCAGACGAGCAAAACGAAATCGCCGAGGGACGATTTTTCCGACGACTCAATTTTCACATGCAACTTTGATAATCGTTTAAGTCTAATAGCAATTGTTAGCTTTGTCTTTGAAAAGATTCACGTATGGTATAAATAAATAGAGAGAATATAAAAAAATTCTAAATTTATCTATTATCTTATTTGCACATAAAATTAGTTACAAGTCTTTTATTATATAAGCTAATTTTTTTTACTAAAATACGTACTCAGATTTTAAGTTGATCATTACTTTAGCTTGAGTTACACATAAACAAGACTATTTTAAAATTTAAATTAAGATTATTTCTAACAACTGAAGGAGTATCAAGAAAAAAGAATGAGACTACACAGATTGGCAGAAGTATGGGAGAAACAGAAGGCAAGGTTCTTAGTGATACATTACCTCTTTCAGGGCATCAGGGTGATGATACTCAGAAGCAGTGGCGGACGCAGGATTTTTGGAATGGGTGTTCGAAGTTGTAAAAATATTTTGCAGTACAAAACATAAAGATCTACCGTAGTAATAGTTAACATACAATTGTTCATTTTTTAAAAACTAAAAGATCTACAAAATCATAAAATACAAGTCAACAAGTGTTACAAGATTCATTAAAATTATCAATTGGATATTTGGACGGCAAACAATATGTGATCATTGATGACTAATATGATGCACATACCCACATTCACATAATCATATACAAGTATATATACTGTATACAACTATACAAGTATTGCTCATTCTCATTTTCATTTTTCAACACATAACCATTATTGAGACATATTAAGTCAACATTTCATCTAATGATCTAAAGATGTAATCTTGATACAATGAGACATCACCATTCGGCATTCAGGCATTCACCAGTCTAAACTGCCATTTTCTCTCAAATTCAACAACAATTCAACATTTTATCTAAAGTCTAAAGTCTCAACCGATTGACCGATTCAGTCATCATTCATCAATCATCAACATTCATCTAAAGTCTAAAATCTCAACCGATTCAGTCATTAATCATCAACATTCATCAATTCAACATTTCAACAATTCAACTCAAATCTCAACAATCAACTGATCAACATCAATACATCATGCTGAGTTGCTGACATGCTCAAGAGTCAAGACTCAAGTACTCACTGTCTCACTTGGCCGACGGGCGACTGGCCGACTGGGGTCACTATCACTGGGCCGGGCGACTCGCGCAGAGAGGAGGGCGGGTCGGCCGGAGCCGCGGAGCGGAGACGCCGGAGAGCCGGGTGATGACGCGGTCGGTGTCGCGGTCGTGCCCGCCGTCGAGGTGCCGGCGGACGGCGAGCGGCGAGCGGAGGGCCGACGGCTAGATCTGGAATGGATCTGGCGCTGCCGTGTCGCGAGCTGCGGAGGGGGGCGAGCGCCGTCGCGAGCGAGCGATCTGGTCGGCCGAGGGGCGGAGCGCAGAGCGCACCGCGGCGTGGAGGCTGGGCGCCGAGCGCCGAGCGAGAGATCGATGCGGCGGCGCGCGCGGCCGGAGGCGCGGTCGGCGGCTTCGGCGCCGAAGCCGCGCCGTCTCGCCGAACGCCGATTAGGGTTCACCGGTTCAGGAACTCCGCCTCTGCGTCGAGGAAATGGGATTTGCCGATTCGGGAGCCGAGGGAAATGGGGGCCGGGCCGCCGGGGGAGCAGGCCGCAGGCGCTGCAACGGGTTGGGCTGGCTTTCCTCAGACGCGCGCGCGGATTCCCTCGGTCGGTCGGGTCGGGGCGCGCGGATTTCCTCAGCAGCGTAACATTATACGTTAAAATACCCAGTTATATATGTATATATGTAATATACCCTATATATACTAGATTTTTTATCAAAAATTTTGGGTGTTCAGCTGAACACCCTTGACCCACTGTAGATCCGCCCCTGCTCAGAAGGTTATGATTCTCTGAGTCTCGACAGAGGGAGATCCTTGTAAGCAAAGACAAGCAAGCTGCTGTAGACCTTTTAGAAAGTACGATGGCAGTGGATCTGTGTAACATCCCATTTTCAAAATTATGTGTTAATGCAAAATTTCAAGTTTATGTTCTAAAATTCAAAGAATTTCATTTTCCAACCTAGTAATCTTTTTGCCTTTCAAAGAAAATAAAGAAGTGCATAATTTGATTAAATAAATATTTTGCTATAACCCAAGGAAGAATTCAAGGTCATCCTTCAAAATCAGAAATCTCAAATTTTGCTTTTACCTTTCAAAAAGAAAAGGAAAAGGGAAAAAATAATACGTGAAATCTCAGCCGGTCGTCTCCCTCAGCTCCTTCCTCCTTCTCTCCCGTACCACCTTCTTCTCATTCTCCCGTCGCTGCCAACTCGTCGTCTTCCTCTTTCCCCTCTCACCCACCGCCACCGGCGACTTAAAGTGACGGTGACCACCTCGTCTTCAACGCCGGCGCCCTCGTCTTCAACACCAGCGCCCTCGCCTTCAGCACCCGGCCATGGCAAACCTCGGGCCCGTCTCCCCCGCCCTCACCTTCAGCGCCGCCGTGGTCCAACCTCTGCCCGCACGTTGGCTCACCGTCTGTCATTGCCGGCCAAGGAGCAGCACTATCGCACCGTCTCATCTTGCATCACCTCCCGCACGGCGCCCTGCTTGCATTGACCTCACCCCGGCCGTGCGCAACCTTGTCGCCTTCCTCCCCCGCTGCGATGCCGTAGTCCTTTTCTGCCACCCCGTGTCAATCACATCCCCTCGCATTGTTTTCCACCCCGCCCCACCTCGTGACCGCCAGACCAAGCATCGCTCGCTCGAGCTTTTACTCACTCCCGACAAATTCCGGCTACCGTGCCTCGGCTGCCGCCTTCTCAGGGCCAATGCCCGCACGCTCGGCGCTCAGCCGTCCGAGCCCCTTGGCGCCTCTCTCCCTACCCCCGACCTCTATAAAAGGGTGCCGAACCCTACCTCACCCCCCATCACCGCTCGCCTGATTTCCCCACTTCGCCGCCTCCTTTGCCGCAGGCATTTCTTCAGCAATCCCCGCCGCCAACGCCATCCGATGGACTTTAGGACCCATTGGGCCTCTCTCCGAGCTCGCCTTTACTCTCTCTCCCTCCTCCCCCGCCTAATTGGCTTTTCTCCCCCTGCAGGCCGCCGGTGAGCTCCTCCTTCACCAGCTCCGGCGCCGGACCTCCTCGGTGAACCGCCGCACCTTGAGCCAATTGCTCACGCCTGGAGCACCGCCCGGCCACCACTAAGACAACCCCCCTCCTTGCTGAGCTCCATCTCCTTCCCCGGTGAGCCGGCACCGTCGCCCTCTTCGCTGTCAAGGCCTCCCTCGCCGCCAGCCCTCTCGGCTCCATTCTGGCCGCCGCTCGGGCCCCAGGTGAGCTTGTGACCTCCCATAGAAGCTCTCGTGCCGAGCAATTGAACCCTAATGGCCTGAGTCACCGGATCCCAATTTCCCCTGTCCGACCACCGCTGTGCTCGCCGTCGGTCGTCGTCGGGCCAAATCCGGCAGCCCTATTCCTTCCCGAGGTGCGCATGAGGCTGTGGAGCCCATTTTGGCCGACGCCATCGCGCCACCGTGACCCCCTCGCCACCGGTCGGCTCCGCCACCCTCACGGCCGGGCTGGACTGAGGTCGGGCGATTAATGAGCGCAGCGAGTGAGCTAATTAAATGGCTATCCTAATCGGCCGTTAACTAGTAATGATGCTGTTTAGTGCGGGCCAGCAAGTCAGCCACCGAAACGCTGTGGAAATCCGAGCGCCATTCATTTCTCCTCGAGCCCCACCTGTCAGCGAGCCATACCCTCTCTCCCTTTTTATTTTTTGGATTTTCCTGAAAATAAAACTTTGAAAGGCTCAATCTCCCTTGTCGTAACTCCAAATTTAATTAAACTTGTTTCTAAATTTGTCTAAAATCAAGATCTATCTATTTGGTATTTACTTGCTTTCGCTCGATTGTGTTGTTTTTCCGGTGCGTTCTTCCGAGTAGAGTTTGAAGAAGTGAACGAGCCCCCGATTGAAGCAGCACAAGACCCCCAAGCTCTTGATCCAGGCGAGTCAATATTTTGATCATTTTGCGCCAATATTTCATGTGAAACTATGTCCATTTAGCTTATCAAAATTGCATGCTTTACTTTATATATGCAAACGTATGTCACTCTTAAGGTAGTTAAATATCCACTTGTCTACCTAGTACTATGATACCTCACCCATGATTCTTGAATGTCCATGAACCTTGTCGCCCTAGATTATACTACTAAAATTTCTAGCTATAAGTTAAACTTAATGCCATGCTAGTCCTGTCTAGAGTCCAGGGCACTGGTTGCCTTAATCATCAACTTTTAATCATGAAAACTAGTCTTGGGCAGTCACAGGAATTATTCCTCAAAATATACTACTTTACAAGAACAACATATCGACTTCTTATAGGAGTATTTTCTGACAAAAGCACAACAAATAGAGTTTAGGCAATGCTCTTGTTTGTGGAGATCACCTTGTTGATTTCATCTATTTGATATATTACTCGCGTCAATCTCAGAAATCTTGCGTTTACGTGAATATCTGCACAGGAATATATGTGCACGTGCACACAATATAGCGTATAAGTTATAAGCAAGAAAGGGAAATGCTGTGTAAGTCATTAGTGTTTCCCTTTTATTTCCCCTTTTTTTGTAAGGCTGTGTGCCGTCGAGGTAGAGGCTGGGAGGATTTCAGGTTGCTGTATCACCTTGATTTAACAATCTTGAAATTAATAAAACTTCCCTTTTCGAAAAAAAAAATAAGCAAGAAAGGGAAATGCAATTGGAATAATTAAGCTGGCGGGAGCCAGTTCTCTCTCTCGATTTGCGTCGTTTTCTGTCACTGAATAATGCGTAAACAAAACGATCATGATTCCTATTGATGCTTTGGCGTGAGCAGGGAAGACCCTACCGGTTTTAAAATTTTACCGCTCCTCACTGGTTTGGCTGGTAACCGGCAGTTACCGAAAATTCTGAAAATTTTTAGCAAAAAAATTTTGAATTACAAATTTGACTTTTTGAGAAAAACTATAGATACTTGTGAAGACAAATTAGATATTTATATATACACGAAATAGAGATGAAAATGAAGTTGAAATATGATGTATTTTCATATTTAAATAAACTTTATTTAAAATATGGTCTCCACAACCGAAATCCCCGAAATAGATGGCTTATCGGCGCTACCTCACCGATACGACCGGTTTTAAACACCGGTAACCACCGAAATTTCATCTTCCCTGGGCGTGAGAAGTAACACTGTTCTCCCTCCCAACTCTCTCTCTCAAATCGCCTTAGCTACGGCTACCAACCCGATCGAAGCTGAGATCCTCCTGTTCTTACACTTGACTAGTAAATTGGTCGCATAACCAAGCGATCCAGCGATCATGTCTGGAGCTCCCCCACCCCCTCTTTTCATCAGACCAAAAGTGTCTGGAGCTCAACTACCTACAGCTCACACAGCTAACTCCAAGGACCAAACCAATTAATCATGGCCAGGCTCCCCCCTGTCCTCCTAGTCTCCTTCGTCTAACCGGGCTTTGATATCACTTGTTAAATCGTAAAGACGTTTTTATTTCTAAAACCTAGTTTGTGAGATGAGAGACTCCCTCACTTTTAAGTTAGATCTCTTATGTTTTCATAACCAATGTGTTACTATTCTAACAGTTTACGAGTAAATCCTGGTGTAAATCTGCATCCCTCAAATTGTGCATGACAAGAACAGTATATAGTTATGTACTCCTGCATAAACCGATAGAGCATAAATATTTAGCTAACCTAACTTGCACAGACTAAACTCATTAAATTGGTGCTGCCTCTTTCGAAAGTAATAGAATAAAGATAGAAAAATGGATAGAAAATCGACACGTATGATTTTGTAATAGCCAAGTTTGGTCTGGATTTGATCGAATATTGACTGGTATCCATCCACTGCCTGGTTGGTTCTTACAAAGTGTAGTATACTAGCTGCTTACAGTTTAGTAGCAACCATGTCGTCTAATTGGCTTATCTCACACAAGCACAGGAAACTGTCGGTGTAATAATAGGTCAATAGCTTACAGCCGTTGCAGTCTTGTCAGCAACATGTTTTATTTTAAAAAATTCTTGTTAGATTGATGGAGAACTAACTAACTTTGAATGACTGCTTGCAGGTTAACAATTGCGTCAGAAGCGTTTCCAGTTGCCGTCTTTCTAATTTCGATCTGTGAGGGGAGCTGACGATTCCCTGGAAATGAAGTTCAGAGACGCATTTCGTGCGCAAAAAAAAAAAAAATACTGAGCACGTTCAAGACAGCCTTTTATTTCCCACGTTGTTCCTAGTTTGAACGTGGTACCATTTCTTTTTTGTGATAAGCACACAGTACGACGATCTTGTTTATTTCGGTGTTTTATGTTGTAGACATTAACTATCTATGATGGATATATCATATTCTCTGTTCGTATTGCCACCTAATTCTTGAGACGCACGGCAAAGGTAGCAGGTTCTTGTCGCCAAGCCAGTCACAGGTAATTTAATCTTTGTT
The DNA here is from genome assembly GCA_036346575.1 of Dendrocalamus sinicus. NCBI lineage: Eukaryota > Viridiplantae > Streptophyta > Magnoliopsida > Poales > Poaceae > Dendrocalamus > Dendrocalamus sinicus. Next base: position 62,094,854 of record CM070641.1, read on the forward strand.
CCAAGATCAAACGGTATAGCTGCTTCTGTAATTCAAGAGAAATTTGAGTTCAGGTTGGGCATCTTGCCCACCGTTGCTGCTTGTTTATTAAAAAAAAATAAAATCGAACGGCAAACCGATAGCCCAATGACCCTTGGAATTGATTAAAACCTCCTCTCGTTCTCCAGATCTGGCCCCTCTCCCCCTTCTCCGGCGGCCTCGCCGGCGTCGAGGGGGAGGGGGTCCCACCCGTGGAGCACTTAGACTTTCCTCTCCTCCTCCTCTCGTTGCCGCCGGCTCCCTGGCGGCGCGAGAAGCTCAAGAGAGCAGGTGGTAGGGGCGGGCGGCGGCCCGGCTCCCACCGGACCAGCGCGCCGCGTGGCGGGGCGACTCCGGCGCGGCGGTCGGGGTCGACCTGGAGGGCGGGTTCTACGACGCGGGGGACAACGTCAAGTTCGGCTTCCCGATGGCGTTCTCGACCACCTTGCTGGCCTGGAGCGTCGTCGAGTTCGGCGAGTCCATGCCGCCCGACCAACGCTGCCTCGCGGCCGCCGCCGTGCGGTGGGCCACCGACTGCATCCTCAAGACCTTCGCCCATCCCGGCATCTTCTTCATGCAGGCAAGCCGCAAGCGGTCGGCGGCGCCAGCGCGGGCGCGGGCGTGGGCAGCCGGTGCGGCTCCGGCAGAGAACTCGGTGTTGCGGCCGGCGGCCGTCCTCAAGGTCCTCGTCGACAGCGGCGTCATCCTCCTCGGTCTGGCGCTGTAGAACCGGATGGATGGCGCCGGTTGCGCGCCCAACAGGGTCACGTACATTGTGATCATGGGCGGGCTGTACAAGCGCAGCATGTCGGGGGATGCACTCAAGATGTTCGACGAAATGCTCAAGAAGAGATCGTGCCCAGTGTGAAGATCTACGCAGTCCTGCTCTCGTCCCTGTGTAAGGCAGGGAAAACTGAGGACGCTGGGCGGATGTTGCTGTCGTGAAAGGAGAAGGGGTGCCCGCCGGACGAGGCAACGATTTGAGTGGGCTGTGCAAGTCACATTCGCAGCCGCACCTGGATTTCCTCACTGGGCGCGCTTGGCTCCGTGCGTGGGAGATTTCTTCTCTGGATCTGCTCAGTGGTGGCGCATAGGCGTCGCTTTGTGGCTTCTTGATGGCGGACATTGCAGGAGCGAATCGTCGAGAGTTTACGGTGGCTATGCCATGGCCTTGAAGCGCAGTCCCGGCGGGTTGGTGGCGGTCTATTTTGTGTGGGTAGTCGTGGGTGTGGGGAAAGCCGAAAGCCTTACCGGTGATCTTACCGGTCTCGACAACGATGACGCCTTCGGGCGCCATTTTCCTTCCTGGAGGTGTTGTCATGGTACCCCATAGTCCTCATGTTTACTGATCTCCAGGTGAAAACCTTGCCTCGGTGAGGCGGGCGGCGTCGGCAACTCTCGTCGCCTCCTTGGAGGCGTCGCCTCGGAGGTCCTTCTTCACGCTGATGACCGAAGGTTGGAGGCACGATCGGAAAAGGATAGGGATTGGTTGGAATTAAGGACGGAGAAGAAGTTATGAAGCTTAGTCTTTCTAGCTTTTTTTATAGTCCTTAAGCTTTATTTCTTGTTGTTTGTTGCTCCTCAGGTTTTGAGGATTTGAGCCTAAGAGCTCGTGTATCTGTTGGCTGTGTATATCCCTCGTGGATATAGAGGCCGGATTTTATATCCTTTATCTAAAAAAACCAAGCTATTAGGCCGTCGTTCAAATGCGCGCATAGGCCGTATCGCCGTGGGCTACACAGGGAAACAAATTTCGGACGAAATTTCGGATTTCAGACGAAATTTCGTCCCTTTCGGAGAGTACCAAAATGTGTTTTATTCGGCTAAACTTTGGTTGAATTCGGCTCTATTTGAAATTTGTTCAAATTTTATTTAAATTTTAGCTAAATTTCATCAAAAATCTGAATATTTTCGTCCAAAATTTCGAACGAAATGAACGAAATTTCGGATTTCATCCCTTTCGCTGGTGAACGAATTTTTTTTGCCTACGAAAGTTTTAATCCTGGGGCTACACCGATATATACGTGGAGCTCCTCTCCAAGCTCGCCGCCCATGGTAAGCATATTTGTTATGACCGGCATCACGTACGTGCGCCAGAAGCGCGCGCAGGGAGGGGCACAAGCCGGCCATTAGAGGGTCCTGGGCCCATAGCTTTATCTTCATTAGGTTTATTTCCTTTTCTCTCCATAAAAATATGATCTAGATTGATTTGTTAGGGGGGATAAATATCCTCAACTGTGATGGAATTAGACAAGCAAGGCAACTATCATTGCAGGGCTTCCCTGCGAACTCTCTCCCTCTCGCGCGCCTACTGCCCTAGCCCTCACGGCTCCCTCACGCCGTCAGGGGTTTAAGCCCCATACGCCGATAACTCATCGCTACTCCCTCCGGAGCCTCCGCTACTCCCTGAGCCTCCGCAAACATGAGCCGTATTTGGTATAATTTAATTTAATGTTATTTTATTTATAATTTGAAAGTATTTTTAGAATTGAGCTAATTGATGATGGACAAATGGGCGTAAACCCGCTCCACTTCGAGAAGTTAATTAATTTTACGTGAAAATTTAGACAAAGAGAGTCAAGTATTGCAGATACATTACTTCTAGAATTAATATATTTATATGAAATTTCTATTAATTATATCTCTTACGAAAACCCCCTAATTGAGAATTCTAACATAAAATTTACAACAAATTACAGTATATGACCATTACAGAAATATGAAAGAAAAGTCTTCTTGTCATCACCGTTGGATGCTTGCTTGGGGGGTTTTAATTGTATTCATATTATTTTCGCTAGCATAACATAGTATTCATTTTTTAAGACCCTATGCACGCAGCTTGATTGAAGTGCAATTCATTTCAGTTTTTTTACTCCACCTGTGTTACTGCTAACATTGCGTAGTGCTCACAAATATTATTCTTTCTAAAGTCTGTATTAATATTAATGTGACATAGAATGTATATACGTAGCGTAACTGAGACAAAAAAAAATTGATTTATTTTGTTACGTTTTTATTATTACTCACGACATGGTATTCGCGAACAAAGAACCACGTGATAAATGAGACTGGAATTATTTATTTATTTCATTTTACCTAGACTATTCATGACATGGTACTCAGCAGTACGGAGCCCATGTTTGGAATGCAATCGCAGGAAAATTTATTATTTGTTCATTTCACTGTGTTCGTAGTACTACTCATGATATGCATGGAATTTGCAAAGATGGAACCCATGTACGGAGCATAATCGGAACATAGTATTGGGTTACTTAGCGATTTCCCTCAGCATATCATTTTTTGCACCATGTACCTGCTCATGATTTATATCTACTTAAAGAGGACCCAACTGAATAAATGGGATCTTCATCCTTCCTATTCTTAATTTGTACGGTTCTACCCATTATAGAGGGCCGAACCTAAAAATGAAGTCTTCATGCATCATGGTGGTGATCAGTTGAGCTAAAAGCTCATGGTTTATAGCTGAAAACACTGTAACTGACTGAAAAAAATATTGTACCGACAGAGGCTTATTTAGCATAATTAAATTTAAAATTAAAAATATAAAAAATATGTTAGCCCAATATGTATAATACAAACGAATACGGGAAAAAAAAGAACCGAAAAAAACTCAATAAAAAGTCAAAAGTTCAGAAAAAGACGAAATTTATGAATAGTGAAAAATATCCTTGGTTTGTATCCATATTGAGGACCAAACCTAGGGAATAGGGGCGTCATGCCTAGTTTTGATTTGCATCCATGCGTAGAGACAAACCTAAGAAACGAGATTGGAACACTCATTCTTAGTTTGTATCTCTAACATGACCGAACTAAAGGGGCAAAAACATCAAAAAGGAAGAGGGTAGAAAGAAGAAAACTCTTTGATTCGTATCGTGATGACCAAACCTAAGAACCTAAGGACCTAAGTACAAGACGGGGTTAGCTCTATTGAAGGAAGATTGAGTTAAATGGTTCTAACTAGAAGGCCTTAGTTTCCAAGCCAGCCCAAATCAAGCATCAGATTAAGATGTTCAAATTATCAGGGATAGGCCCATAGGCCATAGCAGAGGGACCAAATGCTTCACCATCTGGGCAGCATTTTTGGTTCAAATGTCCAATATGACTTGTGCATTCGGCATTCCAACTTGCTGAAAGAATGATTGAATTGACTTTTGCCTTTTGACATGTTCATAGTTCACCAGCAATGCATATGAATACTAAATTCTAATGGGAACAACCGAAATGAGTTGAAAATTCTATTATGTCTAGTAAATGAGTAAATCTGTAAATGGTTGAAGATCTACTATGTCGCTACTCGGCCACTCCCCTGTAAATGCTTGAGGTATGAAGATCTATTGATGTAACTAATCTAGGCCCCGATTTGGATATGCCTCCCTCTGTCCTTCCAGAGTCCGGAGCGGTAAAACGATTTTACACACACATGGAACTATGGAAGAATGCTCCAAGCCTCCAAGATTCAAGAACGATCGAATTGTACACATGCGAAGTTGCAAACTGAGTCTGGGAGAGAGAGAAAGAGGAACTGACAGCAAGCAGCAACGGCCTTGCAGTGCAGTGGAGGTGGCGAGCCGGTGCTTAGCTGATGGCGGAGGCGGAGGTGAAGTAGGCGAGACAGCCGTCGCCAGTGACGGATTCAGGATTTCACAAAGCCTCGGGCCTAAAACTAAGGGTCATAAGTCTATAATTAACGTAGAATACTATCAACACTGAGGCATAACAAAAACACAACACAAATGCACTAACGGAATAAAATTTGAATACCATGTTTAACGATACAACAAAATAGATAAAACATAGCAAAAAATAGGAATGTAACATACCTCTAGTTCCTATTGTTTCCGGAGTTTGATTTGATTGCAATGGAAAATAAAATGCCAATGTCTTGGTCCTCTTTATCATGTATTTCTAATTCTAGTATTGCAAAATTCAAATAGCAAGTTAATATACTGATAGTCCGATAGACATACTACACTAATAAGTAATAACACTATCACAGACTTCACAGTATCACTTGAAGTCTCAAACAGTCATACACTCATATTGACAACAATCACAGATTCACAGTGAGCAGCTAGATAGAAGCTCACCGGGAGCCAGCACCCCCGGACGGCGGTGAGCAGTGGGGGCGGCGTCGGCACGTCGCGGCGAACTGGCGGTGCAACTCTGCCGCGGGCCGCAGCGGAGAGGAGGCGGGGTCGGCGTCGCGGCGGAGAGGCACTGAGGAGGCGAGAGTCGAGAGGCAACGTCGCGGCGGACTAACGGAGAGGAGGCGGGGGCGTGACCGCGGTGGAGAGGATCAGAGGAGGCGGGGGTGGGGCCGCGGCAGAGAGGAGGCGGGGGGCGGCGACGCGGGGGAGGGGATGCGCCAATGCGGTGGGGGGCTAGGGGCGGCTGGCGGCGGAGTCGCAGAGACGTAGAGGCGGCTGGAGGTGTCGCGAGACGGGAGTCAGGAGGGGATTGCGGGATTGGGGCTAGGGTCAAGCCATCGCGGAGAGGAGGCGGGGGTGTGGCAGAGAGGAGGTGGGGGCAGCAACGCGGGGGAGAGGATGCGCCGATGTGGTGGGGGGCTAGGGGCGGCCGGCGGCGGAGTCGCGAGGCGAGAGGCGGCTGGAGGCGTCGCGAGTGGGAGTCGGGAGGGGATTGCAGGGGGCTAGGGTTAGGGTGTTAAGCCGTCGCTCCGCACCTCCGCTAGTCATGGCATTTGGATTTTGGGCTATTCCGCACTTTCGCCGTTGCCCGTTGGCTCTGCTGGGCAGCTGGGCCGGCCAGAAAGACTCGGGCCTAACACTGTGTAACATTTTTTTGGACATATTTATAAAATTTTCCACTATCATTTTCGCTGGGCCTCGGGCCATTGCCCAACCGGCCTAAGGCCCATCTCCGCCCCTGCCCGTCGCGACTGCCTGATGCCTCTGCTGGCCGGGACTATCCGTGACTGGGACTATCTGCATTCGGCTCAACATGTATTCGCTCTGTATTCATGACCGAGACATTCTGCATTCATATACGTATCTGGCATTGTTCTTGTCCAACTTCAATTCTAAGAAAAATATAGAATATGATATAGGAATCGATATCCATCTATATCCACTCTAATTGCACCCCCATGATTGGCAGTACGTCTCCTTGATTTTTGTCGGTTTGAGCTATATAGGTATGGAAGGCCTCGTGTGGATGTAGGACTATGTCATTAAGTCCTTAATTAACCAATTAATTAATTAAGCATTTAATTCATGATTGCATGCACATTTCTATTTGCCTCATATAGGTCCAATCTGTGTAATACTTACATGTTAATACTATAAATTGGTGTGCATGCATGTTTTGAACAATGCAGATGACGAATACGTCTGGTTCTGTGGCAATATTTCACCGAACAACATGACGTCATGATATTCAACATTCTCAAATATTTAGGTATACCAGCATCTTATCGTCGGTGGAATATTGACCATTGGACTATTTCTTAGTCCATGTATGTCATAATAATAATAATAATAATAATAATAATAATAATAATAATAATAATAATAATAATAATAATAATAATAATAATAATAATAATAATAATAATAATAATAATAATTGACAATAATTAATTGTTTTAAGTTGTAACGGGTTTTAGCTGCCAGTGTAATTTATTATTTAATATTTGAACTTTTCATAAATTATTTATTTATATTTTAAATTCAGAACAAATGAGCTGAGCAAATGCAATTTCATTAGAAATTGGCTCGTTTCAATGTTTAACTAATTAATTAGCATAATTATAGTAATTTTGGATCGAGCCATGATATGCTTCAAGTGGCTTATAAGCCAGAGCTTATGGCTATCCAAAAATACCAAAAAAAAGACCCAAAAAATCATAATCTAGAAACTCAAGCCGTTTGAAGCGACCCCAATAACAGCTCTTTTCTCCAGCGTAGCTGGCACGCATTGTGCACTGTATTCTACGGAGCATGAGACAAATTTTGGCAATGTGCCGAGGCATGCCAGCTTTAAGAATTACTAGCCTCATAGGCGCGGCGGCACGCCGCGCCAGTCACCCTAAAGGAAAGCGTAGGGTTTTTTCAAAAAAAAAAAGCGAGGGGCTTTTCGCAATAAAAGGAGACCAGAGGTGTTTTTTCGTAAAAATCAGAGGTTGTTTTGAAAGAACCGAGGGCCTGTATGTAATTTCGAAAACCGCGGATCGTTATCAACGAAAAATAAATATGCGTAGGGTCTTTTTTGAAAAATCCAGGGACCTTTTTGCGATAACAGAGGACCTTTACGTAATTTCGGGAAAACGCAGGGGCCTTTTCGCAAAAACGGTCTCCCGACCGTGCCAAAAAACAGCCGCCATGCGCCGGCCGGAGCGCGCGCGCAGGTGACGTGGGAGCTCTCAGCGGCCGGGGAACCCGCGGAACAGAGGACCTTTACGTAATTTCGGGAAAACGCACGGGCGGAACTATGTGATTGGGCCCGGTGTCACAGGACACCGGGTCCAAAAATTTTTTTCTACAGGTATTAATATATCTATTCCATACGTGAACCCCCTAATCTAAACTTAGTGCACCCGGTATTTTTTTGAAGCCAAACAAAAGGAATACTAGCAACCTAAATTTTTAGTAGCTAGCAGTAGTCCATGAGGAGTCTTCACTGTCCCGCAACACACGAGGTCACTGCAACACCCAACCCAAGAGAGAGGATCGCAATAGGTCATGGTGTCTATTTGATCAATCCTGAAGCATGTCACTTCGCACAACCCTCTACACCTGTTCATCCCATAAAGTCATGCAGAAGATGTGCATCACGCCGCTCTGACCACACCCAATCAGCAAACAAATATTCACAAGAAAACGTGAGAAATCGATGCCACGGTGGCCTCGTTTGCCATCGCTCTGATGCGCTTGGCCCTTGTTGCCATCTTGAATTGTTGAACATACAAATATCTAATTGACCTTTTCAATTATTTGATGATTATTCCATAAATGATAGACTTATTTGTTATGTGGAAAAAATAAGAATTATAGAAAATTACCAATGATATTGTGGTTCATCGCTTTATGAATTTGAAAGAACACAAATACTAAAAAGTAATGTTTTTACTTATATTTGATCATTCTTTTTTACTTAAAAACTTTTTCTTTTTATAGGCCAATGAGATCGGATGACGTATTTTACTAATCTTTGAACAACTTTTTGTATGTGATTTCGTACTTAGTTAATTCAGTTTGCTGCAACTAACCAATATTATTATCAGGTTTATTTATTTTGGTAAGTATTTCGATCGTTACTTCTTTATTATCATATACTGCTATCGATCATATTGAAGTATTGATGCTAAAAATTATCGGACATATTACTATTAGGCATAATATTGATTGAAAATTATATATATTGTTATATATATGATGAAGTGGTGAACTCCGGTTATTTTTGTTCTAGTTCCGCCCCTGAGAAAACGTATGGGCTTTTTCGCAAAAAACGGTCTCACGACCGTACCAAAAACCGGAGCGCGTGCGGGTGACGTGGGAGCTCTCAGAGGCCGGGGAACCCGCTGGGAGTAATAGGGGTATGATAGGGGAGGAACAACCAAGTCAAACAACTGCTACGTACTGTGTCCGTGAGGCAGTTTCGCGCTTTTGGTTGTATCACTGCCATCCACGATCTGAAGCATCGTCGATTGCTCCGTTTGGACGGTTCAACACGCGTGCGCGCCACCAAACTTCACCTTCTACGTCAGCCGCCGGCCCGGTTGTCTAGGCTCCTAAGATACTTAACTACTCCAGGACATGACTTCAAAAAAAAAGAAGAAGAAGAAAAACTAGTCCAGGACATGCCTACGCCATTATCTGCTGCGCTTTAGTTCACCTTCTACGTCGTACCCACGTTTCTGCCATGAAGTCGCTACTCTCATCAAGTCTGTGGCAGGAACGCAGGATGCTGTTCGTAGCTGCAATGGCAATGTGCTAGCGTCGTCTCCTTACACTTGACACCCATCATCAGTGACACAGCATGATGTGTTTGATCTCAAAAGTATAATCTTAATCATCATAACACAGGATTCGCGCAAAATGGTAAGTAGCTGAGAGCTCCAGCCTCGCAGACCTACTACTTCGCATCTCAAACCATTGTTAACTTGCCTACTGGCTCACATTTGGACTTGTATTTGCAGTAACTTCAGGGGAAAATGGGTAGACGACATATTCTAAGAATGATGCGCTTGCATATGCATTTACAAGACAGATTAGCCTGCTGCTACTAAACATTTACATTACTCCTACTCAAGCACTCTACTTTCCACACACGGAAATAGAGAAAAAGAAAAGGTAGGTAGGGGGAAAGAATTATGTAAAACTGGAAATCCGCCTTTCTTGTCTTTTTCCTGACAGCGGGAACCCTCCTCTTTCATGGGGCTAAGTAAAATGGTAGCCACGTTAGCAACCGAGCTTAACGGACGAGAGAGCCTTCACGCAAGGTACAGGGCCTCAGCTCCACTTGTAATCGAGTGTTTTTGTCCAAGTCAATCTAATGTCAGTGAGATGCAATCTCGTTATCAATACTGGCGGTTGATTTGCCAGCCATGCGAACATTGTACTGCTGGTATACCCTAGCCCTGTTCTCCTGCCACCATTGTTCTGCTTGTGTCTCACTGAATCTCTTCCGGCTGTATTGATAAAAAAAAGGATGAAAAGCTGAACCAACTCAACAGAAACGAGCCACAAAGCTTAATAAGCTGAACACTAGCTACAAAAGTTGCCTCTCGAACAGGATTTGAAGGCATATACCTGAATCGGACCCGCTTGAGGTCTCTGGCACCTCCAGGCAAGGCAGTGAGAGTAATGTAAACACCTGGTTCATCTTGCTCTACCCATTCAGCCTCATGGTAGGATTCTGCATCAGGTGGTCTAGTTCCATTTTTGCCAATTTCTGGATGACTTGCCTTGTTCCTAACAGAACTTGGCCCATTAGAAACAAGCAACCCATTAGGACCATTTGAAATTTGTTCTCCAGAATTGCTTGGGCTGCCCAAACTTTTGGTAGCCATCGCTGATATGTCACTCGGAATAGGAATTCCAGGGAGGGGTGGTAGTTTGCTGTTTTTGGCGGCTCCTCCAGGTAAGCTCTCTGCCATCCCCTTCAACTATTATGGAAGAGAAAGTAACATAACCCTTTAGATAATAGCCATAAACATGTGGAATCACTGACAAAAGCTCTCCTTTTTTTCAAATTTCTAACTAGGAATACAGGATTAAATGCTAATAGAAACTTAGATTATGGAAGATTGTAGCCTATAATTAATTTTAAAATGCTGAAACCGTCAGATTTTCCACTATACCAAACTGTTTCCTTCAAGTTTCATCTCCTGACCGAACATACTAACATAAAATATGAGCTTGATATCGATCACAGTTCTCAGATATTTCCCCTATTACTAGGCTAAACAATAATACTGAAATTGATTCTACAGACTTGCATGCATAAAAACGAAAGAAAATTGCATGCTCACAGAATAAGCACTCTTACTTGTGCAGTGAGCGACTTGATTACTTCCTTTGCTGCCTTGCACTTTGCACTTTCCTCCCCGGCAATGGCAATAGCTTCCTTCAATTGTTTGGTGGTTCTCTCCAACTCAACTTCGAGAAGTTGAGACCTCCTATTAAGATTCTCCACCTGCAAGTGGAGAGCTTTACTATACCAGCAATAAAACCTCACTTCTAAATGGAACTTGGCTTTAAAAAAAGATTGCATCTTGGAACTCTAAAAGATAATAGGTGGTCTACTTAAATACTAAATAAGTTAGTGCTGAAATATCCAGTACAGTTGAATGAATAGTTTGCACCTTGTTACTGTTATAGAACAAGAGTGTACACGTTTCTACATTACAGACTTACAGGGGGTAAACAGGAACATAAAGTACACATTTTTTTAATGCTGTCTGTTAGCACTAGAAACCAACAGTTTTTCTGTGACAAGGTAATATAATACTTCTGGCTCGTTGGGTTCGAAATCAGGCATGATGTCAGCTAAAATCCTAGAGCACCAACTACAGAGAAAACACAGCAAAATGCTTACCTGGGACCTCAATTTTAGAGCTTCTTGACTTAGGCTATCATTCATTGGCTTGGCGTCGCTGGCAACAACTCTAGGAGAAGTTAGACCCCCCAAAGTAGGTGTTGGGGTTGTAGAACGCGGAGGGCTTGCTCTTCTTGAAATAGGTGACGTTGCTCTCGAAACAATTCTGGATCCAGGGACAGATGCTGAGAAAAACTTCTTTGAAGATCCAAATACAGGATTGAAGGATCTTGAAATGTTAAGCCCACTCCGATGTGAACCGCCATTTGGAACAGGGGAAACACGAGTGCTATTAAATTCAAACTTCTTGTTTTTCTTTGAATATCTACTATCCATGTGCTTAAAAGATTCCATTGAAGATAATCTTGACAGTTGGGCATTTGACCTTGTTTCCAGCTCCTCCTCGTTTGTATCACTGAATCCCTGTACAACAGCTCCCCGCTTAGCTGAAGAGTACATGTATGTATCGAGCCCCTTAGTCAGTTTGCTGTAGCAGCTATCACAAACACGATAAGGTTTACTTGGATTTGGTGCCAATGAAGCCTCCAGAGATTTTTTACTGCTGCAGGAATGACAAAATACCAGAGCACAGTTGTAGCAGTTATGGCGTTTTCTCCTCAAGTTAAATGGCTGGCGGCATCCTGAGCACATTGATTGATCAACTCCAGATACCCATTTATGAATGCAGATTGCTGCAGTGAAGTTGCTTCCACAAACAACACTTCTGACCTGCTTATCTTTCAGTGCTTCAACCAATGTAGGAGTATTCTTATCGTCAGTATCACCATGACCTAACCGACCATTTGCACCTTTACCCCATGTGTACACATCGGTCTTAGAGGTCAAGACAGCCACATGATAAGCACCACAAGAAATCTCCTCAACAAAGTTTTTGTGTAGCTTCCCTTCAACACGTACAGGTAGCATACCATCTGCTTGTGGTTTTCGAGTTGACCATAGACAGCACTGCCCATCGTATACACATGCCCTGACGTTGTAAGAGCCACTGTCAAGCAATGCCCACAAGCAACCTGACAAAAATTGGGCTCCACCAAAGCAGCCACACATGTTGGGACAAGTCTCGGTTCCTTGTCACCATGTCCTAAACGGCCTTTATCACCATCACCCCATGTAAATATCTTGCCAGATGAACAATTGCTAGAACTTGAATTCCCAACCATGACTTCTACAACTGCAGCAGTGTGCCAAACACCACAAGCAGCCCGCACTGTCCGTAGCCCTTTGAGGGATTCCACTTCCTTGGGGACTGAGCTACTCTCGCGATCTCCATGGCCTAGAACCCCAAAAGAGCCGTCCCCAAATGTGAACAACTGCCCAGCAGAAGTTACTAGGGCTGTATGCCAAGGGCCACATGAAATTGATGAAACATGTATACCCTCTAATGGTCCATTCACCCTTTTTGGTACCCAGCGACTGACATCATTTCCATGGCCCAAAAGGCCAAATTTGAAGGTGCCATCCCCCCATGTGTACAGATCTCCAGATAGCGTAACAGCACAAGTGTGGTATTCATTACATGCTACGAGCTCAATGTTCATATGAGCAAGAGCATCAATGAGCTTTGGTTGTGCCACATCACAATCTACACCATGACCAAGCCGTCCACCTGATTCCTCACCCCAAGAGTATATCTCTCCTTGTTTAGTGACAAGCGCAGCATGCCTTCCTCCACAAGATATGTTCTGCACATCAAGTCGCACAGCAAACTCTAATGGTTTTGGTACAAGACTGTCCATCTTTGCACCTGAGGAGCTTCCAACCCTCGAACTACCACCACCAAGAATTCCTTCCCCAGTTCCTTCTCCCCATATGAAAACATCACCTAAAGCATCACCATCATCACGGCCAGAACCCTGACTTGATGAACTAACAGCACTTGAATAACTGACCCGGAAAGCATCCATTGGGATGCCTTTTGGGTGTCCATTTGTGTTATCTGAGTGTCCAGAAGAGTGGACCGATCCGGCATTAGAATCTGACGGGAAGAAGCCCTTGGGAGGAACTGCATATAATACAACATCCGAAAAGGCCTTCTCCAAGCCATTCTTTGGTGGACTCCCATGTGGACTACGGAGTCGGTAGTTTTCACTGCCATCCTGGTGTACAACAATTGTCAGAACTCATTTTCATAAAACAATGGTAGCATAATCAGAAACACCATACAAATAGCACACAATGTAGCATGATGTTAAGGAGATATCATTTAAAAGAAATTTGGAAATAGAAGATCATACAAATTCACGTATTCCTGACAGGGATTGCAAATACCTTGTGGAGACTATCATTGCTGCTGAAAGGAGAACTCAACGGAGAACTCCGTCGTGTGTAAGTCCTTGGACTAGTTGCACCAGAGGAAATGATATCACTTCTTGATTCTGTTCTCCATTTTCTTTGATGACTACGTGAAATCAATGTTTTCAGCCCAGCAAACCACACTTCTGCCTCATCTTTATCTTTACATATCTGACATTATTGAATAGAATATATTACCATGTAAATAAGACACTTAAGTAAAACCAAAAGCAAAGAAGTTTACGCCAAAATTAGCAAGAGAACAAACAAAGATAGACATGAAATGTGAACAGCGGAGAACTTACAATGTCCAGTGACCTATCATGTGAAATTAGAGAAAATGACTGACATTCCTTCTCAGGTCGTGGGTACCTCTGAAAAATTGGCTAGATAACCCCCCAAAAAAAATGAAGGTCCAGTTAGTAAAGTTACACACCAAGTTCATTACAACGGAAATGGCCAAAATATGAGTATTCCATTACAAACGAGACAATGATAACATGACATGAGAGTCCACACTGATGCTAAGTAGCTTCCTCAGTAGAATACCCTACTAGTGACAGTTTTATATTCATACAAAGTTTTAGATATTGAGCCAATTTATATAAATGCAATATTGAGCCAATTTATAGTTTGGTAAAGCTAGAACCTGAATCTTCTAGTCGTCTTCACGTCACAAGGTTCCGTATTAATATCAAATTGTAGAAACTTAACAAATAAGAACTTTCAGAGACGCTATTCAACTTTGCATAAATCAATTTACCATAGAGGAAACAAAAGATGGTGCAACTATTTGCTCCCCGGTAATGATTGCATTCACGTGCCAGAAGTTTCTCTAGGAGAATATTTGCGTGTGAGAGTAAAAGCTCCATAAATATGCATTCATAAAGAGTTGACAAGCAAATACCAAAAGCTAGCCAAGAGAATTTAAAACTTTCTCTTGTTGATCCAAACAGGTTATCGTAATGGGCACAAATAGTTAGACAGGATTATGTTCTAGAAATTATGATTTTTGGGAGTGTTAACTTACAGTCCGTTGCCCAGGAATTATCCTGGACACATGGCTTAATCTTAGATGCTTCTCCTCTTTCCCTGAGAACCATATCAATACAGATTCGTCCTGAAGGGACCAAAAATACACCTTACAAGTGAGACAATCGAGCAGGACTTTAGAAATACAAGGTTATAGAGTGGAAATATATCTCACATTGGATAACCTAAATGGGCAAAATTTTGGCTTCCCTCTACGCCCATATTTCAATAAGTAAGCTCCTTTCTTGAGAGCGGTGATAGCCTGCCGACAGCCAGAATCAACCAAAAGAAAGATGGTGTCAGACCTCCACTAGCATCTCAATGTTATACAAACATAAACAACTGATCAGAAGCATGCAACTTTCAGATGCCAAATGGGGAAGTAAAATAGCATGACATAATCATTGACTGTTTTGAAGTCACGGAAATATTTTTCATAATAAATGTGACATTTCCAAATAATTTAAATGACATCAGAAACAACAAAAGGAACATATGCCCTCTTGTATGTGTAATGCTTCGAAGTTGATCATCAAAAGTATATGGTCCTTAAGGGGGGCTATTAAGCTACTCAGGGAGAAGTAAATTGATGGAATAAATCGCTCAAAGCATAGAATAACAAAATACTAAGTAAATACTATATACAAAGGCATACTACATCCGGTAAGTGATGTTTGAAATAGTGGAAATAACTAATTTTCCTTACTGCTTATTCTTTAGATTGATATTTTTCAATCAGCAACACTCGTGCTGTTTGTGTTGATTCCACTGTCCGTTTGAATGTTATAAGGTGTGATCCATCTCTCTACAAATCTAAAGGAGTTGAATTCCACATAACCACAACGACACTATGGACACCCATTCTCCTAACCATTTTTGACAAGTCACTAAATCCCATTACAATTCCATCAAAAATTCCCAAATTCAGCACCATTTGCCAACTAGAACAGAATGGATAAAGCATTTTACCCAAGGTCAACACCACTGAGAAAACTACACGAGCTGCTGGTCCTCCCGGCCGAAGCAATTCCTAGTCATAACGCGAGCTCAATTTCAACAGGTAACGAAAGCATCCCACTGAACCCCCTCAAGGCCTCAACTCCACCAAAATGGGGGAAGGAGAAGCATAACAATACTTCCGATTTGACCTCAAAAACAAAACATCAGAGAGATGCAAAACAAGTCAACCACCTCCCTAGCCCCTGAAATCTCAACAACGAAACAGTAAGCACTGCCAAACCGAAATCGCCACTACCAGCTCCATTCCACCACAGAAAACAACTTTAACAGCGAAGAATAGCATCTAGCTCCGCGAATTCCGCCGGAATCCGCCGCCGTTCCATCTCATAGCCCAATTAGCACGAACCGAAGAAGCCAACACGAAATTCCGCACCACTCAGACTTAGAGACCCACGCAAAAGCATGTAGTAGTTGTGGTGTGGTGGTATCTACCACCCGCCTCTCAGTTGCATCCACCAGAAACAAAACAAACAAAAATGGAAGAATCGATCCAGTGGAAGTCATGTCAACGGAAGGGGTTATGAGCAAGGACCTGCTCGATGTCGCGCTCCACGGGCCCCGCCTGGATGCCGCCGAGATCCGACGACGCGTCCGACATCGGCGCCTGCTCGCGCATCAACCCCGCCGCCGCCACCGCCCCATCACGGCCCACGCCCTCAAGGCAAGACCACCGCCACTCCTGGCCTGATGGCCTCGCTTAAAGCACTACGACGGGCGGCGAGTGGCGCGCTAATGGGGGCTCGCCGACGACCGGCGGCGGCAGCGGTTCTCCGTAGGGAGCTCGCGGCGGAAGCGGCGGAGGCCTCGCCGGCGACGAGCGCAAGGGGCGTCGCGGGGGATCGAATCGAGGTGCCGGCGGAGGGGGCGTTGGAAGTGGAGGGAGAGATCACGACGCGGAGGACGACAGGAACCGAGAGAGAGAAGAAGCTTTCTATTTGTAATTTTGTTTTTTATTTATTGTGTTTTTTGACCAATGTTGTTCTGATCGCGATCTCAGTTAGTCAGTAAATTTTTTTTTGTCTGACGAAATTGGATCATCATATTTTTAATACATATATATATAAATTATATTATATTATATTTCTAAATATAAAAGTCTATAGTAGATTTTTTTGAATTTAACTTTACAATTTGAGTACACTTATCATATTATATTGAATTAAGATAATTTTTCAACCTTATTTAATTATTTTTAATAAAATAATAATATAAAATCCAATATATCAAAGGTAAAACTTTTTTTACCATAGAACAACATGTAAATAACAATAAAGCAAATTAAACTAGTGTAATTTAAATTAGTAATAGGTAATATTAAATTTTATATAACAATATAGTTTGTTGTCAGGATCATAATCCTACTATGATCCTATCTGATCCTAACTATTTTACGAGTTGAATCACGATCTTACTACGATACTACCTAATTCTGATCTATTTTGCTATCTGTATCATGTACCTCTAGTAAGATCATATGATACATATGGTAATATACTAATATTGACAACCTTAGTTTTGCTTGGGTTGCGGTGCACTAAGACTATGGTATGGTACTATTCCTTTTAGCGCTTATGGTCTATTGGTTCTTTTTAACAAATAAATAGACGGTTTTTTGTCACTGTATCAAAACAGTTTATTGATTTATCAATATTTATTTGTTTATACAAGGGCCTAGGGGTGGACCCACTGGAGGGTCATCCGGGGCTGGCGCCCCTACGGCTGGTCTGATCGAAAGGCTCCAGAAGTATTCTTTGGCAGCTTGTATCCCATCGACTTCGGAAACGAGGTCAAGCCGTAATGCATGATGCCCGAGCTGCAAGTTTACTCCACGAGCCTCCATCCAGTCCATCGGCTGTGAACATGACGACATGATCAATCATTATCTAGTGAACATAAAAACCTTGCAAACAAAGAAGTTCCATTTATTAACAAAACATCACATAAATTCTCAAACTAAAATGTTCATCTCTTCAAATCATTCCAGTACAGAACCCTAAAGGAAAGGAAATAGTTTTTGTGAACCAGAATATTCATCTATTCCAGTGAGTACATTGGTACAAAACATTCAAGGAATTACAATCACATTACTTGCCATCAGTTATTTTGGAGATAAAAGTACAAATCTCACAAGTAAATGCTCCTATAACCAGGCTGTTGAAAACATCTTCCATGTTGTGCAGGGGCGGACCCACCAGGGGGTCAGCCGGGCTGGTGCCCTCCCTACGGCTGGCCGGCCGCGCCTGGATAAGCCTTTTGCATTTGCATCACATATGGAAGTATGGAACACAACCCATTTCCTTACCTGCTCTTTGTTCTCCTGGACACACTTGCCATGCATGGCTGATCCTACTGCATATATATGAGAATGCACGATAACAGCTTGATGATGATGAGAGGCAGACGCAGATCCACCAAGGTCAGCCCCCCCTAAATTTTGATCCTGGGTCTACCATTGCAAGGGCCCAACTAGAATAAAAAACTATGGTTCACAGCTATAAGCTATTTGATGTAGCTGAAAATAGAGCCGATGATTCAGTTCGGGGCGTCTGCCGCTGCCGCTACGCTTGCTTGGCTTGTCTTGTTATCACTGTTGTGCCATGGAGCTATCATGTCGCTGGAGTTGGTGCCTCCTCCTCTTCTTTGTGAGGCTGCTACTGCTTCGGCTGGCCATTTACGATCGTACGATGATTTGATGGCTGGGCACCGAACGGCAGATGTCTTCCTCAAACGGCAGTAGCAACTCATGGGGCCCAGCTGTAGTGAGAGTGAGAGGTTTTCTGGCTATCCTATAGCAGAGCAAGTGTCCGTCCTTCTCAGTTTTTTGACTGGTTTCTTCTTTTAATAATTATTATTTATTAAATTAATAAATTATAGTCTGAAAGAACACTCCTGCTTCTTTACAACTTTACCACTGTGCTTCTTCTCTCAATATGGACCTCCTCCTAACTAGACACAGAACAGTAGCTGACTAGGAAGAGCCCAAGAGGATAGGGGTGCAAACAGATCTGATATTTTCTAATCATCTATTCGTCCATTTTAATTCGAAGCATATTCTTGGATATCAAAGGTTTTGTCGGATACGGAAACGGATCCAGATAATTTTTGTCAGATACGGAAACAAATTTGAAAATTTATTATTCGACTAATACGGAGGTATTCGAGTTTTTTCAAATAGTTACTGGATTATTATCTAGTTACTATCCAATAAAAACGACAATGCAAACGCTGCCTGTAGCTGCAACCCTAGCCACTTAGCTAGAGCCCAGATCCACTCGAGACTGCTCCTTCGGTCCTCCAACCCACTCCCGCCTCTCCACCCCCACAAAACGGTGGTGTAGCCCCCGCCTCTCCTCACCCACAGGCCGGCGCGGCCGCCCACCTCTCCGCCCCACAGACCGACGCCACCGCCGCCGCTCGCCTCTCCGCCCCACAAACTGGTGCCATCGCCCGCCTCTCCGCCCCCAAAGCCAGTGCCGCCACCATCGCACCTTCTTGGCTTCTTCTCCAATCCCTTGGCTACATCCGATGACACAAAGGTGAGCACCCAAGGCTGGCCTCCTCCTCTCCCTTCTCCCCTCTCACATCTGTACGCCTCCATGGAAGTTAGGGGTCGATTCACGGACTCGGT
Source organism: Dendrocalamus sinicus (assembly GCA_036346575.1). Classification (NCBI taxonomy): domain Eukaryota; kingdom Viridiplantae; phylum Streptophyta; class Magnoliopsida; order Poales; family Poaceae; genus Dendrocalamus; species Dendrocalamus sinicus. The sequence continues at coordinate 62,113,944 of CM070641.1, forward strand.
AGATTAAAATTTCATTTAGATTTTGACTCTAAACAAGTTCTTTCAGAAGGTATGTGGGGCTCTCTATTTGGATTTGTTTGGCATTTAGGATTAGTAACTGCCTCACTGACATGAGCATTTTATGCAATTGTGTTGAATAATCAATGCAAGGTAGCACTGTATTTTTTTTTAAAAAAAAGTTCGACAATATGCACCTATGTAGTATGCACCATGTAATGACCTATGAGATAGTTATTTGAACTTAAGATATATGAAGTAAATGGCCTGCTATTCTGTACCAAAATTACAATACATGGTACATCCGAGTGGAATGAACTTCATTGTAATGCATCCTTAAATACAAGTTTCTTGTCTGACTCTTACTAATTGTTTGTATGCCCCCTTGCTTTTTCAATTTGCAAGTGCAGAGTGTCTTCTCCTCCCTAGAAAGATATTAAATTTCACGTGTTATAAGATATGTTGTCGTGTGTATCATCAAGAAATTGTTCCAAGTGCCACCTTAAGTTTTGTCAAATTTTGCATTTTTCTTATGTTTAGAACTTCAAACATTCTCTTCTTGTTTAAGAACCTGTTAGCAGTATCTCTGTATGTGATAGTTTGTATCTAGGAAGACGATAATTCAACTTTATGGGCATATTTTTCATGGAGCTACAAAACAAGACTGTATTTGCGTATACCTTTGCAAAATGACTCTCCAAATGTGATGAACTTGAATATAGAGAATGGGGGATTTCATGCCAAATTGTCCCTTACATAGGGATCTTTGTCCATCCATAGCCACCTTTGCAGAGATGCATCAATTGATTACTCCATGACACCATGGTGTTAATTTTCACTTGCAAGTTGTTATTGTCTTTGGCATTTGTCATTTATTCAGATACACAAATTCAGATACACAACTTGACACATGTTGCACCATTCTATGTATTGTGTATTATTTAATTTACATCAAAAGTTGCATATTTTCTAAATATGTGTGTATTTGTGCATGTGCTTTTGCGATATCATTCTTGTCTAAAATTCTTCTTTTCTCGATAATTTTAGGGGTTGTGGATTTCTCAGTCTTGAGGAGGTATATGAGGCAATATTTTATTTTCTCCAGTCTTGAGGTGTTCTGTGTATCTTCAGGTATTTTAATTTATTATGGTGACTACACCACTTATCCTACCGAGTCCTTTTTCCTCATACTCATATGAGCAACATTCATAAATTTTTTACTTACCTCCATGTTCTTTACAGGCATTAATCAAACTTGGTTTCTCTTTGGATTCACCTGCTTTCTACACAGCTTGTGAGGTACTTCCCAATCACATGTCTACCTTAAGAGAGCTTGTAGTCTGGGTGTAAAACTAGTGTTGATTTTTTGTAAACTCCAAGTTGAGTTGTTGGACCGCCAGCTTTCTATCTGAACTTGAATAGGTCATATGATTAAAAAAAATGTAGTTGACTACTGAGGTCAAGAGCTCAAAGTAAATGCAGATTTTCCAGAATTATGAACTTATAATGCACTAAACTCACATATGGTTTAGCAAAAGATTGAATCAGCTGAAATCATTTACTTCTGATATGCTGTCAATCTCTCATAGTGTATCACCAGAAATAGACAAGAAGAAACATTTCAGCTCATAGTCAATTCATCATACTTGTCTACTTTATGTGTTAGCAAGCCAAAGTAAAATTACATTCATCTTTATATCTAGTTCTGTGGTTACTTACCTAGAAGTAACCTAGAGTGCCTTTTTCTTTACACTGTATTATTCCTGGATGTATGGATCATCCACCATAAATTTTGATCCATCCACCAAAGAATGGGCATGACATAATAGAAGTAACCAAGAGTGCCTTTTTCCTTAAATGTAATGAAGTTGAATGAATTAGAGATGTACATGGCTATAGGCAATTCTTACTTTTCAACCATGTAGCATGTAGCTACTACTTACTTAACTAGTAGTACGGTAGATTGATCCTTACATGTGTGATATATATATATATATATATATATATATATATATATATATATATATATATATATATATATATATATATATATATATATATATATATATATATATATATATATAGGAAAATAATTTTACTCCGGTGTAATTACACCCACCTCTAATATACCACCTAAACAAACTTGAAATACTCCTTTATCACTTTAGGTATACTCGTATACTAATTATAAGATATTCTAATGTGAACCACACAAAAAAATTGCAAGGGAGTCCATAGTTTTTAGCGTATTTTGTAAATACCTTTATATACGTACATAAAAAGGAGTATGTTGAAAAAAAATATACATACCACTTCTGAAAAATTGTTCATACCACCTATATGATCTTAAATACTCGTATACTACATCTGCATACCCCTAGTTACGCTAGATACTCCCTACGTTGTGAGATACGACATAGGGTGTAATTACACCCGGGAGTAGAAAAGAGCCTTCCTATATAGGAAAAATAATTTTTACTCCCGGGTGTAATTACACCCACCTCTAATATACCACCTAAACAAACTTGAAATACTCCTTTATCACTTTAGGTATACTCGTATACTAATTATAAGATATTCTAATGTGAACCACACAAAAAAATTGCAAGGGAGTCCATAGTTTTTAGCGTATTTTGTAAATACCTTTATATACGTACATAAAAAGGAGTATGTTGAAAAAAAATATACATACCACTTCTGAAAAATTGTTCATACCACCTATATGATCTTAAATACTCGTATACTACATCTGCATACCCCTAGTTACGCTAGATACTCCCTACGTTGTGAGATACGACATAGGTGTAATTACACCGGGAGTAGAAAAGAGCCTTCCTATATATATATATATATATATATATATATATATATATATATATATATATATATATATATATGGGTTTTGTTTTTTTGTTTTTACGTATTATCCGACTAAATATTCGTGATCGAGACTAACCGTATCCAGAGCGATCTGTATTCGCTCCGCATCTGTGATCAAGAATATCCACATTTGTATTCGTTTTCAGTACTATCCGTATCCAATTTCGACTCCGACAAAAAATACAAAAAAAAATGATACGCAATGAGCAATATCCGCGTATCCGCTTTGTTTACACCTCTACAAGAGGAGACTACCCACATGGCTAAAAAGTAAATAACGGTAAGCATCGTATTCCCAATTTCACATACTCCTACATAGCTAAACATCGTTATCAGCTTACGCTAGGTACCACCACTTCGGGTACGTAGACCTTTTCTCTCTCCACGTAGTATACTCTTAGAGCAACTCTAGCAGGGCCTCTATTTGAGTCCTCATCTTACTTTTGAGGGTCGAGGGGCAAAAAACTCACTACAGCAGGGCCCCTACTTGAGCCCTCAAAAGTAGGGGGCCCTCAAATCTCCCCCTCGAGCCTTCATTCCTGGGGGTCTGGAGGGAGCCCTTACTTTTGAGGGCTCAAGTAGGAGCCCTGCTGGAGTGAGTTTTTTGCCGCTCGGCCCTTAAAAGTAGGATGAGGATGAGGGTGGGTCCTATGTGTCATCCCCTCTAAGAATGAATTTGAGGGTCCTGTTTTGAGGGCTCCTGCTGGAGTGTAGGCAAAAAAACAGAGCCCTCAAAAGTAAGGAAAGCCTTTAAATAAAAAGTAGGAGCTATATTTTGAGAGTTACTGCTGGAGTTGCTCTTATGATATGCATGCTGATTGCCTAATTTCGGGAACCTGCGTGTACTTATCACCGTGACGCTATATGTGTCACCATTGAGATTTGTATAGTATTAATCCTCATTTACGTACTTTTGACGAAGAATGTTAGATACAATAAAGAATTTGCAGAGCTAGCTAGTCGGTTTCAGTGCGCCTTTGAGATCGACAAGAATCGATCAGAATATATATAATGCTTTTTTTCATACTTCCGAGACTATATACATCTGCCTTCTAATATACCAATTAAATAAATGTATTATACTTCTATATCATTTTCAGTATACTTAAATGTTAATTCTACGTATAACCATGCCATGATACACTTTACTGACTTCAGCATGTAGTAAAAGTTCATAGTAGGTGCTGTAAAAAGTCAAGCATAATCCGATTCCATACTTAGTCACATGTCTGCGTTTACAAAAGTGTAGTAAACCTCTTATGGTAGTGCAGCAAAATGACATATTTTGTGTAGTAAAACAAAAATACTAACTTCAACTAGTTTTATTCTATGCATATGTCATCCATTCGTGCTCAGAAAAGTGCAGTACATCTTTCCTATGGTGGCGCAGGTAAATAGTGTATTTCAGGCAATAAACCACTTTTGCGGCGTCAAAACTTATTCGACATTGATCTCAATTTGTTAAGCTCGTAATTTTGAATACAACGGTGCAAACGAATCATAGAGCGGACATTCAATTAATCAAATATTGTAATTTTAAGTTTACAATCAAAAGGAAAAACTCCCACATAAAGTACGGTAACCGTTCTACAATGGTAATACATAAATTACTGCACATGATGTAAGCTTTTATGGTCAAACTCTAATAAATTACTACACATGATGTAGGCTTTCATGGTCAAACTCTAAGTGGCGTATGTACTCCATCTGACATCAGCAGCGAGGTAGGGGTTTGTGGCCTGTATTAGCTGGCACGTAAAATACTTATTTTATGCTCAGGTGTAGAATAGTGTGTATGTGTGCGTGTGTGTATTAGCTTCTGCTAGACAAGGACATCTTTTACCACACATTGCCACACGCTAAAATTTCCTCTGCATCAAATTATGACAGAGCTTAGAAGAATTGTATAAGGCCAAATGATGAGGACATCCCAAAAATACCTTCTTCTCCTGAGCTGCCAACCGGACCGATTACAGAGCACAAGCTAAAAAAATTAATCAACAGGTGAATTCGCTCCTAATTGCATTTGATTTTAACTTATGTAAGAATTAGTTACTACCTCATACAAATATTTTGTGCATTCTCAGTTTGAATGTTATGAAGCTTTTGGAGTTGAAACCATAAAGAAAAGGCTAATAGAGGAGAAACACATAGGGAACAAGCAAGGAAAGACATATCTAAACCTTTTCTATCATATTGAATTGGCCCCACGACCACTCGAGCTCACAAAATTCCCTCCGGCCATTCAATCGAGTCCAATTGGCATCAATGACGACTTCTGGATCAAACCAATGACTATGGATGCAGTCGGCATCGTTCGATCATCTTCGGGCCGTTAAATCAGCTTCGAATGACCTAGTCTCCCCTTCCCAAAGCACTTTCATAAAGGGGCAGATGCATCCAAGACATATTCCTCTATGTTTGTAACCTGGCGAGATGACTGCACTGAAACAACACCCCAGCTCTCCTGTTGATGCTCGACATAGCAAAAGCTTTTGACTCCATCTGCTGGGACTACCTCTTGACCTTCTACAAAAATGAGGCTTCCCTCCACATCGGAGAGACTGGATTTCTTGCCTCCTCTCCACTGCCTCCTCCTCAGTCCTACTCAATGGTGTCCGGGTAACAAAATACAACACCGCAGTGGTTTACGACAGGGCAACCCACTCCCACCTTTTCTCTTCATCATAGCTATTGATCCCTTTTAAACAATCCTTAATCTCGCAACGGACATGGGCCTCTGTAGTCGCTTGGAGGCCGAGTGGACTCCATGAGAATGTTGTTGTATGTAGACGACGTGGCCATCTTCCTTGTGCCTCAAAGGGAACAAGTCCACAACCTAGTACAAATCCTATTAACACTCCAACGACGCAACAGGGCTGCAAACCAACCTGCAAAAAAACCGAGTGGCACCAATCAGACACGAACAAATCAACCCTCAAATCATCCTACTGGACCTATCGGTGGTACAAATGCCCTTCCCTTTAAAATATTTAGGCCTACCCCTGACCCTCAGGTGGCTCTGTCTGGTGGACTTCCAACCACTTGAAGACAAGTATGCCAGTCACCTTGTTGGATGGCGTGGCAAACTGCTCACCCTTGCAGGCAGGAAAACCCTCATCAAGTCCGTCTTAATGGATCAGTCCACATACCTCCTGATGGCCATCAAAGCACCAAAAGTGTGCTCAAATCTCTCAACAAGCGGACACATCGGTACCTCTAGGCTAGATCGGAACAACTATCTGGAGGCAAATGCAAGGTGAATTAGGACAGAGTGTGTAGACCAACCCATCTGGGTAGACTTGGCCTCCTGGACCTCGAGCATTTTGCCAGGGCCCTCAGACTCAGATGGCTATGGTATGAGTGAGCCCCTCGGCCTAGACCTTGGTAGGGGATGGAAATACCGTGCGACGAACAAGATCGAGAGCTTTTCACGATAGCTACCAGGGTGCTCATCGGGGATGGGAAGAAGGCATCCTTCTGGGATTCGCCTTGGGCTCATGGAAACAGGTTACGTGACATTGCGTCGACCGCCTACGGTGACTCAACAAGAAAGAAAAGTTCCTTTTAGATGGCACTGACGGACAATAAATGGGGGATCTCATCTGTCCGCGGGACTCACACCAAACGTTATACATGAGCTCGTCACAATTTGAGGCCTCCTCTCCTTGACGCCCCTCTAGGTTGCCAATGAAGACACCTTAACATGGAAGCTAACTCCAAATGGAATTTAAACAGCTTCCTCAGCTTACAGAGCACAGCTCCTTGGAGCAACATACACGACCATGAATGCTCTTGTTTGGAAGACTTGGGCATCTTAAAAATGCAAAATTTTCGTTTGGCTAGCCATTCAGAATAGAATCTGGACAGTAGGTGGCCAAATTACCTGCTTTGCCCCCTCTGCATGCATATGCCAGAGTTCGCCATCCATCTCCTGGCTGAATGTCATTTCTCCAGAAGAATCTAGGCAGCCACTGCACTTTGAACAACGAGTCCATCCCTCAACCCAGACACATGGCAAAGTGCTCCATCCAGAAGAATCTGGGCCGAATGCCGTTTCTCCAAAAGAATCTGGGCAGCCATTGCACTTTGGACAGTGAGTCCATCCCTCAACCCAGACACATGGCAAAGTGCCCCATCCATCCGCCTTTGGTGGGAGGCGGTAACCCTATCGGCCAGAGTTCCTCGAAAAGCCATGGTATTCCTCGTCATGCTGGTGACTTGGGAGATTTGGAAGGAAAGAAATACTCAAATTTTTTACTTCATGTCTCTAGTTCTCTCTACTCAACGGGGCCTGCCGGACCACAGAGAGACTTGTTGAGGCGGCGGACATGATCGGGCGTGACAAGTCGACAAAACGATGGAAATGAACACACGATATCTTGTCTCCGAGAGTGCCATGTAAGAACGCATTCTTAACATCCGGTGATGAATAGGCCTTCTTTGAGACAATGCGGAGAAAGAACCACCGGACGATCGCAGCTTGACCACCGGGCTGAAGGTCTCATCATAATCGACACGGGCGCTGTGTGAAACCCCGCAATACCAGCCGAGCCTTGTAGCGATCAAGTGAACCATCTCGCGCAATTTGTGACGATAAATCCATTTCCGGTCACAAGATTGACACCGGCGGCCGGGAACGAGACTCCAGTGTCATTGGCGAGAAGAGCATCATACTCACCGCATAGCGGATCGCCAAGTGGGGACCGATAGAGCATCGAGCAGAGCGCGGCAAAGGCGACATGGGCACGCGTGGAGGTTGAGGCGATCCATAGGTCAGGCGATGCGGACCGTACGATCGATCCTTGGTAATTGATTACTGCTCGTCTAGTCAATCTTATCAATTCTACTTACCAGCAAGGAAAGAAAGTTCAGGGTCTTCCTCGAATGCAATCCCTACACTAGACTCCTATACGAGAGTACAGTAACTGATCAGCTTTAAACAACATGATTATGATATTAACCCAATCACATGAGCTAGCTGGTAGTGGCCGGCCACAGTCGACGCCGCATTGGTTGGGTGCAGGGGAAGGCACGGGTGGTCTCTACCCTCGCCACGCCACACTCATCGCCCACTGTACCGAGAGAAAGTGGACGACACTCGTGCAGGACGAAAGAGCAGCGACCTATTCTATTCGCACACGCAGGGGAGCAGCTCGCTACTGTTCTTTCGACTGATGAGTGGGCCCGTCTTAACAGAGCAACCAGCCAATCATGCGCACGATTTACCGCCTTTGCAAGCTAAAGCTAAAGCTAAGCCTCGGTGGGTGTCCACGTCGAAGTGACAATTGATGTGGAGTTATTGGAGGTGTTCCTCCCAGCTTAGCTCTAGTACACTGTGATTCGTGCTGACAAGCTCCTCAGCCAATTTCTAAAGATTTCATTCGATTTTGCACAGAGTGGCGAGTCACTATTCTCATTTGGTGTGTGCTACACAGATAAAATCGAAGGCCATGTGTCGTGCAGCGTTGGCCCATACATACCTGGCACAACTGCCGCTATGTATGTACGTGCAAAAGTGAACATTGAGATAGAAAGAAGGAAAATGGGTGGCCGTGCGTGGCACTGTTCCGTCGCTTTTCCAGGACATTGGATGCTACTGTGCGCCTTTTTCCTTTAATCGTTCTCAGTACACATATGCCTTCTTTTCATTTTATGATTTTTTTTCAAGCAAACAAATAGAATGATTTTCTATTATTTTTTAAAGTAGCTTATCAGAATAATTTTTTTGAAACAGCTTATCAGTATTTGATTTGTTCACATAAACACTCACGCTAAAAACAAAAACCATTAGCTACAGCTGAAAAGAGAGTTTTTAAAATAATATATTTTTATTAAAATTACATAAATAACCTTCTGTCGCCTTAGAAATGACGACAATCTTATGTGGAGTTTCATATGGCAGTTAGCAGGTCTCTGTCACCAAATAAATTGGCAACGGAACTCTATCGCCGGTTAAACTGACGACAGAGGCAAGTCGTTAATCCCATTGGCAACAAAACTTCAGCCATCAATTCAATTCGCTGCAGATTTGCTAATGGAAGTTTCTATCAACATTTCAATTGATCATTTGTGTCTCTGGCGTCAATTAAAATGTCGACAAATGCTATGACGTCCACGTAGACAGCCTTTGTCACCATTTCTGAAATGACGACAGACAATTATTCACGTAATTGCTTTAAGCAATGATATATTTGTATAATATTAATAAAAGTGTTTTGTAAAAAAAACGCCGAAAAGAACCCGGTTAGCCTGTCGATCCGTGTCCAGTTGCATCGCCGAGCCGATCGAGCTAATCCAGAAAGAAAATAGCTGACGTGTACATTGGCCCCGTAATGTCACTGGTGAGTGTTGAGTGTTCAGCTCGATCGGCCGAATTTGTCGGTACACGCGACAAGCCAGCCAGCCCATGCAAAAACTCTTGTCCAAGAACAGGTGGTCCGAAAGTGCGAGTGGGTTCGGTGGTCCACGTAATTTAGTCGCAAATCGCTTCGTAAACGCCAAGCAAATTGCACGTAATCAGGTCGAGTGCAATCTGATGCCGTCTGAAAAGCCCCAAAAATTTCAAACAAAATTTTCCCTTAATTTTTGCTGCATTTTTGAGTGATTTTTTTGAAAATTTTCCTTTTTGGGAAAGTTTTCCCCGCCGCCGCTTTCCCTTCTCGGCATGGCGCCTTCTTCCTCGCGTTGGCGCCTTCTCCTTTCCCGCCTCCTCTCCTCCCCGGCGCCTCCCGCTCTTCTCGCTGGCGCGCCCGATTCCGCCTTCCTCCGCGCCCGCGCTTCCTCGCGCTTCGCCGCCTGGCGCCCGCCCGATTCCGCCGCCTCGCGCAGACGCGTGGCGCGCGCCGCGCGCGCGCCTCCTCGCGCGCAGACAGCGCGCCGATTCGCCGCCTCGCGCGCCCCCGTCCGGCGTCGCGGTCCAAAACCGGGCGTCTGCGCCACGCGTCGCTGCCGCGCGTCGCCACTGGGCCCGCCTGTCGCCCGCTCCTCCTTCTCCGCGCGCGACGCTACTCACCCATGCCCGCGCCACCGCTCCTCGTGCGCCCCGTCGCCATTACTCTGTGCAGAGCCGCGTCACTTTGGCCACCTCCATTCCGCGGAGGAGACGGCCGACTGCTCTGTTGACCGGAGCCCGCCCGCTGGCTTCTCCTCCACGCCCGCTCCTCCGCTCGGGTATAAATCCCCTTCGGCTCCTCGCTCCTCCTTTGCCTCCCGAGCCGCTCCACCACCTCCATTCGCCTCCCACCACCTGCAGCCTCTCCGGAGCCGCCGATTGGAGCCTCACCGCCCGTAGCTCCGCCGCCGCGCTCCCTACGCCGGTGGCCCCGGAGCCAATCTCCCTTCCTCGCCCATTATTCAATTGCATTCGCTGGAGCATCTCCACCTCCCTAACCCCTTTGCCGCCTCCTGCGGACAAAGTGAAGCCCGTGGAGCGCCGCTGAGACCCTTCCGGCGAAGCAACCACCTCACCGTGGCTGACCTCCCGCAGCCTCCCCAACCTCCGCTGCCGCCACCAATGTGAGCACCGGTCCTCGTGAACGTAGCCGCGCCGCTTGAGCTAACTCGCCGCCGGTGATCTCCTCGCCGCCAAGTACCGAACCACTCCTTCTACCTCCCGCCCTCTCCGGTGATCCTCGCCTTCCCGCGCCCAAAATGGGTTCCTCTCGGCCGCACCGCCGGTGCCTCGATGGTCGCCGACGAGTCCCCTAGCGCCCGTGCCGTCGCCGCCACCGTAACCTCGCGCTGGGTTATCAGAGCGGTGGAGGTTGAAGACGATCCTCCCGCGACGTGGCCTCTTCTCCGCCGACCGATCCCACCTCCACCTTCTAACCTCACCCGCCCGATCCTCCGAATCGTTTCGCCGCGCCCCGCTTCGCCACCGTCCGATCTCCGCTCGCGTCATCCGAGCCTTCGGGCCGCTCCGCATCTCCGCGCGCGCGCCGCCCACCCACGCGGCCATCCGACCCGCTTCGCGCGCGGCGCGCCGGCCACCTCCTCGGCCCACCTCGTTCCTGCTACAAGACGCACGCTGCAGCTGGCGCGCTGGCTGCCTTCGGCCGCGCTGGCCGCTTCGGCCGGCCGCATCGTAGCCGTGGGCGGCCTTTCATCGCTCACAGCGATTTTCCTGAATTTATTAATTTCTAAAATCCCAGAAAATCCAAATAAATCCTAGAAAATCACAGAAAATCCCAAAAATTCCCAAATTTCACCACCTTGCTCCAAATATTATTCCAGACCCAGTGGTGACCTCCATTTTCACAGATCCATCCCAAATAAATTCCTAAAATTCTTTATTTGGAGATTTATGCTTTTTACTCCTTTTTAAATAATTTATTTTCCCTCGCTTGATTAGTCTCAAGCTGGATTTAATTTGTTTTGTATGTTTGCGCTAGTGTCGGAGTCTCCGGAAGTTCAGTTGCAGCCCCAGGAGCCAGGAGGTTCTTCGTTCGAGCTAGCGGAAATCATTCGGATTGACGGCAAGTCCCAAATCCTTTGATCATATTGCAACCCATGATGTTTATTTATGTTAATATGCTATTTGCATTATGTTAATTGTGAAATGTTAGTTTGAAATAAAATAAAATGTTTAGAATGACTTGTTATGTAGTTAATCCTACCACTGTTAAATACCATGTTTAATTTGTAGCCATGCCCTTGGAACCCTAGAATTAATTATCTGTTAATCTAGATAACTGTAGATTATTATCATCATGCAAAATCTTGTACTGATAAGGCTGTGGCTACGGGCCAATAGAATTTGCAAACCCGACTCTAGGGTAGGGTGGTATGGGACACCGTGCCCTAGAGCGGAGAGTGCTTGCGGGCACAAGGTAGGGTAAGGGGGTTGTGCGCGCGAGTCGGTTTCGCCCATCTCTTACCCTAGGATTGGAGTAGAGTAAGTGGGGTTGAGGTGCGCCGCTAGACGGTTTCGCCACCGCTTACCCTAGGTTGGGTCGCGGGTCCGTGAGGTTGCGGACCATGTGAAATTAAGGATCAAACCCTTATGCCGAGCAAATGTCATAGAACCCGCCAAACCACAGGAGTTGACTTGTCAACACCGGTCTAGTAGCCGCTCAACTCGATTGAAACTCTACTGGTGTGGCGGTGGAGGAGGTTTAGCAGTGAGGTTAGGCAAGCCGTGATTGGGTGCCTAACAACGGTGAGAGTTCACTCGGCGGCACCGTTTTCTTTTCTTTGTGTGCGTGTGTGTGGCGAGCGCACTGAGTGAATTCTACTGGGTAGAGCCTATATAAAGAGTGAGCGTTGAAACGACCGGCTTTCTTAACTCTTTAGCGGAGTTAAGGGATCGTGTGGGTAAAGCCGAGCAAACTCGCAGAGTCAAATAAATGGTATTCGAATACGCCGTGTTTCTCTGCTATTGGAGCCGTGTCACTTGGGTGATTCCAGACAAAGCTTAAGTAGTTTTGTACATGCTTTAACTTGTTTAGGTTGGTTAATGAACTCTTGTTGAAAACCCCTGAGTTCTTGAGGAGTAGTTTTGGGTCCCTCTTTTAAAATGATTGCAAATAAAGCTGCATCCACTCAAAGATAATAAACTAAATATATTCCCTTCCTTGAAGTTCCGTGCATGTAATAAGTTAGGATCCCTTTGGGATTGGCTGAGCCGGTTGATTGGCTCACGGCTTGCTTAATCTAATCTTTAGAGGATCGAGACGAAGGAGAAGGTCTCCCCGTTGAAGAAGTCCCGGAGGATCTATTCTTCGACGAGGACCCTTGGCTGTAGGTCTTGGCCGCGCTCAAGCGGATTCTGGAAGTCTTTTGTAATGTAATTATACTTTGGGCTTGCACGCCCCGCTGTCAAAAACCTGGATGTTAATCCTTATGTCAAATATATGCTGGACTTTTGTTGTAAGCATGCAATGGTATACTCTTGCGCGACGTTCCATAACTGTTCATGCGTGAATAGTTACGGAATGACGTGTCCGTACGCGCCCCTGGAAACGGGGGCGTTACACCGTCAGAGTGGGTTTGCATGAGTAATCAGGCTGACTACGTATATGTTAAAAGAAGAGTAAATAAAGTGAGTTTATATCGACTTCCTTAAACTAACTGAGGCTTATATATTCTAGATGGACTGGTGATCGGTTCGGCTGAAAAGCTCGTAGCTTATAGCTGAAAACACTGTAGCTGGCTGAAAAAAAGCACTGTAGCTGACAGAGACTTATTTAGCACAATTAAATTTAAAAAAATTTAAAAATAAAAAATATGTTAGCCCATTACGTACAATACAAACAAATACAGGAAAAAAAGAACCTGCAAAAAAGCTCAACAAAAAGCCAAAAGTTCATAAAAAGACGAAACTTATGAATAGTGAAAAATAAACCAGAAGCCGAAGCCAAGTTGATCAGGGTTGCTCCGGCAGAAATCACTGCATTGGAGTCTGACATCACAATCAACGGCACTCAGTGGCGGAGCTAAGATGTAGTTACGATCCAGGTTCAGTAATAAAATGATGTAAACTATCTGAACTCGATCATAAAAATATTACCTAGGATAGATTGAATTTACCCGAGTTATACACTAGATACTTTTGTGGACCTCGGACTAAAACTTACTCTGTCCGAGGTATGGCTCCGCCCCTAACGGCACTGGTCACTTTTTCCCACTGTAAAAGGCTATAGGGCACGTTTGTATAAACTCCGTAGAAGCAGTACAGTTATCTAGAAAACTATGGAAATTTTTGCGTTGCAAACGTTTTTCTTCTAAGAGAAATAGAAAATGTGCAAGTAGACGATGCAAGCAAATTTGGCCGGCTGTAACGGTCACTTTCTATCATCTTCGCACGGCTGCCGGCTGGTGCGCGCAACGGGAAACCCGAGGGGAGCGCGCGCAGCGTGAATTCAGGGACTGCAGCATGATGCCGTATCTCCGCCGGATCATTCACCTACCTCGCCACGTATGAGTGAATGATCCATCCAACTATTCATGCAGATGATATCGTAGATAATTTTTTGAAAAATTTGGTCATCGGACACTCAGCTTTTTACAAAATCTACCATCTGTTTTTTTTTTGAAAATTTTAGTCATGGAACACTCGCTTTTTACAAAATCTACCATCTTTTAGATCGCCGGTCGGATTAGTGTATTGCTACAATATTAATCATATTTAATTAGTCTTATCATATTTAATTAGTACTAATCATAGGTATTTATTTGCCGTCGAGATAGGGGTGCTCGGTAGGTGACTCTCGAGCTACCAACCAGTAGGTCCAAGAAGAGGAGTAGATTTGCAAAAACAGATGTTTGATGGACAAATTTGAAAAAATGACTATAATGTCATTTATATGAATAGTTCTGATCCATCACCTCACCCCAACTGCCCGAGGGCCCACAAGTCAGCCGTGTGTGTAGAGGCGAGTGACACATTGGCAGCTCGTGGCTGTGACGATGGACCTATCGGCTGGCCACTGCCCACGCGGTCCGCAATGCAGCCGTGCCATCTTATCGCATGCTGCAGTAACATTCCAATATTTCTAGCGGCACGGAGACGTGTTCCTAGGCTTCTTCTTTTCAGCTTATTAGTGCATTCTTTTTGTCTCTAGCTTATGGCTTTTAGCCCTAGTATGAACGTTCGTGTAAACAAACCAAAAATCGATAAATCGCTTCTAAAAGGTTATCCCGATAAGTAATCGATAAACAGACCATAAGGACCAGTTGCACCAAGAAAACCACCCTTATGGTCTGTTTGGAACGCAGGATGGAAAATGTAGGAATGAGGGGGAAAATATAGGAATATGAAATAATTGTATGTGTAAACACAAAGAATTAGAAAATACAGAAATGTTGTAGGGATGAGTGTTTGGAACACAGGAATGGAAAGAATACGAGAATTTTGGAGGAAGTGTAGAAGTGAATAGTAACTTTCTTAAACTAACTAAACATTATTTTTTTTCATTTTTAAGCCACTCACAAATGGACCCATGAGATGTTCCCCTGATTAATTATTTTAGCTATTGAATGGCGCTAAGCTTCCCTTGATGAGATTTTGTGGTATTTGGGTTGTTGGCCTAGTTGATTTGGGTCCTTTTCTTATGTTTCAATCGCGACTGCTGGCTTCTTCCGATCGTGGGGATTTTCCCTTTGGCTCGGACTGGATGTTTCATTTCCTCTAAAATGTACAGGTTAGGGAAACTTTCCAAAGGAATTGGTTCGCTCAATCGTACGTTCCAAACGGCACAAACAGTAGCCAAACTGAGGAATCTTGTTTCCTGTGATTTTCCAGTGAAAAACCTCCCATCCAAACGGGGCCTTAGTATTTTGCACTTTCCGAGGACTACACTATGATCAGTAGCACTCCAATGCTCCTTATCCTTCTCCTCGGGAACGGCAGTTCTCACAATCTCACTCGTGCGGCAGAAGCAAAACAAACCCTAGCACCATGTGGTGCGATGATTGGTTCTACGGAGTAACTTAACTCGTAGACAGAGATCTGAGGGCTACCGTCTTTTCCTCTGGAACTAAGCTATGCTTTGGATCTTTTCTTGGTTTCTGTAAAAGTTAAAATAAATATAATAATTTTTAAGTGGATATTTAAAATAGCTGTCTAAATACAAAACCATATATATTATTTGTGTCAGCGTCTCCATCGTCCGCTGCAAGAACACACATGACGTGCTCACTGCAAGAACACACAAAGCGACAGGACATCGATAACGCATCGATCGATCGGGCACGGGCAACTAATAATGCGATCGACCCAAAAGTGATGACAAAACTTAACAATGGTGTGTGATCCATGTCGATCGGAACATGGATATACAGGCACATACACGCAGAATTAAACCGGTAGGCCCGGCCGGCACAACGCGCCGCGCGCGCGCGTGTAGCGATCGAGCAGCGAGACGACAAACGCCACGGGAAACCACGTTGCCCTGCCCTGCCCTGCCCTGCTCGTTAGGCCGCCGAACGAGACCACCTAATTCCATTAAATCCCACGATATAGCACGAGAGAGAGACTGTTAAGTGCTGTAGCTGCAGAGGCACATGCATATTGGTCATTAGTCCATCAGCAATTGCAATATTTTTAACACTACTTTGGTCCATCTTTCTGATGCGAGTGCTGGTGTTTTCCCTTGCTTATTCACATGCAAATTAGTTGAGGGACGTGACTGTAACGCCCCCGTTTCCAGGGGCGCGTACGGACACGGCACCCCGCAACTATTCACGCATGAACAGTTATGGAGTGTCGCGCAAGAGTATACCATTGCATGCTTACAACACAAGTCCAGATATAATTCACATACGGATTAACATCCATTTTCGACAACGGGCGTGCAAGCCCAAAATATAATTACATTACGTAAGCTCCAAGATCCGCTTGAGCGCGCCAAGACCTAAAGCCACGGATCCTCGTCGAAGAAGCGACCTTCCAGACTTCCTCAACGGGAGGCAAACACCTTCGCCTTGATCCTCTAAAGAAAGGCAAAAGCAAGCCGTGAGCCAATCAACTGGCTCAGCCAAGTCCCAAAGGGACCCTAATTTATTACATGCGGAACATCAAAGGAGGGAATATATTTGGTTTATTAATTTTGAGTGGATGCAGTTTTATTTGCAATCATTTTATAAAGGGACCCAAAACTACTCCTCAAGAACTCAGGGGTTTTCACAAAGAATTCTTTAACCAACTAGTCAAGTTCAAACATGTACAAAACTACTTAAGCTTCACTGGAATCACCCAAGTGACACGGCTCAATAACCGGAGCACGGCGTATTCGAATACCATTTATTTGACTCTGCAGAGTTTGCTCAGCTTTACCCACACGATCCCTTAACTCCCGCTAAAGAGTTAAGAAAGCCAGGTCGTTTCACTGCTCAATTCTTTATATAGGCTCTACCCGGTAGAATTCACTCGGGTCTGGCTCGCACACACACACACACCCACACAAGAGAAAAACGGTGCCGCTTCGAGTGAACTCTACCGTTGTTAGGCAACCGTAACCCGCCTGGCCTAACCTCACTGCTAATCCTCCTGTAGAGTTTCAATTGAGTTGAGCAGCTACTAGACCAGTGTTGACAAGTCAACTCCTGTGGTTGAGCGATCACTGTGACATTTGCTCGCGAAGGGTTTCGATCCTTACATTTTCACCGGTCCGCAACCTCGCCAGCACGCGACCCAACCTAAGGTAAGCGGTGGGCGTAGACCGTCTCGCGGCTTCCCACAACACCCTTACCCTAACTTCATTCCTAGGGTAAAAGATTGGCGAGGACCGCCTTGCGGTTTCCACTCCCCCTTACCCTACCTTGTGCACGCGGCACTCTCCGCCTAAGATACGGTGTCCCATACCACCCTACCTTAGAGTCGGGTTTTTCAAATTCTATTGGCCCCACACCACGACCTTATTAGTGTAACATTTTGCATGATAGTAATAACTCTGATTATCTAGATTAATAGATAATTATTTCTAGGGTTACAAGGGCATGGCAACAATTTAACAGGCATTTATCGGTGGTAGGATTAACTATATAACAAGTCATTCTAACATTTTATTTTACTTTGAAATAACATTTCAGAATTAGCTCAATGCAAATAACATAATAACATAATTTAAATGGCATGGGTTGCAACATGATCAAAGGATTTGGGACTTGCCGTCTATCAGGATGATCTCTCGCGAGCTCAAACGTCAAGCTCCCGGATCCCGACCGCTCCGGGCTTCCGGATCTCCGACACTAACGCAAACAATTAAAATAAATTAAATCCACTTGCAACTAATCAAGCGAGGAAAAATTAATCTATTAAAAAGAAATAAAATTCATAAACACTCCAAATAGAATTTTGAGAATTTTTCTAGGATGAATCTGTGGAAAAGGAGTTCACCACTGGGTCAGGAATAATATTTGGAGCAATGTGGTGAAATTTGGGAATTTTTGGGATTTTCGTGATTTTCTAGGATTTATTTGAGTTTTCTGGAATTTTGGAAATTGATAAATCACTGGAAAATCTAATGAACGGTAGTGGGCGGCCGGCGAATGATGCAGCCCGGCCGGAAAACGCCGGCGCGGCCAAGGCCAGCAGCGGCCTGTTCAGCAGCGTCTTGTGCTGGGACGGAGCGGGCCGAGGAGGCGGCCCACGCTAACGCAGCGCCCGCGGCTCGGATGCCGCCCGCGTGGCTCGCGCGAGCGCGGGATGCGGGTGGGCCGACGGCCGGATGACGCGAGCGGAGATCGGACGGCCGAGGTTTAAGGAGGCGCGAACCGTGCACGGAGAGATCCAACGGCGCGGAGCGGTACGGTTATGAAGATCGGACTACCGAGATTCAAGGGGCGGGGAAATGCGGGAAGATCCAACGGCCGAGGTTAGAAGGTGAGGTAAGATCCGACGGCGAAGGAGGGGCCACGTCCGTCGTCTTCTACCTCCAACGCATGATGACCGCATGGCAGATCACGGTGGCGACGGCTGGCTCTGGCGCTGGAGGGCTCGTCGGCGATCACCGAGGGTACCGGCGGGTAGAGGGGACAGCGGGAACCCATTTGGGTGGTTAGCATTTGCGGAGACCAAAGGGGAGAGAGGGAGGGAGAAGGGGGTGGTTCGGGGATCTCGCGGTGGAGGGGGTCACCGGCGGCGAGAGGGGCCAATCGGCCGGGATTACACCATCTACGGGGTTGGGAGCTCACGTTGGTGGTGGCGGCTGAAGCTCAGGGCCTCCGGAGTGAGCTGGCCACGGAGAGGTGGGTGCGGCCGGCGGAGGTCGACGGTGTGAGCTCCTCGAAGGTCCTCCGTCTGTGGAAGAGCATGGGGAGGGTCGGTGAGTGAGGAAGCTCGGGGAGCAAAGGAATTGGAGAATGAGGGAGGGGAGTAGGAGATTGACTCCAGGGGGGTCGTCGGCGCAGGGGGAGGCGGTGGCGGAGCTACGGGCGGCGGGAGCTCAATTGGACGCTCGGGGAGGGGCTCTGGAGGATGGGGAGGGAAATGGTAGTGTTTGGGGAGCTCGGAAAGCAAAGGGGAAGAAATGGCAGGGGAAGGGAGCTTTATACCCGCGCGGAGGGGGGGGGTTTCTTCGGGGAGAAGCCACGGCGGGCGCGGGGGCGACAGGGGGAGATGGGGAGCAGGTCGGGGCGTCTCCTCCGCAGGACGGGCGGTGACCGGGGCGGGACGCCGGCGCTGTAGCGCATTGAAGGCGAGGACGGAGCGTAGCGGCAGCGAGGCGGCGCGCCCGCGCGAGAGAGAGGGAGGAGGCGGCGGCGCCAGTGGGGTCGGGCGGCGGCGCGACGTGGCGCGAGGGCGGCCACTCCTCGGACCGGGCCGCGGGCGACGGAGGCGCGAGGGAGGGCGCGGGCGGCGCGGGGACGCGCGCGGCGCAGCGCGCCACTGGCAGAGCGCAGCAGCGCGCGCGCGCGAGAGCGGCGAGGAGCCGCGCGCGTGGTGAGGAGAGCGGAGGCGCTGGGCGACGGGGAAGGCGGAAGAAGAGGCGGCGCCAGCCGGAGACGCGGGCGCGGGGCGCGCGAGAGAAGGGGAGGCGGAAAGGAGGCGAGGCGCCACCGAAAGAAGAAAGCGGAAAGGCCGAGAAAGGAAAGCGCATTTCCGACGAAACTTTCCCGAAAAGGAAAGTTTTCAAAATTCACTCAAAAATGCAGCAAAAATTGGAAATTTTTATTTTGAAATTTTCAGGGCTTTTCAACCTACCCCCCTTAAAAGAATCTCGACCCCGAGATTAACTTGGTCCAGGGAGTAAGTTGGGGAAATCTCGCTGCAAATCCGACTCTCGCTCCCAAGTTGACTCTTGGTGTATGATTCTTCCATTGTACTCTGCAAACCCGACGTTCTTGTTTCGAGTGCCTCTCTGCTTCAAGTATTTGTAGTGGTTCTTGACATATGTGCAATCATCTTGCAATTCAATATCCGATGATGGTACTTTCTCTGTTGGTGGCGAGACACTTAGAAGGCGGGATACGTGGAACACGTTGTAGAATTCTAAATAAGTTGGGCGAAGCTGCACTTGATAAGCTACTTCCCAACTCTTCCAATTATTTGAAACGGTCCTACATATCTTGGTGCTAATTTGCCTTTGACCTGAAATCTCTTGACTATTTTGAAGGGAGTGACCTTAATGTAGACATAATCTCCAACTTCAAAACTCGAGTCTTTCTGCGGTTATCCGCATAATTCTTACATCGGTCTTGTGCCATCTTCACTGTCTCTGACAATTCTGATATGTGCTTCTGCATCTTGAGCAATCTGGGGACCAATGAGTTGTCGTTCTCCTGTTTTTGTCCAATTCAGTGGAGTCCTGCATTTTCTGCCATAAAGTGCTTCAAATGGTGCCATTTGAATGCTGGCTTGATAGCTGTTATTATATGAGAACTGAGCAAATGGTAGACAGGTGTTCCATGTTGCTCCATACACTATCGCACAAGCTCTCAACATGTCTTCTAGAATCTGATTGGTTCTCTCTGTTTGTCCATCTGTCTGTGGATGATATGCTGAGCTGAAATTCAGATCGGTGCCCATGGCTTCATGCAACTTTTCCCAGAACTTAGATGTAAATTGTGCTCCTCTATCTGACACGATCTTCTTCGGAACTCCATGCAACGTCACAATTCTGGTCAAGTACAACTCGGCAAGTTTATCCTTCCCATAAGTTTGCTTGATCGGGAGGAAATGAGCCACCTTGGTCAATCTATCAACAATGACCCAAATAGCATCATATCCCTCACGAGTCTTGGGAAGTCCCGTGATGAAGTCCATACCAATGCTATCCCATTTCCATTCAGGAATTGGCAAAGGTTGTAACAATCCTGATGGTTTTTGGTGGTCTATCTTGATCTGTTGGCAGACATCACACTTAGCTACATATTCTGCCACTTCTCTCTTCATTTGGTTCCACCAATATCTTTTCTTCAAATCTTGATACATTTTTGTGCCTCCTGGATGAATTGAGAATTGAGAGGAGTGGGCTTCAGATAAGATTAACTCTCTCAACTCTTTCTTGTTGGGTATGCAATAGCGACCACGGAAAGTAAGGATTCCATGCTCGTCTAGCGCATACTCTGATGAATTTTCTCTTTGGATATTCTTTTTCAGTTTTTGAATTTCTTCATCTTCATCCTGGGCTGTTTTAATCTGATCTGGCAACAGTGGTTGAATCTCTAAGGCTGCTTCTTCACCTTGTTCTGTGATTACCAAGTTTAGCCGTAATATGTCTCTCTGCAGTTCTGGTGGGTACTCTGATTGACTTCCTTTGTTTGGACGAGCCTTACGGCTAAGTGCATCAGCAACTACGTTTGCCTTGCCTGGGTGATACTGGAGATCAATATCATAATCTTTAATCAGTTCCAACCATCTGCGTTGTCTCATGTTCAATTCCGGTTGTGTGAACAAATACTTCAAACTCTTGTGATCTGAGAATATCTCACAACGATTTCCTAACAGGTAGTGCCGCCAAATTTTGAGGGCATGCACTGTTTGCTAGTTCCAAGTCATGTGTGGGATAATTCTCCTCGTGCGGCTTCAACTGTCTTGATGCGTAGGCAACAACTTTTCCGTCTTGCATAAGTACACAACCCAAACCTTGCTTTGAGGCATCACAATAAATCTGAAATTCTTTCTCTGGATTGGGTAAAGTCAGCACTGGTGTTGTTGTCAACTTGGTCTTCAACATCTGAAAACTTTCCTCACATGCATCAGTCCATGTGAAAGGTCTGTCTTTCTTCAGAAGTTGGGTAAGTGGACGAGAAATTCGTGGGAATCCTTCTATGAATCGGCGATAATAACCCGCCAATCCAAGAAAACTTCTCACTTCAGTTACGGTCTTTGGCTGCTTCCATTCCATAACTGCTGAAATCTTTTCTGGATCAACTTTGACCCCATCTTCAGATATAATGTGACCCAAGAAGGCAACTTCCTTCAACCAAAAGCTGCATTTGTCAAATTTGGCGTACAACTTATGCTCTCTTAATCTTGTCAATACCTTGTGTAAATGCTCCTTGTGCTCTTCTTCATTATTGGGGTAAATCAGAATATCATCTATGAGGACTAACATGAAGCGGTCCAATTGGTCCATATGCACCAGATTCATAAGATTCATGAAATAGGCTGGCGCATTGGTCAAACCAAAGGGCACGACCGTGAACTCAAATAATCCATATCTGGTGATGAAAACTGTCTTCTCTCGATCTTGTTCTCGGATTTTGAACTGATGATAACCCGAGCGCAAGTCGATTTTGGAGAATACTTTGGCTCCCTTGAGTTGATCGAACAGGTCATCAATTCTTGGGAGGGGGTATTTGTTCTTGGTTGTAACAGCATTCAATCCTCTGTAATCAACATACATCTTCAGCTCTTCATTCTTCTTCTTCATAAATAGAACTGGTGCTGGCTAAGGCAAAACACTTGGTCGAATAAACTCCTTCTCTTGCAGATCATCTAACTGCCTCTGGGGCTCTTTTAATTCACTGGCTGACATTCTGTACTAGTACTTGGCAATTGGCTTGGTGCCTGGAATCAACTCTATGGCAAGTTCTACTTATCTGTCAGGGTCTGCCTGGTGATCCTTTCTAAAACACATCAGGGTATTCTCGTACTACTGGCGTTTGATCCGGTGTAACTGCTAGCATGTTGATCATGCGCTCTCTTGCATCCTTCAACACTTCTCGGATTTTTTTGACCTTCAAGGGTTACCAATGATACTGTTTTGATCTCATAATCTACCTTGTCTTTGTTCTGAGCTAGCCAGTTCATACCAAAAATGGCATCTAACCCTTGCGTATCTGGTTGCAACAAAACTGCTTTAACCTTCTCTGGATTGACTCGCACTGCACATCATCCTTGCGTGTGTGGTGATAGTTCCCACTTAGATGAATTATGCCGTAAAGGTTGGATATGATTGGGGTCTGCTGGGATTAACTCTATTACAACATGACCATCACACCCATTTCACTTTACACAAATGGTCTTCATACATCTTCATAATTTTGCCACAAGTCTTAGTTAAAGTAATTTACAGACAAACCATTAAGTTCTTCCAACCGGTTTACAAAAGGGTAACCAAAAGTACATCATCTCATTTCTTGTTCTACATAGCTCATATTTTCTTGACTGCCTGCTGGTTTTGGACTTGGAGTTTAGCAGCATCTGGTGGCAGACTCCTTCGAGGGCAATGATCTCTGTAATGTCCAATTTCTCCGCAGTGGAAACAAGCATTGGATCTCTTTGGGCAGCTACTAGCAAGATGCTTGCTACCGCAGGTGAGGCACTTGATAGCGAGTGGTGAGGGAGTGGCATACTGCTGAGACGGTCCGGACTTGGTCTTCGGTATCGTCTCAAACTGGCGGAAGGGTTGGGATCGAAATGAGGATGATCCCGTGGTCCTACTCCACTGAGCATTGTGTGAAGACTGAGACTTGTGCGCTGCTTTACGCTTTCTGTCATCCTCCATTCTGGTCCTCTTAGGGTAAGATTCATCTTCTTCCATCGGTGGCAGGCAGGATGATGATGTCTGCCTCTTTGCTTGATCTTTAGCTTCTTCTTCGGGTAAGGACTTCAGGGGGCATTGGTCACGATAATGCCCATCCTGTTGGCAGTGAAAACAAGCCGTTGGTGATGGAGGCGAAGGCTTCTTTCGTGTCATGACTTTCACGTAACATGGTCTTTCTTCTATCTGTAGAGCTCGATCAACCATGCTCAACAGCTTGAAAACTTTATGGTTTGAAGGCGTTGTCTCATATTGGGTTGTAGACCTTTCATAAAATACTCCATTCTTTTAGCTTCGGTGTTAGTTTCCTCTTGAGCAAATCGGGATAACTGATAAAATTGTTCTAGGTATGCTGCGATGGAGTTCTCTCCTTGTTGAAGATTAAGAAAGTCCTGATATTTTTCAGTGAAAACTCCAGGAGAAATGTAGGCTTTACGAAATCTCTTCACAAAGTCTTCCCATGTAATATCTTTCTCCTTAGGGTGCATCCACTGGATAGCATTCCACCAAGTGATTACGGGTTCGGACAACTGATAGGTGGCGAAAAGAACCTTCTCTTTATTTGTACATCGTATAGTATTCATTCTTCTCTCAATACCTTGTAACCAGTCATCTGCATTCAGTGACTCTGTGGTTGAAGGGAATTTTGGGGGTTGAGTTTGCAGGAATGCTGTAAACTTCAATGCAGTTGTGTTTGATGCTGTCACTGACTCTTCGGGTGTCACTTTGACAATGAACTGTGGCAGAGATTCTCCTTGCTGTTCTGGCATCTGGACTTGATCTGTGGCAGGTGCACCCTGCCCGTTGGTCTGACCACTCTGCTGTGTTGGGTCCATCTGCCAATTGAGAACTGGAGATCAGTTTTGCAGCGGCTTTTGGAGAATAAGAGGGGATAAGTAAGACTTTGAATTTCAAGGTAAGTATAGGGCGAAAGAGGTAAGAACGAGAGCGAAAAGGGGCAGAGAAAACTTTGAACACAGGGGATTACGATAATTAAGCAAACAACATACAAGAATAGTGAATATAGATTTACAATATGCAAGTGGCACACAAACCACTTAGGGTTCATGATTACACCTGCTTTACATTACAAAAGCACTATTACAACTCAGGGTCAGTCTAGACTAGCGAACGACGGCTACTCCTCCAGCTGCCGGGAAACGAAATTTTGAAGCTAGACAAGTAAAGCAGTAAACATTTTGCCAAAGTAAGACTTAAGCAGAAGTAAACTAAGATAGATAAGGTAGCAACGAGAGAGGAAAAAGACAGCAATAATACTTATATTTTTTGTAAACCTTTTTTTATGGCTTAAATTAAGTTTTGCGATAAAATCGCTTCCTAGTTTGCCTTAGGTCTCAACCTACGGTCAAGAGCCTGCTCTGATACCACTTCTTGTAACGCCCCCGTTTCCAGGGGCGCGTACGGACACGGCACCCCGCAACTATTCACGCATGAACAGTTATGGAGTGTCGCGCAAGAGTATACCATTGCATGCTTACAACACAAGTCCAAAGATATAATTCACATACGGATTAACATCCATTTTCGATAATGGGCGTGCAAGCCCAAAATATAATTACATTACAGAAGCTCCAAGATCCGCTTGAGCGCGGCCAAGACCTAAAGCCACGGATCCTCGTCGAAGAAGCGACCTTCCAGGACTTCCTCAACGGGGAGGCAAACACCTTCGTCTTGATCCTCTAAAGAAAGGCAAAAGCAAGCCGTGAGCCAATCAACCGGCTCAGCAAGTCCCAAAGGGACCCTAATTTATTACATGCACGGAACATCAAAGGAGGGGAATATATTTGGTTTATTAATTTTGAGTGGATGCAGTTTTATTTGCAATCATTTTATAAAGGGACCCAAAACTACTCCTCAAGAACTCAGGGGTTTTCACAAAGAATTCTTTAACCAACTAGTCAAGTTCAAACATGTACAAAACTACTTAAGCTTCGCTGCTGGAATCACCCAAGTGACACAGCTCCAATAACCGGGAGCACGGCGTATTCGAATACCATTTATTTGACTCTGCAGAGTTTGCTCAGCTTTACCCACACGATCCCTTAACTCCCGCTAAAGAGTTAAGAAAGCCAGGTCGTTTCACTGCTCAATTCTTTATATAGGCTCTACCCGGTAGAATTCACTCGGGTCTGGCTCGCACACACACACACACACCCACACAAGAGAAAAACGGTGCCGCTTCGAGTGAACTCTACCGTTGTTAGGCAACCGTAACCCGCCTGGCCTAACCTCACTGCTAATCCTCCTGTAGAGTTTCAATTGAGTTGAGCAGCTACTAGACCAGTGTTGACAAGTCAACTCCTGTGGTTGAGCGATCACTGTGACATTTGCTCAGCGTAAGGGTTTCAGTCCTTACATTTTCACTGGTCCGCAACCTCGCCAGGCACGCGACCCAACCTAAGGTAAGCGGTGGGCGTAGACCGTCTCGCGGCTTCCCACAACACCCTTACCCTAACTTCATTCCTAGGGTAAAAGATTGGCGAGGACCGCCTTGCGGTTTCCACTCCCCCTTACCCTACCTTGTGCACGCCGGCACTCTCCGCTCTAAGATACGGTGTCCCATACCACCCTACCTTAGAGTCGGGTTTTTCAAATTCTATTGGCCCCACAGCCACGACCTTATTAGTGTAACATTTTGCATGATAGTAATAACCTACAGTTATCTAGATTAATAGATAATTATTTCTAGGGTTACAAGGGCATGGCAACAATTTAACAGGGCATTTATCGGTGGTAGGATTAACTATATAACAAGTCATTCTAACATTTTATTTTACTTTCGAAATAACATTTCAGAATTAGCTCAATGCAAATAACATAATAACATAATTTAAATGGCATGGGTTGCAACATGATCAAAGGATTTGGGACTTGCCGTCTATCCGGATGATCTCTGCGAGCTCAAACGTCGAAGCTCCTGGATCCTGAATCTGCTCCTGGGCTTCCGGGATCTCCGACACTAACGCAAACAATTAAAATAAATTAAATCCAGCTTGCAACTAATCAAGCGAGGAAAAATTAATCTATTAAAAAGAAATAAAATTCATAAACACTCCAAATAGAATTTTGAGAATTTTTCTAGGATGAATCTGTGGAAAAGGAGTTCACCACTGGGTCAGGAATAATATTTGGAGCAATGTGGTGAAATTTGGGAATTTTTGGGATTTTCTGTGATTTTCTAGGATTTATTTGAGTTTTCTGGAATTTTGGAAATTGATAAATCACTGGAAAATCTAATGAACGGTAGTGGGCGGCCCGCGCAATGCATGCAGCCGGCCGAAAACGGCCCGCGGCCGAAGGCCAGCGGCGCTTTGTTCGCGCGTCTTGTGCGCGCGGACGGACGGAGCGGGCCGAGGAGGCGGCCACGCCAACGTGCGTCCGCGCGGCTCCGATGCCCGCCGCGTGGCTCGGCGCGAGCGGCGGGGATGCGGGTGGGCCGACGGCCGGATGACGCGAGCGAGATCGGACGGCGAGGTTTAAGGGAGGCGCGAACCGTGCACGGAGAGATCCAACGGCGGCGAGCGCGTACGGTTATGAAGATCGGACGGCTGAGATTCAAGGGGGCGGGGGAAACGGTACGGGAAGATCCAACGGCTGAGGTTAGAAGGTGAGGGTAAGATCCGACGGCGAAGGAGGGGCCACGTCCGTCGTCTTCTACCTCCAGCCGCTACATGATGATGCTGGCGGCAGATCACGGTGGCGGCGGCGGCTTTGGCGCCTGGAGGGCTCGTCGGCGATCACCGAGGGTACCGGCGGGTAGAGGGGACAGCGGGGAACCCATTTCGGGTGGTTAGCATTTGCGGAGACCAAAGGGAGAGAGGAGGGA
This sequence comes from Dendrocalamus sinicus, assembly GCA_036346575.1. Lineage (NCBI taxonomy): Eukaryota > Viridiplantae > Streptophyta > Magnoliopsida > Poales > Poaceae > Dendrocalamus > Dendrocalamus sinicus. The sequence continues at coordinate 62,141,100 of CM070641.1, forward strand.
GAAGGGGTGGTTCGGGGATCTCGCGGTGGAGGGGGTCACCGGCGGCGAGAGGGGCCAATCGGCGGGATTACACCATCTACGGGGTTGGGAGCTCACGTTGGTGGTGGCGGCTGGCTCGGGGCCTCCGGAGTGAGCGGCCACGAGAGGTGGGTGCGGCCGGCGGAGGTCGACGGTGTGAGCTCCTCAAGGTCCTCTGTCGAGGAAGAGCATGGGAGGGTCGGTGGTGAGGAAGCTCGGGAGCAAAGGAATTGGAGAATGAGGAGGAGTAGGAGATTGACTCGTGGGGTCGTCGGCGCGGGGAGGCGGTGGCGGAGCTACGGCGGCGGGAGCTCAATTGGGACTTCGGGAGGGGGCTGGAGGATGGGGAGGAAATGGTAGTGTTTGGGGAGCTCGGAAAGCAAAGGGGAAGAAATGGCGGGGAAGGGAGCTTTATACCGCGCGAGGAGGAGGGGGTTTCTTGGGGAAGCCACGGCGCGCGCGGGCGTGGGGAGATGGGGAGCAGTCGGGCGTCTCCTCCGCAGACGGCGGTGGCAGGCGAGACGCCGCGCCAGAGCGCATTGAAGGCGAGGACGGAGCGGTAGCGCGCAGGGCGCGGCGCGTCGCGCGAGAGAGAGGGAGGAGGCGGTGCGCCAGTGGGTCGGCGCGGCGGCGGCGTGCGCGAGGGCGCCCTCCTCCGGACCGAGGCGTCGGGGCGACGAGGCGCGAGGGAGGGCGGCGCGCGGGGACGGCGCGGCGCAGCGCGGCCACGGCGTAGCGCGCAGCACGCGCGCGTCTTGAGTGAAGGGGAGGGCCGGCGCGCGCGGTGAGGAGGAGCGGAGGCGCGGGGACGGGAAGGCGGAAGAAGCGGCGCCAATGGAGACGCGGCGCGGGCGCGCGAGAGAAGGGGAGGCGGAAAGGAGGCGAGGCGCCACCGAAAGAAGAAAGGAAAGGCGAGAAAGGAAAGCGCATTTCGACGAAACTTTTCGAAAAGGAAAATTTTCAAAATTCACTCAAAAATGCAGCAAAAATTGGAAATTTTTATTTTGAAATTTTCAGGGCTTTTCAGTGACCATCTGTGTCATAACTACGTTAGGTAATCATATCAATCTAGTATTATTATCATCTGATAAAATAGAATAAATTTATAATTTATCGAATAATAAATCACATCAGAGTGTTACAGCAGAACAATAGATAGAGAATACACAATATTATTATAAATATCATCATCATGCAGGGCTACAGTCTGCCATAGGGCCGCACAATTCTACTCAAATATTACAACACTTAAAATAAAAGTAGTACCAATTAATAGTTATACAAGTACGAAGGCTAAAAGACAACGACATGCTAATATACTCAGGTTCACGTAAACAGCTACCGGCTGCCACCTACTTATCCCAACCTCCATATCGGGCATCTACTCGTACGCGTTGTACTCTAGGCTAATCTCATTTCCCTCGGCATAGCTATCCTCCGCGTTGACCTCATCATAACCGAATAAATCATCATACCAACTCACCTCTAAACAACGAGGATTAATAGCAAGGATGAGTACAGAAGTACTCGGCAAACATTAATATCAAGTATGCAATCTCATGATCCATGTCATCAAATTAAAAATCACATCTCCCCTCATCATCATTCTTGAAATAAGTTTTTAAGTTATAAAATTGTCAGGTTTATCTTTACAAATTTACTAGTCATTCATATCCAAAGAAAATACCACTTGTAGGCTTCTATAGCCTTCAATCTAGGAGACAAAGGTGAATTATTTACAATTTATTTAGCGCTGCACAAGCTTGTATTGCTTCACCCATAGCAGCCCTAACTTTAACTGCAATAGGTTAATTCACATTTCCTTATATGCGATACTCAAGTCAGAATTCAAAATGTTTTTTCTACTTCAATATATTATAACTCTATCAGGTTATCACAATGATAACCACTGTGCCAGGGAGGAGTCTCCATCACCTGACACGTGCTAGGGAGGCATATCCATCACCCAGCACCCACCACGGTCCATATAGCCACCATGGGTTATTGCCTCCATTGGCCTTACCCAATCCCTAGTATACTACATACCCATGTGAAGTGTATAATAACATGATAGAGTAACATATTATGTCTATTGTAAACATGACCATTGCCAATACGATAAATATGACTCGTTACATGAGTGAGATTTGGTTAGTCATTGTATTGTAACCATATGCAGAGGGCTCTACACTTGTCCTTATCTTTCATTTTTCCAGGCATCCTCCACCCACTTATTATTTATCTGTAAAAGGTTTAGACATGCTCAAGTGGAGTCCTTTCTCTTGGCTCAAATAGTCACATGCATTTAATACGTAGGCTACAATTTAATTTACGAAATACAAAAATATGCTACGTCGATGTGTCCCGATGGCAAACCTTTTGTCGATTCAAAATTGATTGCTATGTTTATATTTAATTTCTAGTTTTGTGCACTTGTTGTTTGGTATCATGTTTGTTGATGTGAAAATATGTTGTTTTGTCAACGTGGTATGTCAATAGCTCTTTGTCGTCGGCCAAATACCACTTACAAGCATATACATATACCTATGTGTGTGTGTAATTCACCATCTCTCCCCACCAGCCCAATAGGCCTCAGCCCGTTTACCCCTCTACTGACTCCCCCTCTCTCTGCTCCCACTCACACCAACATCGCCTCCTCTCCTCACCTCGCACTTACTCCAACTCCACCTGTTTCCCCTTCCTTTCTTGCCTCTGTCTCCTCCCCTGGCACTGCTGCTCGGGTCAATCACTCTCTCTCTCTCTCCATCAGCTCCTCCTTCCTCTTTGGCCTCACCTACTCCCGGCTACGCTAGGGTCGCCGCCCGCTCGGCCTCGCCTCCTCCCTCAGCCTTAGTCGCTTGGCTCTACACCACCCAAATCCTCCATAGGTGATAGCGGCTCAACGCCATTCGGGTCCCTATGCACTCCGGATGCTATTTCCCCTCCTTTCCCCCTTGATTTGGCCCTAAATGATTTTGTTTCCTAAGTGTTTGGTTTTGATTTGTGGCTTGTGTTGTTGTTCTATGATGATGATGATGGTGAGGTGGTGTTGCTCCAGTCTTGGCAAGCCGTGATGGGGCTCGAGGCATCCTCGTGCGTTAGGGAACACGCTGCAGCGCCGTCGAGTGCAAGCGGTCAGCCGGCCGTGGGTATGGCTCTCCTTGCTGCGAGCTAGCAATGTTGTAGTTCATGCGTGTCATGGCTCTAGCCGACTTTAGTATGCTTCTACTCCCTCCCTTAGACTTGGTTCTAGTCCATGTATGCTTACCCATGTTCCTAATGTGGAAATGTGGATTGTGATGATAGTGATGAAAATAGGATGCATGTGAGGGCACCTTGCTCGATCTGGCCGGGATTTGGGTCTTTGGTGATGGTGATCCCCCCATATGCTCCTCTGATTTTGGCTTGCCTCCTCCTTGGTTCTCTCTGGTCCCAGCTCGGTCCCTTCTCCTTCTTCCCCAATCTGGCTGCGATAAGGTTCACTGGTCCATCCTATTGGTCCTCGGCTTTGGTGGTGTTAATTTTGGGCAATGGAGTAAGGTGGCTTGCTCAGTCTCGTCTATGTGTTGATCATGGAATTGGAATGTGCTCTCTCTCTCTCTCTTGCTCTCCCAATTGCTAGCGAAGCCTTATCCCTTTGCGCATCAACTGTGTTGCTCACGTTGGTGGAAACACACAATTATGGGTAATTTACTGTGTGCTTCGGTGATTTACTGTGTCGGATTTTCTATGAATGATTGAAATAGATTTTAGGTTTGTTAATTTCACCGGATGATGATACCCGATTAGCAAGATATGATGACCGGACCTAGACGGTCCTGATATTTTGATAAGCGAACCCTATAAGATGATATGGACTAACTGGTTCTAACAACAATTGATTTTTCTTTCTTTTCTTATTTTTTCTCTTTTCGATATGCAGGTGTTTTCCGTACGAAGAGTGGGTTGGACCTATGGTTTAGCAGATATTGATGTAAATATAATTGTGATGAATTTATTTATATTCTGGAGAGGATTGTTGTGGTTGAGATCAAGAAATGTAAATTGGTGTAATCAAATTGCAATTTATTAGTTGATGTAAAATGGACTGTCACATTGTTATTTGATCTTAATAAAGAATTTTGATTATAGATTGACTAACGTAATAAGTTGCTTGATAAATTGTGTTTTTTATTTTGGAACTGGTCATTAGTGCTAATTAAGAGATGCACCGCTGCCATTGCACCCCAATCGAAAGTAGCCGCGTGTATGCGAAGTCGAAGCTTGGAGTTAAATGAGCGCAATCCGATCCTACTATGGCTTAGATTTGGGAATTGTTCACGTATTTGGCACTATAGCCATGTTTTTTAATTTTAGCTCCCAAACACCTATTTTTTTGATGCAAAAATAGCCCCTTCCCTAAGCTCAAAAGGCACAATAGGAGACACGTGTCACCTGCCGCACTTGGGGCGCTTGACAGGGCAGGCAAGCATGGTAGGAAAAGGCCTAGTGCGGTAGGTAGGCGGCCCAGGTGCTACCAAGCTGTAGCTGCTTGGCGGCGACTGGCGACACGCCCCTACTCGATGGGGTCTTTGTCGGCGACTCTGACTCGACTGACTAGCCAGGCGGGGTGAATGCAAGTGCGGGCAGGTGAAAGATAAAGCTCCGTTTAAGTTGGTTTTGGTGATAATGACAAATCTATATGTGAGACTAATATATTTGTTTAAGTATATTAATGCTTAGTCTCATTTGGATGAAAAGGTGAAATCATCGAGGTATGCATTTGATATCTCTCTTATAATCTTGTTGCATTTCTCACATCTAAATATATGATTAAATAACATATCTATATGTGACACTAATATGTTTATGTAAATATATTATTGCTTAGTCTCATTTGGATGAAAAGGTGAAGTCAAAGAGGTATATATTCGAAATCATATTTTCATATATTAATGCATTTCTTAGATCCAAATATAGATTGAACCCCACAAATAGTCCAAAATGAATATGTGTATATGTCTTCACTACACATACTTGTATGCACATATTTAGGAGGACTTTACTCTATGTTTTGAGGTTTCATATGTATTTATCCATATTTTTTTAATACACATATTTAGAATCTTTACTTTGAAACACACCCTTGAGTATATATGTAGCATGTGTAGTTTATATATACTCATAATCAGGTTGTCATCTAGTTCCTCCATTATATGTTAATAGTTGAATGATTAATGACAATCGGATAAGTAAGTTTTGCTTAAAAAATTTATCTTAGAGTATACAAGTGTTGTGTACATGTTATATACTCAAAAATTAATCTTTATCTCATTGTTTGTTGAGATTGTCATAAATTACCAAAAAAGGAAAGATTGTAGAATCTAGTCTGTCTATTATGAGTTAATGGTAAAGTTTGGTAATTAATGATAATTATTTTGTGGACTAACATCTTTTATGAGTTGGATGAATAGGTTAGGTGACATAAATGAGGATGACTTAGGATGACTTCATGTGTTGAAGATCATCAAGTCTAGATGGAAGAAGGGTTCATGCGTTGAAGGCTATTAAGAATATGTATCATGAGTTGATGTATGTCCAAGAGGAGATGATCACTTGTTGATCATCAAGTCAAGTGAAGACCATTATGGGTTGATAGAGTTGAAGAAAAGAATGCATCATGAGTTGATGCATATCAAGACAATGACTTATGGCAAAGGTATGACTAGCTAGGGTTAAGAATATATCCCTAGTCTTTTACCGATTTTAGTGTTTGGTTGGAAGACCATATTGATAGTATAGATTGATGTACTATTAAAAGGAGTCATGTCTAGTAGTTTGAGTCTCATCATGTATTGATAGCTTAATCTCATTTGCTTTAGCTCTCTTAGCATGATGCTTATATTTGCGAATGTGTTTTGCAAATAGTTGAAGCTCATATAAGAAATCCTTATAACATGAGACTATACATAGCAAATATGTTTTGCAAGTGTTTGAAGTCTATGTTTCATACTCTTTGTTGTATGAGGCTTATATCTGCAAATGTATTTTCCAAATAGTTGAAGCTTATATATAATCGTTGTAGTATGTGACTTTAAATTTGCAAATGTGAAAAGTCCATGTATCTATTCTTTGTGTCATGATTTCAAAAGTGTGCAAATGTGTTTTGCAACTTGTTGAAAATCATGTTTGATCCTTGTGTGCATGATATTATAGTTTGCAAATGTGTCTTGCAAATTCTATTGAGACATCTGCACTTGTCAAAAAAATCAGAACTACCGCTGTGTGTGTAGCGATACTACTAGAGGTCAGAAGTACCGGCTCTGTGTGAGCGGTACTACCGGACATCGGAAGTACCGGCATGTGTTGCGTGGTACTACCGGATGCGAGTGGTCTGATTGGCTTTATGTGAGTGGCTCGTTCAGCCGTCGGAAATACCGGCTCTGTGTGAGCAGTATTACCGAAAGGTGAAAGTACCGACGCGTGTTGCGCAGTACTACCGAATTTCAGAAGCTCCGAATTTTCCTGTGGTATGTTTTTTCCAGAGAGACACCTGTGTGGTGGTCTTCTCCTCCCCACAAAATCGGTAGTTCCGTATGTGTGGCGTGGTACTTCCGATGATCGGAAGTACCAGAGATTGAACGGCGGAATTTCTGATTTTGACTATAACGGGTAGTTTTTCAAACCGTTGCGAGGGGAGCTAAAGTACTGGCCGTATAACTGTGGTACTTCTAATTTCCCTGATTTTTCAAGGATCTGGCTCCAACAGCTAGTTTTCTTGTGTGGGGTTTAAATACCCCCTTGTGACTAGTTGTAGTTGTAGTTGCTTGACCCATTTTCTATTCTCTTAAGCTAGTGTGAGGCTCTCCTCTCAATAGTGCATGTGTTGCACTTTGTGAGAAAGGAGATTTCTCAAGGATTTCAGGTATTTTTCTCATATTTTTTTTGTAAGATCGGTGATTTGATAATCGGCAATACCATTTTTTTATTATTCTTCATACATGTCATCTTCGTGCAGGACGTTCATGCTGACACTGCTCTACTTCCGTCTTCATCGTTGAGGCAGGCCGACCTTAAACCTCCTTTACCGAGGAGGGGGACAAGGGACCATTCTACTTCCATCCTCATCATGAACATAGCTTGACACACAAGACACCCCAGGCAGCAACATCAACTCTCCTGTCCGAGAATACGAGGTGCAGTATGGCACGTACGCACCTGTGGACGACTCGCATCTCTGGCAGCGTGATGAGCAGTACAATTGGACATACGACAATTACACGGTCCACCAATATGGCAAAGACTATGCGGCATTAGGCTTCGTTGCAACGGACTACTATGGACCAGAGTACCTAGGAGGTTTAGGATGTGTTTGGTTGGAGGGATGGGGTGGGATGGGATGGTTTCTTTGACCAAGCCTATCTGTTTGTTTGGTTGGAGGGATGAGGTGGGATAGAATGGTCCAAAGTGGGATGAGCCTGTGCAAATTTAGAGAATATTCTTCTTAGATGTTGGACCATGTGGTTCCACTTTTTTGTGGAACTATCTCATCCCATCCCCATTCCATCCCATCCCATCCCATCCCACCCCATCCCTCCAACCAAACACATCCTTACTGTATATGCAACACGTGACACCGGTGCTTATAATTATGAGGTTTCATTGTGATTGTACCTTACGTTGGCCTAACGAAACATGTTTTCCTCCATAGGACGCCATCAATTACGTGATGGACTAGATGGAACAATGTTTAGCGCTCAAGATATTGGCTCAGTCAATTATCTGTTGCATCGGTTCCCACTCGGCCACCATAGCAATCCGACTTACACGACATACGATGCTCCGCAGATAGGCTGACCTTCCCTCAAGACTAGGTACGCTGCCAGAGGAAGTAGGCAATAGGCAACCCTTGACTCGATACTGTGCCAACTCTTTAGTCTGAGCGGGTTGAACTTAATTATGTACTCGTTAATGCTTTGTTCCCATTGTAGCAGTCTTCAATAGAATTTATCCATAAATGTAGTACAAAAACACACATTTTTGTAGCAGTCTTAAATCAAAACATGTGTTTTTAACCACGTGACACTACCGAGCTAGTGCTGCAACCGAGTGCCCAGACCCCCAAGCCTCCCTCGGCCCCCTGCCCGCGCTTGCCTACCCAGTTAGTTGCCAAGCTCTTTGCAGTACGCTACTGAGCAGGGGTGGCTCGGCAGGCTGCTGTCGAGCAGATGTAGCACGACAGCGCTCGGGCCCACCTGCCGCCGCGCCTGGTCATTACCTGCAGCGCCGTCTGCCCTGTCGCACATGCGCCACCGCTACTGCCGAGCTCCCATGTGTGGCAAGTGATACGTGTTGCTTGCTGAGCCTTCCAGGATTGAGGAGGGGGCCATTTTTGCAAAATGAGTATTCAAAGGCCAAAATTGAAAAGAATATGACTACAGTACCAAATACTTGAACAGCTCCAAATTTGGAGACTACACATGTAATGTAGAAGAGATGGCCACTATCCGGGGACTTTTGGATACAGAGATACGGGAGGTAGGAATAAGATTGGGATATGAGATGAGATAAATTTAGCCATTGAATAGAGAATTGACAGATAGATTTATCCCATTTTATATCTCATTTCCATTTCTATCCTATATTTTCCGTAATCAAAACGGCCCCTTCATTCCATAGTCTCCCTTGTGGGCAGGCAGGCCCACTTTGGGTGTTTTTATCCCAGCTTCATTTTTATCCTTCGATGTGTGTGCTAAAGGAAGAAAATTCTATGAGATCTTATTATCATCTTTAGGTGGTACCCAATTAAATTATGGCTTATGGATTTTTTTACTGTAGCTAGTTTATTTTTTTACTGTAGCTGATAATAGCTTATTTAGCGTAATTAAATTTTAAAAAAACAAAAATGAAAAAACTGGTTAACCCATCACGGACAATGCATAACAATACGGAAAAAAGAAAAAAGCCCAAAAAGCTAAAAAAACTAGAAAAAAGATGAAATAAAGAAATAGTAAATTAAAAGTCAAAAGCTAAACTGACATAAAAACATAAGCTAAAACTAAGACGAGCGGATCTTAAAAGGCTATATTAGACCCTTCTGATCTCATGACACATGACAGAATAGATCGACTACCTCTTTGCATGACCACATGTCATGATTTGAAGGGTCTAGTAAAGGGTTTTAAGATAAGGAGGTATCATGGGATTTATTTCCGTATGCCAGGGCCCATCCTGCCTCGGATTCGGAGCGCACAGCACGTGGGCTAACCTTAGCACTCTATGAGCTGTGATCCGGGTGCAGAGGCCCACCCTTGGCCCATCGTGATGTTCCCTTGGAGCGCCATTTGGGCTGGGCCATGCACGCTCTCAAATACTGTAGCATGATAATGGTGGGTGCAGATTAGCAAGAGATTACTGGGGTAAATAAATAATCTTCTGTCAGAACAAGACGAGGGAGTTTCTTCTTGCGCAAAAACTAGGAGCGACAACTTTTCTGGCCATGAGGTTCCATTTCTCATCCATGCCTGGCCCGGCCTGCCTGCATACAGCGTATCGTCAGCTCGGATTCTTCCTTTATATTCCTTTTTTTTGGTGATTGCTCTTTTTCACGCGGCAACGGAGGAAAAAAAGAATAGAAACACAAAACCACAAACAGGAATAGCCGAATTGAACACCTGTATTTTTAATCATAGCTTCTTTTAACCACTACAATATTATTTCAGCTAAAAAATTATATCAGCTGCAACAGAATGGACAGAGCCGTATAAAACCCATAGCTTTTGCGGTCAGCACTGAAAAAACACGCCACCTGGTAGTGGTAGTTAGAATTTTTTGTGTGAATAATCTATTTTTTTATTCAAAATTATAGAAATATACTCGCGGAAAATCTTTTTACAAAAATAGGCTCCAGTCGCCCAATTAGGCGACTGGAGCCAATCGCCCAACCGGGGAGGCGACACGTGGGCAGTTTGGTAACGGTTGGACGAGTTATTACTGTCGCCCGGGCGTTGGACGACCAGATTCCAGTCGCCATACAGTTGGGCAACAGCAATTACAGCGCCCAACGCCCGGGCGACAAGGGGGTTAAAAAGGTAGCGCGCTTGGCCGCCACTGCCACTGCCTCATTTGTTTGATCGTTTGGCGCCATGAGAGAAGAAAGAAGAGGAGAAAGAAGAGAAAGGTGAGAAGAGGAGGAAGGAGGGGGAGAAGAGGAGGGGGAGAAGAGGAGAGGGAGAGAAGGAGGAGAGGGGAGGGTCAGATCTTCAGATTCAGGTATATTGTTAGTATATTGCATTTATAGTATATTTTGTATAAAATATTAGTGGTAGTAAAAATTGTAGATGTAGAAAATTTAGTATAGAAAATTTGTAGTATACATTTTTTAGTATGGAACATTTTTAGTACAGAGATTTTAGTATAATTTTTAGCATAGAAATTTTTGTATAGAAAATTTGTAGTATATAACTCTTAGTATAGAAAATTTAGTTAATGTAATTTTGTATGAAATGTTAGTGGTAGTAAAAATTGTAGATGTAGAAATTTTAGTATAGAAAATTTGTAGTATACAATTTTTAGTATAGAAAATTTGTAGTATATTTTGTATGAAATGTTAGTGGTAGTAAAAATTGTAGATGTAGAAAATTTAGCATGGAAATTTTAGTACAATTTTTAGTATAGAAATTTTACTATAGAAAATATGTAGTATACATTTTTTAGTATAGAACATTTTTAGTACAGAGATTTTAGTACAATTTTTAGTATAGAAATTTTTGTATAGAAAATTTGTAGTATACAATTTTTAGTATAAAAAATTTAGTTAACGTAATTATAGGAAATTAGCAGGCGTAGAAACGGAGAGGAGACGAAGAAGCAACCGTAGGTGTTGATTTAGATAGAAATAGTTAAATATTTGTTATACTAAATTTATTAAACATGTAGTTTTACAAAATTAACAGCATGCGTACGAAATTGTAGTTTAGAAATTTCATTCACCGTAATGTACAAATTGTAGGTATGGCGCGTGATGGTTGTGACTCCGACTGGCGGTATCCCCTGTTGGACGAGCACGTGGACCGCGTGCATCGCGCTTCCCGTCGTGTGCCGCCACCGGGGAGCGCGGACAAGCCGGCTAAGCTGGGAGTGGTCCGGACACGCACACCTCGCGTGGCCTGGAGACTCATGTGGCTAGCGTTTTAGTGCTGCCGTAAGAACATTCCGTGCTGACCTTCACTTTGTTTGCAGGCTGTGGGATGCCGGGCTACTCTTTCTTGCCCAGATGGTGCAGGACACGGATGAGGATGAACCCGCCTTGGCCGCGGGCGGGGATGAGGCTGTGGAGCGATCACGACGCTTCCTGTTCGACCGTTCCTTGCTGACGGCTTTGGTGGACCGTTGTTGGCCCGAGACACACACTTTCCACCTCCCATTCGGGGAGATGACGCTGACCCTGCAGGATGTGTCGCTGCTTCTTGGCCTTCCGATCGCGGGAGGCGCTGCTTTCCTACCGGAGGCCTCGACCGAGTGGCATACTGACCTACTCGGCAAATTCGAGGGGGTCCTTCCACCGGGTGCCATGGATGACTACCACATCTTCCCCGCGAGTCAGACCCACGGGCTGTCGCTGAAGTGGCTCACACAGTTCCGGGTACATGATCTTTACAATCAATCGTGTCGTCGAAGTTCTTATTTGCATTATTACGTACTAATAACATCTTGCTTGCATTCAAGTGGAGCGGATGGATCCAGAGGCAGACAATCACCAGGTCTCACGCCACTTGGAGGTGTATTTGCTGTGGCTGTTTGGTTAGGTGCTCTTCACAGACTGGACGACAAAGATGCAGGGGTGGATTGCGCAGTGGGACGGTGCACTTGACGACCTGGTTGAGGAGGACTGCCCCTACGACAGCACGGAGTACCTGCGCTGGTACCAGGGCCGGACACGTACGAGGCCCGTACGTGTCGTGGACCCGCCCCCCGCACACCTCGCCGCTCCGACAAACACGTATCCCGCGCACATCGCGGTACGTTACACGTATTTTCGAACATTCCCTAATGACAATGCTACCTTGGATAATTAACTATTTTATGTCTTTTCCTTCAGTCTGACGTGGGTGTTTCGATCGTCACGGAGGCCCAGAGTATGCTGCATAGGCTCGCCGCAGGTGCCGAGGTGGGCCACAAACACCAGCGCGTACCATGGTTTCACGGAGTGGGGTACACGTATCGTGCACCTGCTGTCCTGCGCGTACCATGGTTTCACGGATTGCTTAATCTTCTCTCTCTCCCAAGCACATCATTGCCGCCTAGCCATCCTCTTGGTAGTGTTTACCCTCATGAAAGTAAGCCCAAAACAACTTAGTATCAGAGCCAATCGATACCCCTCGATCATGTTAGGTAGCGAGAGTTCCTCGATCAAGAAGATGGGTTCTAAGTTAGATTAAATCATGGCACAACTTGCCATCATCAACAACCGCCTCGACAGTCATGATGTGTGTCTAGCACGCTTAGGGAAGGCTATCGCAACACGACAAATGCTGGTCACAACACCCGAGTAGGGACTATGCATATTTGAACCGAACCGAAAAACCGGACTAAGAAAATGGAACCGAACTGGTCAACTTGGTTTTGACCAGTTTTCGATATTCGGTATAGGATTAGGTTTTAGTTTTTTTTTAATGATCGTTTTTTTGGTAAAAACTAGCTGAAAATCGAAAAAAACCGAATACTGCTGTAAGTCTGTACTCTGTGATGGGCCTGATGGCTAGTAAGTAGCGCGCGCAGGCGCCAGACGGGCCAGGCGGCAGGCGTAGCCAGCCGATCCATCCTAATTAGCCCATAGAGAGTAATTAGCCCATGGGTAGTTTTGATTGGGAGTTTGGGACGGTTTCACATGCCTCGCTCGCGTCCACGCAAAGCAAACAGAGAACTACCACATTTGCTACAATGTATGTATTCACTTAATCACTTTCATGCACTTACAAGTACTACCACTTGTGCAAAGAAACAATTGCTCTTTTTCATTAAAAAAACAGAAGTGAAAAGAAACAGTTAATTTGATGGGAAAAGAAATTAGCGTGCAAGAGACCATATTTTGAAAGAAAGATGTCAACAAAGAGAGCACCGTGCAAAAGTAGAGACTAATTAGTGTTCCTTTTATCTGCCTAGTTGCCGTCGTTGCCGAGAAGTGTCATTCAGAATCAAGCAAAAAGAAAGAACAAAGTTTATCCCAGTTTTAGTCTCCTCTCTCCCCAAGCACACCATCACTGTTCGGCCATCCTTTTGGCAGTGTTTACCCTTATAAAAGCAAGCCCATAACAACTATGAAGTCGGCTTGAACTCTTTTGGTTCCTTTCTAGTATCTTTAGTTAACTTTGAGCACCTATTGATGCACCCTATGTTATGATCATGTTTTTCTTTTTGCTGATGTAAGATGCTGCTTTTCTCCATATAATATCTGAAATGGTTCTGAAAATAGTGTTGACTTAAATGCATCATGCTTTACCCTTTCTCGACCTAGAAAAGTATTCTACGATTGTATGTTCAATCTTTTTTAGAACATATGCCGTTGTATTTATATCTGAAACCCTGGATTCACTTCTGCGCCGGCGGCAACGCGCGGGCTTCCCACTAGTTAATCTAGGATGCTTTATCAGTAGTCATCCGATGTAATGCATGTATGTTCTCTTTTGGCGAGGTAATGCACGTATGTTCGGTAAATATATGTTGATCTAGCTCATGCACTTGTTATTCCTGCATCGATTGATCATTTATCCATAGCTACCGGGGAGAAGTGCCTGAGCTAAGTTTCGAACATGCGAAGAAAAGCAAAATTGTCGAAAAGTAGCAGGCAAAGAGAGAGAGAAAGAGATTAGTTCCATGCATGTAGAATATAATAGTCGAACGAATACCAGTAGTAGTTCATCAGTGATGGAGTAGTACTTTACAAGGAGCGCCAGACACGAAGCTTAAAAACAAATCTCTCGATCAGACAGGTGACACCTCACGAGCAGAGCAGAGCACAGCATGGATTATTCCCTTTTTTTTCCTCTTCTTCTGAGGTCCGAGCTCATGAGCAACCATGGGCGGGAGAGGCACAGGCATGCCATGGATGCATCGCGCGCGACCACTCCTGCAAGCTGTAAGAGAGCATGAGCACGCAAACGCAGTGATGCTGCTCTTTTTTTTTAGTTTTTGCTATCCATTTCAATGCCATGCCATGCCTGATGCCATTGCCATCCGAGGCGAGGCCATGTGTGCCCCCGGCAAGATGATCTCGCGGTCTCCTATGTCCCCTACAACTCGATTTCCTCCGGGCGGCGGAGGCAGCCTTACCATGCTTTTCCTTCTCCCTGCCTCCCTCTACACTCGCCTTTCCGATCCGATCAACTTTGGAACCGAAAGATCGTAGCTGATAAAACTGTGCTGTACAACCGCAATGTACAGGGCGCAATGCACGGTCGTTTGAGAGAAGGTACTTGGTTATTTCGAATGGTCTTAGCGCACAGATTCAGGACTTTCCTGGATAGAGTGTTGAAAGGTAGAGAGTAGAACAAGGTATAGAATTAGTACTAGCGTTGAACTGTAATGGCGTAGTGCAGTAGTGCAGCAAATCATTCTGCTGTTGACTCGAAGGGTTGAGCCCTCCATCGTCAGTAAAGTTGCAGTCGAGTAAGTACACAGCAAACCTCAGCCATTATTCTCTTACGCTCGTCGAATCCAATAATTACCAGCAAATCAAACCAAATCGAAACCTTCGACTTGATTAGGTTTTGGTGCATGTGAGGAATCTTTACCAAATCTGGAGTTCTACAACAATCCACAACAACTCGATCGCTGACACCCTTGTCAAGCACATGTGCAATATTCTAAGCGAAGAAAAATGGTGTACCATGCATCAACCGATCTCTCAGAAGGAAAATCGGTTAAACAGTACTGGGAATATCATTCTTGGTTACCCCAATTGCTCCGTTTGGCTTTCCCAAGTTGATGCTACAAGAAGATTAGTTTGCTCTGACTTTCTTAGTAGATGGCTTGCGATCTCACTTTGCTGTGCTATAGGATTAAATTATCAATGGCTTTCATTTTATATGTATGCAAAGTCAATGCCTATACTGGTGGTTATGCATAAATAAGTTTGTCATGTTTTGCACTGGAGACCCTGGATGTTAGGTTCTATAGTACAAACTTCAATTTGGAAGAATCATGTTGAAAAGCCCAAAAAAAATTCAAACCCAAATTTCCTGTGAATTTTTGCTGATTTTTGGGGAAATTTTGGAAACTTTCCCTTTTTGGAAAGTCGCCCCGGTTTGCGCTTTCCTTTTTCGGCCAGGCGCTTTCCCTTCTCGCTGGCGCCCCGCAATTTCCCGCCTTCCCTACTCCCCGGCGCCTCCCTCCTTTCTCTCGCGCTGGCACCGCGTCCCCTCCCGGGCGCTCGCTCCTTCTCTTCTCGCGCTCGCGCCTTCCTCTTCCCCGTCTCCTCCTTCGCGCACGTGGGGCGACCAAGTCACACCCCGGTATCGCGCCCCCGGTTTCGCCCCACCCCGTCACGCTGACGCCGCCGGGCAACGCCAGCACCGCCGCCGCGCGTCGCCGCCTCCTCCGCTCGCCCCACTCGCAGCCTCCCCTCTCTCTCTCTCCCATGGCTCGATCGTCGCCAAATCTTCCTCACTGACTGCCCGAGATCTCTCCCCCACGGATTCATCTCCCCTGCCGTCGCCTCAGCCGGGTTCATTCCCCTCCGCCGGGTATAAAACCCCCGCCTCGGCTCCTCACTCTCTCATTGCTCCCCGAGCTTCTCCATCGCCCTCCCTTGCTTCCCCTCCGCTCCCCAGAGCCTCCCCGAGTCGCCAGTTGAAGCTTCCTCGCCCGTAGCTCCGCCGCCACCTCCATCTGCGCTGGCGACCCCGTAAGCCGTTCTTCCCCCTCCCTTGCTCAATTCTCGATTGCATTAGCCCAGAGCTTCTCCTCTACCTCCCAAACCTAGTGGTGCACTCGCCTGACCCGGAGAAGCCCTGAGGAGCTCCGGCATCGAAGCCGCCGCCGCCACCGCACCCTTCCCGTGGCGGCCGCTCCGCGACTCCTCGGCCTCCACCTCGCCACCCTCGTGAACCCCTTGAGCTCCTGCCTGTGTAACCGCTGCCATTTGGGCTACCTCGCCGCCGGTGAGCTTCCCCGCCACCGCAAACCCAATTCTCCCCCTTCTGCCTCCCGTCCTCTCCAGTGACCCCCTCACCTCCCTGAGTGCCCCATTGGACTCCCCGTGTTGAGCCGCACCCCGTGGCACCCTCCCTCGCCGCCGAAGCCCCTCACCGTCGCCGGAGAGCGGTAGCTTCCCCGTCTCCACCCTCTCTGTGACGCGCACCCGGGAGGAAGACGATGATGGCGTGGCCATATCCCTGCCGTCGGATCCTCCCGTTGCCCTCTAATCGCAGCCGTCCGCCTTCCCGTACCGTTTCGCCCGCACTCCTCTCTCCATCGCCGTCCGATCTTTCCCCGCAGCCCATCCCATTCATCCGTTCCGCCCCCATCCTGGCCGTTCAACCGGACCGCGCGTCGTGCATCCGGGCCACGCGGCGCGCGATGGCGTGGCCGAGCCGGCCGCCGTCGCCGAGCGCGCGGCGTGCACTGTGAGCGCGCGAGGCGCTGCCGTGGTGGCCGTGGCTTTGGCTGCGCGCGCGAGCCTTTCCGGCCGGGTATCTTTATGCGCGGCGGGCGGCCGTTCGTTCATTCGATTTTCCAGATGTTTTTCCAAATTCCAAATTCCAGAAAAATCCAAACAAATTCTAGAAAATCACAGAAAATCCTAAAAATTCCCAAATTTCACCACTTTGCTCCAAATATTATTCTGGACCCATTTTTGGCCTCCATTTCCATAAATTCATCCCAGATAAATTTCTAAAATTCCCCATTTGCGGATTTATGCATTTTACTCCTTTTTAATTAGTTTATCTTTCCTCGCTTGATTAGTCTCAAGCTGGACCTTATTATTTTATGTGTTTGCGCTAGTTTCGGAGATTCCGGAAGTTCAAGTGCAAGCTCAGGATCCAGGCGTTTCTTCGTTCGAGCTAGCCGAGATCGTCCAAATCAACGGCAAGTCCCAAATCCTTTGACCATGTTGTATCCCATAATGTTTAATTATGTTATTATATTATTTGCATTGAGCTAGTTCTGAAAAGTTAGTTCAAAGTAAAATAAAATGGTTCAGAATGACATGTTATGTAGTTAAACCTACCACTGACAAAAGCCATGTTAAACTTGTAGCCATGCCTTTGTAACCCTAGAAATAATTATCTGTTAGTCTAGATAACTGTAGGTTATTATTATCATGCAAAGTCTTTATACTAATAAGGTCGTGGCTGCAGGCCAATAGAATTTAGAAAACCCGACTCTAAGGTAGGGTGGTATGGGACACCGTATCTTAGAGCGGAGAGTGCCGGCGTGCACAAGGTAGGGTAAGGGTGTTGTGGGCGCCGTGAGGCGGCTTGCCGCCACCGCTACCCTAGGATTGAGGGTAGGGTAAGGGTGTTGTGGGGCGCCGCAAGACGGCTTTCGCCCACCGCTTACCCTAGGATTGAGGGTAGGGTAAGGGTGTTGTGGGGCGCCGCAAGACGGCTTTCGCCCACCGCTTACCCTAGGATTGAGGTTAGGGTAAGGGTGTTGTGGGGCGCCGTGAGACGGCTTTCGCCCACCGCTTACCCTAGGGTCGCGGGCCTGGCGAGGTTGCGGACCATGTGAAAATATAAGGACTGAAACCCTTACGCCGAGCAAATGTCACGGTGATCGCTCAACCACGGAGTTGACTTGTCAACACTTATCTAGTAGCTGCTCAACTCGATTGAAACTCTACAGAGGTTTTAGCGGTGAGGTTAGGCGGCCGTCTTTGGTGCCTAACAACGGTGGAATTCACTCGAAGCGGACATTTGTTTTCTCTTGTGGGTGCGTGTGTGTGTGTGTGTGCGATCCAGACCCGAGTGAATTCTACCGGGTAGAGCCTATATAAAGAATTGGGCAGTGAAACGACCTGGCTTTCTTAACTCTTTAGCGGGAGTTAAGGGATCGTGTGGGTAAAGCTGAGTAAACTCTGCAGAGTCAAATAAATGGTATTCGAATACGCCGTGCTCCCGGTTATTGGAGCTGTGTCACTTGGGTGATTCCAGCAGCAAAGCTTAAGTAGTTTTGTACATGTGTTAACTTGTTTAGTTGGTTAATTAACTCTCGCTTGAAAACCCCTGAGTTCTTGAGAAGTAGTTTTGGGTCCATTTTCTGAAAATGTTTGCAAATAAAACTGCATCCACTCAAATTAATAGACCAAGTATACTCCCTTCCATTGTAAATCCGTGCATGTAGTAAGATAGAATCCCTTTGGGATTTGCTGAGCCGGTTGTTTGGCTCACGGCTTGCTTAATTCAATCTTTAGAAGATCAAGACGAAGGTGAAGGTCTCCCCGTTGAGGAAGTCCCGGAGGGTCTCTTCTTCGACGAGGACCCGTGGCTTTAGGTCTTCGCCGCGCTCGAAGCGGATCTTGGAGTTTTTGTAATGTAATTATACTTTGGGCTTGCACGCCCCGCTGTCAAAATGGATGTTATTCCCTATATGAAATATATGCTGGACTTTTGTTGTAAGCATGCAATGGTATACTCTTGCGCGACGCTCCATAACTGTTCATGCGTGAATAGTTACGGAATGCCGTGTCCGTACGCGCCCCTGGAAACGGGGGCGTTACACATATTGAGAATATCCTTAGTTCATGTGTGCTGAGCAATTCGTATTGAGTTGGAATTTGTATTTGCAAAAGTTTACATTTTACTACTCTTGCTTTTACAAGGAGGGGTTTGACCGGCCTAGGGCTGGTGGCCAGACCGGCAAGGCGACCACGGTTTGATCAGCCAGGCGCGGTAGTACTTGGATTAGGTTGGCGGTCGGGTCGGGGTTGCGGTATGACCAAAGTCTAGTTAGCTGAAGCTTTTTTTAGAGTGGTGCTTGCTTGTGTGTGCGAGAAAATTTAGGACCAGTCTGACTAGCCAATGTGTGGTGGTTTGAGCGGAGCTAGATGACCGGTCAGACCAGCCTCTAGGTGGTTGTTTGACTGGCTCCCCTGTTACTGGGGGTTGACTGGTTTGATCGGTGTCATCCGACTAGCCTGGCAATGACGGTTAGACCAGCCATGTTTGAAATATCTTATGGGTTTTGAATATTTGTGGGTTTTGGTCATGGGTTGAGTTTTGGGGTCTAAGTCATTGCATTCATAATGCATGAATTATGTTTAGACTAACACGGATCAAGTTGTGAAGAACTTGTACCTGTAAATAGTTTCGTAGTCTTTGATGTGCAGGATGCTTGGAGGCAGCTATGGTCACTGGTGTGGATCAAAATTAGGCTCAAGGATGAGCTAAAATGTAGTCAAGGAAGCCGGGTAGGATGATTAGGCTCAAGCGGAGTACAGTAGAAGACAAGAGATATTGAATGCAAGGTTCAACCAACGGCTCATCGAATGGTGCGGTCGGTGCAGGTGAGACATGGTTGAGGGGAACTGACACGGAGAGATTTATCGATATGTGAGCTATTGGTGAATCTACACGTTGCAAGCATAGTGATTGCTTGCGAAGGAGGAAACGATCATGGACTCGACTCGAAGAAGATGTGAGGTCCAAGATCAAGGCAAAGGCATTTTGGCGGGTAAGCCAAAATACCAAAAGCAGCAAAGGGATCAAAATTACAGTGCTTGGAGGGCACTATGCATTGTGTATCTTCCCCATTCACTGCATCGTGAGCGAGGCAAACTCGCCTCAACGTCCGCGTCCGCTCCCCGTGCGTTGCCGGCCGTCTTCTTCCTGGACTCGGTGTCCGTGTCCACCTAGGACTCCTCGGCATCCATGTATACAAGCCGCACCACCCCCTTGATCTCCGCGTCCTGTAGCCGCTCCTCTCGCCGTCGTCCTCGTCGAGCTCAGGCGCTGGTGTTCGTTTGTGTCACTACTTTCGTCTTCAACGCTGGCGAGGTCGTCATCTTCGCCGTTCGTCGTCCTTGTCGGTTAGCAGTTTGTCGCTGCTCGCTGAACCACCCTGGCCACCTGTGAGTCCACCGCCGAATTGATCTTTCCTCTCCCATCCCGCACCGCCGTCTCATCGGCCAGTCTACTATGTTTACACTATGCGCACTAGCGTGATCCTGGACTAGTGCGGTACACACAAAGAGGTCCGGATTTGCATATTCGGGTCTCGACACCTTGTTTGTTTCATAGAAAGGTTAGAACTTTGACCAAGACACATGCAATCTTTGGATAAATTAGGTTTCTAATATACTTGGCAAGATTTGTGTAAAATTTTAAGTTATTTGGACTTGTATTTTGGAGATTGCACCTTTTTGTGTAGGGCTGCTATTCCTATTCTGGAACAAGGGATTGTCAAACCGCACCCTTTCGAGCGGTCATACCGAAGGCTGGTTTGATCAGGTCCCCAGTGGCGGTTAGACCACTGGCCGTTACAATAGCTAGGTTAACGGCGGTTGCCAGGAGTTGAACTTCGTTGTGCTTTCGCGTATTTGTGAGTTCTTTTTAGGTAAGCCAATTCAATCTTTCTAGCTTTCAATAGCTAGTAGAATAAAGTTTTCGAAATATGATTTGGAGAGATCGAGTTTGAAAGCATCATTCACCCTGTCCTCTGATTACCATATCTTGGGTTGTACAAATTTTAAATTCCTCATCATGATTCTACGATTAAAATCTCCACAGATCATATTTCGTAGCCTTCGATCAGGCCTTGTCATCATCAATGGAGATTTATACCTAAAGATATCAAGTGAAAATGGTGCAAATTCCACTAAATGTGCTTTTCAAAAAATCTTTTAAAAAATTATTGGCCATAGGTAAGTGCATGCTCTATATTCATGCAAATTTTTTTTAAAAAAATCAATTCCATCCGTGAGGTACGAAAAGGAAAAATACAGCGTGAACACTATTACATTGGTCAAGGCCGCCGCATGAAATGCATGCCTGAAAGGTCCAACTAGACTTGAGCTGCCTGTGCATCCAATCCAATTCCATCCAGGATAGGAGGAATCTGATGAGGTGGCCATCACACAAAACACGCAGCACAGGCACGCTTGTTCCATCTGCAAGGTACAATGTATCCTCCCCCAAGAGCCAGGCCAGCTTTACAGTACCGAAATCTTTTTAAATCGGCCGTACGAGATTCAGTTGGTGGAGCTGATGATCTGGTCTAGGCTGAACTTCTCGCTCATAATTCTGCTGCGGAAAATTCAATCGGTGGAAATTGGATCGGATTACCGCCATCTGTGCAGTGCATGACATGCTCTGTAATTTTCAGCAATAGCAATTCTACGGGTCAAGGCCGGGCCGGGCCGGCCCACCGATCGAACTTGTTTGGAATGGTCTTGGGCTTTTTCGACAGGTTTGGCGCATCTACATAAATAAATAATAGGTGAGATTTAAGTCACATTCTTCACTTTAAGGGTAAAAAAATTACATAATAATTTTAGAAAAAATCCCAAAAATTCTAACGTCACCATCACTTATTTTGGTAGGCTCAGATTATAACGGTAGAGATTATATATATTAGACTTGTATAGTAAATACAATTATAGTTTAATTTAGATAATATAGCTGTATATCGAAGATAGCTGAATTATAATATCTAACCGTGAAATTGCACGGGTAAATATGCTAGTTTTAACACAAAATTCATGATCAGATCCGGGCGGGTCAAGGCAAATTCATGTTTACATCTCAAAAACCCAAGCCTGGCAAGGTGAAGTTTGCTCGTGTTACATTAAGGATTGCTAATGTGACAGTGAATGTAATGTTGTGCATGGGCCATTGAGGTAGCTCATAGCCTCATAGTTTCCTTTTAAAAGAAACTAAAAACGAGGACAAAACATTGTGGTCATGAATCGATCTTCAGGATACTCCTGTTTGTCAAATACATCACATGTTCGGTAGAGAGCGCTATTCCGATCTGCAGAACCGAAGGATGAGAGCTACCAAAATCTTCGCTATCGAAGGGTAGTTTTGCTGCTTAAATGGTGTGTGTGAATCGCGCCGTACTAGGCCACAGTGATGGCAGTTTCGCTTTTCGCGGGAACAAAGGGTAGGGGGCCTAACGACGTCTCGTCGCTAGTCCAGATCGTCCAAAACATCTCTTCATTGGGAAAAGAAATGGCAGCGCAATCGCATCGTTTTCGAATGAGATAAGATCGATCGATCTGTTCGGATCGCCATTTTCTTTTGTGCCTCCCTCCTCCGTCATCTCCCTCGAGCGCGTGTGTGGGGATCGATCAAATCCTGCAATGGTTTTTTGGACGGTCACATCACATCTGTGTGATCTTTGCTAGTTTTTACTATTAATACTTGCCGTTCGAGGTTTGTGTAGGTGCGATTCGGTGCATGTATGCGTATCTTCCATCTGCGTAAGTATATCGCTCGGAGTCATAGCTAGCTCCACTGAGTTGAGCTTAGAGAGAAGCGGAAAAGGGCACTAGTATAGTACCCGTCTCAAATCCCTAAGATCTGGAGGAGGATTTGAACTTACCCCACTTTCTAAGGTTGTTGATAATAAAACATCTTTCTCAGTGTCTTCGAAAAGAAGAATCATTTGTCAAGTCTCCCTTTGAAGAATAAGTCGATGATAATATGTTATCCTCCTCGTAGCAGTATATATATATTTTTGCATCGGTATGAGGTATGAACTGGAGCGATCCCATCCGTCCATTCCCGGTTAGTGCGCAAGATGGAGGACCCTGTATCGAGCAGACGATGGGGCGAGCAGGAGGACGCCCCTGGGCAGGCTAAGGCTAGGTACGAGTGCGGCGAGGGGGAGACGTCGCTGTTGAGGCGAGGTGATGACAGGGACGTGCTTCCCCCGCTCGCTCGCACCACTCGGCGCTCGCTGACTGGCTGACTCGCTCGCGCATGTGGTCGCGTAGAGAGAGAGAGAGTGACCGAACCGATCGGGGAGCCACGCAACAGCAGATCTCGGCCCCGTTATTTTGCTCTTATCTTTCGGGCTCTTGGGATGATAGGGCCTGTTTTTTTCTTTGACTTAGTGGTTCTTTTATGCTTAGGTGTATGGTTTAAAATTTTAAATTTTATCTGTTTGTGAGAGACAATATATAAAAAAATAGTCGCATGTCATTTTTGCCGGTTAAATTAAATTCAGTATACTCTTTATTATAATCTTTCTATTGATCTCGCATTGAAAAAATACACCGTTTGAAAGCTAGTTACTGTAGTATAAGCCATAAGTCACAAGCCATAAGTGGAAAAGAAGTGCTCATGGTTTTTACTTGTGGCTTATGGTTTTTGTGCTGTTTGTAAGAAAAAGTACTGAGCAACATAAACCCGCGTGTGATTTTGACATATATAAATTAAGCCGCTACAATATATAATACAATTGACTTATAGACCTTGTCTTAAAAAGACAAAAGATATTTGCTGTAAAAAGCCGAAAAACACTTTTTAGAAGCTAAAAACAAGAGGGCCGATTTTTGACTTCGATTTCTCTAAAAGCTAAAATATACGAAACAGTTTGTTTAAGCGGCTCTTTGAAGGTGCTTATCTAAACTACTTTCTGAGCCCGTAGTGTCTCAAAAAGTGTAACTAAAAGTCATCAGTAGCCGCCAAAAGCTATCAACCTTAGTTTAAAAGAACAGAACCGTTTTGTCTTTTAGTTTTTCTAAAATCTAAATAAATAGAGCGACTTTTAAACAAATTCTTCAAACAACTTCTTAATCCTAAAATTATATACGCCGTCAACGTTAGTTTCTTTGTTATCCGTTATCATCTCAACGTTAGTTTTTTTGTTATCCGTTACCATCTCAAAACACGCAAAAAAAAATCAAATAACGTAGAAAAAAACAGTCTACCGTACCTAAAAGAACAGAGATAAAAGCCATGAGCGGCCCCGCTCCTTTCCCTTCGGTTCCGGCCCAATCGGAGGAGAGCGAAACAAACCAATCGGAGGAGAGGACCGGGAGGGTTGGTCGGCACGGGGTGACGTCAGCGGATCTCGCCCCGGGATTTTGGTGGGACCCACCCATGAGGGGCAGAGGGATCCACCCATGCGCATCGCTCCCTGCCTCCTCCCCTCTCTCCTCTCTCCCGTTAAAAAATTGAGGCTCGAGACGGCGTCCGCTCCGGAGCATGGACATGGCATGTGCTTTTTCGCTAAACTCTAGTATGTATGTCGTGTCGATCTCTCCCACCGCTCTGCTCCTCCGTTCCTTCCGTTTCCGAACAGCTTAGTGCCGTCGATCCCATTTCTGAGTTAACCTAAAAAAGGATTCCATTTCCGAGTCAATTTTTGTTGCGCTAAACAGCTCTACAGAAGGGGTAGCGTTCATATAAGGCCTGTTTGGTTACCTGCATCAATTTATACACTGTATACGCGTGGCGGTGAGAAGAAGCTCACCGGTAGCGTCTGAGCTCGGCAGCTCGGTTGCTTTTTGCATCCGCTCGTGCGAGCTCTCACCGTCTGACTAACCAAACACCATCTCCTGCATGCGCGGTGCGAGCTACTACGATGCGAGCAACCAAATGAGCCCATCGTTCGCAATGGATCATTCTTTGAATTGTTGTCATTACTTCAATCCTGTATGCGGTGATTGATGCGCAACTTTAACTTACTACTTTTTTAACTTCACGTTAAATATAATGATAAAATTACATTATTGTAAAATATTTTTTAACGACAGATTTATAATTTTTATAAATGATTGTAGGAATTCTAGACGGTAGTTAGAAAAGAACAAGGGACACAAATAATTTGCAACATCCCGCTCTTCTGACTAGCTTATTGGATGGGTTCTTTTAGCAAGGGACACGAATTCTAATAGCTTTTAGCTTTTAGGAATCGATTTTTGAATGGAGTGGTTTCTCAATGTGATTTCTATAAACTATTTATTGGAGTCACTGTAGGAGGTCAGAAGCCGCTTTGAACAGAATAGTTTCTTAATGTGAGTGTCCTTACTCTATCAATCTATTTCACAGTTAGCCAAAAACTAAAAGACAGCTAAAATCCAAAAACCACACTTTTGAATAGGGACTTGGCAAATGACACGGTTATTACGTGGCTAAACATGCTGCTTTGGACACTGCCCCGCTTGTTTCAGCTTGAATTTTGGGTTTTTAGTTCATCACTCCTCGATTTCATCTTTTTTCTGGTTTTTTTAGCTTTTTCGAGATTTTTTTGGCTTTTTCTTTTTTCCTTATTCATTTGCATTATTTATGATGGACTAATCTATTTTTTCTATTCTTACAAAAATTTTAATTTTGACTGTACCAAATAAATCATATCAATTTTAGCATTACGCAAAACAAACACCCCGTGGGATGCGACGTGGCATCTCGCACCAATCTCAAAGAGCGCGTTGGCCCAGAACATCGCCGCCGATTAGCAGACCGCGAACCACGGCACCCATAAATGCCACAAGAGCCGAAAGAAAGCACCCGGAGCTGTGCGTATCTGTCTTGCTTAGCGTCCACTGATCCACGCCACCAAAGCCAAGAACTCTCAACCCACCCCGAAGAGAGGAGAGAGAGAGGCAGAGACCACAAGAAAAGAAGAAATCATGGAGCCGATTTGCTGTGGAGATTCGGGTGTGTGATCTGGTCGGATCTTGCTTTCCTGGGAGGCGATGGTGGTGGTGGTGTGATGTGGTGGGTGCTGCTACATGCCATGTTGTTCGCCTATATCCTCCCTATCCTCGAGATGCCGCATTAACCACCAAGCAGCACCTCCCCCTCACTCCTCCGTTCCCGCAGCAGCAAGGAAGAAATCTGCAAGATTATTTCCCCTCCCTTGAGCCCAGCAAGGAGGGAGAGAGGCTCTGTGGTGGATTCGATCGGTTTCTACTAGTTCTTGTTCCATCATGACGGTGGTTGATGCTGAGTCCCGGTTCCATGTTCTTGCGGTGGATGACAGCCTCATCGACAGGAAGCTCATTGAGGTGCTGCTCAAGAACTCGTCCTACCAAGGTGAGTGCGATCTTGACCGTGAATAGAATGTCCTTTGTTTTCGGGTTTTCTCACATCTTTTGAATTCTGTTCTTGGCGGGTGGCACAGTGACCACTGTGGATTCTGGGAGCAAGGCCTTGGAGCTGCTTGGATTGAGAGATGAGGGGGATGACTCATCATCGCCTTCTTCCTCCTCCCCTGACCATCAGGTAATTAAGTTTGACTTGGTTTGTTCTTGTTTTGTTTGGATTGGCCTTAGGATCTTGATTCCTGTTCTTTGGCTTACAATCCCAAACTTATCATGTGATTTCTGATCTCTTGTTTCAGGAGATTGATGTGAATTTGATCATCACTGACTACTGCATGCCTGGCATGACAGGATATGACCTGTTGAAGAAGGTCAAGGTAAGATTTGCAGAGCCTTAATTCTTTCTCGGTGTTTATTCAACCATAAATATTGGACCTTGATGGGAGTAAAATTTTGCTCCTTTGCGTGTTAATTTTGGGATTCCAGGGGTCAACTTCATTGAAGGACATTCCAGTGGTGATCATGTCTTCTGAGAATGTGCCTGCCAGGATCAACAGGTGAGCTGAAACTCCACTAAAGCTCTCCCCTTATTTTATCTTCTTTTAGGAATTCTTTTTGTTGGTCCATGAGGCAGGAGAATTTTACAAGGTCCCTATTTACGATCGATTTAGTTCATGAAGTCGGTACGTAGTGCCGGGGGTACAAAATGAAAATGATGTGTTTTTACTGTTTTGGTGTCTGCCTGGATCTGATTTAACAGTGCGATACGTGGTACATATGAGAGAAAGGAAGAGGGAGTTATGGGGAGCAGAAGGAACATATATTGCCATCAGACTTCTAGTTTTGCCTTAAAAGAATTGAATGCCCAAGGCCTTGTCCAGACTTTGGGATTGGTTTCTTAACTACTAGAAAGATTTGCATCTTTTCCGCCTAAATTTTGTGCCTTGCAGTAAAAGGCTTTTTGCTAGTTACGTAGGTCTAAAACTTGCAAAGAAAAACTCTGAAACAGAATCTTTTCTTCTTTTTTTCAAACTCTGCCGATATAATTCTTCTGGTAGAAGAATTTTTTTTAAAAAAATATTCAGAACATGTGTTGTTATTGTTCTTTTGTTACTGCTTACGGCCTACCTAAAAATTTGAGCAAGGCTCCAATGAAAATTTGAATAATCTGATAGAAGCCAAATGCAGAAGATTTGGCTCCTCAGATATGAACAAAACAGGGGAATAGCATTGTGATTTGATGGGACAAGGGAAGAAAAGTCCAGGAATTCCCCCACAACAGCTCCCTTGATGTTGTGGTAATGTAATGGGGGCAATGAATGCAATGGTGTTTTCATGCATAGATTGCATATCTTGGTGACAAGGATGTAAAGCATAGGAAAGGTTCCTCCCTGGGTCAATATCTCACAAAATCTTCCAGACATATCAAAAAAGATTTATTGCAAAAATGTTTTTTTTAATTTTTGTGGTCACTTTCCAGTGGTCAAAAAATTGGGGCGAAAGGGGGATGGCATTAAAGAAGGCATGCATTTGGGCTGACTCAAAAGGTCCTGAAATCAAAAGACCAGATCTTTTCCTTGTCCTGGCAAAGATCTCTGACATGTCCTTTGAGTGATGTGATCACGGAAGCAGAGAAACCCGCCGGGGGTTGGGGGGGAGGGGTCCAAGCATTCGGCCAAAGTGTCCTCATCGATCCTCTTCCCTTCCCAAAGCTTCCTCTCTTTTTTTTGGCTAAAGATTGGACTCACACAAAATTTCAGGTGCTTGGAAGATGGTGCGGAGGAGTTCTTTCTGAAACCTGTCAAGCTCGCTGACATGAAGAAGCTGAAGCCTCACCTGCTCAAAAGGAAGCAGCCCAAGACACAGCAACAGCAGCAAGAACAGCTACCACACAAACCGGAGGAAGCAGCAGCTGAAGTAGCTGCTGATGGAACCATCGGTGCCTGCGGCGGCGGTGGCAACAAGAGGAAGGCGGCAGCAATAGAGCAGGAGGGGCTCTCCTCACCAAAGAGGACAAAGCCAAGATTGTCCAGTAGCAGCAGCAGCAGCTTGGCAGTAGAGACCTGATGAAAATGAATTAGAACCCCCACTAAGAAATGTTTTTTTTGCTTTTTTCTTTTGTTGGGTTTTTTGGGGGCTATTCATGGAATCATTAGCTCCTGGGGGGTTTTAGTTCCAAGTGAATTTTTTTTACTCCCATACTTATATACCAGCTGCATCGATGATCCACAAGTTTTGTTGTGTTTTCGACACACTGGTGGGGGGAGGGGGGGATACAGCTTTAGCAGAATAATAGTTCGCAAGGCCTCAATTCGAGTTTAAATAGTGATACATATTAACTCTTACCGAGTTTACTCGAGTCGAACTCGAGCTTATCTTATTGCTGAAAATTTGTGTATGTTTGAATTATTTTGACTGTTATCGAGTTTACTAGAGCCGAGCTCGAACTAAAATTTTTATTATTATTAAAAAATAGTGTATAATAAATTATTTTAATTACTGCTGAGTTCGAGCTTAGGTCGAGCCTAAGTCTAGGCTCGGACTCAAACCCAAGCTCAAGCCTGGAAGACCAAGTGCGCTCGAGCTCGACTAGTTCATAGCCCTACATGGACTTCATTTTTTACACTTACACTACCTGCAGTGACTGCAATAGTACAATTAAATGTGTTTACAAAAAATAAACTACAATAGTTTCTCTACACTATAATACACTATACTTCATATATAGAAGGTTTCGTACAAAAAAAACATTTTATCAAATATTGATATACAACAACATTCATAAAAGACGGTTTAGCTAATTATGTACAAATCACATTGCTAAATCTATAGTCGCACAGGGACGATAATTATCTTTTTTTGAAGCTCACGAGGCGATCTACAATTTTCGCAATTGCAAAAACTTCTGATTTCAAACGAAAACAACTCAAAATTATATGTTTACAAGCATTTCTTCCTTCCCTTCACTCCCTCGCTCTATCCTGGCTCCAACTGCAAACGATGCTCCTCTTTGCTGCGAAACACATGCCGTCTGAACCAATTTATCGCGGGCGTAGGACACACTAAGTGATCACGGGTGGGGGGACACCAAATCAGGAAGCATGCAGGATACGACGCGTGCTACCAGTGCATGCAAAACTTAGGCAAAAGCAGAGGCCGA
This sequence comes from Dendrocalamus sinicus, assembly GCA_036346575.1. NCBI lineage: Eukaryota > Viridiplantae > Streptophyta > Magnoliopsida > Poales > Poaceae > Dendrocalamus > Dendrocalamus sinicus. The sequence goes on from CM070641.1 coordinate 62,170,253, forward strand.
TCGGTGCTTTCGGCGGGGCGATGGAACGTCGAAATCATACGATCGGAGATCGCATGTCTCGCCTGAATCATGCGGTCCGGGACCGCATGTCTCGCATGATGCTACAGTGCCAAGTGGTGCGGTCCGGGACCACGTGATCTTGCTATCCCGCACTCCCGGTCTACACGATTTGAGTCCCGCACTGCCAATCCGCACCATTGTACACGCGTCGCCTCACCGGAGACCTGCGGTCGGGGAGGGGGGGCTAGAATTGGAATTACGCGTGTCGGAGGTTATATTTAGTATTTCTTCATCCAACTAGGTTAAAAATGCTCAAATCTCGAAAAATTTAAAGCTGTGATGGGTGCGTAGATTGATAGATCAATCAGTCCGTCCTACTGATTATTTTTTTTTTTGTAATTTTCAGTTCATTTTCTTCCTTTCTGTCTCTTTTTTTGGGGTTCAGATAATATTTAGAGGCAATTAAGCAGTTTGGTTGAAAACTGAGTAAAATGTTCAGATAACCATGTGAGCATCTATCTACCTGTGCACGCTCTTTTCGTTACGGTTGGGCTGAAAGGGGCGCAGGTGCTCATGGCCGATGTACGAGTTGATCCTTTGAGTGACGGTGGAGGCAAACAATCTATGAGCTACTGGGCAACGCCGATCTGATATACGTCCACTCGACAAAACGTCCCAGTTGACAGACTGACAGATCGCCGTCCAAGCGCAAACCAAGATTTCTTTTCTTCCTTCCTTTTACTGACCTCAAAGCTTCAGAACTGTTACTAATCAAACTCTTTGCCCATCTACTTTTCCAAAAAATATCATCAATTCATACAGAGGTGTCTGATTCGAATTTAGCTAATTCAAAATTTCCTGTGAATCCATTACACAATTTTCTGAATAAGTAGATAGCGCTCATAAATATAACACTGAATCATTTTATACATGATATAAACCGTACCATGCATTAATATTACAAATCATCAAAGTTTAAATAGACTATGTCGGGTTAATTTTATAATAGCACCGATCAAGCCAAATGGAATACATTACATAAAGAAAAAGAAGCGACAGTGGAAGCAAAAGGGGAAGACACATCTCGCCACAGGCAGGCGACTAGGATGACCTATATGTAACCGATATTATCCAAGGACTTTAAATAATATTAGTGCATGCACACATCGACTTACTCGGTCAAACTGGGGTGAGATCTAGACTATTGGGGCCTAATCTAATCTCCACCTCTTCATCACCATCAGCTCCTGGGACTTCGTAATAGACGTAAAGACCTTGATCCAGGGGTTCTAAATAGTTTTTGAGAGCGAGACTGAGCACAAACAATGGTGCTCCACACGCCAACATACAGAGATGCAAGTATGTATACATGCAAGGCATAACAAGGAAGGTTTGAGTTCTTTGATTTGCTAAAGGTGGCATTTCAAATTATCATAAATAGAAATTATTACGACTTAGCATTTTATCAAATCATATTTTATTAAATAGAGTGAAAGTGTGCAATATTTATAGCGGTGCAGATTCTATCCACCTGTTAAATAGTTCCATCCACCATATGCTTAATGGTTAATTCTAATTACTAGGATTACATCTACCCAATTAACAAATGTTGGGTTACATCCACCCCAAAATCAAAATCAGGGTTACATCCCCCCTGATGAGTTTCATCCCCCATAAAGGTTTTTGAAATATAACTAACTCGAGTAAGTTTCCATGCCCGCTCTTAACTATGGGCATGGTTGTTCCAATAGTTTATACTATGTAGAGACTGTACACTTTATCCACAAGAGATAATCAATTTGCTACATTTCACATATTTCTTTAGACATATGAATTAAGAAGATCATCATAAAACCTTTACAATGCATCCCCAAGTGTAAGATACACTTGCTAATGTTTCATCTATAGGTGGCTACATTCATCACACCTAGACCCCCTCTTGTGCCGCATGGCGGTTTATACTAGTGACACGACCCATGTTTACAATGGCTTAAACCAGCAACATGACTTGTGGGTCACTCCAATGGTGCAATTTACACTGGTGGATATAAATTATTTAGCCAGGTTGACAACATTATAGATTTGTGGTTGTACTATTTCACATTACAAGGTCATCACATGATTAAGTCCTTAAATTATTTGGATGGTACATGCCACAAACTACCATTTCTCGTGCTACATCCGCACTAACCACCATACCATCCGCCCAGAGTAACAATAAGTTTTAGGGTTTTGAGAAGGATAAACTAAGTTATCCCAAAAATAGTTATTTCCATCCAAGGGCTATTCAAAACAAATTTCATGTCTAAAAGATGATGATTAGGGTAAATTAATGCCTTGGTACTTAAGTAAGACTAGCATGGTACTTAAGTAAGACTAGCATGGCACTTAAGTACGACTTATAGTTAGTGAAGTTATCAAATAATTATCTAGGGTAACAAGGATCAAATGATTCAAGTGTCAATGATGGCATAATAATGTTATGGTACCAAGTGGGCATGTATCTACCTTAGAGTTTGACATACAATTGCATAATAAATAAAGCATGCAAGTTGTTAATTTAAATGAACATAAATTTGCATAAAATGTAGTGTTAATATGATCAAAATATTAACTTGCTTAGCTCAAAAGTAAGTTGGTCTTGGAACTCTTGTGTTACCTCGATCTGGGGCTCTTCCATGTCTTCGTACTCTACTTAGACGGTCGTATCGAAAAACAAACAACACATAAATAAGAACAAATAAATATAAAATAAAATTCAAATAAACTCTAAAGTGAAGAAAACTAGTACCATTAAATATATCTTGAATTTAGAAAAAAATAGAGATAAATTTCATTAATTTGGAGTTAAGACAAGCGAGAACGGGCTCTTTAAAGTTTATATTTAGATTAAATCCAAAAATAAACATAGGAGAGAGAAATTCTCTCTTCGACAGGGGCCACCTTTTAATTAAATTTTGAAATAATTCTTTATTGAAAAAGATTACAGAGACTTACAGTAGGGGCCTACGGCCTAATTAATTAAAATTTCAATATTATTTTAAAAGAAAAAGGGCCTGAGACTAACATGTGGAACCATTGTAATATACAAACAGTAACTTGGGCCCGCATATCAGTGCCTCTACCTTTTTAAAGCCGGTTTAAAAGGTTTTTAAAAGGGATTGGGACCCACAGGAAGGCGAACATGGCCCTAATTAAGAGAGGGTGGCCCATGGGTCATAGAGTAATTAACTCTGTGCTTAGGATGGTCATTAGCACTAATTAACAATGGTTGAACAGTAACAATGGTGATATAGGGTTTCTTCTTCCTGGCTGAAGGGTGGCGAGGCCTGCCGACGGAGAAGGGAGCCATGGCGATCGGGGTGAAGGCTGAAATAGAGTCCACAACCTGGTGCGTACCTCCAGCGATGCGATGCGACCTAATTTGGCGTCTAGGGTGGTCGACGGTGACGGAAGGGCCAACCATGGCATCACGGTAGAGCACAACATTTGAGCTCAATTCCTTCCTGGGAAGCTTCTACAAGCAAAGGGGTCTCACCGGAGGGAAGGACTGAACTTGGGGACGACGGGGTTGGGCTAGCTGCGAGGACTGGGTAGGCGGCGAGGTGGTCATCGCGGGCGGCGCACTGGAGAAGGAGAGGAAGCTCGGCGAGGCTTGGGTAGTCTTCAGGGCCTTTAGGCGGAGCTCTAGGTGCGAAGAATCGAGCCAAGGCGGCATGAGGCTCGAGATGGCTTAGCGGTGGCACTCCGGCTGTAGGGAAGAAAGAAGGGGAGGGTTGGGGGCAATTGGAGGCACGAGGGAGCATTACAGCCGCGAGGAGGGGAGATAGCCATTGGCGCCATGAAGGCTCAGGCGGCAGTTGAGGGAGCAAGTCGGCGCGCGGTGCAGCACAAGAAAAAGGGGGTGAGTTGGTGTGTCGTATTGTGCGGAGAGGAGAAGGGGAGTTAAGGTGCGAGCTACTTGGAGGCAACGGGCAAGTGGAGACCCCGGGCACGTTGGGGCGACGCGGTGTGGGAGCGGCGGGGGCGGGTCTACACGGCGCGCGGGGGAGAGGGAGAGGGGGGGTCCAAGTACGGTGGGGCACTGCAGAGGAGTAGGGGCACACCGAGGAGGCAGCGCTAGGCACTGGCGCGGTGGAGGCGGGCCATGCACAGGGGAAGGCGGCGGGCGGCGTGGCTGGTGCATGCGCGGCGCGGTCGGCGGCCTGGGGCGACGCCTGGTGGCATGGGCCGTTCTGGCTGGGCCAAAGGGCTAAATGATCCAGGCCAAAGGCCATGGGCCTAGGAAAGGCAGGGGTGAGCCGGGCCAAGCCCACGGAGATTTTCAAAATTTGAAATTCAAGTTTTGAATTTTGGCAAATTCACTCAAGCAAAAGCAAGTCCCAAAATGGGATGTTACAGGAGGATAGGATTAGAATTTAAGAAGCAGAAAAGCACTGTTCGTACGTGTGCCATACTGTCATAGCATTATACGCCCAATAACGTACCCATGGGTACATAAAATTTTCCATACCCGTCTCTTTATCGGGTAAAACCCGTCGGGTATTCGGGTATCGGGTACCCATTGCCATCTCTAGGCGGAGCTCTAGGCGCGAGGAATCGAGCCAAGGCGGCATAAGGCCCGAGATGGCTTGGCGGCGGCGCTCCGGCCGGAGGGAAGAAAGAGGGGAGGGTTGGGGGCAATTGGAGGCACGAGGGAGCGATTGGGAGAGAGAGGAGGGGTTCCATGGGGTTTTACAGCCGCAAGGAGGGGAGATAGCCATTGGCGCCATGAAGGCTCAGGCGGTAGCTGAGGGAGCAAGTCGGCGCACAGTGCGACACAAGAAAAAGGGGGTGAGTTGGTGTGTCGTATTGTGCGGAGAGGAGAAGGGGAGTTAAGGTGCGAGCTGCTCGGAGGCAACGGGCAAGTGGAGACCCCGGGCACGTTGAGGCAACGCGGTGTGGGAGCGGCAGGGGCGGGTCTACACGGCCGCGCAGGGGAGAGGGAGAGAGGGGGGTCCAAGCACGGTGGGGCACTGCAGAGGAGCAGGGGCGCACCGAGGAGGCGGCGCTAGGCACGGGCACGGTGGAGGCGGGCCATGCACAGGGGAAGGCGGCGGGCGGCGTGGCTGGTGCGTGCGCGGCGTGGTCGGCGTTCATGCCGGGCGTGGGTGGCACGGGCTGGGGCGACGCCTGGTGGCATGGGCCGTTCTGGCCGGGCCAAAGGGCTAAATGATCTAGGCTAAAGGCCATGGGCCTAGGAAAGGCAGGGTGAGCCGGGTCAAGCCCACGGAGATTGTCAAATTTTGAAATTCAAGTTTTGAATTTTGGCAAATTCACTCAAGCAAAAGCAAGTCCCAAAATGGGATGTTACAGGAGGATAGTATTAGAATTTAAGAAGCAGAAAAGCACTGTTCGTACGTGTGCCATACTGTCATAGCATTATACGCTTATACTGCTAGTAGCACATGACATTGTGCTATTTGTAGCATCGAAGCAAACTACCGAGCGACCGGCGGTTGGCTGGGAACTAGGCAGGATCACCCCGGATCGAATAAGCTTATATTATCCAGAGATCTATCCGATCACAACGGCCCCCAAAACTAATAAAGTGGGTCTCATCTTCGAAGCTAGCCCATGCACGCATCCATCTCATCTTTGTGAATTCTGATGCGTCGATCGATCAGGCGACTTGCGCAAATTGCTCGTGGTCCCTTTGCTGCTTGATAAGGAAGAAGATGCATGTGATGACAGCCTTGCCGCCGCTTTACTACTGTTTGCGTGGGGGCAGGCAGGCAAAGATTTGGCGTGCCATGCTTTGTCATTTTACGCTTTTGCTCTCAGCCTTTTTTTCTTGGGTTGGGGGATACATGCAGCCGGCAAGGGATTCTGGGCTTTCAAACAAGCCGTTTTTTTCCTTTTCATGGTACTTTTGTTCCAATGGTATTCCATGCTGTGCGAGCCGTTTTGGTTTTTACAGTAGTGCCGTTGAAAATAAGACGTCTGGCTTCTGTATATGATTTCTGGCTTCCACCTTTTTAGTTTTGTTTTTTTTTGTTTTTTTGGCTCTTTTGCTTTTTTTCCTCTCTCATTCCTTTGCGTTGTCCGTAATGATATAACTTTTTAATTTTTAAAATTTAACAACGCTGAAAAAAACAATCATAACAAAATAAGCTATAAGTCAGGACTTATAAGCCCAAATGAATATCACCTTAGAAGGAAGCTTCCCGTGCTTCCGATTAAGCCGTTGGATTAAGTTTTGGACGGTTCTCCATGTGTGCATTAAAATGAAGTATGGTAGTCTGAAAAATATGTTCAAGTTGGCAGAGGTAGTCGAAAAATACGGTGTACCGTGTTATCTCTCTATCTGATGACCATAGTTCGGCTTTTGTGTACATATTAGATGGATTATTTTGTGTGGATTTTCCACGGCGATCAAAAAGAAAGATTTACATTTTGTCTGCTTTCGTTATCAGCACCCTAATTTCTGTTCGAATCCAACAGGGTGAATCCATTATCCGTCAAGGAATTTTTTTGAATAATCATTTATTAATTCTGAATGACAGTTTTATACATGCGTTTTTATTTTGCAAAAAGGCTATCTGTAGCCCCACGGTTGGATGACCTAGGCAAGTCGCCTAACGGTTGGGCGACTTGTCTATGTTGCCCAATCGTGGGGCGACTACTAGCTCTAGTCGCCTAATGGTTGGCAAGTCGTCTAACTGTTGGATGACTACTTGCTTCCTTTTCTCTTTGACCCGACCACTTTACAGACACTCTCACCATTTCTCTTGCAAAAAAACGAGAGAAGCTCAAGAGAGGAGAAAAAAAGGGAGAGAAGGAGAGAGGAGTGAAGAGGAGAAGGTTGCAAAGAAGCTCGTGAGAGGAAGAGAAGGAGATGGGAGAAGTAGAGGAGCTCGAGAGAGGGATTGAAGGAGAGAAGATGAGCTTGGGAGAGGGAATGAAGGAGAGGACATTAGCTCAGGAGAAGAATAGGAGAGGAGCTCGTGAGATTATAGAGGAAGACGAAGGAAACTCGTTGATAAGAAGAAAATGTCTTCGCATGAAGGTAATAGCCTCATCCGTTCTTGTTGTCATCCGAATGTAGGAAACGTGTAGCTACGTATTTATTTAGCACGTATTTAGTGAATGCATATTGACAAATGGTAATATTTGCAGTGAGAAATTAATCATGTCGGAACCCATAACATTGAAAGTACATTATGATGTTGGTGCCATTCGTGAAGATCCATACGGTGTTGACCTGAGTTGCTTCCCGCAAGTCAGTATGGTACTTCCGGATGCGGAGAATGCTCGAATCAGATATATCCTGGATTGGCTCACACGCAGCTTCTCCTTGGACCCCAAGGTGTGCAGTGTTGTACTACATAGGCTTTGGAGTTGGTCTACCACGGATATTCAGTAGGAGTTGGTCTACCACGGATATTCAGTAGGAGTTGAGGAGATTGATGCACACGGTTGCATGGATGGGCTACGTGCAAGGTTGCTGGCGACGTGGTTACGGGTGCGTGCTACTCGTGCAACCATGTCCGAAGAGAGACACAGGAGGTCCGGTTGGTAAGAGCAGCTCGGACGTGCAACGCATGGTTCATCAAGAGGACGCGGTGGGCGATGTTGCGGAGGCAGAGCCGAAATATCGCACACCGCATGCTCAGCCTACTTGATAAGGGGATGCAGATGTTGCTAAGGCAGACCATGAAGATTGCACTACGCAAGCTGAACCTACTGGACTAGCAGACGCAGGGGAGTTTGTCGATAACATAGTGCGTCAGATGAAAATCGATGACCAGATGGCTTGGGCCAAGGAGGAAGCTTTAGAAGAGGATGGCGATGACTCTTCCGATGAGGACGAATGTCCTATACCACAGGCATAGAATATGGTGGATACTGAGGGTCTTTCTGTGTACAATGAACATAAATCACCGTGGGAGTACCATGCTATAGAGGTTCGGCTTCATGCAATATTTGCTGACAAAGGATCACTGCAGTATTCTATTAAGCTGTGGGCCTTCTCCATGCAGCGGATGTTTCGGGTCCTAAAATCTAGCCTGGATCAGTACACCGTGGTCTGCAAGTAGGTTGGCTGTCCTTGGCGTGTAAACGTAGGCAGACCTAAGTATGAGACTCGTTGCATTGCCTCGAAGGTGGAGCTACATTTCTGCGTCCTCAGTAGTGTTTTACCGAAGCATTGCAACTTGACATCCACCTTCATAACTAATCTTATGTACGGTGAGATAGTGAAGATGAAGTACCTGGAGACCAAGCACATCATGGTGGCTATTGAGCAAAAATTCAAGTATAAAACTAGCTATGCTAAGGCATGACGTGTGAAGCAGAAGGCTTTGCAAACAAGGTTTAGTTCTTTCGATGTGGCTTATGATAATCTTACTCGTATGCTCGAGGTGCTGCGAGATAAGAACTTGGCCACACACATTGCTGTGAAGGACAAGCCGTATAGAAAACTGCCCGATTACCTGGTTTTTTAGAGGGCCTTCTTAGCCTTCGGTGCTTGCATCGATGCTTTCAGGCACATGTTACTAGTGATCTTAGTCGACGGGATATTTCTAATAGGGAAATACAAGGGGCGGATCTTGACAGCAATTGGCGTTGATGACAACAATTAGATTCTGCCCTTAGCCATTACATTCGTTGAAAGTAAGAATTTTGACAGCTGATTATGATTCCTTCAACATGTGAAGGAGAGAGTAGTTGGGGCACGTCCCGATGTCTGCATAATCCATGATCACCACCCCGGGATGATGAATGCCATAAGAAAACTTCAGCAAGACCTAGAGGAGCTGTTCCCTTGGCCAGATATGAGGAACAGATGGTGCATTCGCCATTAGGGGCCAATTTCTTCAAGCAGTTCCCACAGCAATCGTTAATGAAGCTGTTCAAGAGGCTGGCCATACAGAACCAACAGTGTAAATTTGATGCACTGTGGGAGATGTTGGACGAGCACACTAGGAAGCACGTTGTCTAGAGGAATAAGTGGTCGGCCATTCCTAGGGCGGCGCTACCTGAACGCCTCACACTATTGCCGGAGCTTGACCTTCCCGATGTGACGCGGAGGACCTCAAGAAATATCAAATGCTTCTTCCATTGAATTGAGGCTGAGCCTTTAGACAAGTGGCCCTTGTTACATGACATGGATGGTGTGAGGTATAGCATAATGACCACTAACCTTGTGGAGGTGTACAACTGGGTTCTTAGGGGCGTGCATTCTCAGCCCCTCGTCGCCATTGTGAAAGGCGTTATGCAAGGTACAATCGGATATTTCAGGGAAAGACATGCAAATACAGCACTTCATGTAGCCAGCCCACATACACCACATTTCTCGAAGATCACAGCGTACACGCAGGCCAAGACTAAAAAGGGTCAGTCGCGTATGGTGTACATGATGGGCAATACGGAGCATCGTTTTGCATTCTCCTTCAGGACAGAACCGGGTTTGGGACTGCTTGCTCTCTTGTTACTCACGATGTGTGCCTTAGAGATCATGTGAACGAACCTAGTTGTACATGTAATAAGCCAAAACTCCTTCACAAGCTATGCTCTCATATCCTCGCCGCATGTGGAACTATCAACGTGGACCCATTGAACTTCATGTCGGAGTACTTCATGAAGGAGAGGGTGCTACAAGCGTGGTGTGGCGAGCTAAGAGGTTTCAGGGTTGTGGGTAACTTTGTCACGTCAGATATTGCATAGAGGGTTTGGATTCCGGATCTTGACCTATTGAAGGGTGGGAAGGGATGTCGGCAGAGTTGTCGCGTTATGAATGATATGGATGAAGGGAAAGCTGGATCGGCGAGTTGACATTGCAGGCGTTGTGGCTAGGAAGGCCACACTATGAGACATTGCAAGGTGCCTGCCGATGAGTAGGAACACCGACGTGAAGTGCCGTGCACCTTGTTGTTGTGTGCGTACTGGTATTATGATTGCAAATGCTATCATGTTGTAACTTTATTTACAAACTTTAACTTCATTTGTAGTGTCAGTCCATAAAGTGCAGCACCATTTCTTCTTCTGTATGTACTGGTACTAATAGTACAAATGTTATTAGGTTGTAACTTCATTTGCAAATTTTAACTTCATTTGTAGTGTGACTCCATGAAGTGCAGCACCATTTCTTCTTCTGTATGTACTGGTACTAACAGTACAAATGCTATCAGGTTGTAACTTCGTTTGTAAACTTTAACTTTATTTACCAGCCTTGCGCAATGACAAGACCAAGCGAGATAACCTCACGTATAGACAATGACAGCAAATGAGACAACCTTGCGTAGTGACAACAATGTGCACACCATTAAGTTACATACTTTAGGAGATTGAACATAATTGCAAACAATAGGGGAGAGTACTGTGGTACAAGCTTCTCCGTGCGTGACTACTAGTAGAAGGTGACTTACGCTACCCACATGGAGTGTTGTAGCAAGGTTTGCGCAGCAGTATGTGGGATCATAGGAACTTCCTATGTTGACGACCTCCTCGTTGCCCCTCTCACGCTGCATCTACTGGCAGTTGTCTTCTCCTCATTGAAATTGTCAATCTGTGCCTCCAACTATAATATTTAGTCACACAATGTATCCACGTACATCACAACATGGTGTTCATGGAGAGGATCAATACGGAGGATAAAGTCACATTTCACCATCTGCTGCAAAGGAGTGTTAATATGGATGCTCTATTTGCAATAATGGAAAAATAAACTATTGGCTAATTGTACGTCATCCGCCTTCAAAATAGCCATCCACGACCAGCACGACCGCGTCCTCCCTGTGTCTGCATTTCGGGCATACCGGTTAAGCACGCTTGTTTGGCATCAAACAGTAGTTAGGGTTGAAGTCCTCCTTCCTTTCTCAGGGAAGGTCTTACGTTGGGGATCCCGGTTGGATTGGCCCTTGGGCATTTGCCATGGTGCGTTACTGTAGGATGGAGAAGATTGTTCTTCCAACAGTTGGCATGGTCAAGTGCTCCTACTTTAAGGAGGTGGGGTATGCATTTTATAGTCCACTAGGGAAGGCGGCGTGCTTCCTAACAAAGCGTGTCATGTGTTAGCTTTGTGCAGTGACAAGACTAAACGAGATAGCTTTGAGTAGTGACAAGACCAAACGGGGCAGCTTTGAGCGGTGACAATACCAAAAGAGACAACTTTACACAGTGACAAGACCAGACGAGTCAGCTTTGCGCAGTGATAGCACCAAACGGGATAGCTTTAAGCAATAACAAGGCCAAAGAAGACATCTTTGCGTAGTGAATAGACCAGATGTGCCAGTTTCGTGTAGCGATAAGACCAAATGGGGCAGTTTTGAGTAGTGACAAGACCAAATGAGATAGCCAAATGGGGGCAGCTTTGAGTAGTGACAAGACCAAAAGGGTCAGCTTTGCGTAGTGACAGGACCAAACGGGCTAGCTTTGAGCAGCGATAAGACCAAATGAGATAGCTTTGCACAGTGACAGGACCAAATGGGTCAGCTTTGCACAGTGACAAAACCAAACAGGTCAGCTTTGCACAGTAACAAAACCAAAAGCAGATAACCTTGCGTAGTGACAACACCATACGGGGTATCTTTAGGCAGTGAAAGAGACCAAATGGGGTAGCTTTGTGTAGCGATGTGATCATCTGGCGTGCCGCTGCCTCGTGGATGCAAATTTGTCCAAATCAAATTAGACTTGCAAAGCACACGCCGTGTCAGCTATGCCTATAAGTATTGCCCCTTCCACAGTGTGTTTTTCTCTACCATGACTGCAACACTACATCACTAGTATAGAGAAGCAATGGGAGGAGATCACCCGACTCGTAAGGGCTGCTGCAGCCTAGGAGGAACAAGCCCGAGAGCGTGCCAAGATGCCACCTCCCCCAAGCAAAGTCCCCTATATCTCCAACCCCAACCCATACCTCAACGTTCTCAACGAGCGTTTGCCGCAAGACCAGCCCGTAGGGGAGACACCCCCTTTGCTGGTGTAGGGACGCATGCAAGTTTTTCAAGTCCAAGAAGTGGTTGAGCTTGGGAATACATTACTGGGGTTGCGATAACTATGCCTGGGACTATCCCGGCCGGTGTTGGGACACAGCTCGCTACCGGTAGCCGGTAAGAACGGGTTATAATACATTCCCTTACTAGTTCTCCTGTATGGCATGCATTAACAAGCTTTTCCCTCTTTCCACAGTCTTCGAATCCGCTATGCGCCTACCACAAATGGATCGATCGGGAGATCCACTCGCACGACCAGTGGATTCTAGACTATGAGGAGTATGACACCTAGAGGACACGTGAGAGGATGGAGGAGCGGTGCTGTAGTGAAGATCGAAGAGAGCATATTCGGCGGGAGACGCAAGCTCACCTGAAGGTGTGTAGGCGTAGGTTGCGGGAGGCTCATGAGGAGGAGCACTAGATAAGGTGCGAATTGGCGACCAAGGCCATGTCCGACGACGAGGACTACGACGACGAGCTGGGCCGCAAGGGCAAATGGCCACATTCCACGTAGTAGTTCGACACTCTTTGTCCATATGTTTCATGTATTTCTAATTTTTTTAAAGGCATGCATATACCATTCTTGGTTCCTTAGCCTGCGTGCCATGTAATCCCCTTGTCAGATGAACGATCGTGTTATTTTCCTTACGTCATCTATCCGAAGTTTTCTTCCATGTATGAATTCTCGGTTGCATCGTAATATCACTTACCTTCCTACTTACGAATCGTTGCTATCTTAATCGTGCTCAAAAATTTTTCAGAAAATTTATGGCACTACAACAATATACGACGATCGCAAAATGTTATTGCGAGTTCAACAGATTTCGTACCATTCACAATCTACAAAAATCACAAATGGATCAATCGACATTATCTGCCCTTTTATCTAAAAAAGAACTTACAAATAAGATTTCCTAAATGTTATCTATCTACAACAATTGTCATTTACTCTCCCACAATTATTTCCATATGATTTGTAAAATAATTATATTTTTTAGTAAATCGTCCAGCCGTTCGGCAACTATAGGATTATCGCCCAACCGTTGGGCGACACGTGGCCAAATCGTCTAATCGTGGAGCGACATATAGTTAAAACTATATAAAAAAGCAGGTATAATATTGCCATTTGAAATTAAAAATGATATTTTTAAAAAATTCATCCGTTAAGCATCGTGGCAAGTGAAGAGTGATGGTTCTGTTTTTGTTTCAGCTGCAGCCACGGCAAATACTCACGGTGTGTTATTGTTCCACACATGCCAAGGCCCATATTGTGCTTAATCCAGCCCGCTCGACCTATCCGGACGCTCTAACATCAGGCTTGAACAAATCCCTATGTCTCAACCACACATTTCCAGGCCAGGAAGCTTTAACTTCTGTAGAAGCAGGGATGTTCAAATCAACTTCGGCTTCTGATTTTTGTTCCGATATAAACATCTGTTCTTAAAAGCGGCCTTTTTAAAAGTCGTCGTTTAGTCTTTGTTGACTCCCTCATATCCGTATCTTTCTAAAGCTGTTTTTAAAATTTTATTTCAAAAACTACTACGTCTAGTTATTACCATTCTATTTAAGCCGAAAGCCAAATAACTCCGGTCAAAATCCATCGACTCCATCCGATTAAACAACGTCCCCACATACAGCAATGCCAGCTGAGTTAAGGATATTCCCACGAGTGACTCCGCTCTACACCGTATGAACTCGGCCTACTGCCATGTGGGGCCTGAAAGTGTAGTTCCTTACTCCTCTGAAACACTTATCTAATCCAGTGGTACCAGTGACCCACTCCTCCACGGATAGATCGCTCACTCATCAGCTCTTCCCTCACTCCAGGTACGATTTTTTTCACTCTGCCTCGTCCCATCTCCAGCTAGAATTCCTTGCGATGCGATGATTTTTCCTCGGTTTGTTGTTGGATCGAGGGCCGATTCTCAGATCGGTTCGTCGAATCATCTCCTCAGCGACAATTGAGCATGGGACCGAGGTGGTCTAATTAGGTTTAGGTTCCTCGTAGGCTCCATAAATTCCATCGTATTGGTAGGCTCGGTGTGGTGGGTGAACTGGTGATCGCTGATCCAATATGGCCAAGCAGCAGCTCAATGGGGGATTTAGGATTTTATGAATGGGTGTTCGTTAATTATATTGTGTTACATTTTTTTAATATATACTTATATTGGTTTATAAAAACTAAAGATAAAAGTCACATTTCTAAGTCTATTGAAAGTCAATAACGCTAAGAAATTTGAAATAATAAACTAATACTAACATTTTATTTGGTGGCAGCACAATTACAACTTTTTGAGTAAAACTATTACAATTTTAGTTGACATCGCAAGTGTGCACTTTGTTTTTAAATAGATATTAACTTTAACCCACTTCTTTTTTTTCTATGTTAGCATATTAAATGGAGTTTTTCACACACATAGAAAAAGAAGTAGTACATATTTTTGTTTTTAACATATGTTGTCTCTATTTATGATTTACCTCTCTCTAAGAATAACAGTTAACATGGGCAATTTGAACATATTGCTTCCGAAAAATAAAATATAAATATTTATAAACCAAAACCAACTCTCCCAAATGATGTATATTTTGGATGAAAGGATTATATAGATTCTTGCGACCACTAGATTTATGACAATTGGCACCATCAAATTCTTTCGAATAAAGCATCTAAAATATCTAGATATTTCTAGGAAACAATCTGGATTTAAGATCATGTTTATGGGATCTCTAGAACGCTTAATTATCTACATCTTTCATGTAGATAAATCATCCAATATTTCATCCAGTAATTTTAATCTATAGATTAATATATGGTACTAGAAGTGATAAATTTACGGATAATGGGATTACAAAATTCATAGCTTAAAATCTATTTATCTGATCAACATAAATAAATATTGTACAGAAAACAATCGAATTCCTCTACAATTATCTAGTAGATGACATTTTTAAATTACTCTCATACAGTACCCAAAATTACAGGAGAACAATATCACAGATTAGCCGACATACTAGTCTTTTCCCTAATGAATACTTTTCACTTTCTCTCTAATCCCAACTCTAATCTCTAATTAAATTAACACACATAGAGAAAACCAAATCGTTACCCAAGCGAGGAGCGAGAAAGCCAAGATCTCCTCCTGCCTTTTTCCCCATTCTTGTCCCGTTGCTACTCCTCCTTTTCTTCCCTTGATTGACACTGATTTTTCCTGGCCTGCTCGCTGCTCCCTTGCGCCAACAGCCAGCAGCTGGTCCTCACGGTCCGCACGTGCATGCACCGAGGTAAAATTGGAGAACCCGGTAGCCGAGCGATGCAGTGACCAGCGCCACCTAACATGTCTGCATGACATGTGGGCCTTTAATGAACCTCTCTGGAATGGATACCCAATGTTCAGCAATCAGCACAAGAGACAGACCCTCGTCAAGATTTCTATCCTCCTCCCCAAATCCTCGTCAAGATTTCTATCGTCCTCCCCAAATCCGCAATCCTCACAGCCCAATCCGCGAAACCTCTCTCGTCGCTGGTTCCAGCCCATCCTCTTCCTTGAACTCTTCTCCATATCTCGTCGCGACGGCGGCGGAGGCTATTGCTTCTCGAAGCGAAGGAATTCTTCTCTCCTAGGCGTCGTCGTCGTCGTCCTCCGCTCTGCCGGATTGATCTCTTCTTTCGCTGGTAAGGAAGCCCTAGCTTGCTTGGATTGTTCTAAGAGTGAGCTTTGTCCTGAGGATCTTTTCTTTTCCGTGAGCAATCTCATCCAAATCTTCCTTTCTGGGATGGATAGTCCAGTCCATGGAGTTTGTGGTGGATTTGCTTGCTGCGTTGTGGATTACCAGTAGCAGTTTGTTTTTCCATATTTTTGGGGGTTCAACTGAACCCCCATGTCCCACGTTAGGTCCGCCCCTGCAGCAGCTCCTCTCCACCTCTAGTCTCTGTTGTAAATTTTTATCAAGTAACGGGCTACTGTTGTCAATTTAGGATGATTAGATGAAAAGCGGAAGGATTTTGGTCTTACTGGTTAGGGAGATCACAAATAGTAACGGGGTGACAAGCAACCTGTGTACATGTGCTCGCCTCACCTGGGTTTTGATCTGCTCCTGTAGAGCTACAGTAGTCCTGCTCTGGCTCTGACTGAGATGTTTTTATCAGGTGGTGCCTTCATCATGTTTTTGCAGGAGGATATGTGTCTGTGACAGTTCATTTTGAGCAAAGAGGTTAAGCTTGGCCATAATGGCGTTAGCTTCTGCCAGTGCGATGTTTTCTCCGTCAAATCTTCCACATAAACTTTGGGAAGACCCATCATTCTTCAGGTGGAAAAAGCGGGAGGCGCATGTGCCGTTGCGCACACATGATACTCTTGAAGGTAGACTGCAGGACTAAATCACTATGTCAATAGCAGATCTACAAATAAGTCTTGCGAGGGTAATATTTATAATGATTTCAGTCTGTTTAATTCAATTGCTTTTCTTTTCTCTCTGGTCAATAGGAGCCCTGAAGTATTGGCATGAACGGAGGAATGTGAACTACCGTAATTCTGACTCTGCTGTCTGGAATGATGAAGCGGTTCGCAGTGCTTTGGAAAGTGCTGCTTTTTGGTCCAAGGGCTTACCGTATGTCCAATCTCTAAGTGGATACTGGAAATTCCTTTTGGCCCCTTCACCAGAAAGTGCTCCAGAGAAATTCTATGATACTCATTTTAATGATTCAAATTGGGAGGCTTTGCCAGGTACGCTGCTACAACTTTACTTGCTTTTCCAACATGCGTCTAGTTGAGATAGTGCTTATTGTTCAGTAAACTAGTGTTCAGTTTTCTCTTGTTTGGTGTCAGCTGTTATTTTAGTTCCGTTATAAATCTTTTATGTTCTGGTGTTTTAGACTTCAATAAGAAATATCATCTTCTTTTTCATATCGCTTGAAATTTATTCTCAAATGAACATAAACTTGGTTGCAGTTCCTTCAAATTGGCAAGTGCACGGGTTTGACCGTCCGATCTACACAAATGTCACTTATCCTTTCCCCATGGACCCACCATTTGTGCCTACTGAAAATCCCACAGGTTGTTATAGGAGGGTGTTTCACATCCCAAAAGAGTGGAAAGGTATGTTATGTGCTTATTATCCGGTTATTATTCATCTGTTCTTCTGCATAGCAAGTAATGAAAGGTAGTTCCTAGCCTTGTTTTCTTTCTCATGAAATCAAAATCCTGTATTGCAAACCAGGTCGTCGTCTATGTTGTGAATCCTTTTATTGCATTGCAACTAGCATCAATTACCTTTATACTAAGAAGAATTTTATATAAGTGATGATATCTTGAAGGAAGTTAGTTTTGTTTGTGTGAAATATTTGGCCGTAAGGATCCCTCTGCTGATCCCTTCGTGTTTATATAGAGCAAAGGCTCAAAAGGTTACAGATTGATCCGAAGGCTATAAGGATAGAAGGTCTGATCTGAATCTATCTATACAAGGAAATAACTAATCCTTTTCTATCTCTAACAGACCTGCTGCCTTATCTCTTGGATCTATTAACAAATACAAAGAGGTGCGGCTAACTACCAGACCGCAGGAATATCTCTAAGATAGCAGACGCAGATTGATTAGGATAGACTACTAGAGCTCTATCTCTAACAGTTTGTGCCAATTGCGATGAGAATTACATGGTTCATTAAACTGAGGATTTGTTTGTGCCAATAACACCATGAGAAGATTTCAAGGATAGCTGGTTCATTAAATTAAAACGAAAATGTCAACAGTGACATCCTTGTCGTCAAGCTCTCTGACTAGAATTTCCCAAATTTTATTGTGCAATTCTTGAAGAGTTTATGGGTGGGTATAGTTATGGCTTATCTCCTTAGAAACGCAGATCTAATTTGCTTACGGAGTATATGTTTTTTTATTTTGGTATGCCCAAGCTGTGTACTGTGATGCTTATTATGGCATGTTCTAAACTTTTGTTCTTCTGCAACATGCATAATGTTGTTGTCCCTAATATTCACATGGATGCAGCACTTACTGTTGTCCCCTAATATTCCCATGCAATTTTAAACACTTTTGAGCTGATTGTGATAGGTCGGAGGATTTTGTTGCACTTTGAAGCTGTTGATTCAGCATTTCTTGCTTGGGTCAACGGGGTACTAATTGGTTATAGGTATGACATTAATAAATTCATTGTATTATTTATTTCCTTTTTGCTTGTATTTTATGAATATATGAAAATGTATATAGTGGCTTATAATGTGAATATCATTGACAGCAAACTAATTCCATGTTCATTGTATGGTTATTTGAGTATCTGAGTCTTAACTTTTGCATGTGCTCCTTAAATATATTTTTTAGATAGCAAAGTGGAGTACATGATAGTTTTGGCAGCATGAACTGTTTGTCATGTAGAATCCATAAATTTATATTTCTTTATGTATATATAGGCCTTTTTAATGATTTTATTTTGAGTTAACATCTTTCATGTCAGCAAATAATTTTATTTGCGAGAAGTCTGGATTCCTCCCAATCTTCTACAGTTCTACTTGTATTTTCCTGTTGTGAACTCATATCTAGTTCCCATCAATATGAAATCATTGTTTGCTATACATATTTTTCCTTGATTTAGGAGAGCTGGCTACCAGCTTTGTTGTATTTTTTATTTGTTTTATGATGAACCAATATTTGACTTTATATCACTCAGCAAAGGTAGATTATATATGGACTAGGGAGTGCTAGTCTGCTAGACAATAGAATGTTTAAAGTAGTTAAGTTGCTTGTGAGAGAAGAAGATCCTTGAAGTATTGGAATTGCACATACCATCTTATTACGATGCTCATAACTGACTCATAGAGTCATAATCATACCTAGTTAGTTAGTTATTCATTTGCACATAAACGGTTTGTTATCTATTGGAAGATGCTATTTTCTCATCTAGAAAATAAACAGTTGGTTTGATGTGTTAATGCAGCCAGGATAGCAGGCTTCCTGCTGAGTTTGAAATCACTGATTGCTGCCATCCTTGTGATTCAGACAAGGAAAATGTTCTTGCCGTTCAAGTCATGAGGTGGAGTGATGGTTCTTATCTTGAAGATCAGGACCATTGGCGGTTGTCTGGCATTCATAGGGATGTGCTGCTACTATCAAAGCCACAGGTTACTTATTTAGTTTTACTCACATGATATTAAATGAATTCCTAGCTGTTATTTTGCAATATTTACAAAAATCTAGACAATCCTTAAGCTTCAGATTTTTTTTAATATGACATGATTTGAACTTTGAAAACTTGAATAAGGTACCTCATGTCATGAATGAGTCATAATATGGTGCAATAATTCGCCAATCTATTGGGGTTATCATTGCTGGCCAGCAATGTTCATACTGTCAACTATGTCCAGACGCTAGTTATTCCACTGGATTCAAACTGATAGTAGGTCATATGTTTAGTCTGAGTCATAGTTTTGTAACACCCAGCCCCTCACTGAGCTCAAAGTGCTACCACCTACTCTATAATGCTACCAACTTCAACTTTTGCCGTTGGTCTTACGAAACAATTCCTTTATTTAAATATCAACCAAACGACAAAAGTTGATACGCTTGACACTAAGCGCAGCAGAGGTATAAATTTGCTAATTACCAAAAAGGTACTCAGACTATTCAAGGCTAAATATGTCAACTATAGATGATATGTGAATTACTATTGCACATGAAACGACTATGCTACTCCCGTTCGTACATGTCACCTTCAACAGATACCTAAAAACAACAATAAAGGGTGAGTCCGAAGACTCAGCAAGCACAAGATAAAACAATGAGGTTGATACAGTAATCATTAAATCACATATTTGTGATCTGTAATCCAGAATCTCTGGATTTCCACCGCAAATCTCTGCTCGTTTCTCGCAAATAGGGGTGAAAGCGGTCGTTAATCCGACCGATCCGACCGAATCCGATTGGTGCGAATCCGACTAGTACCAATTCGGAGAAAAATATGGGTTAGGATATGGTAATGACAATATCCGTCCGAATCGAATATCCGTCGAATCGATACATCTTCAAGTTTGATTTCATGTTAGTGCTACTATTTGACGTTTCATTTTCTTTTGCAATGGTAAAATAAAATCTTCCACATCGCTATTAAATAGTAACATCAAGTCGGTGCATCCTACTCCATTTATCGCGCCGTATGCATTCTTACAAACAAGTAGGTGCAAGCGAAATGGGTTAATCCACCGATCCGACACCAAATCCGATTGGTACCAATCCGATTGATGAATCCGAGAAAAATGGGTTAGGATATGGTACGACAATATCCGTCGAATCCGACCGTTTTCACCTCACGCAAATGTAATGCGATGCGATGCACTTCTGTATGCAACTTATACCGGTATAGTGAAGGTGCTTCACCCGTCGGTGAAACCCCTCTACCTCCATTCCTAAAGGCGCCTACTGAAGTAGGTCTTGATTTTCCCATCGTCGTAGGAGGCCTACCATCGTAGGTCCTTTGTATGAGTGCAGTGCATAATGCGTCTCTGTATGCCGCTTATACCGGTATAGTGGAGTTGCTTCATCCGTTGGTGAAACCCATCTGCCTCCATTCCTGGAAGTGCCTACCAAAGTAGATCCTGATATTCCCACCGTGTGGGATGCCTACCGTCGTAGGGTTTTCATGATGCTCATGGTACAATGCAAACGCAACATTCTTCAAATGTTGATATTAAATCATAAGCATCTCTCATCGCAGTATAATCAACAGATAAGCCGGGATATCATTTCATAACACGGTATAAATCATGGTATAAAACAAATACCAGACATTCATCACAATCCACTATTCTACCATGCGCTTGCCTGATTATTCCCGTGGATGATGCGTGGAGGAGCACCAAACCAAAACCTCCACCTGAAAGTATCACCGAACCCTCAACTCAACATTGCAATTCACATAAGCATGCAAACAACAAAAGTTCTATGCGTATAAATAGCCAATTATGTTCCTACGCGCAAATCCAATACCAACAACCTCTCTCATCGAACACCTTTCTGATGCTCCGGTGCCCAAATGATCATAATTTAATGATCATCGTCTATAATCGCAGATAAATTTTATTTACACGTCTACCATTTTTCTCTTCATTTTTCTTCTCTTCTCTTTTCTTTTTCTCTCTTCTTTTTTCTTTTTCTTCTTTTCTTATCCGTTGGCGCTCTCATTTCTTACCCTCCTCTCTTCTGGCTGCTTCCTCTCTCGATCCAGATCGGATCCCGGCGTCGCGCCTCCTCGGCCTCTCCCCGACTAACGCCTCCACCGCCGACTCCTGGGCTGGCGTCTCCTCCGGCTCGGCTTCGAGCCGCTGCTCCGCTGTCCTTATGTCTCCTCCCGGCCTCGCCGCCGCTGTCTCCTCCCCGTGGTCGCCCTCTCGGCTAGCGCTGCCAGTCCCCCTCTACGCTGTCGTCTTCGGCCCCTCGCCGCCCGAGCTCTATGCGCCCTTACCGGAAATCCTAGGTCAATCTTAGGCTCGGGGCTATTGCCTGTTGGCTCCACTCCAATCTTCTTTCTTTCTCCTTTGACTCACCTCTTCTACTCTTGCTCTACTGCTTCCGGCTATTAATCTTTATGATGGTGCTGTGTGTCTTAGTGATGCTATGTGCTATTTGATTGGGTGATTATTGGCTACGAAATGCATGGTTTAACATTGAGAAATTGATGCTATTCCTGTGGGTAATTGGTGGGCTACCTTTGCCAGTCGGGTTGCTTTGAGCAGGAACGAAGGTTTGTTTTTGGCGGTTGCTATCTGGGTTGGCTGTGGCCTTCTCCTACGGCTTGCTGGCCTGCGATCTGGCTTCTTGCCGACTTCTTGCTCCTGGCCGGCTTGCCCTGATTCTGCCTTGTGGTGGCCAACTCTGTGGCTGTGTGGTGAGGGTTTAGACTTGGCGGGGGGAAGGAAAAAAGAAGAGTGAAGGTCTTACTGCCGTGCTTATAGTATTTCTTCTTGTTCTCTTTGGCTGGCTGCGTCTCCTTTTTGGTTTGCAGCTGAGTTCTCTAGATGAGTCGTGCTGCCCCTTTACTATAGCGATGTGGTGGCCGGTTGATCTTTTGGGTGATTTGGGATATTTGGCTGGCTGCTATGGCATTTGAATCTATGTCAGGTTTGTTTATGCTTAGTGATGACCCCATGGTTGTGAGAGGTGCCGACTAGCCTCCGGATAGTCAAGTATCTCTGTGAACAAACTACCCTGCCTGAAATTAACCTCTAGGGCTCTGACGGCAATTTCTTCGCTTTCCTTCCCTTTTCTTTCCCGCTGGTATTACAAGTTTTTATAAGCTGGACCTCTCTCAGCCAACAACTACAAGTTAATTGTCAAACTCTTCATATGTACGCTGCATTGGCATTTTTATTTTATTATATCTCTCTTCCTTCTGGAAGAGATTGCTTATGAATCATGGAAATTCTTGGTTAGTGAGTGCTAAAATTTTCTTTACAGATCTTTATTACGGATTACTTTTTCAAAGCAACCTTGGATGAGAACTTCCGTGTAGCTGATATTGAGGTAATTGTTCTAGCCATCTTTGTGGGATTATACACTTATGTTACATGGTAGAACAAATGCTGCAAGAAAATAATGAACAAGGGGGCAGGCCTTTTCTTGCCTTTTCCTATTCGTTCTTTTGGGTGGGAATGCTAATGTTAGCTTCATATATAGTCAAGGAAACATTTATTCTGATGTTGTTCTGTAATTCGATTCACTTCCAATGTTGTTCTATGTGTCAGGTTGAGGTGGAAATTGATTCACACAAGCAAGACCGGGAGCATATCTCGACTTTGTCTATCGAAGCAGCATTGTATGATAATTCTGGACTATCTGACGGTTTAAATTCTGATCTGTCAGCTGCTAATGTGGTCAATTTGAAGCTGAAACCAAAACCAAAACCAAGCCCTTGTCTTGGTTTTCATGGTTTTATTCTTGGTGGGAAAATAGAAAATCCAAAACTTTGGTCTAGTGAACATGTAAGAGACCTAATCCAAGGGAAAATCTATTGCCAAATGTTAGCATTACAATTCAACTGTTTAAAGCTATGTCTTTTAACTATATTTCCTTTTCCGACAGCCCAACTTATACACTCTTGTTGTTCTCCTTAAAGATGCCAATGGGAAGCTCATTGAGTGTGAATCATGCCAAGTAGGAATTCGTAATGTGGTCCTGGCACACAAACAGATGCTTGTCAATGGATGTCCTGTTATAATAAGAGGTGTCAACAGACATGAGCATCATCCACGTGTTGGAAAGACAAATTTAGAAGCTTGCATGATCAAGGTTGCTCTCTTCCTTTATCCACTGCCATATCTGAAGGCATTTTGAACATGCCATCTGTTCAGTTCTGTTTTTTTAGTCTGCAGCTTCAAGCCTTTACTATCTATTTGTGACAGGATCTGGTTTTGATGAGACAAAACAACATCAATGCTGTTAGAAACAGCCATTACCCCCAACATCCAAGGTGGTATGAGTTATGCGACATTTTTGGTGTTTATGTAATAGATGAAGCCAACATTGAGACACATGGCTTTGATGAATCTAGCCGTTTCAAACATCCTACACTAGAACCCATCTGGGCAAATGCTATGCTTGATCGTGTCGTTGGCATGGTGGAGAGAGACAAGAATCATGCATGCATTATTGTTTGGTCTTTGGGAAATGAATCTTCGTATGGACCTAATCATTCTGCCATGTCTGGTAAAACATTTGTCCCTGTGACAGTTCAGTTCTTGCTATTTTTCTCTCATCTAATGGATCACATTCTTATAGGGTGGGTTCGTGGAAGGGACCCGACAAGGCTCATCCATTACGAAGGAGGTGGTTCCAGAACATCATCTACAGATATTGTGTGCCCCATGTACATGCGTGTCTGGGATATTCTTAAGATTGCAAAAGACCCATCTGAAAATAGGCCCCTCATTCTTTGCGAGTATGCTAACTGTGGCCTCACATTTTAACACCATTCCTTTGCCTGGATTTAAATATCAGAAAGGTTAAACAAAGTTTCCCTCTCTTTTTTTTTCAAGATATTCACATGCTATGGGAAACAGTAATGGAAATATTGATGCGTATTGGATGGCGATAGACAACACTCTGGGACTCCAAGGAGGTTTTATATGGGACTGGGCCGATCAGGTTATGAGCTATTTACTTTCATCCCATACTTGTCTTTTTGCAGTACAGCATGCCATGCCACAAAAAAAAAATGTTTGCATGTTTATACATGACTTTTTCATGATTCTAGTGTCTAAGGCATCCATATGTGACTCACTATGTGGATCAGGTTATGGCCTGTTTCTTTGATTATTGGATAAAACAGACAAAAAGACCATGACAAACGACTTTCTTTATCTTCTGTTACATAGAGGTTGCAGAAAAATTTTGCCATAGCATAAATCTGTGTCAAGCTAATCAAGAACATCGTTATTTCGTTACACAAAAGTGAATGCCAAAATGGATCATTGATACTATTTCTCTGTTATAATGCTATAAGGTCGTTTCTCAACCCTATTCTGTTCCATTTTTTCATTTCAGGGTTTACTAAAGGAGGATGTTGATGGATCAAAATTTTGGGCATATGGTGGTGAATTTGGAGACACTCCAAATGACTCAAATTTTTGCCTTAATGGCATTGTATGGCCTGATCGGACGATTCACCCAGCTGTTCATGGTAACTGCAAATTATATATTTATTTGTTAAACCTAAATTTTTTTTGTCCCAAGCTGCTAGATGTCAAACCTAAACGACCGAATTGATTCTGGCTGCAGAAGTTAAATATCTTTACCAACCTATCAAAATATCGTTGTTGGATAACATGCTTAAGGTAACCTCTGATCGGTATGTGTCAAACTTTTTCCTTATATGCTTACTGGATCTAATAGATCTGTTCTTATCATGCAGATTGAAAACGTACATTTTTTTGAGACAACAGAAGCATTGGACTTCAATTGGGTTCTCCATGGAGATGGTTGCGTCTTGGGCTCTGGTTCACTCAATGTTCCAACCCTAGCACCACAAAGTAGTCATCTTGTCAACGTGGAATCATCACCTTGGTTTACTCTTTGGAGCACTTGTGCAGTAAAAGAAATGTTTTTGTCTGTAAATGTGAAACTGAGGTACCAAACACGATGGGCTAAAGATGGTCATATCTTGGCGTCAGCACAACTTTGTTTACCTCATAAAAATGGCTTTGTCCCTCATGTATGTTTCCTCAGCCTGATCCTGTTTACTTCTTTTTCTTCCAAATTGTCTTACAGCTCACTACCATCTTCAGGTGATAGCATTGTCCACAAGTCCTCTGCTTTCTGAACGTGTTGGTGACAGTGTAATCATTAGCAAGAATAACGCCTGGCAAATCAAAGTAAACAGTCGATTGGGAACAATTGACAGTTGGAAGGTAAGTAGAAAATTCATGGTGGACACTCTACCTTTGTGTTTGCATATTTGGTTGTCAACCTCGATCTAGGAGGCAATTTACCAAAAGAATATAGGAAGTACTAACCCAGAGAGGTTCAAAACTAGAAAACAAGTTCTTTGGGTTATTCTAAACAGATGAGGTGTAAATCAAGTAGCTTGTTTGATTCATAGTTATAATATGCACTGTCGGTCTTTGTTGTTTGGGGTTTCTCGTACCCTTTTTTCCTTCTTAATATGAAAGATACGCAGCTCTCCTGCGTGTTCGAGAAAAAAAAATGCACTGTCGGTATTTTTTTTAAAGTGTTCTGTTCATCTCCATAGTTTGTGATGCCCATTTGCTCACACCACATATGCTAGTTTCAAAAATTGTATCGGCCTGAATAGGAACTGATTTTGCACAGTACAAGCTGCAACTTATGAGCACCATTCATGATTAGGCTCCAGATGTTATGGGGGACATAAAAGAGCGAAGAAATATCTAATTGTTACTTGTGATTGAGCTCTTCGCATGATGATTTTTATATTTATCTGATTTATGCCTGTCACTGTAAGCTGCTGCCATGAGTTATCCTCACTCTGCTGCCATGAGTTATCCTCACTACGTACTTGTCTTCTAAATTTGGCGAACTGTTTTACTGCATTCCCCTTTCTGCTTTGATGGTTCGATTTAGTCTGCAATACCTATAGTTGTCTGGGACTCTTAAATGTATTCATTTTCCATGTGGACTGAGATTACTGTAGATGAGCTTTTCCATTGTTAGTTACTACATAGTCATTTTACTCTGTCAAGCTCAGCCAAGTTTTGGAACTTGATTCAATTTTTTTTATTAGCGTTGCTGGCACTCATGGTACTTCTCTGAACAACAGGTCAATAACATTGAGCTTATGAGTAAGGGAATATTTCCCAGCTTTTGGCGTGCACCAACTGACAATGACAAAGGAGGCTTCTTCACCAAGTCCTATGCTGCAAGATGGAGAGAAGCCTTCCTCGACAACATCTTGTTCTGCAGCAGTCAGTTTTCGTTGAAGGAATTGCCAGACCACACCGTCGAGGTTTCTACCATATACTACGGTCTTCCTGGGCACTTCGCAAAACCTGATGATGCCGCTCTTTCAGAAGATTCTGAGTCCATACTTTTCCGGGTCCATATGCACTGCCGGATATACGAGTCAGGTGACATGATTCTTGAATATGAGGTGAACCCCAAGAACGATCTTCCTCCCCTTCCGCGTGTCGGCATCGTGTTCAATGCAGAGAAATCCTTGAACCGTGTGACATGGTATGGGAGGGGGCCGTTCGAATGCTACCCCGACCGCAAAGCCGCCGCGCATGTCAGCGTATATGAAAGCAGCGTCGAAGACCTTCATGTGCCCTACGTTGCTCCGGGCGAATGCGGCGGCCGGGCAGATGTCAGATGGGTGGCGCTTCAGAACGCCGACGGGTTTGGCCTTTTCGCTTCGGTCTACGGTGAATCCCCACCAATGCAGATGAGCGCTAGCTACTACGGCACTGCAGAGCTTGACAGGGCAACCCACAACCACAAGCTAGTCAAGGGAGACGACATCGAGGTTCGTTTCCCTTTGCATTTGAGTTGTTCATATCGGATCCCATGTTCAGATGTTGATTGGAGAGTGATGATTTTAAAATGGCTTGTGTTGCGTTGCAGGTGCATCTTGATCACAAGCACATGGGGTTGGGCGGGGACGACAGCTGGACGCCGTGCGTGCATGAGCAGTACCTGCTGCCGCCGGCTCGCTACGCCTTCTCGGTG
The DNA here is from genome assembly GCA_036346575.1 of Dendrocalamus sinicus. Taxonomy (NCBI): domain Eukaryota; kingdom Viridiplantae; phylum Streptophyta; class Magnoliopsida; order Poales; family Poaceae; genus Dendrocalamus; species Dendrocalamus sinicus. Next base: position 62,197,423 of record CM070641.1, read on the forward strand.
AGGCTGTGCCCTGTGCTGCCGTCGTCGTCGTGCCATGACATCTACCGGTCTCTGCTCCCCCGCTGATCTGATCATCTGATGTGCCGTGTCAGGCGAAGGTACCTAGAGAGAGCAACCGAGTTGGGTAAGGCAATAAATGCAGAGACGCTTTCGCTCCTGTAACTAATAAGGCCGTAATGGTCAGGTTGTTGTCAACTGAGAAATAAGGGAGGTTGATGTGCTACTCTACACTCTCAATAAAACTAGAAGGTTTATCCGTGCAACTGCCCGGCTAGATATTTTGATACAGTTGTCCTTAATATACAATTTTACTTCTTATAATTGAAATACAATTACATTTGCTATATAACTCTAATATCTATATATAATTAATCTGCACCGTTATAATCCGGTCCTACTAAAATAAGTGGTGAAGATTATTCTCTTTTTCTTTCTATTAATGTGAATTTTTAGGATTTTTTAAATAATTGTAGGATTTTTTTGCCGACACAAAGATGTCTTGAATAGCACCAATTACTTTTATTTATACAGATGTGTGTGTACATAAGCATCTGTTCGGCAGAATCAGTCATTTAAACGAAGATATTGGTTGTTGGTCTAGTTGCTCTTGTATAAAAATGTGTACTATTAGGGGTGCAAATGATATAGATTAATCCCGATTGATCTAGTATCGAATTCGGTCGGTATCGAATATAGGAAGGTAATTTGGTTTCCGGCACTGAATCTGGTCGATACCGGATAGTTGTTTTTGGATACGGTAGCGAAAACGGGAGAACTAAAATTAGATAGAATAGCGTTGGTAAATGGTAAACCGGGTACTAAACGATAAGCCTAATTGGCCCAGTCTATCAACCATCATTGATACCAATCGGTTTAAATTTTATCTAAGTCCTAACATAAAACCCTAAAGTCCAACCATTCTGCCTAGTTGCCACCAATCCTTCCCACTTATATTGAACTTGCCTTGGAATTTATCGATTTTCGAATTTATGTATGAATTTATCGGTTTTTGAACTTATGTATGAATTTATCACTTATGTTGAACTTATGTTGTTTTAGCTATCATACTTAAGTAATCTAGATGAATTTATTGTTAGTTGAAGGCTTGAAGTGATGGTGATATGGTTCAATATATATTTATTTATGTATGAACATACTGTCCGCCTATATTACTCATTTTCGATCTAAAATCATCATGTATCTGTCGCGATGATATCATATCCGAGACTTCGAATTCGTATTTATACCTAGTCTTATTGTATTCGATTTCGAATTTAAGAAAAAAATATAAATTAAGATACTTTATAAACAATTTTTATTCGAATCCAACCAATTTACACCCATAACTACTACTACTACCACTGAGATTTTGACCGGACATATTGGTGTGTGCGGGCAAAATTGGACCGATGCTACTCTCGTCAATTCGGAAAATACCGCTCCAAAGAGCGAATTAGAAAATATCACACTAAGAGAAGCTTTCTTTGATATATGCCAGTCTGACTGTTTTGGCCCTAAGCCTCTCCTTCCTCCCTGCTGCCTGGTAGTGCCGCCGCGGTCCAGTCCTGCTCCGGTGAGCACGCCCATCTCCAATCCTCTTCTCGATCAAACCCTAAAGCCTTGGCATCCCGTCGTCGTCCGTTTGGTTGGCAAAGTGAGAGGGAGACGCCACACGCCACCAATCAATCATGCCCGCCCAGAGCTCTCTCCTCGCGGCGGCGGTGGCGGCCGTTGCCATCTCCGCCGCCGTATTCCTCCTCCCGCCCGCTTCCCACCTCTCATGTACGCACGCTCCTCTCTCTCTCTCTCTCTCTCTCCCACTGAACGTAATTTTCACAGTAGGCGCCATTTTCTCGCAGTGGAAGCTCAATCTGTTGTCTATGCCTCTGCACCCCCTTGCAGGGATGCCGGGGGGCCGGTTCGCCGACATGATATTGGCCAACGCCACCATCTACACCGCCGACCCCGCCCGGCCTTTCGCCGATGCCATGGCCGTCCGTGGAGGCCGCGTGCTCCGCGTCGGCAGCTATGACTCCGTTAAGGTTGTATTCGATGCTGCTGTTTTTTTTGTGTGCATAGATTAATTACAATCTGTTTTTGCCTGTCAAATTTCTGTTTAAATGTTTGCTGCATCACTGCAAGCATATTGTTTCTATGTCCTGCATTTCGCTCAAAATTGAAAGTTGTGTGTGCAGGAGTTGAAGGGTCGCCACACATACGAGTTGAATCTTAGTGGGAATGTTGTGCTCCCAGGATTCATCGATTCACATGTGCACCTCATTGATGGTGGTTTGCAGGTAGTCCCACTTATCTGCCTGCCGTTGCATTTGGCATGGCCAACCCGTGAAATTACAATTACAATGATACATTTGTGTAAATTTGTGTTCAGCATGTACTGCTTTCTGATGCTACTTTCAGTTGGCAAGGGTGCAACTTCGAGGGGTTAGAAGCAAATATGACTTCATCAGCAGGGTCAAGGAAGCTGTCAAAGGTTTCGATGAGCTATATATGCTGTTCCTTAACCCGTTTTAGCCTTTTTTTAAAGTTATCTTGTTGCTTAGCACGATAAACAATGTTATGGCAATCCACCTAGCTGTTTCTGATCTCTGGGATATAGCATGATTTACACAGCTGGAATGAGGGTTATGATAACACAGCATGCATAAAAAGGTTGCTTTATAGTGCGTGTGTATAACTGTATTGAATGATGAAACTTTTGCATAAGGTCAATTATAGAATTATCTCATTCACACTACTATTGTTTTTGCATTTGAATAATTTCGATCAACTTTCAGTTCTACTTTGTTACTTCCACAAATATCTTTGTGCCTAGTCTGTTCAGAAAATATTAAATAATTTCTTTGTTTTACTACTTTTAATCTATGAAACTGATTAGTATTACCAAATCTTTCTGCAAATATTACTAATATCTCTGAGACATATTTTCTGAACAGGTAAGCATTGTGGGCAGTGGGTTTTAGGAGGAGGTTGGAACAATGATGTTTGGGGAGGTGATTTCCCCACTGCTGCTTGGTTGGATGATATATCTCCTGATAATCCAGTGTGTTTTCAAACTCATGAGTTGCACCTATTTTGAGAAGCCATGGCAAAGGGGCTAGCTAGTGACTTATTTCAATTGCAGGTCTGGCTCTTTTGCAGGGATGGTCATATGGGAGTAGCCAATTCACTAGCTATGAAGATTGCTGGGATTGACAAAAACACAAATGATCCAGTTGGTGGAGCTATTAAGAGAACAACTGAAGGAGGTAACCTTTGTATTAACTGAAATAATTAACATGGGGCTGTACCCCTTTTCTAATCTGAAATTATGTCCTAAAGTAAACTGTGACCAAAATATATCTCTTTAGCAAGCATTCAGAAAGTCTTAGTTTAAAACATAGATATGTTCTCACTGACAAAAAATAACTCAAAAGCAAACTGTTAAGATCTAGGCAGTTCATTAAATCGGTGGATCTAATGAGTTATAATGGTCACATATACCTGCTCAGAAGCTTTCTATATGTAATTTTTCGCAAAATTATCATGGTTTCCGTATTATGCTATTGATAATGAATCATTCTTCAACTATCAAATATGGATTATCCATTCCTACGATTAATTTGTAACTTAAAGTGCTAGTTTTTTTCATAAAAAATATAAGGTAAGAACTAACCAAATTATCTGACCCACATCGTTACTTGTAGAGCCTACTGGTCTTCTAGTTGATGCTGCTATGAAGCTTGTGTTTGATATTCCAGAAGTCTCTGTCTATGAAAGAAGACAGGCCCTTCTTAGAGCAAGTAGACATGCCCTAATGAGAGGGGTGACTACTGTTGTTGATGTTGGAAGTTACTTCCCTGGGACATCAGAGAATCAAACTTGGCAAGATTTTTCAGGTATCCTGTGCCACTTTTACTTGTGATATTGCTATTATGAGAAATGCAAACTCAGGTATAAAATATCCTACAGTTATACGACTTTACTATAGTTTTCCAAATACATTGCTATGAGCATGTCTTCTTGTTGATGTTTTGATTTTGAAACAACAAAAGGTACTTTCGCTTTTATATGGTTTTTGTTGCCCTTCTTATTGGGCTTTGTACCCAGGTGATTAAATTTATAGATTTCATAATCCATAAAGCTCATTATTTGGCCTATATGGCTGGGACATTTTTGTCAAGGATTAAGCATTACTCATTCAATTTGAGTCAAGGAAATCATATTGCCCGAGTCATGATTAAAGCTCAAGTAAAGCTACACGAGTTTTTGTTCTTCAGATCATTCCTAATGAAATTCTATGTGATTCTTTTGTACCTTTTCTTTTGAATGATCTACTTTTTTTACTTATTTTATCCATGACCTTGTATCCTTGGCGTGAGCATTGTGCTTACATCACAACAGATGTCTATGAATGGGCTCATTCTATGGAAAAAATGGTGATCAGAGTCTGCTTATTCTTCCCAATGCCCACATGGTCGCGTGTTTCCGTATGTTATGCTTCATGAAGTATACAAAGTTTCTTCTATTTTAATCGCTTTACTTTATGCAAATATATGTTATACTTTTATGTGAGTATTGTGCTTCCTTTTTTTAGGATCTTATTCATGAAAAAGGTCGATTGTTAAGCCAATGGATTTATCTAGGTGGTGTTAAAGCTTTTCTTGATGGTTCTGTAGGTTCCTCAAGTGCATTGTTCTACGAGGTAAACAGCCATAAATTGTTTGAGTACTTAACCTGCATATTGTTCATTTTAGTGCATTCATGTTTTTGCCATGTAGAAATGCATTGATATTCACCATAGCAATACTGTCTTTGTGGAAAAAACTATAACAGTTACCCTGTTTTATTGTCGTGCATGGAATGTGACTTTTTGCCACGTTATTACATCATTGTGCTGGTTCTTGATTGGTCATGTATAAAGGGATCCAACAAGGTGATTGGTCTCTGTTTCTGCAAGGGATTACGTAAATTGAGAGGGGTAGTACATTCACTGTTCTTCAAACTTAATTTGACATTATATTTTAGTGTAATAATATGATACACATAACACATTCTTTTTTATAGAAGAGATGCACATTGTATTCTTATGTAGAGCTTTGATTTTGGACAGCTAAATCTTCTTTTACTTTTGGAATTTCTTGATCTAAATTTGTGGCAATTCATTAGCAAACAGGGTTTGGATTTTTGTTAGACTTGTTTCAGAAGATGTCTGGTTTGGTACTTATTCATTTGGTGGTGGAAAATGTGAAGGTCTACTTGATATGCAATAGCTTGGTAAAATATTAATATTAATTTTGCCAAAAACAGTTGAAAATTTTAATTACAATAGTAATTTGTTAATGGAGTTCTTATTTTGTAATTTATTTCATGATGTAAATAGTTCATATTGGCAGTGTTAGCCAATAAGTTGATTTCTCTGGATATCCAACCATTGAACTTTTCTATTCTTGTTTTTATGCGTTTAATGAATCTCTGCAGCCTTACAAGGATGATCCTGGCAATTATGGGGTCCAATTGATAGATATGGATATTCTGCTCAGTGCAACATTAGAATCAGACAAATCAGGATTTCAGGTGCATGTTTTCATTTGCACACTTATGATAAGTTTGGCTACCATCATCAACAACAACAACAACAAAACTTTTTATCCAAACAGCTTGGGGTAGGTTAAGAATGAAACCTTCTTAAGATCAAAGAGATATGAGCCTTGAAATAACCTACAATACTAAAACTCTAAGCTGTACAACCTGCTATCTGAGTCAAGAGTCTAAAATACTACCCCTAACTTTCTTATGGTTCCGGTAGGTGGATCGCTAACTTCCATGCACTCCTATCCAAAACTAATTCTTTAGATACATTCCAATCCCTCAAGTCTCTTTTAACTGCTTCCTCCTACGTCAATTTTGGTCGACTTCTGACTCTTCTTACATTTTCAGTATGTCTTAAAATTCCACTACGTACCGGTGCCTCATGAGGCCGTCGTTGGAGATGTCCGAACCATCTCAAGCGATGTTGGACAAGCTTCTCTTCAATTAGTGCTACCCCCACCCTACCACGTATATCATCATTGCTGATGCGATCCCGTCTTGTATGACCACAGATCCACCACAGCATCCTCATCTCCGCTACACTCATTTTCTGTATATGTTGTTTTTTAGTCGCCCAACATTCTGCTCCATATAGCATTGCGGGTCTGATCGCCACCCTATAGAACTTACCTTTCAACTTATGAGAGACTTTTTTTGTCACACAGGACACTAGATGCTTGGCGCCATTTCACCCACCCCGCTCTTGTGGCTCACGTCTTTATCAATCTCACCGTCCCACTGTAGCATCGATCCTAAATAACGAAACGTGTCCTTCTTTGACACTACTTGTCCATCCAATCTAACATCTCCATCATCTACTCTAGCACCACTGAAATTACACCTCATATATTCAGTTTTAGTCCTACTAAGTCTAAAACCCTTCAATTCTAATATTTTCCTCTATAATTTGAGCTTCCTATCAACACCTATCCTACTCTCATCAACCAGCACCACATCATCAGCGAAAAGCATACACCAAGGGATATCTCCTTGTATGTCCCGCGTGACCTCATCCATCACTAGGGCAAAAATGTATAGACTCAACGCTGACCTTTGGTGCAGTCCTATCTTAATGGGAAAGCCATTAGTAACACTACCACACGTTCTGACATTAGTCACAACATTTTCGTACATGTCCTTAATTAGGGTAATATATTTTGTTGGGACTCTTTTCTTTTGAAGCACCCATCACATGACATTTCTTGGCACTTTGTGATAGGCTTTCTCCAAGTCAATAAATATCATGTGAATGTTCTTTTGCTCTTTATATCTCTCCATCAACTGTCGTAGCAAGAAAATCGCCTCCGTAGTCGACCTCCCAGGCATAAAACCAAATTGGTTTGTCGTCACGCTAGTCACTTTTCTTAAACGACGCGCAATCACTCGTTCCCAGAGCTTCATTGTGTGGCTCATGAGATTAATTCCTCTATAATTAGTACAAATTTGAATGTCTCCTTTATTTTTGAAAATTGATACTAATGTGCTCTTCCACCACTCGTTTGGCATTTTGTTCAACCTAAAAATGCTATTGAACAACTTAGTTAGCCAAACAATCGCCACTTTTCCTAGGCATTTCCACACCTCAATAGGGATGTTATCAGGCCCCAATGCCTTACCCACTTTCATCCTTTTTAAAGCCTCTTTTACTTCCGACTCTTGGATTCTTCGAACAAACCACTTATTGGTGTCGTTAAAAATATTATACAGTTCAATCATACTATGCAATTGGCTACCATCATTCGAGAAAATTATAATTGTTTTTTCAGGTTGCCATACATGCAATTGGAGATAAAGCTAACGATATGCTGCTGGATATGTTCGACAAGGTGGTTAATTTGAATGGAATGAAGGACCGTAGGTTCCGGGTATGTTCTGATAGCATATTGCAGAAGAAAATTTTCTCTCACATCATTTTTTGCAGTAGTTAATATGCTGAACAGAATTTGAACTTAAAGTTGTATATGAAATCAGATTGAGCATGCCCAACATCTGGCTCCAGATGCAGCAAAGCGCTTTGGCGAACATGGTACCATTGCATCCGTACAGGTCAACCATACCCTTCTGCTGCTATATATTCTGTATTGCTTTTAAATAATGGTTTCCTTTCGCTACCTAACAGGAGTTTAAATGCTCTGGTGTTGCTCGAAATAATAGACACAGCCTTTTGATTGTCATCTGTGTAGGTGACAAACTAAATGACTGCAGTTACTTCTGGTTATGATTTGAGAACAAAACTAAGTTAATGAATAAATGATATTAACTATTGTCAAAGTACGATATCTACTAATCTTACGAAGGTATCTAATTGCGGCAATGAACAAAAGACAACCTATTGCATTTACTTTGCATTCATTTCATACTGAAGCACATCATGACACTACAATAAATCTTACTTAGAATTCTCTGAAACGCTACATATTGGTATGATTTCTAATGTGGATTATGATCTTCCAACTTCTGAAAGAAATGCTTATTTTTGCAGCCAGATCATATGTTGGATGATGCCAACTCTGCTGGAAAGAAGATGGGGATAGAACGAGCTGAGCGGAGTTCCTATTTGTTTCGATCACTATTGGCTAGCGGTGCACATCTGGCTTTTGGTTCTGATTGGCCTGTATGCGTTCCCCGAAATTTCTTCAGTTACTGGAAATCATTTTCAATTCTATAGCCATTTAACTTTACATGTGACTGTTTTCCAGGTTTCAGATATTTATCCCTTACAAGCTATTAAAACTGCGATGTCCCGTAAGCCTCCTGGATGGGAAGTACCTTGGATCTCTACGGAACGCTTGTCCCTAGATGATTCTTTGAAAGCGTAAGTCTCGTTGCACTTAAACGTTATATTTAGATATATGCCATAGCAAAATGTCAATGGATGTCTCACTTGACTTGTTGTATGCTTACATATGAAGTGTGACTGACTTTTCAGTCACTAAGGGTTGACCCTACTAATGGATCTCTCTCACACAGGCATACAATATGTGCTGCCTATGCTTGCTTCCTTGACCGTGTTGTGGGCAGCCTTTCTGAAGGGAAATATGCCGATTTTGTGGTTCTGCCTTCTACTTCATGGAACGAGTTCTCCAATGATATACCTGAGCACGTCTTGGCAACATACGTGAGTGGCAAGCTGGCCTATCCATAATGCCATATGAGGTGACGGTGTTCCAAGCTAGATAGAGTGATAAAAAAGTCAGCATGTGCACATATGTACTGTAATTAGCCTACCGGGCACAAACTCTTCACAATTTAACCTACGTAAATCAAAATATACCTCATACAACATTAATGTACTGATGGAACATAATTCAAAGCAACTCAAAACCAAATTTCTAAAATTCAAGAAATTTCCAACTGAGTCGGTACTTCGCATTTTTGCATGTTGTAACGCGCTACGGACAAGTGCGCATGCATGCACCGTCGCTCTTACGAACTATCCATTTTCCATCTATCTACTGGCTGCAAAAGTTGACGGCAACACTGCTTGTTGGTTGATGTGAACAGGTGCTCCGTCTCTAACGATCAATCGTCCTGGCTAGACACTAACATTACATATCCAAATATTATACAATTAACTGACTCTAGTGTGTATATATATGTATGCTAGATTGCTACTAATTTGATTCATGACTAGTACTACGTCGCAGTCATCCGGGCAAATATATGTGCAACACGAAGATATTTGCTTTCTTATATAAAGCACTTAACTAAAAGCTAATACGAACACTCTAGCTTTTATAAGTCGTTTCTTTTAACCATTATTATTTATTTTCAGTTAAAAGTCATAAAAGTCATAAGTAAAAGCCAATACAAACATCCTCATAGCTCTAGTCCATGTGCATGTAAGGTTTCCCCGTTTGAAATGTTCTTGGCAGCTTGTAGGACCGAACATGGTGATGGGGGTGAATAGAAGCCATACCGGTAGCAGGTTCTCTAAAATCTTTTGCCCCAAAACTGTTAGTCTTTTCACTCTAATAGCTATGATAAATTTTGAAGATTATACCTTAAGCACTTCTAGAGAAATTCCCAAGAAAAATCAAACCAAATGGGACTTGACACCTTAGAGTGGTAATGTCGCCATGCAAGGTGTGGTACTACTGTCATATAATGGGTAGTAATACCTTTCCTTCAAATCAGCACAGGAAATTCAGTCCGAAGCGATGCAACTTTTGGTGTAATTCCAAAAATATAAATCCAAATGATATAAATTTTGCACACACCTTGCTTAAAGTTTTAGAAACCTATTATATTCAAGGATCGTAAGAATCTGTATCAAAGTTTAGAAATTTTAAAGAACAAGTAATACAGTATCAAAACTGGGCAAAAACTGAAAATGGTGAATATGACTTGCTTGTGGGTGAATAATAGCCAAGATAGTTCTAGATATATTCCCACATATCACAGTAAACAAGTGTTTGGCAATTTGGGATTTTCCCTCAGTTTCGGAATTAAAGAAAAGGAAAAGAATTTCAGAGTTGGGCCCACTTGTAAGAGAGGGATTGAGAGGGGATGAGGCTGGCATGTTGTCTCAGATCGTGCACACTCTCCTCATCTCCCTGGTCTTTGGGGTGAAAGAAACGGGCGGCCATTTTGGGCGGCGTCGACTCCTCACTAGATCTCCGATATCTCTTTTTCCTCTTTATAATGAGTGATTGGACAGTTCTTGGGGCAAAAAAATCTAGAGAGCAGACCTAGATCCAAATGTAAGTGGTGGCAATTTCTCTTTGATCTCCTGTGCGATTTGCCCTGGCAAACTCACTGGAGTCTTGGTGATCTCCACTCCGGCTTGTCTCTGCAAATCCACTGGGGTGTTGGGCTCTTGGTTTCTGCTGCGAGAGCCGAGTTCTTTTCAGGGCTCTTGCGCATTCGGTTCCTCGGTTGCTTCATTTGACTGAAGATTGTATTGGCTTTGTGCGGTATTACCAGCTCCTCGGCTTCGCAATTTGGTGAGTATTGATTTGTGAAGTTGGATATTGTATCTTCGTTAACCTCTTTGGCGATATCCAGGCATATGCCGGTGATTGGTTCTTTAGGACATCGTTTTTGCAATGAGCCTTGCCCCTACGGCCTTCTCAGCGGCTTAGATTTCCATTGCACAGTGGGCTCTTGTTTGCACTCTTATTACTATTGTGGTCAATTTTTCATAGTCGTAGTCTGCCGTGGTCATAAACACTGTAGTCGTACGCCACCGTGGTCATACGTTGTTGTGGTCGTAAAGGACTTTGCATAGTTTGATGTGGGCTTTGTGATTGCTCAATGAGGAAAACTTGTCAATAGTGAGATTAGTGTGACTATCTAGAAATATTCTGCTAGTTTTGATCTATCAATTGTTAGTTCATACTGTTGTTCAATATTGTCTGTTGATGTTCTATTTTGGTTATTGCCAAAACATATTGATTATGTAGTAATACTTCTCTGTTACCTTTACCTGTCTAGAGTGTGCATTGGTTGTTGCCACTATTCTAAGGTAATTTGATAGTTAAACTAGCAGAATATCTGAGAGACAATCACATTGATCATTGATTCATTGACACGAGTTGAAGAAGGCCAACATTTATATCTTGAGCAACTCCTCAACTGAGAGCAAATCAAATCTTTAATTTAGTGCAATATGCAGTCGTTTAATGCCCACTTTAATGATCAGTTAAGCATATTATTTTATTTAAATGACCTGAATGTTATATCTATGTTGAGAGATATTTGTTTAATCTTCATGTCATTTATTTACTGCTGGACATATGCTTTACTATTATTACTTAAATTTGGAATTAATCTAAAAATATTACTAAAACTGGTTAATTTCCAACAATCCAGAAAACCAATACTTGTTGAAATGACTTCATCCACTGACTTTGTTAAACCAGATGTATTTGACGGCGCTAATTTTAAGTGTTGGCAAGCCAAGACAAACTTGTGGTTGATTGACCTAAAATTATTTTGGGTCGTTTTGGATCCTCCAGTGCTTCCTTTGGACGGTGAGGATAAAACACGTTGGGAGGATATGAACCATTCAGCTTTGGCTAGGTTGTTAGTCGTTCTGTTAAATTGGCTTTTCGATGTCTATGTCAACTTTACAGAGGCCAAAAAGCTATGGGATGAGCTGAATGAAAAATATTCAGAAGGGGATAATGGGAATGAGTCTTTCATCTCTGCAAACTACTTGAACTACAAGATGATAGAGGGACGGTCGGTGATGGAGCAACTTCATGAGCTACACCTCCATCTACATGATTTAAATTAGTATGATTGTCTCCTGCCAAAGAGTTTTTAAGTGAATATCATATTGGCCAAGTTACCGCCTTCGTGGCGAGACTTTGTGACTGCTCGTAGACATGTTAAGGAGCACATGATAATCAATGAATTGTTAGTTCCTATTCATGTGGAAGAGCGTGCCAGGGCTAGTAGTGATGAGAAGTCCCATATCCAAACCCACCAGGTGGAAGTCAAGAACTTTAAGAGCAATGGAAAGAAAGTTAAGAATCATTCCTAGAACAAGCCTAAGACCCAGGAAGAAAAAGAAGGTGATCTTTACCTGTTACGTGTGCGGCAAAGAAGGCCATAAGGCCAGTAACTGCCGTGATCATAAAGGCAATGGACCATCTCTTGATCAGTACAAGAGTAAGGTAGAAGCCAATGTGGCTATAGACAGTCCCGTCTCAGATGGGTATGTACCTTAGGTCTTTGTGATAAATTCATCAATTGATTGGTGGATTGATACAGGTACATCTAGACATATTTGTGCTGATTGTTCATGTTTCTCTTCATTTCATGGTGACGCTGGTGGCTCCGTCCTAATGGGCAACGACACCGCTGCTACAGTATGTGGGATTGGCAATGTCTGCCTGAAGCTCACTTCTGGCAAGACGCTTATCCTTAAAGACATACTGTATGTGCCTGCGATGTCCTGTAATCTTATTAGCGGGTCAATGCTTTGTAGGCAAGGAATAAAACTTGTTTTTGAGTCTAATAAGGCCGTGTTGACTAAATTTAGTACTTTTGTGGGAAAAGGCTATGAAAGCGGAGGCATGTTCCGCTTATCCATTCTTGATTTCAATAATCCAAACATTTTTAATATTACTCATTGCAATAAAGTTCATGATATTGGATCGAAATGGCGACAGGGGGGGGGTGAATGTCGACTACTAAAAATTCGTCCCCCTCAAGTACCTACGACAAAATCTTCTTCTATAGCTACGAAGCAAAGCTATGAAGAGACATCCTCAAGCACTCTGGAAATCTGGAGAAATCAACCAAGGGAAAAGAACAGAGAGAAAGCACCCAAGAAAAAAAACCTGCAACAAAACCCTAGGGCCGGTCGACCATTGGTAAAAGCCGGTCGACCATTGGTAAAGCCGGTCGATCTGGGTAATAGCCGATCGATAGGTAATAGCCGGTCCCGACCACTGGGTAAAGCCGTCGACCGCTGCTCGGGAAAATTGCATGACAGGGTTGAAAATCGGGCAACAAGAATGCGGGGTTTTGGACTTTGAATACCAGTGCAATTTGGGGTTTCTCCTTGATCCTCTTGGCCCAGAATAGTAAGGAAATGACTATAATAGCCCAAGGAGTCTAGGAGACCAAGGAAATCCAACACAAGACCACAAATTTCAGATTTGAACAAAGACTGAAAACTTACAGAGGCATCGACAAAAAACTTAGATTTCCACAAAGTCTTTGATCCTGTGGCCAAGATACTTTGCAGATATATTAGCAATAGCCATAGGATTCTCCAGACCAAATTTCATGCCATCACGCGAAGGAAATCAAGAACGGCAACCAAACCCTAGAAATGAGCAGGAACTGAACAAGAACAAATCAAAATCCAAATTGCTATCTCTTCACTGATCCCTTGGCCATGAAATTTTGGGACTAGCTAATAAATAGCCTCTGGACTCACAAAGCTAAATTTCAAGCCATCTAGCTAAGGGAAACAAGAAATGATCCAAAACCCTAGGAATGCAAATGAAGAACAGAGAATGCCAAAAGGTGAAATGTGAGATTTAACATGATTAGCTCTTGGAAAAATCGATCAAATGATCTTGGGGCACTATCCCAACATAGAGCAATCCATTTTGCACCTCACTAGCAAGAAACAACAAGAAATCGAAAAACTCACAAATCCATCACAGAGGGTATCGAAAGAAAAGAAACAGAGAGACAAGAACTTGAATCAAACTCCATCTCATATTGATAAAGAGGAAGAGAGATACATGATTACAATGAAGAATCAACTCACACCCTCTCTACTTCCCCATACATGCTTGGATTGAGAGAACTACATGCTTCCCTTGAGAACACACACAACACTCACATTCGGGACATCGAAGGAGTCATACAGGGAACAAGAACCTGTTGCCTTCCACCCACTCTCACCAACTAAAGACTAAAGCCAAACAACCCTCTAAAGCCTATTTTGACTAAAGTAAACCCTAAAATCCATGAGGGGGCATGCAGCCACCAACCTCTATTTATAGCCCTTGGCTAACGGGTCTCCACCCCGTTACACCCGCTAAATCCAACGGAGCCCGCTCCCGCTTGTGCAGCCTCGCGAATTTACCGATTCGCCCCTCCTGCACCTTCCGGGAAGCTTCCGCGCTCCTTGTCGTCCACGACTCGCAACCACATCGAATCTCCGCCGTCTTCGACACATCCGACCGTTCTGACCTCGACACCGCCTGTGTCTAGTCCGGTCACCTCGTGTCTCACCACGACTCCGCCTCGACGTCCTGCAGCCAACACAGACAAGAAACACATCAAATAGCACCGCTCGATACATGAAATCACATTAGCATCAATGAAATAGCCCAAACCTGACAAGTTGACATAATATGCATCCTAACTATTTTGACCAGGTTTGACCAAGTCCGACCGAGCCCGATTGCACCACGCAACGTCAGGGTCCGAACCAACCAAATCAAACTCGACTCCTAAACCGATGTCAATTACTCATCACACACACGGGATGACCTCCACATGGTCTCTAACATGATATTTGGCACTCTTGTTTATATCATGTCAATTTTGAAGCCATAGAGTGGTTAAGTAAAATGAGTTTAATTATGTCTTGAATAGGGTGCCTCTCCGCAATATTGAAGAAACACCTTATGAAGGATGGAAGGGAAGAAAACCAAACAAGTTTTTTCTTCATACTTGGGGTTATCTTGCAAAAGTGCATGTGCCTTTGCCCAAAAAAAAAGGAAACTTGCACTACTACATAAAGCCTCATCACAGACGGTTCAGTGCCATGATTTCTTTGTTTGGGGGCTCTCCAGTGGGACGAACCTGAAAACATCATTAATCCAGTCCACCTGGACCTTCACAAAACCGGTCCCTAGCTGGGCACCGTGCACCAACGTCCCTAGCAGGCATGGATATGCCAACCCTCGCCTAGCATCAACAGGAATGGAGCCAACAACCCTAATTTTGAGGATGCACGGTATGACCTTCTACATAATGATACATGATGAGCTAAGGTATTCAACAGGTCTATCTATGTAGCATTCTAGATATGTACATTACCTGGATGTCGTTGATAGGTAAGTGGGCATCGCTATGTTCAGAAAGTGGCGCGGACGCGCAGCTACTCCGATGTTTAGGGGGACTGGGTACCGTAATGAAGGGGGTGGCTTGTGACTAGTTGCAGACTTATCTTAGTTTGTTCTTTAATGCATCTATCTCTCTTTGAAGTGAGGCAGTTATGTCCTCAAGTTTTGCATCAAAGTCCTGTTTCATATATTCCTCGTGCTCGGCCTTGGATCTCTTCCTACTCCTATATGCCTTGAAGTTATTTGGGAATCCGTGACTCCAAGATACGTAAACCCCTAGACCTCGCATGCGACCTAGGTGCTTCTTATTTCCCAGGGCAATGGACAGTATATCCCTCTCCCTGACTGTTTGGAAGGAGCCTTCAGAAGATTCGATAGTCAATGTTTGCTGCAAGAGTCAATCATGTTAATTTAGACCCCATAAAATTATAAACCTATTAAAATTTAGGTAGTTTAACATATCTTACCAGGCGTTGGGACACTTCCTCGTCTGCGGGGTTTCTGAAAGAGGCGATGCCCGAAGACGTGGTTGATGACCTCACTCTTAATCAGTTTCGGGTGCGCTCGTTTGTGATCCCGATAAATGGTGGAGAGGCCTCTAATCGGATTATGATCTCATCCTCCATTGCGGGATTTTACCTGTGTACCTAGCACTGCCGAGTCTGTGCGGGTGAATGTTTTGTGCCTAGAGAGCCTTGTGTGCTGCACTTTCCTATTGAAATTCAGTTGTCATCTTCATCCGCACAACGCCCTCCCATGTTTCCAGCGACACGAAAGGATACCTCATGAAGAGCGCACAATCCTTGGTCATAAACTGCGTAACAAGCGTGCTCTTGAAGGTCTTCCACGCTTTTCCCATCACGAGAAGCGCATGCCATTGCACGAGTTCTTGGACTTCTGCTGGGAACTCGAATGAGTTTGAAATTTCCATCCACAACACTTTTCTCTCGTCTTCTGTCGAACCTTTCTAGTTTGCTACGGTGATGGGGACCCGTTGCCTTTCGATTATTCCGCAAGTAGTTTGAAATGCTGCAGCTGCTTTCTCGGTTGTAGAGGGATCCCATTTAGAGAGACCTCTGTGATGGTCATTCAGTCTGCTCGCCTTTTGGATACTCCCTTGCAATGCTTAGTTATCCCAGTCTTCAGAGTGTCAGACCCATTCGGCGACATCGACGATGATGACGACATCTCTTTTACAAGAGAAAAGCTAATTACAGTGAGCTGTGAGCGTAAACATTGGCACATAGTTGATCTTACAAGAAATAAGAACATCCGGTGACGTATAGTATTGCTACAAGGTCTCTTTGCAATGCTAACATCCCAAATCACACAGCCCAGTGTCTCAAGTTCTACAAAGTAAGTTATGGCTAGAGTCTCTTCCTCATTATTCTGCTGTTAGGCTTGGTTGTTGTCTTAGGTGTAAGAGAACCTTTGACTTGCTAAGCCCTTTATTTACAAATGAAGGGTGTGGCAACCTAAATGTTCTTTTATACCTAACACAACAACCAAGCCTAACACACATCATGATGAGGAGGAAGAAGCAATAGCTATAACTTACTCTGCATAACCTGACTCACTAAAATGTGTGATTTACCATTCCAAATAGATCTTGTGGCAATAACAAAGTGAATCACAGAGGACACCAGAGTGTGTGATTTGCTTCATGTCCTTTGAAGGTCTCTTTGGCATATATTATTGCTACAAGGTCTCTTTGAAACACATTAACATGCCATTCTAAATAGATCTTGCAGCAATAACACGGCTCTCCAATTAACTTAGAAACAATAGCTCCAACAATTTATCTCTAAATTCATTCCCTAGCTGTTTTATCCCTAGTTATTCCCTAGCTACAACTACTACTCCGATTCGGAGGAGGGGACATGTAAGACCATTTGGCGATGTATATTATTGCTACAAGACAATAGAAATAATAGCTCCAACAATTTATCTCTAAATTCATTCCCTAGCTATTTCATCTCTCGGCATGTATTTCTAACAAAAATATGTTCTACTGAATAGAAAAAACACTATCTAGATAGATCTAACAAAAATATGTTCTACTTAACAGAAAAACATTGTCTCAAATTATTTCTACAAGGATTGTTAGCGCGACAGAAAAGATGATGAAGCAAATCCATACCTTCGGCTGGAGCTAAGGTGATAGGGCGGAGAGGCGGTCGAACTAGGTGGGGGCGACGGTAAATCCAGCTGGGGCAGTGATAAAGCCGGCTTGGGCAACGATGGATCCAGTAGGGCTGATGATGGATCTGGCTGGGGGCGATGGTGAGGTTGTCGATCCAACTAGGGGTGACGGTGAGTTAAGGCAATAGGGAGGAGAGGTGAGGAGGTGAAATGATATGGCCGAGTAAGTGAATGAGGGCGCAAACCCTAACGGGGCACTACTTATAGGAGGAATTATCACAAACAGTGGTTCTCTTATAAAACCATTTGTGATATAAACTACATCACAAACAGTTCCATAATAGAATCATTTGTGATATTGTAGTATCATAGACGATTATATTATAGAACCGTCTGTGATAGTCCTATTTTTGTTAGGAAGTGCTACCCATGCCCTATGAAAAAACCAAACTTTGACCACTTACAAATTAATTCCTTTGACCACAGCCACTTTGACCACAATCATGACTGCTATTTTGACCATGCCTTCGATTGCAACTTTGACCACACCTTCGACTGCAGTTTTGACCACACCTCAACGTAATTAGCATATTCAAGATTAGTTCCAACAACATATACAATCATAGATGTAATTATTTATTAATTACTAAATCAATTACAATGGAATGATTTCTTAATTACATGCCGAGTTTCTTATAATTACATTGGAATAATTTTGAAATAGGTGTTCGCCGTGTGGGATCATTACACTTGGCTATTTTCTTTTAAATAAATCCCTTCACGATGGTCGACACGCATATAGCTTACTTCATTGCTTGGTTCTTCCTCGAGTATCATGCTGTCTCCGAATAGAGGCAACTCGTCAAATTGATTGTACTCTTTTCATCCACGACAATTTTAACTCCGACAATCCTTCTTTTTTCCATTAAGAACTATGTGGCGCTTCATATTTACCAGGTTGGTTACATAAAAAACTTGAACAACTTGCCTCATGAGTACGAATGATTCATCTTTGTATCCTACGCGTTCGAGATCCACATTAGTGACGCTGCACTTGTTGACTTTTACATCCTGTGGGAGTTGGACCCAACGGCACCAAAATAGAGGGATATTAAAAATCACACAGTCGAGCTCCCAAATATCCTCTACAAGCTCGTAGTAGGAGCTTGGGCCAACTGTACTGAACTACTCATCACGAAATACATATATGAAGACATTTGAGTTCTGGACTATACTCTTTTTGTCTTGATTTGTTGTATAAAATATGTACCTATTAATGTTGTATCCTTGCCATGTCACAATTGTAAATTTTGGCTCTTTTGCCATACATTATAGTGTTTCACTTGACGACCTCCCAATGAATTGCACCCTCAAGCATTCGTTGAACTAATGGTTTGCTGTCTCGTGATCCAAACCTCTGACCGGCTTGGATTCTCTTGGCGTAGCATATCCTTGTGCTCTTCAATATACAGGGAAACTTCATTCATGTATTGCAAGATCATGAAATGGGCTTGAGTGTACGCATCTAGATCAGGAGCTATTGCTTTCCTTTCGATGGTCTCGATACCCTCTAGCCTCCCCTCGTGACGAGATACAGGCACCCCTATCGGTTCGACCGGAGCCATGTAATTAATGCAGAACTCAATGACCTCTTCGGTTGCATAACCTTCGATGATGCTGCCCTCCGGTCAAGATCGATTGCGTACATAGGACTTGAGAATTCCAATGTACCTCTCGAATGGGTACATATAATGTAGAAACACAGGGCTGCATATCTTTATCTTTTTCATAAGGTAGATAATAAGATGGACTATGATATCGAAAATGGCAGAGGAAAATACATCTCAAGATGACATAGAGTCATCACCACCTCGGTCTGCAGAGCATTTAATCCATCAGAATCGATGATCTTCTAAGCAATTGCGTTAAAAAAATAACACAGCCTCATGATTGTCACCCGAACCTTGTTCAGTACAAAACTTCTAATTGCAACAGAAAGCAATGATGTCATTAACACATGACAGTCATGAGACTTTGTACCAATAAATTCTAAATCTTCCATGAAAACAAGTTTCTTCATGCTGGTGAAGTGACCGGACAGAACTTTCATACCATGCAAGCACTAACACAGTTCAGTTCTCTTGGACTTAGACAGAGTATAGCAAGTTAGGGGAAGATACGTCCGACCTTTATTGGTCTCTATCGGTGCTAACTCGGTCCTGATATTTATAGCGACCAAGTCACACCATGCGTTAACATCATCGTTTATTTTGTCACGAATGTTCAGTAAGAGATCAATCAAGTTATCACATACATTCTTCTCTACATGCATGACATCAATGCAGTTGCAAACTTCTTCTTCCACATGTTCTTATGACGGGTCCTCAACTTACGTCCCTTTCCAAGCACAACATCGATATCCTTGACCATATCGTAGACCTCCTTCTTGCTAAAAGGCCCTGGTGCCAAGCCATCCTTTTTGTTTTTCCATTGAATTGTTTCTTCATCTTGCGGTATGGGTGATACCGTGGAAGGAACCTACGATGACGCATGTACATAGTTTTGCACGAGTTGTTGAATCACACACTCTCGATATAATCTAAACAGTGCAGACATACTTTGGCTCCTTTCGTACTCAACCCCAATAGGTTATTAAGGGTAGGAAAATTATTGATGGTGTAGAACAACATGGTGCGCAGAGTGAAGTTCTCTCGTTTGTCTGCATCCCATACCTGTACCCCTTCATTCCATAGTGTCACAAGATCTTATATCAATGGTACTAGATACACATCAATATCATTCCTAGATTGTTTCGGCCCTTGGATAAATAGTGACATCAAAATGTACTTCCGCTTCATACATGGCCAAGGAGGAAGGTTGTACATGCATACATTCACGGGCCAGGTGTTATGTCGGCTACTCATGTTACCGAAAGGATTCATTTTATTTGTACTCAACCCAAACCTTATATTCATCGATTCTGCATCGAAGTCTACAAACATCCTATCGATGTTCCTTCACTGGGCAGAATCATCAACGTGTCTTATCATTCCATCTTTCTTACACTCCTCCGAGTGCCAATGCAGTAATCTTGCATCCTTTTGGTTCGCAAATAAATATTTCAAACAAGGAATTCTAGGCAGATACCACATGTTAGTAGGAGGTCCTTGCCTCAACTCGATGTCATCACTGTCATCGGAGTCATTCTTACGCTTGTATCAGGACGCTTTCCACATCGAACAAACATGTAATTTTGCATACTCTTTACGATAAAGGATACGATCATTCGGACATGCATGTATTTTTTCTACTTCCATTCCCAATGGACAAAGAACCTTCTTCGTTTGGTAGGTGGTTCTCGGCAACACATTTCCCTTTGAAAGGATGTTCGCTAGGAGATCTAACAACGCCACGAAACTCTTGTTGGACCAACCATTGTTTGCCTTCAATTTCAGCAGTTCAAGAACAGATGACAACCTTGTGTATTGCGGCTTACAGCAAGGGAACAAAGGTTTCTCTAGGTCCTCCAGCAAGCCCTTGAATTTGCCAAACTCTCTCTCACTATAGTTTCCTTCTGCATCGCGTAGTATTTGATCCAGATTGCCATCATATGAGCTATCCTCATCGAAAGCACAATTCATAATTGGAATATCATTGTCTCTCTCGACGATGTTATAACTATCTTTCTGTATAATCTTCTCTTCACCGTGACTAATCTAACATGTATACCCCGTTTTGAAACCTCTTCGAATCTAGTGAGTTTTGATCTGCGCTGAGTTGGTAAACATCTTCAGATTATTGCAATCAATGCATGAATAGTATATATATTCCATCCCCTTCTTCAACATATTCTACTCGGCTACTCTGGCTATTATCTGGCTAATATCATATCACTGAAGTTACCTGGCTAATATCATATCACTAAAGTTACCTGGCTATTATCATAACACTAAAGCTTATATGGTCATTATTGTATCAGTAATGCTTGTCTGGTTATTATCATATCGCTCATGTTTACCTGGTTATAGACTTTTAATACTGTATTCCTACCGTGATGTTATAGATTATCTTGTTTTACATGCTTTTATGCTTATTAGGATGCTCAGTTAAAATATTCTATAATTCATGCTTTTAATTAGTGTTTTAGAATTCATGCTTAAATCGTTAATGTGGGTAGCATATGAACATGCTTTAACTTAAGTTTAAATTATTAGCACTCTTTTGACATTAGGGCTGCTATGTTTTAGTTTCCTAATATCATGATCCATTAATTGTATGATGTTATTTTTGAGCCATGAAGGATGTATGTATTAAACATGTTAATTTGACTAATAATCACTTATCACATAATAAAACTTGAATGGTTGATAACCTTGTGTGAGCTATATTATAATACCTTTTTAGGATAACTCCCTTATCACTATCACCACATTATTATTCCACATCGCCCTCATATCAGGAATTATGTCTCTCCATTTTCAACCCTATTACATCCTTTCACTTCTCATAATTTTATCTTAACTTTTTCTTAGTTCCCTTAAATTGATATCATATAACATGTTGACAATATAATTGTTACTTAGTCTGGGGTTATCCACATATAGGGGAGATTTCCACCCACCTAGTAACATACGGGGGAGCTGTACACTCTCGTTACTCAGGATATTACACCCGTTGTGGTTATACAGTCGAGGACAACGTTGTGCCTGACTATTCTTGTATAATCGGGTATGTGGGAGTAATCGTCAGTGTTATTGCCATAACTTGCTAAATAACAATTATCCCTGTTGACAAGATAACAGTTTCCTGGCTTGGGGTCATCCACATATAGGGGAGATTACCACCCACCTGGTAACGTACGGGGGGCCGTACATTCTTGTTACTCAGGATATTACACCTCGTCGGCGGTTATACAGTTGAGGATAGTGAAGTGCCTGATTATTCTAGTATAACCGGGTATGTGGGAAGTGATCACCGGTACCATTGTCATAACTTACTAAATAACAATTACCTTTAATTCCATTGATCCTGTCACATCTATTTCTAACATTTATCAGTGTTTCTGGTAACCTGATTTTATTGCAATTAACCTATGTCAATTATTTGCTTACATTGCTTATCCTTTACACATCTTGCTTGTAATACCTGTCATTTACTCACAGTGTTGCGACCGTTGTTGGGTACTTGCTGAGATTTTCAAATCTCACGCTTGCCCTTTCCTTTCTCAGGTAAAAGACTAGTGGAGTGATAGCAACATGCATGGGTGTAAGCACTCGAGTTTTCAGCACCGTGACTAACCACTATTTTTGTCATTTTTATTTATTCTTCATTTGGTTAGACGTGGACCGGTCCTATATTTCAAACATTACTTTCAACTCTCGTTGACTCTCTAATAAAGTATTTTAAAAGTTTTAATTTTCTTGCGATTTCTATTGTTGCTTTTATTATTTATTTTTTACTTTAATGATGATGTTCTATAGTAATATTTTATATTGATACGTGAGGTGTTACAGTGGAGTTGAGCGAAAGACGGTAGAGCAGCCAGGAAAGGAATTCTATGGAGTTTCTGCGAGAATTTTTTGTACGGATAATCCATTTTTTATTCAAAAATACATAAATATACCCGCGGGAAATTTTTTTACAAAAATAGGCTCCAGTCGCCTAATGGTTGGGCGACTGGAGCCTTTCGCCCAACCAGACCGCGACAGCTGGAGAGTCTACCAACGGTTGGGCGATTAATTGCAGTCGCCCCACCGTTGGGCGACTTCCATGCAGTCGCCGAACCGTTGGGCGACTGAATTCCAGTCGCCGAACGGTTCGGCGACTGCGGGTGGCTATAAAGCGGCGCTGCTCGCTGCGGCGCCCGCTCATCAGTTCGTTCGGCCGCCTCTGCAGTAAGAGAAGGCGGGAAGGAAGGAGAGGAAGAGAAGGAGAAGAGGAGGGGGAGAGAGAGAGGGAGAGGAGGAGAGAAGAGGAGATGGAGTGCGCGATTTTTAGGTAATTTTTTGTTGTTATATTTTTTGTTAGTGTAGATAATTAGTGTAGAAAATCAGTTTAGAAATATAGTTTAGAAAATTAGTTTAGAAATATAGTTTAGAAAATGTAGTGTAGAAAATTAGTTTAGAAATATAGTTTAGAAAATTAGTTTACAAAATGTAGTTTAGAAAATTAGTTTAGAAATATAGTTTAGAAAATTAGTTTACAAAATGTAGTTTAGAAAATTAATTTACAAAATGTAGTTTAGAAATATAGTTTAGAAAATTAGTTTAGAAAATGTAGTGTAGAAATTTAGTTTAGAAATATAGTTTAGAAAATTAATTTACAAAATGTAGTTTAGAAATTTAGTTTAGAAATTAAATTTACAAATATAATTTAGAAATATAATTTTCAAATTTTGTTTAGAAAATTTAGTTTATAAATTTTGTATACCATTTAGAAATGTATATGTATAAAATTTAGTTTAGAAAATTTAGTTTATAAATATAGTTTAGAAAATTAGTTTACAAAATGTAGTTTAGAAATTTAGTTTAGAAATATAGTTTAGAAAATAAGTTTACAAAATGTAGTTTAGAAAATTAGTTTACAAAATGTAGTTTAGAAATATAGTTTAGAAAATGTAGTGTAGAAATTTAATTTAGAAATATAGTTTAGAAAATTAATTTACAAAATGTAGTTTAGAAATTTAGTTTAGAAATTAAATTTAGAAATATAATTTTCAAATTTTGTTTAGAAAATTTTGTTTATAAATTTTGTATACCATTTAGAAATGTACATGTATAAAATTTAGTTTATAAATATAGTTTAGAAATTTTGTATACCATTTAGAAATGTACATGTAGAAAATTTAATGTTGAAATTATTGTACAAATTTAGATGTAGAAAATTTAATGTAGAAATTATTGTACAAATTTTGCAGGTATGACTCGTGCTGGACGTGACTCGGAGTGGCGGTTCGCGCTGTTGGACGAGCACGTGGACCGCTCTCATCGCGCTTCCCGTCTAGTGCCGCCACCGGGGAGCACGGACGAGCCGCCTCAGCTGGGAGTGGTCCGGACACGCACACCTCGCGTGGCCTGGGGACTCGACCCTCGTTGGACTGCCAGGTTTGCACTACTCCAGCGTTTAGTGCGACCGTAAGTTCATTCCGTCGCGACCTTCACTTTGTTTGTAGGGTGCGGGATGCCGGGCTACTCCTCTTGCCGGATGGTGCAGGCCACGGACGAGATGGAGCATTGCGCGGGACGAGGCGCGGGGAGCGATCACGACGCTTCCGTTCGACCGTTCCTCGCGGCGGCTTTGGTGGACCGTTAGCGCCCGAGACGCACACTTTTCACCTCCCATTCGGGAGATGACGCCGACCTTGCGGGATGTGTCCTCGCTTCTTGGGCTTCCGATCGCGGAGACGCCGCCTTCCTACCGAGGCCGCCCATCGGCGCGCTAACTCGCCGCCGATTCGTGGTGTCGTTCCACCGCCGATGACCACCACGTGTTCGGAGAGGAGCGGACCCATGGGCCGACACCGAGGTGGCTCGAGCGATCATCGTGCGTGGTATATAAAATCGATCGTGTCTTGAAGCTCTTATTTGTGGTATTACGTACTAATAACAACTTTTTGCATTCGTGGAGCGCATGGTTCCGCAGTGACGATCACGGTCTCGCGGCACTGGAGGCGCACGCGTCTTTGTGGCTGTTTGGTTGGGTGCTTTTCACCACCGGCGACGGCAACACGGTGGATGCGCGCCTTATCGCTATGCGAGGCGATCGCCGACGGCGAGCCCCACCAGTCGGTGGGATCGCCGTACTTGCCACGACGTACCGCGCGCTGTGCGATGCGTGCACGAGGGTCAAGGCAAACTCGATCCTCACGGGCTGTCCCCTTCTACTGCAGTTGTGGTCGTTCGAGCGCTTAAGCCTCGGACGACCTGTGCTAGATGACATGGGTCCGTACGGGCCCGAGATGTATCCAGGGGAGACGTCGACCGGCCGACGATGGGTTCTCTCTGGTGTCGTCGTCGAGTAAGTATTATCAAAGTTAACTATTTGTTTCTTATTGACGATCGTCATTCTAAACAACTTGTCTTGTCGATATTGTAGGTACAGTTCGCGCACGTGCAAGTCACGCGGGCGTACCGGGTCTTTGTGGAGCAGCTCGACCGCATCACAGCCGACGACGTGCGTTGGGAGCCGTACGCTGATACGGCAGTGCAGGCCCATGCTCCTGGCGGTCTGTCCTCACTTTGCTGGCGTGACCGGGCTTTCTGGCTCACCCGCCGGAAGCTCGTGTACCTCATCTACGTGGAGGACTACGCACCCCAGCGGGTGATGCGGCAGTTCGAGCTACGACAGCCGGTTCCTGTACCAGTCGGACCATCACTTCCGCGGCACGTGCACGGGTGAGTGATCGTTTGTGGTAAATATGTACATACTTACTACTGCGTTCGCAAGTATCTCACATTACGTAATGGTTCTATACGCGAGTACGCGCGAAGGGAGTGAAAAGAGGCACGGACTGGTCGTTGAAGATGCAGCCCTGGGTCGACCAGTGGCAGGGTGCGCTCGACGACCGCGTGGAGGAGGACCGCCCGTACGACAGCACGGAGTACGCGGAGTACCTTCACTGGTACCAGCCGCAGACCCGTACCAGGCTTGTATATGTGGTAGACCCGCCTGCCACACACGTCGCCACTCCGACGGACACGTACCCCGCGCACTTCGCGAGGGACGCTCACCTCGCGGTATGTTACATGTCATTTCAAATATTCCCAAATGGTAATGTCGTTTCGATAATCGACCATTTCATGTCTTTGTGTCGGTGGCGTCGGTTACGCCTATGTGCCAAATCCGGCGCGATCGAGAGGCTCACGGTGGTGCGCGGTGACCCATGAGGAGGGCGTCGCTTTGCGCGTCGGATGCACGAGGGTGTAGGCGTATCGTTAGCCTCTCGTCCCGCACGAGGCTACCGGCGGTCTCCACGCCCACCGCTCCGATCGCTCGTCCACGCTGCCACCCGACCAGCGTGGCACTACTCTGGTGCACCGACGTGGACACGTCCTCCACCGCCTCACCCGGAGCAGCCGGGGGGTTCAGCCTGGGTAGGGCCTCCTACACCGGTTCACTTCACGTCTCCTACGCAGGGGGTGTACGCCTCCTGCATGGCGTCAGCTACGGGTACGCAGAGGGTCTTATATCGTGTTTATCCGAAGACAACATGCGACGAACTAACGATATTAATATTGCAGGTACTTACCAAAGAAGACAGCGTCTCCCGTGCTAGGAGGATGTGGACCGGTTTTCGCGGAGTGGCTCGGCAGTTCTCGACGCAGCACCGGAGGTTCTCTCGGCAGCGCCCTCCCGGTGCACCGAGAGTACACACCAGAGGTGCGGTGACTCCACCAGCAGGGGCGGGATAGACACCCTCCGCTCGTTTTACTTTTCGGAGCGCCCTAACCCGTTGCACGAGAGGAGGCCAAGCGAGGCCGTATGGGAGGACGCGGGCGCGGTGACGGGGCACACCAGGGTGACGAGTGAGGCGTGCTGCAGATGCTATATATGTTATGCATGTAATGAAAAAACATGCGGCATGTTACTCACAGTTATATTATGAAGTTTATTTAAATTTACATAGTCTATCATCTCTCTCCGCACATAAACTATCTCACTTAACAGTGTATGAATCGATCGTTCTCTACTCAATCTTTCATAAAAAAAATTTAAAATTTTTTTACACACCTACAATATACAATGAACATAAACTTTTTTTACAACTTCACCGTATTTTTTAACGGTTAAACGTTACAAAATTCACAAAATCTAAAACAATCACGGGGAGCTACATGCAGTCGCCTAACGGGATGGCGACTGCATGCTAGTCGCCAACCGGATGGCGACTACACTTAAGTCCGAACGGAACAGCGACTTAATGCAGTCGCTCTACTGTGCAGTGAGATATATTGTGTCGCGATTTGATTGGGCGAAAGGCTCCAGTCACCCAACCATTAGGCGACTGGAGCCTATTTTTGTAAAAAAATTTTCCGCGGGTATATTTATGTATTTTCGAATAAAAAATAGATTATCCGTACAAAAAATTCGTTTCTGCGACGCCCTCTCCCAATACACCCATTCTCCAAGCCGCGGAGCCCACGCATTATTGACTGACCGCTTCTCGCTTTGACGAACGTTCCATCCGTATCTGTCACTCACTGTCGGGAAAGCGTCCGCGGCAGACTAATTTTATCGACACCGCGGCAGACTAATTTCACTGACAGTACAGTAGTCAATGAGCTCCTAGAAGTGCTGTGATGCAAACGATTACGTGTAATTACACGTAATAAACTTGGAGCTTTTATTGCCACCGCAACTTGGAACGAGCTTGTAGCCGTCACGAATCAAAATACAGGGCGCTGCACGCCCACAGTTTACTTGTATTGACCAAAGAGAACGGTCAGCAACAAGAACAAGAAGAACACCGGCATGAGTTCCATGTTATTCGTACCTCTCTCTCTCTCTCTCTCTCTGCGAGGACCAAGTTAGTCATACTCGATTACTCATACGAGACTCACGGCAGTCTCCGATAGGATCGATGTCGGCTGTGTGAAACATGGTGCCACAGTGAAGATTGTCGTTAGATCACATTTACATCAAGCACGCGCGGTTTACATTTCTGGCTTCTCCTCTTTCTTTCTTTTTTCTTTTTTTGAAAAAAGACACGAACACCGTAAGTCCACAGCGGAGATAGTTCCCTGGCATGAAGCCATCTGGAACATAGAATGTCCAAATGTTTATTTTGAAGAACTTGTATTACTTTCTATGAAATTACTACGTGCCAAAAGAGCAGTGAAACTTGTAACTATACATGCATGCTCGCTAAATTCCTGTCTATACACTGGGCTTAATTTCAGTAATCTAATTCGGCCGTCGATTGGGACAGAGAATCTGAAGCCATACGTGGATCTATTTATCGAAATTCTTTTCAGTTGCCATGCCATACATTTCATTCCCAACAGATTAAATTAATCAGAAGTATAGATGTCGGCGTTGGAGTAGCTGGAGCGAGCGAAGTGGCTGGCATAAGGCTGCCAGATCGGAGTGGATCCAACCCAGCACCGACGATCCACACGCGCATCACCCCGAGTTGGCTGGCCACGAGAACAATTCGCAAGAGGAGGAGGCGGAGGAGGAGAACCAATCGGCAGCTGCCACGTACGACATTAGGCTTCCCGCTTCCGTCGCAAGGGCCGTCGCCTTTGACCGCTGACCGAGCCAGACCCGTAAAAATAACATGCACGTTTAACACCACCCTTTGAATTTTCCAAAGTCAACCCCGTTCAACTCTTCCCTATATATACTCGCCCTCAAAACCACAAGCCCCAATTCTTGTACTGCCACTACTTGCTCCTCTTCATCCATTTGCAAGTTCACTGCGCGCGTCTAGAAGCTTCCAGACCTTTCGTTGTGCCATGGGCAACGGCCTCTCCCCGTGCTTGCACCTCCCGGCGCCAGCCGCGGCGGTGAAGCTCGTCTACTGGGGCGGGCAGACGAGGCTGATGGTCACCGACGAGGACGGGTGCTCCACCGCGGGGGGCGTGGCGGCGGAGCTCCCGGCTGACCACATCGTCTGCTCCGCTGACTCCTTCTTCGTCGGCCTCCCGATCCCGGTCATGTCGCCCGGCGAGGAGCTGCTGCCGGGGCGCACGTACTTCGTCCTACCCGCCGAGCGGTTCTCCAGCTTCAAGGTGCTCACCGTCGCGACACTAGCCTCGCTGTCGCCCGCGCCGGCGAAGGTGTCCATCGCTGGCCCAGGGCAGTGCCCTTTCGAGTACGTCAAGGGCGAGGACGGCGCCGCGCTCATCAGAGTCCTGCCGGAGTTCATCGAGAAGGTGATCAGCTGCGACAATGACAGTCGTAGCCGTGGGAACAAGAGCTGCGGCCCGCTGGCGTCGACGACGACGGAGCTGTGCAGCACGCCGGAGCTGAAGAGGCATTACGCGCAGCTCGTCGGGCCGAGGAACCAGCCATGGTCGCCGAGGCTCGAGACCATATCGGAATGTGAGAAGAGGAAGATATTGCGATCGCCGGTTAGACTGTTGTCTTCACGATAGTCGCGTGTGGCCGCACCGTGTATATATATCTCTTTGTTTTCGGAGAAGACCACCAATTAATGTGCATACATTTTCACTTAGACAGACATGCACAGATACTCAATGTCTATTTGTATTGGTTTTTGCTAATAGTTTTTAGCTGTGGTTGATGAATATTAGTGACCGATAGAAGCAGCTATGAATAGCAGTTGTTGATAGAAGCAGCTAATAAATAGTAGTACATTATATAAGAAAGACAGTGTTAGAAATAGGCTCATTTGATTATGGCATATTTCCTTAATTCCAAAGTATGTATAGTTTAGTACCACATTGCTAAGACAAGGTGAGGAAGACCGATTTATAAGGTGGAGTCATCACCACTCTTTGAATATGGATAGAGATGGTATGAGAATGATTCTTTCTAGTCACAAACGCGCGCGCGCACGCGCGCTTATTCGCGTATTTTCGCATGAAAATCGCGTGACTTGTGACTACCGTGCCGTGACATGGCGCGCCACTCGGCAGACCAAGTCTATCTTTATTTTTGCTGAACCCTGCACCACTCTCTCTCTCTCTATTTGAATGAGATTCAAACATTTGAATGAGGCAGTTACAAGTGAATTTACACTGCTTAATTTGTCATTTGATGAGGCAGTTACCAGTGCATACTTCTATTTAAAACGCAGCAGTTACTAATGAATAACTGCAGCGCCCTTAAAAGGGCCTGGAGACGTCCAGGAAAAAAGAGAGAATTTTGCACCTCCATTCTTCCTCTACTTTCTATTATGCGAGCTTGTGCTGTTGTGCAGTGCTGTCTGAACCTCGTCGACCTTTCTTCCCGGCGTGCACCTGGAAGGAGGAAGATCGGCTATCTCCGAACCGTTGCCGCAGAGAGTACCTGCACGGGGCGGCAATAAGGTTTCTGGGCAGCGTATTTGCGTGACTGCTCACTACACTACGTCATCTACATTCTGCACTGCGTCAAGCCTGTGCTGCTTCCTGTTCTTCATCAGGCAAAAAAGTAAGTCGTTCGTGCGCAATTTCAACTTTGTTACTATATTTTTCTTGCGTACATTCTGAAGTATGATGAGTTGTCTGCTGTTAGTAGTAAGTTTTGCATCACAGGTTTATTGTATTTGCCTCCTAGTAAAATTTGGAATTAAAATATTGCCCACATTTCGAATAGACAGTGCAACAAAAGGCATTATAACATTCGGACTGCTATGCGACTTACAGAATTGTAATATAATAAAATATAAAATATGTTACAATATGTGAAAATAAAAAGTAGTGGCTAATGAATAGTACTCCTTGATAGAAGCAGCTTGTAGAAGTTATGACATTTATGAGTTAATAACCATCTGTGATATTTTTTCTATTCTTAAATCTATTTCTGTTTGTTGGCTAGCCTCAGAAAATGCTAGTCATGCCCTCTGAAACAAGCAGATTAACACAGTATACATCCAATTCACATTCATTCATTTCAGAAACTAGAACATCTATTTCACAAATTAATTAAACGAAATGAAGTAAATTATTTATCCATGAACAAATACACACATATACAATTAAGCTCAATCTTATCCTAATCAAATTCATTCTACATTGTGGAACTTCCTATTTTCTTTTATGACTCTAGAGATCACCAAGTACATATACTGTCCTCAAATTTGTTTGAAGTCGGCCTGTTCCAACGGTATTTTATCGATGGACGCAACCTGTCGGTAGGGAAATCAATATCGTGTATACATGTATAAATTGATAAATATGAAATAATTATTGCAAGATTGACAAACCTGAGAATCTTTGGTCTTCGCAGAACCGAGGAGTATTTGCATGTTGTGGCAAACATAGAATCCACATGTATTACTCGGCGGCTGCTGGTGGCACTGCAAAATTAAAATTTGTTAGTTCGAGAGGCATTACAACGAGTCTTACTTTTGTTAAAAACTATATAGGTAACTAGGTATGCGTCATGGAGTTTTAGTGTTGTTGTGTTCAAATCATATCCTTCTTGATTTACAATACATTATTGATTACATAAATGCTCACTTACTTAGCTTGTGATCCTTCTTACTTTCTCATGAATATACATATAAAAATCCATTATTTAATGATTACCACAATTTAGATTCAGTTGCTAGATGAATCCTAATTTGTTGAACGTTATTATTCCATGACTCCTATTTCAAAGCCTATCCTTTAGGGAAAAATAAAAATAAAAGTAACACATCGAGCAATATAAAAAGCGGTTTCAGCAATATTTTCATATTAATTTCAATTATAATCAAGCACAATAAAGCATAAACACAACAATATGAAAATGACATGAATATATATGTATTATCTCTTGAAACAAACAAACTATTCAAGTCATTAACATACGGCAATATGTTGAATAGTACATAAAAGTAGGCATTGCAAATCTGCATAATGCACATATTAAGAAGTGTGTTTTTGCTCTCAGGTGAGGAGTTGCACAAGTTCTTAACTTGGCCTTCTTCCACTCTTGTCAATATTTCAATGATCATAGTGACAATTCCTAAAAAATTCAGCTAGATTATCTAATTGAATATTACCTTAGTGTAGTATCAATGTTAAGAACATGCAGAATCAACAGATTTTGGTAGAAATCATAAACAAGTAACAGATATGAGCTACTGTAGAACAAACATATATTCGGTAAAACCAAAGGACAGCAGTAAACAACACTGAGCCGGAGACTAAAGACTGGTTATTGACAAAGCTACTGACTACACTGCACAGAAGTATGCAACTAGCAAATATGAATTCAAACTAGCAGAATAATCGTAGATTTTAATCTTGACAAATTTCCTCATTGAGCAATCGAAAAACACAATCTATCATGCAATAATTCTCCCAGTGCCAGCCGACAATCAGATTTCAGAGATAATGAGCAGAGAAACTAGCATGGCTAACTAATGCAAAATCAGATCTCATAGAAATGTCAAGAACATAAAGTAAAGCTCACTGTGCAGCTCGGGGAGGCGGCGTGTTCGGGGGAGGAGGAGTGCTCATGGAAGGAGGAGAGCGCAGGGGAGGAGGGCAACCAGAGTTGGGGGAGGCGGCGACGGGCTCGGGGGAGGCAGCATGCTCGGGGATAAGGAGGGCAATGGGTGGGGGGAGGAGGGATGTTGGAGTCAGGGGAGGCAGCGATGGGCTTAGAGGAGGTGGCGGTATTAACTGGGGGCTGGGGTGTAGCATTAGTACAGTGGAGGAAACCTAGAGCGCAATATATATAGGGAAATAATCACAGACGGTTCTAGTTTCGAATGGTCTGTGATAGTTATCATCATAGATGGTTCTAACTAAAAACCGTCTATAATAATAAAATATCACAGACAGTTTTAGTTTAGAATCATTTATGATTATAAATATCGCGGACGATTTTATTTTAAAGCCATCTGTGATGATCCTTACTCACATTCACACACACACACACACACACACATACACACACATATATCACACGTTCTCATATATATATAAATGCAAATTCATAATTATATTACACATTCTTATATATATATATATATATACAAATTCACAAATATACCACACATTCTCAAACACATGCAAATTCACACACACACACACACACATATCACACATTCTTATATACATATATGCAAATTCACATATGTATCACATATTATCATACACATATATAAAAGCAAATACAGAACATATGACACATAAGCATTTCATTCATCATTCCACTAGCTTATTTTCTTTAAAAATTAGCCCTTCATAATGATTGACGCGTATGTAGTTAGTTTCATCACGTTGTTCTTCCTCAACCCTTGTGCCGTTTTCAAAAGGAGGTAATTCGTCAAATTGATTATACCCTTCGTCAGCCACTACATTCTCAATTCCGACAATCCTCCTTTTTTTCATGAAGAACTACGTGGCGCTTCTTATTTGCCTGGTCGGTTACATATATAAAAAAACTTGAACAATTTGGTTAGCAAGTACGAATGGTTCGTCTTTGTATTCGACAGATTTCAGGTCAATGGTAGTGACACCGTACTTGTCGACCTTGAGAGACCATATGGAGGTATCCCCATGTTGGTGATGAGTAATTGACGGGTGGTTTAGTGAGTTTGAGTTTATTTTGGGTATTCTAGGGTTGAGTACCTTGTGTTTATTCTGATTATATTGTTTTGTGCGGTGCTATGTGACGGTTTGCTTGCCTGTGTGACTGCAGGATTTCAGAGCTAGGTCATGGTGAGGCGAGGAGGACCGGGACTAGGCACGGAAGGTGTTGAGGTCCAGACGGTCAGTGATGCCGAAGATGATCGAGGCTGATGAGGTGGTTGCGAGTCGGGAGACGAGGAACCGGAGCTGGAGCTACCGGTGACGGACATGACGGGCGACGACGAGAGAACCGGGACTAGGCTCAGGGAGGAGTCGATGGTCCAGACGGTTCGAAGGTCGGTTGCGGTCGTGCGCGACGGAACAGACCAGGACTAGGCTCAGGGTGGAGTCGGAGGTCTCGGTCGGTGTCGGGTGTACACGACGGGCAGTGGCGAGAGGATCGGGACTAGACTCAGGGAGGAGTTGAGGTCCAGACGGTCAGGATGCCGGGTGCGGTCGTGTACAGCGGAGCAAACCGGACTAGACTCAGGGAGGAGTCGAGGTCCAGTCGGTCAAAGGTGCCGGTTGCGGGAAGCTTCCGGGAAGGTGATTGAGGAGCAAATTGGTAATTTGACTCAAGCAATGGAGGTGGAGGCAGATTTCCCTCCAAAAATCTGGTTTGACCCTCGCCTCTTGTGTGTATGGAGCAAGGGGAGTGTGTTTAGTATGACACTTCTTGTCTTTCTCCTTTGGTGTGTGGGCTTGGAGATAAAAAGAAGTGGTGTTTCAGGTTGTATGGCATCCATCCAAGCTATGAGTTAGCAAAGGGAGTGTGCTGTGTATGCTCTGAGAACTCCTGCGTGGGTTTCTCAAGTATGTAGTGTGTGATTCCTCATTTTCAACTGCGTATGTGGCAGTAGTTGAGAGATGTGATGAACTCTATGTAATCATTCCTCTTTATTTAAGCATTCATGGGGATGAATCAATTTCTTGCGTTCATTTTCAGTTCTGCTCATTTTGAAGTTTCTGCTACTCTTTGTGCCTTTTAGTGTGTGTGTTGTTTCCTTGCTCAAGATCACGCAAAATGGGTTACTCTGTGATGGGATGATGCCTCAAGACCAATTGGTCAGATAAACTTCCAAGAGTTCAATGGGAAAAAAAATCAAAGATTCCTTTTTCCTCATTTCCTCTATTTGTACAAAATTAGGGTTTCATGTCAGGGGAACTTTGGTTCTTTTGGTTTGCCTTCAAAGGATGGCTTGAGACTTGTGCTTTAGTGTTGCGAGACCATTGCCAGGTGAAATGCAAAATTTCATAAGCAAAGATTGGATGAATCTCGAGAAATCTGAAAGTTAGCTTTTCTCTCATCTCTTTTTCAGATTTCAATCAAAAACTGAAATCCTTGCTCTTGTGATGAATTATTTCAAATCTTGTTGTCTCTCTATTGTTTAGAACTTAGTCTTGCCCTTTGAAATTGCTAGGAACAGCAGCATCTCTCAAATTCCAGAGAAATCTCGAGTTTCAGAAGTTTCAGTCTTTTTCTGTTAACACTGTTGTTCTCTGCTCTTGGGGGGCCGGTCTAACCGGTCGTGGCATGGCGGTCTGACCGGCCGGCCAGCAGTGGTCAGACCGGCCAAGGGGCGGTCAGACCGGCGGCACCCTGGCGGTCTGACCGGTTTGCTAGGTGCGGTCAGACCGGCCTGGGATGGTTTCCCTAATCCAGTAAATGTTGCTTGCTTCATTTCTTTGGTTTACTTGCCATTCTCTCTTGTGGTTGTTCGACATGAGTTTCCAAAAGAGTTTGACGCTTATTCTTCATAGCTTTTTGTAGCTATCGGAGAGGTGTCTTGCATGTGGATACTTTTGAGGGGCGAATTTTAAAAAGAGGCACCATTCACCCCCCTCTGTTGCCATTTCCGATCCTACAGACCTTCACCTGTGGGAGATGGACCCAACGGCACCGAAACAAGGAGATCTTGAAAAGCACGTAGTCGAGCTCTTAAATCCCCTCTATGAACCCATAGTAAGAGTTCTTCAACCCATTGGTATTGAACGTATCTATGTGGACACTGCAATTCTAATTAGTGCTCTTTACATCTTAGGTCTGTGTATAGAATATGTACCCATTTATGTCATATCCTTGCCATGTCACAACTGTAAATGTTGGCCCTTTTGCCAACATGTCAGTATATCACTTGACGAGCTCCTAGCGAGTCTCTCCTTTAACCATTGATTGAACCGACTGTTGTGTTGTCTCATGATCCAAACATCCAGCTGCTTTGGATTTTGTTGCCAAAGCATGTCCTTGTGCGCTGGTCGATATATAGGGACACTTCAGTCATGCGTTGCAAGACCATGAAATGGACTTAAGTATACACATCCATACTAGAGTTATTGCTTTCTTTCCGATGGTCCCGATACCCTTGAGCCTCCCCTCACCTATCAGTTCTACCTGAGCCATGTAATTGACACATAACTCAATGACCTCTTCGGTTGCATAACCTTCAATGACATAGAACTTGAAAATTCCGTGTGGAACGGTTACATGTTATGTAGGAACACATGCCCGTATATTTTTATCTCCCACACAATGTGAACAGTGATATGAACCATGATATCAAAAAACGATGGAGATAAATACATCTTAATATGACATAGAGCCATCACTACCTCGTCCTGCAGAGCATCTAGTCCTTCGGGATTGACGACCTTCTGAGCAATTGTGTTAAAGAAATAACACAGTATCATGATTGTCTCTCGGATCTTGATCGGTAAAATACTTCTAATTACAATAGGGAGCATCTGTGTCATCAGCACATGACAATCATGAGACTTCATGCCAATTAACTTCAAATCTTCCATCGAAACAAGTTTCTTCATGTTGATGGAGTAACCAAACGAAACTTTTGCACCAAGCAAGCACTGGCACAGTTTAGTTCTCTTAGCCATGGGCAGAGTGTAACAAGTAGAGGAAGGTAAGTTCGTCCTTTATCGGTCTTTGTCGGTGCTAACTCAGGCCTGATGTCCATATCAACCAAGTCAAGTTGTGTGCTGATACTATCCTTTGTTTTGTCACGAATGTTCAGTAAGAGGCTAAGAGGCTAATCAAGCTGTCACATACATTCTTCTCTAAGTGTATGATGTCGATGCAGTGGTGAACTTCTAGGTGCTCCCAATTAGGTAAGTCCCAAAATATTGATCTCTTTTTCTAGACGTTCTTCTCACAGGTAAATCCCTTTTCTGCTGAAATGCCTTGGAGTTGAACTATCCTCCTCTCCATCGAATTGTTTCTTCATCCTGCAGTATGGGTGAGCCCTCCGAAGGAACCTACGATAACGCATGTACATAGTTTTGTGTGAGTGCTTTAGCCATCTAAGCAATGAGTACAAGTTTTGGCCCATTTTATGCTCTGGCCCGACAGGTTAGCAAGGGCCGGATAATTATTTATGGTGTAGAACAAGGAGCGTAAAGCGAAGTTCTCTCATTTGTATGCATTCCATACCTGTACCCCTTCGATCCACAAAATTTTTAGATCTTCCACTAACGGTGCTGATGCACATCAATATCATTCCAGGTTGTTTTGGTCCTTGGATAAATATCTACAACAAAATATACTTTCGCTTCATACATAACCAAGGAGAAAGGTTGTAGATGCAGAGAGTCACGGGCCAAGTGCTATGTTGACTGCTTATGTTACCGAAAGGATTCATTCCATCTGTACTCAATTCGAATCTTATATTCCTTGGTTCTGCACCGACGTCTACAAACCTCCTATCAATGTTTCTCCACTGGGCAGAATCAGTAAGGTGTCTTAGCATTCCATCCTTCTTTCTCTCCTCTAAGTGCCAACGTAGCAGTTTTGCCTTCTTGGGTTCGCAAAAAACCGCTTCAAACGGGGAATTAAAGGAAGATACCATGCCACCTTAGCAGGGGATCCTCTCTTCACCTTTATTCCCTCGTTATTATCTAATTGATTCTTACGTTTGTATTGGTAGGTGTTGCACACCAGACATACATGCATATTTGTATACTCTTTACGATAGAGGATACAATCGTTCGAACATGCACATATTCTTTTTACTTCCATTCCTAATGGACAAAGAGCCTTCTTGGCTTTATAGGTTGTTTTGGGCAACTCATTTCCCACCGGAAAGCATATCCGCTAAAAGACATAACAGTGCTGTGAAACTCTTGCGGACCAACCATTACTTGCCTTCAATTTCAACAGTTCAAGCACGACTGATAGCTTCATGTACTTTGACTTGTAGCATGTGAACAAAGATTTCTTTGAGTCCTTCATCAAGCCCCGGAATTTAACATATTCTCTCTCATCATAGTTCCCTTTTGCATCACAAAGCATGTGATCCAGATTGTCATCATGTAGCCTATCCGAATCAGAACCATAATCGACATCATCCGATAGCATATCATTGACTTCATCGGCGATGTCATTATTACTACCTTCCCATGTAATCTGCTCTTCACCATGACTAGTCTAACGTGCATACCTCTTTTTGAAAGCCTTTAGAATCAAGTGCGCTTCAATCTGTGCCCGATTCTTAAACATCTTTAGATTCTCGCAATGAATGCATGGCAATACATATATTCCACCCCCTTATTCAATATATCCTCCTCGACAGCTTTTATAAAATCAAACACGCCATTAATGTACTCTTCACTTACACGGTTCGCAACGTACATCCAGTTTTGGTCCTATGTTACACATATAACAGTTTAGTCATAAATATTGAATTAATTAATTAGTGTACAATATATACGATCTAAAGTAGCTATATGTAATTTCTCAACTATCAATGCATTGAATCTTTACAAATACTGACAACGAGATTTGATAAAGAAAACAAATATACATGTAATTTCCTTTTTGGTTTTGCTATTTGTAGGTAGCCTGATTTTCCCCGTCTTTGGATGTCTAATTCTGATTTTGCTCCGGTGGTTCCAAAGTCATTTTGTATGAATGATTTTGCGCATGTTTTGTAAGAAAATAGCTATATGTAGTAAGAATAATTAATTAAATTGAATTAAGTAGAAATAGACTATGAATTAACTAAACCCTAAACCATGCTAGATGTAAATAATCTTCTCTCTACATCAAGCTAGCTCGATCTAAACCATCTTCAATTCTTCTTTCACCAAAAGCTATTGATCTAAATTATAATGCAATTAGGAACAAATTACTAACCATAGGTAGTCAAAAAATGACTGGATCTACAATCACTCTTACCAAATAATGTCCTATCACCAAATGGCAACCTCAAAGCCCCGCCTCTAGCTCAAAGCAGTAGTCTAGATCTGGAATTTAAGACAAAATGTCGATGGGTCTAGGTGCAATTAATATAGTGAAATTATCTCAGACGGTTTGGAATACAAATCGTTTGTAAAGTATCCCAGATGGTTCAAACAAAAATATGTTTGTGATATTTGGTAATATCACAAACGGTTCTTGTTAATAATTGTCTGTGATACTTCACGAACGGTTTTCACCATACACCGTCTGTGATATTACTTCTTCACAGATGGTTTTTTATCACTGGCAGCAACATAGACGGTCTCTAAACTAAAATCATCTGCGGTTGTATTTAATACTGACGGTTTTGGGGAACCGTCTGTGATGTGGCGTCTAGTATTAGGCTTTTTGTAGTAGTTTGTATGCGTGAGCAAAGTACTTTAATGCTATGAAAACTTATAAGATATTTGCCGCACACATAATCAACGTATTGCTTAAAATTAAAATAGAGGTACAAATGCATGTATACATTTTGGAAAAGAGTAACTAACAAAGGAAGAATATGAGCATGCAACTACATGATTCATGCATGATAGAGAGTGGTTATATTTCTAAGAACCCCAACAACATATTATGATAAATTATTTTATTCTATAAAAGCTCATACTTCAATTATGTTTCTTAAGTTGTATTTTCCTTCAAATTTCTATTATCATTTTTAATACTTATGATATCTTAAAAATCTAAATAGCTTATAAGATACATAAATATATTTTCAAGCATATAAGTTATATCATTTGATACTATTAACTTTGAAATAAATCTAGTCACACACTTACACGGGCTACCCTGCTAGTTTGAAGAATGCAAAGGCGTAGTCCTTAATGGAGCATTATAGTAGTGTAAGTTATTGCCTATTAGTAGTAATCCTCGTCGCAAGCCAAAAAGATCCTATTAGAGCGTATCAACAATTCAAAGTCCTTACTGACGAAGCGATAGATGAGTTTTGTAACTTTTATTTTTAAATTTTGCATGCCGACATAATTTTATGTAAAAAAACATGTTATAAAGGAGGCAAATCATCCTTATTTAGAAATCATATGTTAAAAATATATGTTCAAAGTCTTCGAGATGGGATTATTTCCAATGTACAAGCCGGTCGGGTACACATGCATGTATGTATGAATTAATAATCAGACATGGTGTGTGTGGCATCATATATATCAGACTGTGTAACACCCGCATTTTCTAGCTAACCTAATTGATGTAATTAGCCTTAACAATAACAATTAAATGGCCGAATTAATGTCAGGAATCAAACGCTCTAATGTAGAACACCACACTGGGATTTCAATTGAATTACATACAACCAAATAAACAAATATAAGCCATAATTGCTATTACAAACCAAATATATACAGTCCATTTAATTATTACATTGAGAATAACTGAGGGATAAATGCGCATAAGAAGCATCTCATACATTAGTATCAATTGATGAACCACCACCACACAACCGTCTCATTTGTGAATAGAATGGTATACAAATGCTGAAAAAGACCGAATAAAAGGAACCAACAAAAAGAAGTAAAATGAAGAAAGAGAAAGAAATTGCCGTCAGAGCCCTAGAGGTTAACTTCGGGTAGGACAATTCATTCACGGAGATATCTGATCATCTGGGGGATAGTCGGCACCTCTCACAACTATAAGATCATCATTCGGCAATAAAACAAACCTGAAGTATACCGAAGACCAATTTCTAACAAAACTGCAAAGATATCTCATGCTCACCCCCCTTAACATAGTAGGCCCCAAGAGGACACAAGAAGCACAGCCAATAGATAAGGCCAGCATCAAGCCAGCATAGAAGACAGAGAAACAATTTCACCCGAGCAGCCCCAGAGAAGCCCAAGTTCCTCCCCATCCCATTCCCCTCCCCATTCTAGAGCCATCTTCCACAAGCCACATTGCCACCGCCAACCGATCAAGGGCAAGGAGCCAGGGATAGCTCACGGCCAGCCAACAAGGGGCAAGGAACCAGGAAGCAAGGGACCAAGCCATAGGAGGAGGGCACAATAAACCACAAAGCAAGAACCACACGCCCGACAAGAAGGAAAGTGACATCATGGCCGCTTCCTCAACCATCCTCAAGCCCCCCTCCCCCCGACAGCTAGCCGACCAAGGTAGGCCCTACCATCTTTTCCCATGGTTTCATTGCCTAGGACCACACCAATTACATAAGAAGCATTGCGGCATCTCTACTCTAGAATCACCAAGAATGGCATAGCAACCACCAGTGAACACCAAATATCACCTCAAGCCACTAGATCACCAAGACATCACCATTTCACAAACTAAACATTGAGTAGCAGGAGCATAGTTAGAAGAAGTTACCGAGGGGCAAACGCCGTAGTGCCGGACTACTACTCGCACCTGATAGCCCATCCACACTCCCCGGTGAATAGACGGACTTCGAGCCTCGCCGTAGCAATCGCATAGCACTACCCTCATTAGAGTTCAACTCAAAACAAAAAAATGCATTACAAGTTAAAAAATTAGCCATAAACAAAATTAGCCATCAGAGTAAGTAAAGACCAAGAGGGGAGTAGAGGAGAGTCAGCCATGGAGGAGCTCAACCATGGAGGAGCTCGGCCATGGATGAGGGGTGATGTGGAGTGATGGAGGAGGGAGCTGAGTAAAACCCTTGCCGCCCATGAGGGGAGGAGCCGTTAGGGGAGCCATGGCCACGCACTAGGTCAACGCCTAGAGGGAGCTAGGAGAGATTGTAGAGGGATTTGAGGAAGGCTACCAGAGAGGCGACACATAGGGTACGGTAGGAGAAGGTAGTGAGGAGATAGAGGCACCGAAGACCGGGTCGGGTAGTAGCCGAAGCTGAGGAGGAGGGCTAAGGCGATGCCGATGACCCCCGTGGGAGATGACGAGCAGGGGAAATGAATTAGTGGCAGCAACCCCGAGGAACCAGATCAAGGCACTGCTCCCAGGGCCGACGGCGCAAGGAGGAGGGCATCGGAGATCTAGGTTAGGAGAGGAGGAACCAAAAGGAGAGATGAGGGAGAGGAGGAGATAGGTGGGGAATGAAGGGGCTGGGTAGCTGATGATTCGGCCAGGTGAGAAAAGAGAGAAGAGAAAAGAAAAAGGGAAGGACGAAAAAGAAGAAAAATAGAAAGGAGGAAAAAAAGAAAAGAAATGTTTGCTTTGTTTAGAAATGAATGTTAAAAGAATATTTCATAAAATTTCGCTTACATTGATTATTGCAAAACTCTAGTAGCAAGACTGTACGTTACTAAGAACTGAATGGCATGTCGTTAGTAGAGTGAGAACGTAGTGACCACTGATTAAATAAAAATAGTGCTCAGATCATACGGATGCACATTAAAAATACTAGATTCAATTTCTAATCACACCAAAATGCTGGAAACCCATTAAGATTTATTTAGAACATCAGCATACATTAACCCCCCACCGAGTATTCCCAAAATAACTCATGCGAGGTTAATTAGAAGTGCGCGTAGCGACTAAAGCTTAACATCATGATTTAAAATAGCAAATGAGCCATACAAATCTACTAGTAGGTAAAATAAAGCTTAGGGATCACACCAGGAACCCCCTAGTGCAAATTGTTCTGCTATTATACCATATTAATTTCTTCAGCGCTTATAGAGTGAAATATGGCACCCGCATAAGCAGATTTTTCCAGTGTAACTATGGTACCCAGAGCTTCGATCTAAACTTAGGCAAGCATTCCTTTGAACAATTGATTAGAGTATATTCAGTAAAACAAGTATTTCACAAGTAATTTAATATTACCTTGCATGAAAATGAAAAATCTATTGAATCGAATAAGTGATATGAGGAAGAAAAGAAAAGAGATAGCTGTCAATTTATGGAGTAGTTCACCACAAGGTGGGCAGAGGTTACCTCGGCAGGTGACAGAAAGACATGTTTGGGACCTTTGCATAATAATAGAATATAAGAAATTACAAACTTCACTCGTATATGTGGACCATATTAATCGTATTAACCATTATTTCATGTGAGGACGGACATAATTAGTAGCACTATCAAGATTATTATATTCTTAACATGGGTAAGTATTATTTAAGGGAGAAGCCTAAAGTCGGTAGAAAGATCGGGAGTGGTGGATCTACAGTCATAAGAACTCAGAACTGGTACATAGGCCAGAAGTGAGGGATACAGACTGCAAGAACCCAGAACTAGTCTAGAGACAAGAAGCAGGGTACGCAGAGGTGATATATT
Organism: Dendrocalamus sinicus; assembly: GCA_036346575.1. NCBI lineage: Eukaryota > Viridiplantae > Streptophyta > Magnoliopsida > Poales > Poaceae > Dendrocalamus > Dendrocalamus sinicus. Next base: position 62,240,400 of record CM070641.1, read on the forward strand.
ACATATTGGAGTGTTGGTGGTAAGGGTAAATAAACCGGCCCAACCAACAGCTATGTCGCTATCAGTGGGTGTTGGGTGAGAGACTGCCCCAGGTCACTGATTGAAAATAGTTGGGTGGGGATATAATATACTAAGATAGATGTAAAAATTTTGTACTCTAATTTAAGCATCGCATCTAAGGAAATACGAAGATCCATGCGCTACAAAGATCAAAGTGATTATGGGTAAAGTGATACAAGCATGCACAATGATATACAAATAATAAATTCATGTCTGCCTTCTAGATTAGAGGCTACATAAACCAATGAAGGTTTTTAGCTATTTATACGAGTGATCAATAGATTTCTAAACTTAATAAATCCAAAATCTTTCACAACATAAAAACAACTATTTTCTATGTATTTGATTATTATGATTAGCATGAGATAGAGATGTAACAAATGAGGTAGAACAGGAGCATATAGTGCATAATTGCTATACAAACTTGTTGAGTACTCCGTACTCATCCTTGCTATCATTTCCTTTGTTTAGAGGATAGCAGCTGGGATCCATAGCTAGAGTAGATGAGGCCTACACGGAGGAGCCCTACCCCGAGTGGGATGGAGACTATACTGAGGTTGAGCCGTATGGGGGTGACACCTTATACGACGACTGAGATTACTACAGATCTAGGAGCAGCACGAACTTGACCCCTAAGGTGTCTATACTATATCTATTGTATTTGTAATCTTATCTCTTGTATAATTAGATTTATGAACTAGACTATATTTTTGGTATATATTGCAATAACTCAGTGAACAAGTTGTGTGGAACTTCATCCCTATGTGGCTATTTGGATAAATGTGACGTACTATATCTAATTATTGTTCTGCTATAACACTCTGATGGTCTTATTATTCGTTAAAACGATGTTCTATTAACTAAAACAAATAGTAATTCGTTAACTAGCGTTTTTATTCCACGGTAAAAATACACGTCGTCACATACTGCGACTACTTCGCCAGCCAAACGAAGATCATGATCACCCAGCGGTTACAGGCAAAAATATAAAACCTGACATATACATGATAATAGCTATATGGAACACACTGTATGTCATACATCAGTACTGCTTATCTTGTCCTATATATAGCCGTTTGATTCATGGAAATTAAACACAACAATCCATCATTTATAATTATACTCCACTACCGCAGATATAGTCCTGCTTTTTTTCTCGACGACTTTCTCCAAGTTGTCACAGAATGCGGGACATTCCTTGTTTATCGTTCCTCGACTTCTCTGTTTCAATATAAAATGGGATGGAACTGTAAGTTCTTTGGGAATAAAAACCGCCATTGTAACGCATCAATATAGATTAACACAAGCACACGAAACCAAAGCATGTCCTCAATGTGTTTATGTAGTGTTGTATGCGAAGAAATCATGTTTGATCTGATTCATGGCGGGTACAGCTGCTAACGACGGCCCAGTCTTCCACCAGGACTGTAACGAATATGTCATGCAGCGATCACCGTAGTATACTGTAGTTGAACACTGTAGCGCGATCTGCGCCGTTGGTCCCTTCGATCCAACAGTGGTGGCAGCTTGCAACTGCTAAAGTTGCAGTCGCAGTTCAAACTGCGCAGGAACCCTACCCATGGTAGGGTTACGTGCTGCTTATATAATTAGAGATTGTTCCATCACCTTGTTGCAATTCTAATTTGTGAATGCGAAACCTATTCTTATTTTTCTTAGTTGTATACGGTTTTTTGATAACCAAACCTTTCTTTCACAGGCAACTAGCTAGGGCAAAATCATGCATTTTGTGTGAGGGCAAAATTTTGCATGTTGTAAGTAATTTCATAAAGCCTTCCAAATCGTGCCCCCATATGATAAAGCACCAAATTTTCCTAGCGTATGCACGTGATTATAAACTATATTGGAAGTTACATCAGGTTACATATGAATCAATGCAGGGCTTGCTAGTAGTATCTAGGAAATGATCTTAACAATAAATTGAACGCCTAAGGTATCTCGCTTGAACTAAGATAACTTTTAATTTCAAACTAGATGACAACTATGTTAAGACTTTGGGATTGGGGTGGGGCAATTGGAGATATAGCACAAGAAGAGTTTGTAATTACTTTCTATGTGTCCCTAAACTTTTCTACAGTAACTAACTTTCAAATGACGTGTCTTTTCAAAACGGGTTCTATAAGACGATTATGGTATACATTGTAGCGACTTCATTTATATCAGCTAAAACCGCACGCTAGTTTCTGTTACTCCGTACATTCTCTCACGAACAAACAAAAAACCATAAGCTAAAACCAAAAAAACATACCCTAAAGCTTCAAAATCACCTTGTTCAATCCTAAATGTTGTCGAAATAAGTGCCACTTAGATTTGTATGTCGACTAATAGCCAATTATAATGATGTGGTAGTAAGATCAAATTAAAAACACCTCTAGTGTCATGTGATCCAGTAAGATGATTTTGAAGTTTAGAGGCTTACTGGCACCTTCGTTCAAGTTTAGGAAGTATTGGTGCAAATTTTCTCTTCCAAATATATCTTACGAATTGTTGGCATACCACTAAACCACCATCAAATATGGAGAAATTTTCTATACCACCATAGAGATCACTAAAAAAAATCATGTTTTACGTGCAATTTCTATGCCAATAGTTTCTATTCTGCAGTTGCATATTTATGATATAAATTTTTCATAATACTAAATAAGAACTTAGCTTTCATATATCCAAATTTTGGAGCAATTCCACTGTAGAGTTAATCAATATGCACTATCTTAATCTAAACCCACCAAATAAAGGGCCATCTTAATCTTAATCAAACTTTTCTACAAATTAATGCATGTGAAAAATCAATAGATCCAAGAGGTACTTATGATCGTTGTCTTGCTTTCAGTTTTATCTAGTTGACCTTATCCATTATAATCTGAACCATTATATGATAAGTCTTTTGTTTTTTTACCCAACCTATATATTAATACGAAATTTCTAGATCAAAGAATGATAATGGTGACTCTAATTTGCACGAATTCTACAGTAGTATTGTTAGTAGTAGTTCTTGTGCTTTCAGAAAGAACAGATGCACTACACACTAATCATCTTCTATCAAATAGCTTTATATCTAAAGTAGAGTTGTATTTGTTATAGAGTTTGTAATTACTTTCTATGGGTCCCTAAACTTTTCTACAGTAACTAAGTTTCAAACGGAGTGTCTTTTCACAGCTGGTTCTATAAGTCGATTAAAGTATACATTGTAGCGACTTCATTTATATCAGCTAAAACTGCACGTGAGTTTCTGTTACTCCGTACACTCTCTCACAAACAAACAAAAAACCATAAGCTAAAACAAAAAGAACATATATACCCTTAAGCTTCAAAATCACCTTGTTCAATCCTAAATGTTGTCGAAATAAGAGCCACTTAGATCTGTATGTCGACTAATAGCCAATTATAATGATGTGGTAGTAAGATCAAATTCAAAACACCTCTAGTGTCATGTGATCCAGTAAGATGATTTTGAAGTTTAGAGGCTAAATGGCACCTTCGTTCAAGTTTAGGAAGTATCGGTGCAAATTTTCTCTTCCAAATATATCGTACGATCGAATTGTTGGCATACCACTAAACCACCATCAGATATGGAGAAATTTTCTATACCACCATAGAGATCACTAAAAAAATCATGTTTTACGTGCAATTTCTATGCCAATAGTTTCTATTCTGCAGTTGCATATTTATGATATAAATTTTTCATAATACTAAATAAGAACTTAGCTTTCATATATCCGAATTTTGGAGCTATTCCATTTTAGAGTTAATCAATATGCACTATCTTAATCTAAACCCACCAAATAAAGGGCCATCTTAATCATAATCTAAATTTTCTACAAACTAATGCATGTGAAAAATCAATAGATCCAAGAGGGTACTTATGATCGTTGTCTTGCTTTCAGTTTTATCTAATTGATCTTCTCCATTATAATCTGAACCATTATATGATATAAGTCTTTTGTTTTTTACCCAACCTATATATTAATACGAAATTTCTAGATCAAAGAATGATAATGGTGACTCTAATTTGCACGAATTCTATAGTAGTATTGTTAGTAGTAGTTATTGTGCTTTCAGAAAGAACAGATGCACTACACACTTATCATCTTTCAAATAGCTTTATATCAAAAGTAGAGTTGTATTTGTTATAGAGTTTGCAATTACTTTCTATGGGCCCTTAAACTTTTCTACAGTAACTAATTTTCAAACGGAGTATTTTTTCAAAACGGGTTCTATAAGTCGATCGTAGTATACATTGTAGCGACTTCATTTATATCAGCTAAAACTGCACGCGAGTTTCTGTTACTCCGTATACACTCTCTCATGAACAAAGAAAAAACCATAAACTAAAACCAAAAAGAACATACCCTTAAGCTTCAAAATCACCTTGTTCAATCCTAAATGTTGTCAAAATAAGTGCCACTTAGATCTTTATGTCGACTAATAGCCAATTATAATGATGTGGTAGTAAGATCAAATTAAAAACACCTCTAGTGTCATGTGATCCAGTAAGATGATTTTGAAGTTTAGAGGCTTAATGGCACCTTCGTTCAAGTTTAGGAAGTATTGGTGAAAATTTTCTCTTCCAAATATATCGTACGAATTGTTGGCATACCACTAAACCACTATCAAATATGGAGAAATTTTCTATACCACCATAGAGATCACTAAAAAATCATGTTTTACGTGCAATTTTTATGCCAATAGTTTCTATTCTGCAGTTGCATATTTATGATATAAATTTTTCATAATACTAAATAAGAACTTAGCTTTCATATATCCAAATTTTTAAGCTATTCCATTTTAGAGTTAATCAATATGCACTATCTTAATCTAAACCCACCAAATAAAGGGCCATCTTAATCTTAATCTAAACTTTCTACAAATTAATGCATTTGAAAAATCAATAGATCCAAGAGGGTACTTATGATCGTTGTCTTGCTTTCAGTTTTATCTAATTGACCATATCCATTATAATCTGAACCATTATATGATAAGTCTTTTGTATTTTTACCCAACCTATATATTAATACGAAATTTCTAGATCAAAGAATGATAATGGTGACTCTAATTTGCACGAATTCTATAGTAGTATTGTTAGTAGTAGTTCTTGTGCTTTCAGAAAGAACAGATGCACTACACACTTATCATCTTCTTTCAAATAGCTTTATATCTAAAGTAGAGTTGTATTTGTTATAGAGTTTGTAATTACTTTCTATGGGCCCTTAAACATTTCTACATTAACTAATTTTCAAACGGTGTGTCTTTTCAAAGAGGGTTCTATAAGTCGATCGTAGTATACATTGTAGCGACTTCATTTATATCAACTAAAACCGCACGCTAGTTTCTGTTACTCCGTACACTCTCTCATGAACAAACAAAAAACCATAAAGTAAAACCAAAAAGAACATACCCTTAAGCTTCAAAATCACCTTGTTCAATCCTAAATGTTGTTGAAATAAGTGCCACTTAATCTGTATGTCGACTAATAGCCAATTATAATGATATGGTAGTATGATCAAATTAAAAACACCTCTAGTGTCATGTGATCCAGTAAGATTATTTTGAAGTTTAGAGGCTTAATGGCACCTTCGTTCAAGTTTAGGAAGTATTGGTGCAAATTTTCTCTTCCAAATATATCGTACGAATTGTTGGCATACCACTAAACCACCATCAAATATGGAGAAATTTTATATACCACCATAGAGATGACTAAAAAATCATGTTTTACGTGCAATTTTTATGCCAATAGTTTCTATTCTGCAGTTGCATATTTATGATATAAAATTTTCATAATATTAAATAAGAACTTAGCTTTCATATATCCAAATTTCGGAGCTATTTCACTGTAGAGTTAATCAATATGCACTATCTTAATCTAAACCCACCAAACAAAGGGCCATCTTAATCTTAATCAAAATTTTCTACAAATTAATTCATGTGAAAAATCAATAGATCCAAGAGGGTACTTATGATCGTTGTCTTGCTTTCAGTTTTATGTAATTGACCTTATCCATTATAATCTGAACCATTATATGATAAGTCTTTTGTTTTTTTTACCCAACCTATATATTAATACGAAATTTCTAGATGAAAGAATGATAATGGTGACTCTAATTTGCACGAATTCTATAGTAGTATTGTTAGTAGTAGTTCTTGTGCTTTCAGGAAAGAACAGATGCACTACACACTTATCATCTTCTTTCAAATAGCTTTATATCTAAAGTAGAGTTGTATTTGTTATAGAGTTTGTAATTACTTTCTATGGGTCTCTCAACTTTTCTACAGTAACTAAGTTTTAAACTGAGTGTTTTTTCAAAGCTGGTTCTATAAGTCGATTAAAGTATACATTGTAGTGACTTCAATTATATCAGCTAAAACCGCACGCGAGTTTCTATTACTCAGTATACTCTCTCACGAACAAACAAAAAACTATAAGCTAAAACAAAAAAGAACATACCCTTAAGCTTCAAAATCACCTTGTTCAATCCTAAATGTTGCCACTTTGATCTGTATGTCTGACTAATAGCCAATTATAATGATGTGGTAGTAAGATCAAATTAAAAGCACCTCTAGTGTCATGTGATCCAGTAAGATGATTTTGAAGTTTAGAGGCTAAATGGCACCTTCGTTCAAGTTTAGGAAGTATTGGTGCAAATTTTCTCTTCCAAATATATCGTACGAATTGTTGGCATACCACTAAACCACCATCAAATATGGAGAAATTTTCTATACCTCCATAGAGATCACTAAAAAATCATGTTTTACGTGCAATTTTTATGCCAATAGTTTCTATTCTGCAGTTGCATATTTATGATATAAATTTTTCATAATACTAAATAAGAACTTAGCTTTCATATATCCAAAATTTGGAGCTATTCCACACAGTAGAGTTAATCAATATGCACTATCTTAATCTAAACCCACCAAATAAAGGTCCATCTTAATCTTAATCTAAATTTTCTACAAATTAATGCATGTGAAAAATCAATAGATCCAAGAGGGTACATATGATCGTTGTCTTGCTTTCAGTTTTATCTAATTGATCTTATCCATTATAATCTGAACCATTATATGATAAGTCTTTTGTTTTTTACCCAACCTATATATTAATAAGAAATTTCTAGATCAAAGAATGATAATGGTGACTCTAATTTGCACGAATTCTATAGTAGTATTGTTAGTAGTAGTTCTTGTTCTTTCAGAAAGAACAGATGCACTACACACTTATCATCTTCGTTCAAATAGCTTTATATCTAAAGTAGAGTTGTATTTGTTATATATAGAGTTCTAATATCTAACTCTAGTAACTCCTGTAGCTAATTGATTTGCACTATTATAATCTAGATCTACCAGGTAAATAGTCTAAATCTTTCTCTTGTATTTCTGATTAATAGGATGATTCTTTTGCCCCTCAGAAAGAGAATAGCAGCTCATATAAACATAGTTTTTATTATATAATAGATAATTGACTAATTGAGAGTAGGGCCTTACATTCATGATCCAATTGAATGCAGCTAATATGTACCCAAATGAACGTAGCTTAGTGTTGCCAAGAAGTACTCTATATGTGATTTTCTTTTAGAAACAAAGTATTATATGAAGTATTGAGTTTCAGCGAGCTAAGTATTTCTCAAGATTAAATTAATAAACATCGATGACAGTACCAACAGGAAAGTCATGCATGTACCTGAAGATGGAGGCTATAGAATGTTCTTTTCTCAAAGGTGGAAAAAGTCGATGAACTGATCAGGTGAAGGCCTTCGTTCTCCAATACTTTTATACACTTGGACAGAGGAAGAGTTGTACCAGCCATAGTGCTCAACAAGCTGACCTGAACCATGATTTCTTTGTCATTGAGGCAAGTAGCAGAAACAATAGGAGTTATGTTCTCGCTCATGCTCAATACTCCTGGTTTGCAGTTGGCTTTAGTCAGCTCCTCCTTCTTCTTCTCCAGATTCTCGACCTGTTTCTGCAACTCGGGGATGTACTTGAGGACTCGAGACACCGTCGTCGGAATGCTCAGCTTCTTCTGCAGCACGCGAAGCCAAAGCACATCACTACATCAGGATCTCATGCTAGCCCTTGTGACACGGTAGTACGGTACACAGTTTACAGGAGAACGTGTTGGTTTACAGTGTGATCGGCGTCGGGGAGGAGAGAACGGAGCGAGGAGTAGAGCTCATTGAGCTGCTTCCGGCGGTCGCGCTCGTACGCGTTGTGGTTGAGCTTCCTGTGGGAGCCGGAGCCGCCGGAGCCGTAGCCCGAGGAGGTCGCATTCGCCGCCGGCGCGGAGAGCTCGTGGATGTCGTCGTCGAGGTCGAGGTCCGGCCACGGTGGGGACGGCAGCTGACCGGAGAAGATGTCTGCCTCCAGCGACGAGATGCTGCTCGCGAATGGGTCGTCGAACAGTTGGTGGTCCATGGCGCCGTGTATTGCCGCAGTTTCTTGTTCGTGGAGAGGTGAGAGGAGGTTGGAGAGGGCGTCTATCTATCTTCGTTGTGACATTATTCTTTGTGAACCGCCAGAAGCAGTAGTAGGGGAGGGCCCTAATCGAATTTCATTGAGATGATTAGCATTAACTATATTCTTGATAGAGGTTTGATCGAGTTAGGCCAGTTCCAAAGAGATGACCTCCTATTTATATAGGGCAAAATATTGATGTCAATGTCACATATGACTTCATATAATTAAGTTAGCTAAATAACACTAGATGTCTGAATCTGTTAATCATACACGTTATGCTTGTTCCAAAACAAAAAAAAAAGGCGGTAATGCTTGTTCCAAATTAAAGGGTGAAAAACTGCCCTATTAATTGGGAACAAAACTACAAAGAATATAGACACCTCCTCTATATGCTGGAATATGGGTTAATTAGCTGCTTTTGTATAAAAGATCGATGCTGCATTTGCTCGATGTACTAAGATTGTATATGTTGCTTAGCATTCAGCATAGTTCTTTGGTGTACAAGCTAGTAGTTAGTTAGATTTAGTAGGTCTAATAACATTGTAGTTAGATTTATAGTTGGTCTAACACTATTGGTGTGATTCAACTTAAAATAACTGCACGCATCGGTGTTAGGGTCAGGTCAGCATTACTACTACCTTAAGAAAATGAGCCTACGTGATTTGGTTTATACTAGGCATTACGCAAGGCGTATAGGTAGGCTTAGCCGAGCCAGCTAGATACGCCAAATGATAAGAGAAGGATAACGAGGCTACGGCTTATCTTAATCGCGGTGGTTAGTGTGAAAATGGCGCGCCGTGAATAGTCTAATGCACGGGGCCGCATCGGTGTGGCGTGGTCCGCGGCCACGTAGCGCCATGGAGGCACCACGCGCGGCGGACGTGCGGGCACGGGCGCGGCGCGTGCCGGCACGTGCCGCGGAGGCTTGTCGCTCGCGCAGCACGCGTCTAGGCCTGTCGGGAGCCAGACAGCGCCGCTGCGGCCGCGCGAGGGCTTGACGACGATGATGGTCGGTTGATGCGTCGGCTTGCTAGAAAATTTCAGGAGCCTCGTCGAGCGTGCAGCTGCATCTCACCCGAATAATTATAGGTATATGTGTGTATGCCTTCACTTAGGAAAGCATCGTCCCATGCTCCGTAGGAAATCGTGTCTTGGAGAAATTCTCACCATGTGCAGCATGTGACTCCCACACATGTATATGCGCGTGAGGTGCGCGCCCACCTCGTACCCTTTGAAAAAGAGAAAAATTTATGATGGTAGTCGAGGTGGTTAATTGATTTAGGAGATATTTATATTAAAATTTTATTTAGGAACATCATAAACTAATATAAATATATGACTTTTTGAATCGATTTCTTCTCTTCTATCTCGCTCTAAGGATAAAATGGAAGATCAAGAGTGCATCACATATCACATCCTTCTTCTCTCGCTCTTGTCTTGCGAGCGCACGTATCTTTGTTACTTTTCTCACCGCTTGTCTTCTTTTTAAAAAAATTATTTCTTTCCGTCACTACTATTTATTTCAGTGAAAACATATCAGTGCAGTTAATACGAATACCCCGTAGTAATACGGTAGCTTAAGTGTTTAGTAATTCGGGGAAATTCCGCGGAAAGGTTTAGTTAGCTAATTGAATTGGCCCTCCCGCGGAGACATCACAGTCACAGGGGGACCACCAACCTGGGCTCCCCTCGTCTCGCCGTCCACCTCGCATCAGCAACAGCAAACGGCTTCAAATGGGAACCAGGCCTAGCCCATATGGTCCATGAGTCGGTTTTACCACATCGTTTCATCGTGCTGCTACTACGTTTGTGCTAGAATTAGATGCTGCTACTAGTACGTTCGTGCTGCCGTGCCGTGGCTTTTCAATCGGCAGCATGTCGTCGTCGTGACACCGAGGAGCCGGTGGCACCGATCCTCCTCTGCGCGGATGCGGCCTGCAGGTCTTGCGGTGGTCGACGATGGGCTTGAGCCGCCGCACCGGGAGGACGACGGTGTCGGCCACGGACTGCGTGCATTCGATCTGGACCTCTGCACTGGAGTAGCAGTACATTCCTGTTCCTCTTAGTGAAATTGGGCTACATGTTACCCCAAATTAACTGGGCTACTAGCCTACTATGCATCTGTAGTTGTGGCCGTGATTTCATTCGGATTATGCTCAGCTCGCAGCCCGTCCATATGGCGTCTTCGTCTGGAGTGTCTGGACTCTGGACTCGTCGTGTTTGGAGTCTAGTCCATGAACTCCCTCAATGGTTTCATTGTGATTATGCTCAGGTCAGGTCTCGTCTGGTTTGTACCTGTACCACCGCAGCATTTCGCTTCCGAATCATCACAGAATTGTTATGTTCGCCGTTAGGCGACTGTTGAAGTAATTGATGCAAGTTTGCTCTTTCTTTATCTCTCATGATGGAGTAAAGAGTATTCATCCATTCAATCGTGAGACTGCGTTCAGTTAAATCCGGCTTGAGATTTTACAAAACTCATCACAACCAGCGTGCCTCTCACAAATCACCTGATAAGCCTTACACATCTGGTTGACTTCAAAAACATAAAACAAAAGAGAGGAACATTTTTTAAGGCTGGAAGAGAAAAATCAAGAATATTCCAAAAGGAGTAAAAGAAGGAAAATTCAAAAGTATTTCACAAGTGTTAGAAATAATCTTTGACTTAGAGTTCAAAACGTAGCAGAGTCCATCTCCATGTGTAACTTAAGTTGAAGTTGTGTCCAACTTGAAGTCCAAATACGTATGCTAGTAGAAGATTATTAGCCTATATATTGAGGAGGTTTATAGCCAGTTTTGTAAAAAGAAAATAAGAAAAGGGGGAGTAAATAAGAGAATAGAGAAATTCAAAAATTCTTCTGTGCTCTCTCAGTTTGTTTGCGATGTGTGTGTTTTCTCCTGGAATAAAGTTTTAACAAGTAGTATTAGAGCCTAGGCGAGAACTGAGTCACTGAAAAAATCGTCTCGGCGATTCCGTTTAACACTTGTCTCACGTGGCGCTCCCGGTGCACGGCGCTCGGTCCGTCAAGAAAGTCAAAGACAAGGAGCAGCACAGCAACCAGGAAGCACAGACATCAATAGACAGCAGGTGGTGCTACTTCCACGCAAGGAGCAGTGCGGCTGGAGATGGCAACGGGCACAAACCCGCTGGGTTTTGCTATCCCAAACCCGTGCCCATGAAAGTTGGACGTGCCCGCTAAAAAACCCATGCCCGTGACGGGTGCAAATTTTTGCCCGCACCCATGCCCACTGGGTTATGGTACCACGGTCGCCCGTGGGGTCGATATCGAGCTGCAACAATGGTTAATGGAGAGGAGGAAGAAGTTCACTAGCCATCTTCGTTGGAGCGGAGGGCGCGCCATGGCCAAGGGCTCTCGCTACGATGCGCGTTGGGCGCGGCGGGGCGGCGGTGGCCGGAAGGCGAGGCGACGGCATGCGGGAGGACGAGCGTGCGGCGAGAGTGGCGGGAGCGGGAGCAGGAGCTGCGGGATGGGAGGGCGAGCGTGGAGACCGAGCGCGGAGCGCCAGATGCGCCGCCGCTGCGGCGGCTGTTGAATCGGAGTGGGGACTAGGGAGGAGTGAGTAGTGACCGTGACCGAGTGCTAGCTAGGGTTAGCCGTATGGGTAATGGGGCATTGCCGCATTGGATTTGGGGGCTTGGGGCTAAATGGCTAATGGGCTATGGGCTGAGCTGGTTTGCCTGGGAGGCTGGGAGCCTGGGTTTATAACTCCTATAGATCGGGTTTATATTACCCATGGGTTTACGGGTTTGGGTACTACAGGAACGTATCCGAACCCGGTAGACCCGATGGGTTGGGCTTTTTGCCCATTAAGAGACCCATGGGTTAGAAAATTGACTTAGATTTATATCTTAATAGAGTAAAAATCCATCAGATATCGAATTTTAGGTACCTATTGCCATCTCTAAGTGCGGCAGGAGAAAGCAAAAGAAATTCACACATAGCATAGGACAAGAACACGTCCTGACGTCCTGAGAAGGCTTGATGTCTTGTGCAGGACAGAGAAAAGACATTGCTAGCAAGTTAAGGGCACGAGACCCGAGGTAGGGAGGAGCTTCGGTCCAGCACGTCTCAGTCCGCACATGCAATGTCTCCGAGTCGATTTTTATCCACCGAATCCGAGCCAAATTGTCTTCGACGCAGAATCAACATCCCATGCAGCAAAATAAAACTGGAGTTCATGGTCCTCGTCCGGTGAAGCCCACGCAGCAAAATAAAATGGAGTTCATGGTCCTCGTCTGGTGAAGTGGCTTCAGCTGCTTTTCTTCCGTCCGCACGGAAAAAAATCCAAGACAACAAGAAAACTCACTAAGAGGAAAAGAAAAAACACAGTGCAGTTTTTTTTCTCTGTCCTTCGGTCCAAGAGCTACTTCAAAGTAGCCCGAGATCTTGATCTGTGCTCAAGATCATATCGTGTTCTCCGGGAAGTGGTGTCACCGGTGACGAAGCATCATCCAGTATGATGGTGAAGGAGAGTTCCGCTGTCTCGCTGTATTATCCGATGCTCACGACGAGCAATTATGCACCCCGGGCAATCAAGATAAAAATGTATATGAAGACTCAAGAAGTGTAGGACACGATCGAGAACGGCAACGTAGATGTGTGCAAGGATCAGATGACATTGGTGGCCATCTATCAGGGCATAGTTAAGACCGACTGCCTCATTGTTTTAGAATCTTTGAATCTGAATGGACTCGTACCAGTTGAGTTGAGTTCCTACATGTAGCTTGTATGTAGAATGCTTCATGTGGAGACGTGGCTGATAGTTCATAATGCATTGAGACTAAAACTAGAGTATATCAAGTCAAGATTAAGGGGGAGATTGTTAGAAATAATCTTAACTTAGAGTTCAAGATATTGTAAAGTCCGTCTCCCTGTGTAACTCAAGTTGAAGTTATGTCCAACTTGAAGTCCAAATACGTATACTAGTAGGAGATTATTAGCCTATATATTAAGAATGCTTGTAGCCAGTTTTGTAAAAAGAAAACAAGAAAAAGGGGGTTGCAAATAAGAGAATAGAGAAATTCAGAAATTCTCTCGTGTTCTCTTAGTTTATTTGCGATATGTGCGTTTTTTTTTGAAATAAAGTTTTAACAACAAGAATCTTTAAGCTTTCTTTTAGCATGATCCTTTACACTATTGGCTTGTCATTCTGGTTGGCATCTTCGCTTGGAGTCAACGGCGATCCCCTGTTGAGTCAAGCTCGAAGCTAGGAGTAAGCACCCGAGCAGCTTCTTCCTCCTCGATGGGCAAACTGCAGCTGCAGAGCAGAAATCGATGATGAGCCTGTGGCGGCTGTGGTGGGAGTGGGAGATCCACGAGCTGCTCCTCGGCAGTCTCTCCCTGTAGGTCTTCCTCCTCTCCTCTTCACCGGCGGCCTTCGCAAGCGCAACGTCGCGTCCTAGCTCCACTTCTTGCTCTGGCTCACCTACCTCCTCGCCAACTCCGTCGGCATCTACGCGCTCGGCAACCTCTCCCAGAACCAGAAGCTCTGCAATGCCAACTGCGACGACATGCACCTCCTCGTCTTCTGGGCGTCCTTCCTCATGTTAGAGTTAATCTTGAGTCCGTCTCCATATCCGAATCTACAAGTAGTTTCCTTATATTGTTTCCCGTATTCAACCCTAAGTTTACTAGCAGCATAAGTGTGACGCCACGCCACACTAGCTACTATATGGATTAAAGTAAAAGAGACAAAAATTCGTAAGAGGGGTTACCTGAAAAACCAGGCCCTGTACGTATTTTCAAAGAAAGTGAAGTGTAAACCAAGGACTCGTGTGTAATTTCGTGAAAACCGTAAGGTGCTACCCAGCAAAAGGAGGGCCTTCATGAAAATGTGGAGGACTTGTACACAATTTTGGTAAAGTGGAGGGGTGTTTTATTAAAAAATGATGTGGCAAGGACCTTTTTTGTAAAAACCGAGGACTCTTACGCTATTTCGGGAAATCCCAGGGGCCTTTTTGGAAAAACACTGACATGGCATAGGGGGGAGGCCGGGAACTCCCCCATCTCTAATATAGCGATGATTTCGTTTAGCTGAGTTTTAGTTTAGCTAAGTTTTAGTACTATATAATCAAGAGCATTGTACTCTAATATGTATAAGTTAGCAAGAGAAAAATATGAATTAGGAAGTAAGAAAAACCAGCAAAAGGTGTTAGTTGTGTCACACCACAAATATTATTCTTTATGTTCGTGGGTTCTTTTGTTTATGCTTGTTTTCTTTTGTTGTTCTTATCGATGTGGGTACGTGTTGATCCTAGTTGAAAGCCAACAATTGATATAAGAGCATAGGATATTCGATTTAAAAAATTGCTGGATCGATCCATCAAGTCTGTGTCCTTGGTGACTGTGCGGCTTTGCATTTTCGCCGAATCCGGGCGCGAAAATTGTCCATGTCCGAGTTAGTCTTGAAGTTGTTCGCCTGTCGTGTAGAGTAGCACTGTCAAGAAATAAATCGATAACCATCTAACAGCTCGGGTTGGAAAAAAATCGCAAGGCTCGTGAGCCACTCGGGCTTGAAATCGGATAGGCTCAAGCTCAGACATAAACAAGCCAAGCCAAACATCAATTCCAGCTCGTTTCAATAACAGGCCAAGCCCGAGCTGCTCACGAGCAGCTCGATGGCTTGTAAGGCCTGCTGTAAGATCGAGGAGACTGACTAGAGGGGGGTGAATAGGAGGTTATAAAAATTCTCTTTCAATTATTTAGCTAAAACTAAGTTTATAATGTGGAATCTTAACTCAATTTGGTTTAGCACAAATAAAGCCTAAATGTACTAGATTCACCTAAGTGCACCATCAATCTAAGTCTACGTCAAATGTTTGCAATCCTAGCATGATAAGCAAACAGTTTAATTCTATGAATGTAAATTGCTTGAATGTAAATTGAGCACAAGAGAACAAATCACAATTAACATGGTTCCTTTTTACTGTGGTGTTCATGGACTTACCGATCTCCCCTAGTCAACGTTGAGGTAAGCCCAAACGAATTGGACCAGTTCCACAAATTAAGCCAAATATCTCAATCCACTAGTGGTAGCTATTTCCCACTCCTGATTGGTGAGCTCCAATCTTCACAACTTGTCAGGTATTCTCACAATCTTCTTTAAGAAGATCACCGCGCACAATGTCTCCAACGCCGTCTAGGAGTCGACAACCTCCAAAAGTAATAAGTCAAGCCCCTTACTTGACTCTCACCATGTACAACAAAGACACAAACTCAAGTGGATACTAAATCCACCTCTAGATGCAATACATACATCTAGAGCACTTCTCCTTGCTCACAAGGTGCAGCACATGCACAATTGAGAGGAGAACCTCATACTGGCTCAAAGGAATGAAATGGAGTCAAGCAACCATATCTCCAATCGGCCACAAGGGGTATTTATACCCCACACCATGAAAATAGCCATTGGAGACAGAAATAAGCATTTCCGGTAGTACCACAGGCAAAACGTTGGTACTACCTCTCCCCTCAGCAACGGTCAGAACACTAGCTGTTACTAAGCAATTCCAGTAGTACCGCCACATAAAGTCTGGAACTATCATGCAGCGGTAGTATCGCTCTACACATGCGGAACTACCGATTCATCAGAGAGGAGAAAACCTTCCAACAGGTGTCTATCTGGAAAAAACGTACCGCTACATAAGCGGTTGTTTCATAACTCCAGTAGTACCGCCCACACAAAGCTGGTAGTACCACAAGCCAATCGAACCGCTCACACAAAGCCGATGGTACCACAAGCCAATCGAACTGCGCATGATAACACTGGTCCTCGACTACGTTGTCTGGCTTGACCACACAGGTCACCGACCACACTAATCTTCAACTACGTTGGTTTCGAACACATGTCTCGACCATGTCGACCATATTGATCTTCGACCACGCCAATCTTCATTCACATATATCTCTGACCACCATGTTGATCTTTGACCACATTATTTGGTTCGATCTCGTTGGTCACTGACTACCTTGGTTTGACCACACTGGTCTCCGATCATGTTGGTTCGACCATTCTGGTTTTTGACCACACAGGTCTTCGACCACTTTGGTTCGATCACACTGGTCTCCGACCATGTTGGTTCGAGCACTTTGGTCTTTGACCACACAGGTCTTCGACCAACTTAGTTTGATCACACTGGTCTTCGACCACATTGGTTATTCCACTATGATCTTTGATGACATTGTTTTAATCACGTCGGTTCAACCATATTGGTTTCGACCACATCGGTTCGACCACGCTGGTTCAACCACATTGATCATCAACCATGTCAATTTTTGACCACATATGTTATCGACCACATCGATCTTTGACCTTATTAGTTCAACCAAATCGGTTCGACCACGTTGGTTCTTGACCACATTGATCTTCGACTACACAGGTATTTCTGTTCACCAACGAATGTGGTAGTACCATGTTCACAATGCTGATAGTTCCGCCCAGCAATAGTACTGCACGACACATTGCGGTAGTTCTGATTTTCCTAAGAAGTGCATATGCTTCAATAGATTTTATAAAACATATTTGCAAATTATAGTATCATGCACACAAGGGTTATTCCCAACAAGTTACAAAACACATTTGCACACTTTTATAATCATGACACAAGGTAGAAAACATGGACTTTAAATATTTGCAAAATACATTTGCAATGTATAGTCTCATGTTATAAGGATTCAACACATGAGCCACAACTATTTGTAAAATATATTTGCAAATATGAGCATTATGTTACGAAGAACCAGAGCAAGTGAGGTTGAGTTATCAACACATGATAAGACTCAATCTACTAGACAAGGTCTCCTTTTAATAGTACGTCAACCTATACTAGCAATTTGGTCTTTCAACCAAGCACCAAGACCGATAAAAAACTAGAAACACATCCTTAACCCTAGCTAGTCATCTCTTTGCCTTTGATCATTGTTTTGATATGCATCAACCCATGATGCATCATCTTCCCGATGGCTTTCAACTCATAAGTCATGAAGCTATATTTCATCCCGCATCTTCACTTGATGGTCTTCAACACATGAAGTCATCCCAAGTCATCCTCATTTGTGGAACCTAACCTATTTATCCAACTCATAAAAGATGTTAGCCCAGAAATCAATTGTCAATAATTACCAAACATTACCATTAAATCATAATAGAGGGCCTAGATTCTACAATCTTATCTTTTTGTAATTCATGATAATCTCAACAAATAATAAGACAAAAATTGATTTACATGTATACATCATGTACCAACCACCTACCCCCAAAATAGATTATATCCACTATTACAATTGGGGAACCCGTTAATCCCACACACAAGTTTTACTCACTCAAATTCACTTATGCACGCTTTTCAAAGCGCATAAGTGTGTATCTGCTAAATCCTTAGCCTTCATCTGCCTTGATAAAACCAGCTCCATCTTGACCTAAACCACTCTCTAACGCATTGCCCATGCACCGCGGTTTTGATCCAAGATGATTTCTGGTATTTTGGTCAAATTACCGAAATGCTCCTTTGTTGACCCGGTCATCACCATCCTTTGCAAGCAATCACAATGCTTGCCACATGTAGCTACACCACTAGCTTTCCACATGCTGTCAAGTCTCTCCCGTCCCGGTTCCGCTAAACCATGCCTCACTAGGCCCGTGCAAGCCACCTGGCGTCATCCCGCTGTTCGAATTTGACTTCAACATTCTCGTCTTTCTTGTGCCATGCTTGAGCTCACTGTCTCAGATTCTTGATCGTTCTGGGCCTCGACTCCTCCATTATCCTAGCCCCGATCACAGTTGACTCCAACCGACCCTGAATATCCAAAGACAAAAAATTCGTTTTCAAGCACAAGTTCTTCACAATTTGACCTACATTAGCTAAGACATGCATTATGCAATCTTAATCCAATGACTCAAGTCAACCTAACTAAATCTATGACTCAAATCCCGAATCCTCAATTTTTGCCCAAACCAATCCTGACAGAATGCAATCTTTGCAAAGCCAATTTACCATTCTATAAATATTGCAATGGTTCATCACAATATTAACCTGGACCATCTCACATGGTCCCTCACACCCAAGGCCTCACATAGCTCAGGTACATGCTTCCTATTGAACGTGTACGCATATGTACACTCCTAAAATTGATGGACACCAGCGCCAAGTCTAGGACTTGAACCCTGGTGGGCTGGGTGCACACCTACCTATCTGGCCACTTGCCAACTTCCCTCAAAGCATCCAATCACCTAGATGTTTTCTTCCTAACAATTATCCAAATTTGGCACTGTTGGATTAGAGATCCAATGGCCCTTTTTTTGGAGGGGGATTCGTGACCGTTGGATCTCTAATCCAACGGTCACAAATCTGGATGCTAGTTAAGAAGAAAACATCCGAGTGGGTGTGTTTAGATATCACCCAGATATTTTCTTCCTAACAATCATCCAAATTTGGGACCGTTGGATTAGAGATCCAACGACCTTTTTTTGAGGGGGAAGATGTTTTTTAGAGGGGGGATTCGTGTCCGTTGGATCTCTAATCCAACGGTCACAAATTTAAATGATAGTTAAGAAGAAAACATTCGGGTGATGTTTATCAACACCCATTATATATAGCTGAGAGTAACATGTGGAAATGTGGAATGCAATTGTGTTTGGGAATCAGGCAAGATTATTGCTTGCTGAGGTTTCTTAACGAGTACTACTAGGCTTTCCCCTGAACCCTTGAGGAGCCAAATAGTGAAAGAGTGCACACTTGATCAAAGTTTGTTGAGGAATAATGAAACTAGCAGGTGGTCCGCGTATTTGTACAGTTAGATTTGTTTTAGAATTTATAGTATTAAATGATATAATTTAAAACCTTAAGAATATATTTACATATCTTATAAGCTATTTAAAATTTTAACATCATAAGAATTAAAAATGACAATAGAAGCATGATGGAAAATCCAACTTAAGGAATGTAATAGACAATAGGATGTTGATAAATATCACCCGGATGTTTTCTTCTTAATTATCGTCCGATTTGTGACCGTTGGATTAGAGATCCAATGGCCACGAATCCCCTCTCCAAAAAAAATCTAACCCTCCAAAAAAAGGCCGTTGGATCTCTAATTCAATGGTCTCAAATTTAGATGATTGTTAGGAAAAAAACATTGAGTGATATCTAAACACACCCTTTTTTCTCTGAATAATTTTTGTTCAGAAGAAAGCTCTGCTTCCGTAGAAGACCCTTGCCCCGTCCTTCTTCACCTCTGTCTCCGGCTTCTCCTCCTTCTGGACGACGACCCCGTCGTCGCCGTCGACCTCGATCGGCATCTTCATCTTGGCCAGCGACTCCGTGAACTGCTGCATGCTCTTCACGTACATCTCCATGATCTGCCGCTGCATCGCGCTCGGCTCCGCCTCCATGTCTATGTTACCCAGGGGCGACTTGAACACGTCACCCGTGGCGCCCTTCTCCTTTCCCGAATTTCCGTTGCTGGACGTCGGCGTGTCCGGCGAGCGGCACGACATCGGTGCGGTGGCCTCGTTGGCGTCGGGCCGCGGCTTCTCTGTTGCTCCGGAGGAGGAGATCACCCTGTCGTCGCTGACCGTGGTGGTAGTCGAGGCGTTCTTGCTCCCGTCGGAGGACACTGACTTGAGCCCACGCTGGCTCGTACTCATCTCGCAGTCTTCCATGGCTTCCGGCGGCTGAGCGTCCCCGAGGTGCAAGAACGGCAGGTACTGCACGGCCATGTCGTGGTTTTCTTTCAGCACGTTGAGGTCAGGGAACTCAACCTTCGAGTAGTCCACCGGCAGCGCTGGCTCGAGGATAACCACCTCCGACGTGATCGACGTCTCCGCGGCGCGCTCCGGCGGTGGGCACGCGTCGCCGGGGGACCCCGAGTGGAGCTCGAGGGAGAGCCGTATGGTGCCGGCGGGCGAGTGGAAAAGGTCGGTGGACGAGAGCGAGAAGTCCTGCGCGAGCCGCGCGCCATCGGCTGCCGCGACGGACGCGAGCGGCACGAGAACGAAGCCGAGGAGCTGGTCCTCGAGGAACAGCTTGGCGCAGCTGCGCATCCATATCTCGCACTTGAGCACGTCGGTGCCTAGCCGCCCGCGTCGGACGCGCAGCGGCGGGAGGCGCTCGTCGAAGCGGGGGTTGGCGCCGCCCCCGGCGGCGACGCGCGTGGAGAGCGCGGGAGCGTGGTCGGGGCTGGAGGTGAGGGAGAACTTGGCGTACACGTCCTGGTTGGCGTAGATGCAGATGTTGTGGATGTTGCGCGCGTGGTGCACGTAGATGTCCAAGAAACAGGGGAGGTGGAGCTGGCTGCTGCTCTCCTCCCCCTCCTCTGCTTCCCCGCCTCGTTGATCCGGCTTGTACCGAAACCTCGCCGATTCCATTGATCGTGGAGCCGAAACCAAGTACTTACTTGATTGTCGTTCCAAACAAATCCAAGATTACGCTTCAGATGCCCTGATGATTTGAGACAGAACAGTACCGATCATATCAAAGTTACAGGAGAATCGAACAGCAACAACAGAACAAGAATTCATGCATGCACTTACAGAGAGGCCGGACGAAGAAGAACAGCAGAGCAGCAGATCGTCGTTCTAGTACAATATGTTCCTGTAGGATATGCAAGATGCAAACATTTGTTCGTGAGACCACACATGCCCCGCGCACGCGAGGAGAAAAAAAGCCTTGTGCGCCCCGTTTTTCCAAAGGGTGCCTTGTCTTGCTTCCACACCTGGTGTATCTCTGCATATGTATGTCTTTGGGCCTGTTTGTTTCAGCTTCTGGCTACTAGTTTATTTTCTGGATTCTATAGCTTCTGGCTACTTAGAATCTGGATGAAAATCTAGACTGTTTGAAGGAGCTGCAGATTCTGGATGTAGCTGCAGCTGCCAGAAGCTGAAACAAACAGGCCCAAATCTACAGGCAGACAAGCATGTAACAGAATCCAACCGTAGGTTCTAGTACGTTTTTGTGCCGTTGTTGCTTGCTGTGCCACTGAGAATGAGAACAAGAGAGGCCCAATGAAAGAACCCTAAATCTAATACCCTAGCTAAGTAAGTAATTAGCGGGTAATTAAATTAATTATTGTACTTCATCAAGCATTATAACAATTAAGATTACAACCAAATTGCATTTCTGGTATTGCGTTTACAATAGCAAATCACATTACTTTCATTACAAGCATATTTTACAAATTAGAAAAGGGAACTCCTTCGGCGAGATCTTCAGCATAGAAGTTGAAGCTCGTCTTGTATCCTTTGCCTGCAAAAGGAAATTTCATTAATACCTCAAACCGAATATATATTTATGTAATTAGGAACTGCAACAATTTAACAATCCAAGGGAGAATAAGTAAATAAATTAAGGAAAGATTGCCGTCAGTGCCCTTGGGCTATTAGGGCCATTTCGAGAACGTCTTAGAGACTCCCCAGACCGTTCCAAGCCGGTCGGCACCTCTCGTCTCTGTGGGCATCATCATTCGGCAAATTTTAAGAAAAGGCCCACAACACTTACCTCAGCCCGAAGCCCTCATTTTATTCATTCATTTCAGCCACAACCCAACATATAATTCTTAGCCCACAAGTGAGATGCATTCATTTCAGCCCAATCTCAGCCCAGCATATAAGCATTCAGCCCACAAAAAGCCCACAAATACAGTCGTTGCATTTTCAGCCCATAAGCCCACATATGTTTTCCAGCCAGCCCATCTCAGAACAACAGTGCCCAGCACACCCTCTGGACCGAAGGTCCTCCTGCACAGGATAGAAAGACTCAGGAGGATAAGAGCAAGACACAGAGCAGGATAAGAACGAAGGCAAGCCAGCTGCAGCCAGCGAAGGCCAGCCCACAGCAGAGAGCGACCAAATGCATCTCCCCCAGCGTTCCCAAAACCAGCCCTCATACTCTGCATTTGCCACAAGCTCCCAGAGGATAAGCCACAGCCATTCCACAGCCGGAAGCCACTGGAGCCACCACAAATCCCAGCAAAACACAAGCGCAGCACCTTCGGCCAGAGGCCAGAAGGTGATGAGCGATTAGCGGTAGTGCGAAGCCAGAAGACCAGCGGAGGGAGGCCATTGGCAGCAGAGGACCGAAGAAGCTGAGGAGGGTGGACAGCCATCAGGGAGCCAGCAACAACAAGGAGGCAAAAGACAAGTCAACGGGGACCACGAGAAGCAAGACTTCCACCTCGGCAACAAGGCGACAAACCACGTCTTCCTCCCCCGACAGCGACCGTGTGCAAGCCGCAGTGGTCTCCTCCCCGGCCATTTTCTTCTTCCAGCCCGACAACCGCACAAGTAGGCCCTTCTTTCTCACCTTTTCTTTCCTCTTTGGGGATCATAGACACACAACTCCAATAGGAGCAAAACCATCAATCACCATGTTACCCATAAGCCGGCAACCAAGCCAAACCTCACAGTAGACCCAGTTGACCAACGGCCACCCCAAGCCGAGCGCGCCCTAGAGTGTGGGTAGCCTCAGAAAATAGAAGCTTCCCCAACCTCCAGTACCACTACTCAAACCCTAGGGTATGCCATCGGTAGCAATAGGGGAGAATCAACAATACTGGGTTTAAGAAGGAAATTTAATGCATGCAAAATAATTAGAAGAGGAAGGGTAGCACCGTGTTCATAGCATTTTTGTTTGTCACCCCTGATCTAGCATGGTAGTCGACAGCCGATCATGGAAAAAACTCAAGAATCCTGCAAGCCACCGCAAGCCAGTGAGGTATAGCCTCAAATCCAACCATAAGAAAGTCAGTGGGAGTAGATCCACCGCCAAAGAACCACCGTCCTGGGTTGGATCAGCCCGGATCCGAGCCGAGAGCGGAGGCGCGGCGCCATGGCCGGATAGAGAGAAGGGAGCCGAGTCGGGGGTGAAGAGCCATGGTAGAGGCGGCGGTGAGGCGGCGCGAGGAAGAGGGGAGGCGCAGGCAGGCGAGGCAGCGTGAGAGGCGGCGGTGGATTCGGTGAGAAAAGAGAAGAGGCAAGGGAGAGGAGGCGTCGGTAGAGGTAGAAGCAGGGAGGCGGCGGCAGAAAAGAGAGGAGGCAGAGAGGCGTCGGTGGGTGGAGGAAGTGAGGAGGCGAGGATCCCAGGTGGGCCGAGGCCAGAGGGCTGTTGCACGCAAGAATAGGGCCGCAAAGCCCAGTAAAATACCAGTAGGTTGAATGTTAGCAAACAACTCTAGTATTCCTTCATAGTATTTTCTGTAATTAATAAAAAATGAATCTGTCTGTTACCTCTGTAAAAAATGATTAGCAGAGCCGCTAAATCAAAGGTAAAACTTAGAATGGGGGATTATTTCTCTATTTAGTCCCTTTCTAAAATTAGTAGTAGCAAATATTTAGCTTAAGTGTAGAATTAAATACTGCAGAATTCGAGCGATCACTAAGCGGGAGAACAAGGCTGATTTCTAGCAGTTCTGAAATACCCAACGTATCAGGCAAGCTCATTCTTCGATCATGCACGTAGCTATGTTCAAAATATGTGTATTTCCAGCAGTATTAATAACTCTAGTTAAATGCATGAAAATCTTTGTTTTAAAAATAAATCAGAAAATGAAGATGTTATGATAAGTAAGATGAGAAAAGAAAAGAGGAGAAAAAGAAAGAGAGAAAGTAAGAAAAGAAATGCTCAGTTGTGGTACTGCTGAGAAGAGCAGCGGGCCCACAAGCAGAGATGTATTTGGTGGGTAAAGAGGTTCAGGGAAAGGATGCAGAGAGGCTAGGCGGACCTCTTTACATAGGGCTATGATATAAGGACTTACCCCATTTTCACTCGGATAGGGACCGTATTTAGTGCCAACCAATTTTCCGTTTGGGCGGGCGGAAAATAGTATCCTATTACGTTAATCCAATCCACCACATTGGGTAAGTACTTAGGTGTGAGTAAGAGATGGACGAAGCTCAAGTGAGTAAGTCCCAGACGCTATATGCGTTAAGTGGAGTGTTGGCGGGGCGGTCCAACCAAACACTATTGGAAGTCGGTGGAGCCCAAGTGGCGACTTGGTACACCGATGGATAATAGTGGGTGGTGGATAAATTAACGTAAGCGGAGAAAAGTTACGTACTCGAGCTGGATTCCATACCTAAGGCGGTGTGGAAGAACCGAGTTAAGAAGGTTGAGCAGCTTTGGGTGCAGATGGTACAAGCTGCGCGATCTTGATAAAATCATGAATTCATGCCAGTTCACTGGAATGTGGACTACGGAGATCACTCGGGATCGTACCTTACTGGGTGAAAAATAGAAATTATTTGAGAATAAAAAATGCAAGACAAGATATTTTCATATGATTAATTTCAGAATTAAGAAGTTAGAATCTGGACTTAAGGACATGAGAACATACAGTGCATTTCTTGCTATTATGCTTGCTGAGTATCGTGGTACTCACCCTTGCTATTAACCTCCTTTGTTAGACCCCAGTCCGCTCGAGGAATCTTACGAGCAGGATGAAGGGGAAGCAGGTGGCGTTGAGTCGACCGGAGAAGAGGAGGGAGATTACGAGGATCCAGGCGAGGTGGACCCCGTATACTTCGGCTGGGACGACTAGAAGGCCCAGTGGAGTGGGCAGAGGAGCCCTGGGGTACTAGATCTACTTTTGCTGTAAATGGTACTTTTGTAAAACCAGACCATAGGCCATGTGGCGTTCTTTGTAATAAAGTCTACAGATTTCTATGTTATTGTTCGATGCGCTACTCGGTAAAGGGTTACCATTTGCCGGGCGATGTTCTCCGATCGAGCAAATAGTAAACTGTTTGTCCCATGCGGTTATCCGGCTCTGAGAGGATAATAATGCGTGGGGCGTCACAGGTGGTATCAGAGCAATAAGATAGGGCCACGCTAATAACGTAGAGGCTGTAGATAGGATTAAGTGGACCTTCACACTTGCTATATTGCACTAAGTCTTATTTAATTCGTATCCTCCTGTCGATTTCTGTTCTGTTCTGCTTCAAAAGTATTATGTTAAAATCTTCTCTATCTTAGAGTATATTTATATATTTAAGCTAACATAGAACCCGTACTTTCGGTTGTAGTGGATATTCTATGTGTATGTCTTGTAATGTCATTTAATCTGCACTGCTCTTGCTTAATTGAATATTGTGGAACCTGGTAAGATAGCCATGCAACCTAGGGCAGGTTGTTTGCATTCTAGATGTGGGCAGATCATTTTAAGGCAGTAGTGTGCCAGGGTTAGTGGCATATAGCTAGAATTCTGGCAAGGTTGATTCCCTATCTCTGGACAGGGATACACCATGCCCATAGTTTTCTTTTCCATTCCCTTCTATTTTAAGAAAAGAAAAATCATCAGTCTTTTAGAAATTGCCTTAATATTATATGGAACCTAAATTAAATCAAGACTGATGATGAAAAATCACTTACCTGATTTATGCTAAACTTGATATTTCCGAGCAGTGGTTCGTGGCGCACCCGAGCCAGCGTGGCTCGAGGCGTACCAGGGCGAAGTCTCGGGCGTACTCGAGGATGAGCCACGGCGTGGTCCCAAACACGTAGTTTTGGGCGACCTCGAGAGCAGGTTCTCGAGCATAGCTGGATACAAGAATTCCAGGTAGCGTAGGATTGGATTTCTCTTTTTCTTTTTCTTATTCCTTCTTTTGGTTTTATTTGGAGTTGGTTCTTTTTGCCTTGGAGTTTGCTTAAGAAAGATCCGTAAGACCTCTAACGAGTTGTGCGAAATATTCTCACCCTAATTCAAAGATCTTTGTTAGCAGATAAGTCATTCTAAATTCTGTAACTCACCATAAATTTCTTCTCTTTAAATATGATTGCTAAATAGACTGAAACATTTAGGAAGTCTGGCCGTTATCCTTTTAAAGAAAGGGTGTGGGTAAAAATGTTTAACCGTTGCAACTGAAACAAATCGCCTTGCCCCTGTAGGATGGATAATC
The DNA here is from genome assembly GCA_036346575.1 of Dendrocalamus sinicus. Classification (NCBI taxonomy): domain Eukaryota; kingdom Viridiplantae; phylum Streptophyta; class Magnoliopsida; order Poales; family Poaceae; genus Dendrocalamus; species Dendrocalamus sinicus. Next base: position 62,266,836 of record CM070641.1, read on the forward strand.
GTCCGCAAAACGAGCAGGAATTGGGATTAAGGTTGGGTCCTCCTCAGCCCGTACCTGAAAGAACAACCACAGAAGATCCACCCAGAACCACTAAAGAGCAACAACTTCCAACAGTTGTACCAGGCCTTGACCAATCCTCATCTGCTTGACCTGCAGATCCCTTAGGGGTAATGGGGGAAGTTCTCAGATTCTTGGAAAATTCCAGAAAAGAGTCCTAGGAGAGTCAGAATCACTTTATGGAATCCCTTCTCAACAGTGTAGCAGCACCTCGTCCTCCAGCTGCTCCAGGGGTCAGTCTTGCAGATCCTCTTCAAACTCGACCTCCTACTTTTGCAAAAGCCGCCGATCCTTTGGATGCTAGCGATTGGCTGGGTGAGATAAGGAAAAAAAGAAGAAGCTAGATACAGTGGGATGTTCCAATGAAGAGAAATCAGGATACACCACTCACCAATTAACTGGACCAGCAGCTGAGTGGTGGCTCACTTATACCTGCAATAGAGTTAGTACACAACCTATCACTTGGAAGGATTTCAAGCAAAAGTTACTGAAACCCATGTCCCTACAGGGAGATTAGAGTTGAAGAAGAAAGAGTTTAGAGCCTTAACCTAGGGGAACAAGAAGATGATTGATTACCTCAGGCAATTTAATGATCTTTCCACTATGCCACTGAGGATGTGAGCACTGAGGAAAAGAAGATAGATAGATTTAAAGAGAGCAACACATTCATTTGTTTCTCGGAGATTGTTGGAAGAGAATAAGTTGCTGCCTAAACCCTTAATTAAACCTATGGTGATGAGTACACTGCAGCATAATAGAGGTATCATTCATGAGGAAAAACCAAGCTATTATAACACCAAGTTCTTAGTTGACCTCTATGTCATAGATTTGAGTGGCTTGGATATGATACTAGGCATGGATTGATTATCAATGCATGGAGTGAACATAGACTATGAAAATAAGAGTGCTACCATTAGAAGACTTGGTGGAAATAGAATGATGTATGTGGGCACTAGAACAATTCAATAGCCAGCCATTCTTAGTTTAGCTAGCATGAAAAAGAAGGAACTTCAGGATATACCCGTAGTAAAAGAATTCCCGGATGTTTTTAGGAAGAGTTACCGTGATTGTGCTTTGATAGAAAAATAGAATGGGCCATAAATGTAATTCCAGGCACAACCCTATTTCAAAAAGGCCATATGGAATGAATCCACCTGAGATAGCTGAATTAAAGAAGCAGCTAGATGATCTTCAGGCAGAAGTATTTATTAGAGAAAGCACATCGCCAGGTGGGGCCCCAGTGCTATTGTAGAAAAGAAGGATGGTAATCAAAGGCTATGCACAGACTATAGGGAGTTTAATGGTGTTACCATTGAAAATAAATATCCTCTTCCTCGATGGATGATTTAATTGATTAATTGAGAGGAGCGAAGGTATTCTCAAGAATAGACCTGAGATCAGGATATTACCAGATTAAAATCAAGCATTCTGATATTGAGAAGATAGCTTTTGTTTCCAGATATGGGCATCATGATTACACCATTATTCCTTTGGATTAACCAATGCCCAGCTATCTTCATGAATCTTATGAACAAACTTTTCATGAAATATCTTGATGAGTTAGCAGTGGTCTTTATTGATGACATCCTGATCTATTCCAAAAGTGTAGAAGAGCATGAGCGTCATCTCGCCATTGCCTTAGGAATTCTTAGAAAGAATCAGCTAGTTGCTGAGTTCAGTAAATGTACCTTTTGGTTGGACCAGGTATCCTTCTTAGGTCATATTATCTCAGGAAGAGGGATTGAAGTTGACCCTGCTAAATTCGAAGTTGTAACCACTTGGAGTCAGCCTATTAAGGTGAAGGGTATCCGTAGTTTTCTGGGATTTGTCGGATACTACTGTAGATTTATAAAGGATTTTTCACAGATTGCCAGTCCCCTCGCTAAGCTCTTGAGAAAAGAAACTCCTTTTGTATGGACTGAAAATTGTGAACGGAGTTTCCAGATTTTAAAACAAAGGTTAACCATAGCACCTATCTTAGCATTGTCAGAAGATGGAGTAGATTATGTGGTATATTGTGATGCATCCAAACATGGGCTAGGAAGTGTGATGATGCAAAATGAAAGAGTTATTGCGTATGCATCTAGACAATTGAGACCCCATGAGTTAAACTACCTAACCATGATTTAGAATTGGGAGCGATGAGTTTTGCATTGAAGATATGGAGAAATTACCTATATTGATCTCAATGTACCTTGTTTAGTGATCACAAAAGTCTTAAGTACATCTTCACCCAGAAGGAATTGAATATGAGGCAAAGAAGATGGTTTGAGTTGATTAAGGATTATGACCTTACCATTAATTATCATCCAAGTAAAGCCAATGAAGTGGCAGATGCCCTTAGTCGAAAAGTTAAATGCCCCCAAGCCACACTTGAGAATTCTATTTTAGAGATTACACAGGCCTTAACCAAAATGAGATTAGAAGTTCGAGCATCTATTGCTCCGGCTACTATAGCAGCCATGACATTTCACCCAATTTTGTTAGATCAGATTAGAGAAAAGCAAAAATTGGATTCATTTATCCGGGATAAGATCCGGAGAATTACAGGAGGACAGCCATCAGAGTTTCACTTAGATGACCAAGAGACCTTGTGGAGGCAAAATCGGATTTGTGTACCAAAAGATGATTCGGGAGGCTCATGATACTCCTATACCATTCATTCTAGAGGAACCAAAATGTACCGAGATTTAGAAGAAAATTTACGGTGGGCTAACTTTGAAAAGAGAAATAACCTTATATGTTAGCAGTGTGATTCTTATCGAAGATTAAATCGAACACCAACGACCAGCAGGACTACTAAAACCATTAGAAATTCGGAATGGAAGTGAGAAGATATAAGTATAGATTTTATTCTTGGTCTACTTGCCACCCTTAGGAAGAAAGATGCTATTTGGATTGTAGTAGACCGTCTAACAAAATTGGCACATTTATTGCCATCAATCAAAGGTATTCGGTGGATAGATTGGCGAATTATATCTAGAACAAATTGTTTCTCGGCATGGGATACTTAAGACTTATCTCTTTAGACCGATGATCGGTTCCATACGGATTTCGACAAAGCTTAAACAAAACATTAGGCACCCGACTTAATTTTAGCATGGCTTATCATCCCGAAAGAGTGAATCAAATTCTTGAAGATATGTTGAGAGTGTGTGTTTTGAATTTTGAAGGATTATGGGATAAATATTTACCACTAGCAGAATTTGTATATAATAATAGCTATCAGTCAAGTATCCAGATGGCACCATAGGAGGCATTGTATGGACGGAAGTGTGGATCCCCTGTGTGATGGTATGAAATAGGAGAAAAGCCATTAATGGGACCAGAATTGGTAAGGGAATATGATAGAAAAGATTAAGATCATCAGGGAGAGACTCAAAATAGCTCAAAGCAGACAAAAGAGCTATGCAGATCAACGTAGGTGAGATTTACATGTTTAAGTTGGAGATTACGTTTATCTGAAGATCTCACCGTTGTGAGGAGTTCATCGATTTGGAATGAAAGAAAAAAAATTAAGTCCCATATACATAGGACCTTTTCGGATTATACAACAAAAAGGTAAACTAGCGTATCATTTGGAATTTCATACCCGGTGTCCGAATACATGATGTCTTTCATGTATCTCAACTCGAGAAGTGTCTACATGAACCTTCTCAAGACTTAACCGACCTAAGCTTACCCTCAAGGCGATTTGACCTATGAAGAGCATCTGTAAAGATTTTGGAAATAGAGGACCGCTCATTTTGGAATCGAACTATTCGTTTGTAAAGTCTTATGGAAGAATCATTCGGTCAGTGAAGTGCATGGGAAAAGAAGAGGAGTTACATGAAGCCTACCTCCAATCTATTCAAGCGAGACCGATTTGTGGACGAAATCTCCTAAAGGGGAAAATTTGAAAGAACCTAAATCTAATACCCTAGCTAAGTAAGTAATTAGCGGGTAATTAAATTAATTATTGTACTTCATCAAGCATTATAACAATTAAGATTACAACCAAATTGCATTTCGGTATTGCGTTTACAATAGCAAATCACATTTCTTTCATTACAAGCATATTTTACAAATTAGAAAAGGAACTCCTTGGCGAGATCTTGACATAGAAGTTGAAGCTCGTCTTGTATCCTTTGCTGCAAAGGAAATTTCATTAATACCTCAAACCGAATATATATTTATGTAATTAGGAACTGCAACAATTTAACAATCCAAGGAGAATAAGTAAATAAATTAAGGAAAGATTGCCGTCGGTGCCCTTGGGCTATTAGGGCCATTTCGAGAACGTCTTAGAGACTCCCAGCACCGTTCCAAGCGGTGGCACCTCTCGTCTCTGTGGGCATCATCATTCGGCAAATTTTAAGAAAAGGCCCACAACACTTACCTCAGCCCAAGCCCTCATTTTATTCATTCATTTCAGCCACAACCCAACATATAATTCTTAGCCCACAAGTGAGATGCATTCATTTCAGCCCAATCTCAGCCCAGCATATAAGCATTCAGCCCACAAAAAGCCCACAAATACAGTCGTTGCATTTTCAGCCCATAAGCCCACATATGTTTTCCAGCCAGCCCATCTCAGAACAACAGTGCCCAGCACACCCTCTGGACCGAAGGTCCTCCTGCACAGGATAGAAAGACTCAGGAGGGGATAAGAGCAAGACACAGAGCAGGATAAGAACGAAGGCAAGCCAGCTGCAGCCAGCGAAGGCCAGCCCACAGCAGAGAGCGACCAAATGCATCTCCCCCAGCGTTCCCAAAACCAGCCCTCATACTCTGCATTTGCCACAAGCTCCCAGAGGATAAGCCACAGCCATTCCACAGCCGGAAGCCACTGGAGCCACCACAAATCCCAGCAAAACACAAGCGCAGCACCTTCGGCCAGAGGCCAGAAGGTGATGAGCGATTAGCGGTAGTGCGAAGCCAGAAGACCAGCGGAGGGAGGCCATTGGCAGCAGAGGACCGAAGAAGCTGAGGAGGGTGGACAGCCATCAGGGAGCCAGCAACAACAAGGAGGCAAAAGACAAGTCAACGGGGACCACGAGAAGCAAGACTTCCACCTCGGCAACAAGGCGACAAACCACGTCTTCCTCCCCCGACAGCGACCGTGTGCAAGCCGCAGTGGTCTCCTCCCCGGCCATTTTCTTCTTCCAGCCCGACAACCGCACAAGTAGGCCCTTCTTTCTCACCTTTTCTTTCCTCTTTGGGGATCATAGACACACAACTCCAATAGGAGCAAAACCATCAATCACCATGTTACCCATAAGCCGGCAACCAAGCCAAACCTCACAGTAGACCCAGTTGACCAACGGCCACCCCAAGCCGAGCGCGCCCTAGAGTGTGGGTAGCCTCAGAAAATAGAAGCTTCCCCAACCTCCAGTACCACTACTCAAACCCTAGGGTATGCCATCGGTAGCAATAGGGGAGAATCAACAATACTGGGTTTAAGAAGGAAATTTAATGCATGCAAAATAATTAGAAGAGGAAGGGTAGCACCGTGTTCATAGCATTTTTGTTTGTCACCCCTGATCTAGCATGGTAGTCGACAGCCGATCATGGAAAAAACTCAAGAATCCTGCAAGCCACCGCAAGCCAGTGAGGTATAGCCTCAAATCCAACCATAAGAAAGTCAGTGGGAGTAGATCCACCGCCAAAGAACCACCGTCCTGGGTTGGATCAGCCCGGATCCGAGCCGAGAGCGGAGGCGCGGCGCCATGGCCGGATAGAGAGAAGGGAGCCGAGTCGGGGGTGAAGAGCCATGGTAGAGGCGGCGGTGAGGCGGCGCGGTGAGGCGGCGCGAGGAAGAGGGGAGGCGCAGGCAGGCGAGGCAGCGTGAGAGGCGGCGGTGGATTCGGTGAGAAAAGAGAAGAGGCAAGGGAGAGGAGGCGTCGGTAGAGGTAGAAGCAGGAGGCGGCGGCAGAAAGAGAGGAGGCAGAGAGGCGTCGGTGGGTGGAGGAAGTGAGGAGGCGAGGATCCCAGGTGGGCCGAGGCCAGAGGGCTGTTGCACGCAAGAATAGGGCCGCAAAGCCCAGTAAAATACCAGTAGGTTGAATGTTAGCAAACAACTCTAGTATTCCTTCATAGTATTTTCTGTAATTAATAAAAAATGAATCTGTCTGTTACCTCTGTAAAAAATGATTAGCAGAGCCGCTAAATCAAAGGTAAAACTTAGAATGGGGGATTATTTCTCTATTTAGTCCCTTTCTAAAATTAGTAGTAGCAAATATTTAGCTTAAGTGTAGAATTAAATCTGCAGAATTGACGATCACTAAGCGGGAGAACAAGGCTGATTTCTAGCAGTTCTGAAATACCCAACGTATCAGGCAAGCTCATTCTTCGATCATGCACGTAGCTATGTTCAAAATATGTGTATTTCCAGCAGTATTAATAACTCTAGTTAAATGCATGAAAATCTTTGTTTTAAAAATAAATCAGAAAATGAAGATGTTATGATAAGTAAGATGAGAAAAGAAAAGAGGAGAAAAGAAAGAGAAAGTAAGAAAAGAAATGCTCGGTTGTGGTGCTGCTTTGAGAAGAGCGTGAGCCCACAAGCAGAGATGTATTTGGTGGGTAAAGAGGTTCAGGGAAAGGATGCAGAGAGGCTAGGCGGACCTCTTTACATAGGGCTATGATATAAGGACTTACCCCATTTTCACTCGGATAGGGGACCGTATTTACCGTGCCAACCAATTTTCCGTTTTGGGCGGGCGGAAAATAGTATCCTATTACGTTAATCCAATCCACCACATTGGGTAAGTACTTAGGTGTGAGTAAGAGATGGACGAAGCTCAAGTGAGTAAGTCCCAGACGCTATATGCGTTAAGTGGAGTGTTGGCGGGGCGGTCCAACCAAACACTATTGAAGTCGGTGGAGCCCAAGTGGCGACTTGGTACACCGATGGATAATAGTGGGTGGTGGATAAATTAACGTAGCGGAGAAAAGTTACGTACTCAACCGGATTCCATACCTAAGGCGTGTGGAAGAACCGAGTTAAGAAGGTTGAGCGACTTTGGAGTACGATGGTACAAGCTCGCGAAGGTTGATAAAATCATGAATTCATGCGATTCACTGGAATGTGGACTACTGAGATCACTCGGGATCGTACCTTCTTGAGTGAAAAATAGAAATTATTTGAGAATAAAAATGCAAGACAAGATATTTTCATATGATTAATTTCAGAATTAAGAAGTTAGAATCGGACTTAAGGACATGAGAACATACTGGTGCATTTCTTGCTATTATGCTTCTTGAGTACCGTGGTACTCACCTTGCTATTAACCTCCTTTGTTAGACCCATCCGCTCGAGGAATCTTACGAGCGGGATGAAGGGAAGCAGTGGCGTTGAGTCGACCAGGAGAAGAGGAGGAGATTACGAGGATCCAGCGAGGTGGACCCGTATACTTGGTGGGACGACTAGAAGGCCCATGGAGTGGGCGAGGAGCCCTGGGTACTAGATCTACTTTTGCGTAAATGGTACTTTTGTAAAACCGGACCATAGGCCATGTGGCCGTTGCTGTAATAAAGTCTACAGTTTCTATGTTATTGTTCCGATGCGCTACTCTGGTAAAGGGGTTACCATTTGCCGGAGCAGTGTTCTACTGATCAGGCAAATAGTAAACCGTTTGTCCCATGCGGTTATCCGGCTCTGAGAGGATAATAATGCGTGGGGCGTCACACCCAACCCCTCCTCCCTAGTGCTCAACATCATCTAGCTCACACGCCACCACCCAACTTTGAGTTCTTTCCCTTGCCTTTTTTTTCTTAAACCTACTTTTCCTTGCTTCTTATCCACACCCTTGCACTGCAATTCCTCTCCGGATTAGTTGTGTCGGTTTCACTGTCATGTAGTAGTTGCACATGTTTATCTTATACATAATTGAATAAAAGAAAATAGTTGTGTGATGCGAGATTGACAGCAACATTTCTGAAGAATTCAGCAATCAGCACAGCGTTTAGCAGCTGTACAAGTCCCACGCTAGAAAATTATTTGTTCCCGTCGTGAGGGCATATCTGTTAATTCTTAAGTGAAGATGCATGCATGCCTGGTTTTGTGTTGTGTTAACTGTTAGACTTTCATATAAAAAACCAAGAGCAGGGAAAACAATTTTGGACAAAATTCGCTGAATTTTGATTTTCTCGGTTGGGTACGAAAAATTGCTAAATCAGTTAATTTCGGTTCAAAATTTGGAGGTTAACTATGTTAGACTATGTGGCTAGGTTTAGGATATTTTGGTGATGAATAATTGACAATGGTTTTTGTGATAAATAATTGATGATGTTGCTTACTGTTACTTGATGTATGTTGCGTATGTGTAGACTAATGTTGGTCAAGTTGGGACGAACTTTTATCAAAAAAATTTTGGTCTTTGCATGTGCAGATTGAGCATAGAGGCGATCATAGTCGATGACGAGATGGATTGGCACTAGATGGAGATTCGAGGTTCAAACGGTCAAGAATGTCATGAGATGGTGGAGTTCATGCTTGGATCGCATGGAGATCAGAGATAAATGATACGTGTTGGAGCTACGGAGGTGCGGTCCAGAGGCTATGACACGTGGTGGATGATGCGTGGAGAAACCATGGGAGGTGCGGTCCTGAAGGCTTCGACACGTGATGAGTTGAAATGTTGGAATTTTGGAAAAACCTGTGTTAGGAAGGGTTCCGGGTCCCTTATTTATTAGAATTGGATTACAACTCCTGAGCTTAGGATAACCCAGGTTTTAGACCCTAGACTATAAATAGAGATGGAGTTAGGGGTTAACCCTGTGGTTTTTGGATATACTAATTTCATGTTAAGGTTTAGGGTTACCAGGAGGGCACTTTATAGCCACCTTAATTCAGAAATAAAGAATAAAGTTATTCCAAAGAAATTGGATCCGAGCATTACCGGTAGTGCATTTTTCTTCAGGTTGTTCTCATCTCGTTCGCCGTGCGGTGAGACATCGGCTTCATCACTCGGTCTCGCGCGCTACGTGGAGTCTATTGGAGTTGAGGCATTGCGGCGCCATTTTTGAGTTAGGTGTTACGAGCCAAGACATTGATTGGCAGAAATAAAAGGGCGTCGGTGGCTGCAAGCTTGGGATGGTGAGACTACCAGAGAGCATCACGTGAGAGCAAGGCTAATAATATAGCCTTCAGCTGACTGTATAGACACTTACAGCCCACTTATCAGCCCATTCATATAGTAATTTACAGCCAGCTGAAGGCTGTATGATCCACCCCTTTCTCTCACAAAGTTTCTTGGTTCTTGTGTTTCAGCTGGCTGTAAACTTACAGCCCACCTCTCTTCTCTCTCCTCCTCTCTCTCTCCTCCACCTCAGCATACAGCCTACTAACAGCCTCTTATTATACTTGCTCTGAGTAGCTTTTGTACTGGCAGCCCTTGCTTTTCTATTGCTTTCCATCGTGAATGAACAGAGCTCCTGCGATTTGTTTATTATTCTGCTGCAGTACTCTACAATATCTGCTACAGTAAATCGCGAAAAAAATTTTCCTTACTGTTTTTTATGCGATTTTGAGAAAAAAAAAGCTTTCGCTAGATGTTGCAATCATTCACCCCCTCTGATTGCTATCGACAATCTTACAAACTAAATTCCTTAACTAATACAAGGTAAGAAGTACTTAGCTAGTCTAGTGGTAAGGGATGGTGGTTGGTGTAGGTCTTGAGTTCGAACCCCAAAACCAAAACTAATTTTTTTTCCATTTCTACTCCAAAAATCAGGTTTAAAAGTTAAAAATTCCGAACAAATTTTTTTTCTGGAATTTCCAAATTTTGGATTTATTGGTGGGGATGAAAATTTTCCCTGGTCAAGAGTAGTAGTTCTATTCTGCTGACTGCTACTACTATAGTATACCTTCTTCAGGTGAGGATAATTCACATCATGATGCATGTTGCTGACTAAATGCTTTTATGCATTTAGGCCCGTTTAACATGCTTCAGCTTCACTAGTGAAGCTGTTTTTTAGATTCACTTCACGGCGGCTTCACTGGTGAAGCTAAAGTCATTTTAGAAAGCTGTTTGGCAAAACAGCTTCACCATGACTTCATGCATGGTGAGAGAGGTCAATTGTCCAAGATGCCCTGTCTACGACTTGTTCTAACATTTGGAGTTGTATATTTGTATATGGTCATATGAATTAAAAATAATATATTTGAATGAGTATGAATTAAAAATTAAAATAAAAAAATTAAAATACGTGAGCGGGAGAGAGCGGTGCGTCTGTGAAAGAAAAAGTGAACGAGATTTTTGTGAACTAAGCGGTGCGTCACGCTGAGGAGAGAGTGGCAAATACGTGTAAATTTTTGTGAACTAGAGGGCATTCGCTTCCTTGGAATATGGGCCTGAGGGAGAGAGCTGTGAAAAGCTACTTTTTTCAGCTTCACCTCTCCCTATTCCTTTGTGAGAGCACAAAAAAAGGAGCTTCATGAGTGAAGCTATTTGCAAAAAGGGTGTTTGGCAAAAAACAGTTCACAACAGCTCATGAAGTTGTTGGTGAAGCTGTGCCAAACAGGACCTTAACATGGCTAATTGATGGATTGATGTGATAGCATTTATACTAGCCGTACATACATACACTGTCTAATGGTAACTGCCATAAAGCAAATTATTTGGAAAATCTTCCTGTTGCATTCTGTTCACCGTATGTATTGCATTCAGTAATTCTTAAAGATTTAGAGCAACTCCAGCAAGACCCCTACTTAGCCTCTCAAACTCAAATTTAAGAGCCAGAGTAAAAAAAACTCAGCTTCAACAGGGCCCTACTTGGCTCTCAAAAATAGGAGGCCTCTCAAATGAGGTCTCCAAGCCCTCATTCCTAGGGGCCCTCTTCTGGCTCTCATCCTTCGGTTTTTTTCCCGCTGGTGAAACTTCCCGCGCCCCAAAATCCCGCCGCTGCGCCCCGTCTCGCCCGACTCCTCGCTTCCGCTCACCCCCGCCTCGCCCGACTCCTCCGCGCCGCCCGTCCCCGCGCGCTAAAATACCCGCCTCGCGCTCCGCTCGCCTCGCCTCGCTCGACTCTCGCCACCGCCGTGTCCCTTGCGCGCCAAAATCCCCGCCTCTGCGCTTCCGCTCGCCCCGCCCGCGACTCCTCCATTCGCCGCCGCCTCCGCTCGCCCGCCGCCATGCCCGTCGCCTCACCCGACGCGTCCGCCCGTCGCCTCGCCCGTCGCCGTCGCCGCCAAAATCCCCCGCTCGCCCGGGGCCTCCGCTCGCCTCTGACCGGATTTGAGGAGTGGGTCTCATGTGTCAGTGTGTAGTGGAATGGATTTGAGGGCTTAGATTTGAGGGGTGCTGTTGGAGTAGATGCAAAAAAATCTGGGCACTCAAAAATAGGAGGAGCTCTCAAATCAAAAGTAGGGGCCCTGATTTAAGGGCCACTGCTGGAGTTGCTCTTAGTTATGAGCATGCGTGTAAGAGCAAGCACAATAATAGTCTTATAGCCAAGCTAGTCAGCATTTTTGCTGATGTGGAGGAGAGAAGAGAGGAGAGAGATGAGAGCTTGGCTCTCATGCAAGCAACAAGTTGGGCACGGGAGCCTATGCAGTGGTGGGCCAAGATAATAAATGTATGTGAGTAGGAATAGGAAAGAGAATGTGAGATATGGTACCACATAATAATAAAAAACCTTTTGTAGACAAATAGAAGACAAATTATTGTATAACTTGGCTCTTATAACTTGACTTATAGCCAAACTTGGCTCTATTATTGAACTTGCTCTAAACGGCCCTTGTGAGGGCAATAAACAAGTACAATGAGTAAACCATGATTACAAAGTTGCCAGGATATTTTATCTGTGAACTAATTTGCAATCTTGTCAAAGTCGTTACACATAAGCCGAGTGGAAGTGATCAAGAGAAGATTGCTGGTGCTCGAAGTACTATGGACGCCAGCCAGCCGAAAAGAGTATACCCCCAAAATTAACTTTCCAGGAAAGGATGACTTGTTGAGAATTATGATGAGCTGTTTCCAATATACAACCATGGATTCTGAATTGCATATATATCCTCATTTGTCATATCCAGTACATATAAGACCGGTTCTATTTTACTGTAGCTTATAGTTTTAGAATTTTTATGAGAGAGAATACAGAATAACAGAAACTCACATGCGACTTTGCCCAATATAAATAAACTTATTATAGTGTGTACTATAACCAATTTATAGATCCTATCTTAAAAAGATATTTCGTTCATAAGTTAGTTACTCTAGAAAAACTAAAAATAGTCTGTCAGTTGTCATAATCATTGTTGATTTCATGTGTCAGAATTCATATCTAGAAATTCTATGTACGCATGTGTTGCCGTACAATGCAGGGCTCGTATACATGTCATATAGCAGCTTGACGTGAGAATGCATGACACAGTAGTATTTGTCTGGCCTCGGCTTCGGTTCCGGCCGGCACGAGAGCCGTACGCGTTGGTATTGCGACGCGTTGGTATTGCGATGCGTTGGAAAGAAAAATAGTTGCAGGCGAAGTGGCTTGGCTTTGTGCAGACAAGTGATCCGAGTGCCGTAGAAACCGGTTCCTTTGTCAACTGAATTTTGGTTGGAATGCACTGACACTCGACAGTGAAGGGCACCAAATCGAGCTTAATGGTCGACGAGCATCAACCACCGACGAGTCAGGCAAAAAAACAAAGAGGTATGCGCAGAACATCGTAGACTATGATATCTGATGTTTTCTTGCAAAGTTGAGGTGGTATGCAATTGCATGCTGGAAGCCTGGAGGGGATCCTCTCCCTGAATGTTTGACAGAAGCATTTCTAACCATCTCACAGAAAATTTGGAATTTCAGAACCTGAAAATGCTATATATTGTATATTGCTACATCATATGCCTGAAATTGCTGCAGCGCATTGTTCTAGTCGCGTATTGTTACATAGCTAAGAAAATCTTGGAGGGTTGTTTATCGATCTAGTGACAATAGGAGAAATTCGAAGTAATGCAGCATCTTGTCACATTCACTAAGACACACACAGATGATCCGAATATGGCATACATGGTATCGGAAAATTCATACTGAAAAAATAGGTGACGATTACAGTGCTTTTACTCTACTACTTTTTCAGAAAACGACTGCAATATTGTAACGTTTGTCTTTTCTAGAACGACTACCAATAGCTTTTGCCCTCCACCATCTTCTTTATTCGATTGGTAAGAGTGGCAAAATTCTGGCTTAAAGCGCAAATCGTCGTGAAAAGCACTGTATCTAACTGAAAAAACACTGTAGCTAACGGTGGCTTATTTAGCGTAATTAAATTTAAAAAAATAAAAATAGAAAAAAAAAAAAACAGATTAGTCCATCACGGACAGTACAAACGAATACGGGAAAAAAGAACCGACAAAAAACTTTAAAAAACCTGAAAAAGACGAAATTATTAAATAGTAAAAAATAAGCCAAAAACTCAAGCTGAAATAAGCAGGGTCTAAAAGAGAGCAATGTACATCACACGCCAAAAACAACGGTTTGCAGCCAAATATTAGGTCGCAGTTGAACTCATCACACGGTGCTTGCTAGACGAATAGAGTTATAGAACAACTATTCTTTTGATATAAAACGCACGAACTACTTTTATTTTTGATCCTTGCATCACTGTTGTAGCGGTTGGGGGCAGTTCGATAGTGCTTTAGTGGCACACTGGCATCAAACGAAGCCATTCTCATGCTAGCTAGCCTGTTAAATAGTGATTGGGATCAGCACGTGCTGTTTAGTGTTTACGGGCCGGATCCTCGCCGTAAGGTTGTGTCCAATAAGAAATCGATGCTCTAGACTGAGATATTTGGACTTTACTTTCGTCCTATCAAGAATCCATAGGGCATGGTTCCTCTCTTCCACTTTGATCCCCGTACATTCGATTTCCAAACTCTTGACAATAAAGAGACAGGACCAACCATTTTTATGCTGCGTGGTCTCCCATTTGTATCATTGTATGAAGAGGAGCTGGTGGCAAATATCATGGATATATCTCTCTCTCTCACACTCTCAAGGCAAAGTAAGTCAACACGTTCGCTTTCAAGAACTGAAAATTATTATATTAATTGGAGGAAAAAAGAAAACAAAATGAAAAAAAGAGAAATATAATTCAAAAAATATAAATTCGAAAAATTTCTTAGTAAAATCCCAAAATGAATATAATTCGAAAAATAAACAAAATTAGCAATTAAATTTATATACAAATCCCCAAAAAAATAAAATTCAGAATATAAAATAAAATTATCATTTTGATTTTGATATGCATTCCAAAGTAAAATCGCTAAATAATTGTAATCTAGAATAAACATTAAATAAAAAATAGCATTAAATTTGTATATGAATTCCACAAAAATAATTAAAATTTGGAATAAAAATAAAAGAAAATTTACAATTTGGTTTAAATATGAATTCCAAAGTAAAATCCTTAAATAAATTAAATTCAGAATACATTTCATAAAATTAGCAATTTGATTTGTATACAAACTCAATATATACAATTTATTGTCTTATTAAAGCAAAGTCAAAAAAAGCCACCATATTAGCTCTCAAGGGCTAAAACTCCCACACTAATCAATGCAAAAAAAGAGAAAGATATGCACTGTCGATTATGATAGATCCAGATTATAATGGTATAGATTAAAAGAAAGAGTTAATATCAATTATAATCTATAAATAACCAAAATTCAGAATAAAAATATAAAATAAAAATTAGCAATTTTGTTTCCATAAGAGTTATTAAGTAAAATCCTTAAATTAATATAATTCAAAATAAAAATTAAACAAAATTAGCAATCGGATTTGTATATAAATTTTAGTGAAAAATAACTAAAATTGGGAATAAAAAATAAAATAAAATATACAAAATTGATTTGATGGGAAATCCAAAGTAAAATCTCCAAATAATTGTAATTCAGAATAAAAATTAAAGAAAAATTAGCAATTAGATTTGTATACGAATTCCAACAAAAATAGATGAAATTTGGAATAAAAATAAAAGAAAATTTGTAATTTAATTTCCATACAAATTCCAATGTAAAATCCGTAAATAAGTAAATTTTTGAATAAATTAAATAAAATTAGCAATTTGATTACATATGAACTCAATAAAACATAACTAAAATTTTGAATAAAATAAAAGTTATAACGATGATAGCATGAATGGTGTCGGAGAAGACTATGAAGAGTGCAATGGCTCAAACTACACTACAAAAAGACATTAACCTATAGGGAAGTGAAGAGCCGAGGTGGCGGCAGTGGAGATGAGGACATTGTTGTACTGCTCACCTTAGTCTTTTGATGATGACAATGTCATGTTGCTCATTGAAGCTATTGAAGAGAAAGACCAGTATCGAAGGAGCTAAGGGCCACGACAATGAGTGGTGAGTGTCAATGTTGTTGAAGAAGCCAGTGACCAAAGAAGCTTGATGATGGGGAAGCTTTGGTAGAGAGGAAATGAAGCTTTGTATGGAAGATGAGCTATGGATGATATGGCGCCATCAGGTAACTAGGAGCGTGCCATTGCTGGTGAGGGGCAAGGCGTCATCGACGATGGAGAGAATATTCTCCATATTATTAGACAGCAACAAAAGCAGACATACCAATACCAGTGAAAGATGGGAGGTGATGCGGTTAGTAAGGAAGTCATAGTGTTGAGTTGGCCAATGTTGAAGAAGAGGAGCGATCAACACAGGAAAAGAAGAAATCGAGCATGTATAACATTATGCATGTGTCTTTCCACCCATGTCGTCGCCCACTGCTATTACATTGGCCGCCAGTCCGTACTATGCCGACTAGCCCTCGATTGTCTGCATTTCCAAAATTATCGACATTACATAGCAAGTCATACAAAGTGTACACAATAATTAGATGGAGTTTGACTCACCGGTGCACAGCATGCGGTAGGAACCTGCCATCCAGAGGGGGCACGACCTGGTGCAAACCCAACTGTCGCATCACACGCTGTGGCGAGAACACCAGATGGTGTGTCATCATCCATAGCTCCCCATCCTCCAGGCAATGCAGAGATAGCCCATACAGCGATACACGATGCACAAAATCTACCATCTAGGGACTCCATATGACGTCGTTGTCGTACAACGACTCGAACTCGTTGTGCCACAGCAAGTAGAACCTCGACAGTTTGCCCTTCGCCCACCGTAGACAGGCAACAGTCCACCAGATGCCTATAGTGGGCTCGTCTATCAGGTTAGTGAACTCGCCGAACGGGTGCACTGGCATCACGATCGTTGGACGTCCAATAGGGAAGTGCTCCCAGCTCCACAGCTGCAGGAGCATGTAACAGATGGCCAGATTGGGGGTACCAGCAGTGGCGCGTTGGCAAACATCACATAAACCCCGATATGTGGCGCACAGAACCGCTGATCCCCAGCTGTACCGAGGCATCGTCTCGAACTCTGCGTCCACCAAAGACTCGGTGAGGCCGATGAATTCAGTGTGGCTGGAAACATGCTCCAACCAAAGAGCTGGATAAGGAAGGCAACGAGGTGCGTCCTAACGACCTCCGGCGGTGCAACCTGCAGGCACACACTAAAATTGTTAAGCCACGTGCGGAGGACGCCACGTGCACTCTCCGGGATAGGCCGGCCAAACCGGTCTACCAACCTTTCCTTCCAGTCGGCTAGTGCAGGGGCTGGAACAAGTGCGTCAGCCCCGAGAGGGAGACCGGTTAAGAACGCAATGTCCTTCAGAGTGACCATCATCTCACCCCAACGAAAGTGGAATGTGTGCGTCTCGAGCCTCCACCTGTCCACCAGTGCCGCGAGCAGGCTGCGTCGATGGTGAACTTGTGTTGGTAGAGACTAGCCTCGCAAAGGGCAACAAGCCCGTGGCCCGCAGGGTTGGCACGAAGCGCTCATCCAGCGCCCACGGATCCCTCCTCCCTCCCCACGCAGCTTGAACGCCGAAGGGCCAACCGCGTCACCCGTCATCCATGTGTGGCAACGGTGTTTCTCATCGTACGAGTGTTCCAGAAACTCCGATAAAGCCATACCTACCCATACATAGCACAGACAAAATATTAGTGCGAAAATTAATAATTACTTTATAATACAAACTATATTAATTATGACTAACTAAATAACAGTAATTATGACTATGACTACGGGAATAATGTCAAAAGCATGCTATAGAAAATTACCTGTCATTCGGGAGAACTAATCAGCACTATCGCGTCCTCAATGACTTATGCACTGCCTTCTCCAAATAATTAGCTACACACCATTAGTTTTGAGAGTACCTTGCAACAAATGGGACAGATGAAATATTAGTGCGAAGATTCATAATGACAGCAACATACTACAAGTCAGTAATTGCATGCGTGTGTGTAACTACATACGAATACTTCACTACTTACTGGTAATTTGATTAGTCATCCAAAAAATGACAAGCCATTCATTACTGTCGTCCTTACCACTAACTCATTACTTACCCCGAACTAACAAATTATGGGTACCGTACATACATAAAAATAGTATAAACTATGTCTAAATTACTACGACATACTTACTTCGTAATACAAACTACATTAATCATGACTAACTAAATAACTCTAATTGACTACAATTACGGGAATAACGTCAAAAGCATACGATAAAAAATTACCTGCCTTTGCAGAGAAAAATCAGCACTGCCAATTTGAGCTATGCATTGGTTTCTCGAACTAATGAGCTACGCACTCCCAATTTTCAGCAACGATCGCGATAATGACCTTCTGAGATGAGCGACTGGGATGACCAACGACAACCTGCCAGAGGTGCGTATTTATGCCCAAGTGAAAGGTGAACTTGGTGCCCTCACCCCGTACATTGAGAACCTATTATCATGAGCAGCGCTTCGGGTGAGTGGCACGGCATCGTAACAATGACAAATGTGCAAACGAGGGAGCGAACGAGGGGGATGACACTAAAATAATGACATTAGTGCAAATGAGAGAGTGCGTGAGAGGGGCACATATAGAGAGAGTGACAATTGTGTGAATCAGATAGCAACAAATAATATATACCATGATTAGCCGACACATGACACTTCAAAATATGCGTGATGATCGTTAAATTCATGATTAAGTTAACTCAAATAAACATAGCAAATTTGGACTATATAAAATTTTTAAAAAATTACATAATAACTATGACTGTACTCGGAGACTTTACATAAAATTTTGTAATTTTTGGAGCTCGTTTGCTATATGTAAAAACTCATAAAAATATTGAAATTTTATGAATTTTTTAGCAACATTCGCAATGGTTAAAATTACCCAAAAATTACACTGAGAGGTACGTCGTGCTGGGAGACTGTACATATATTTTTGTAATTTTTTGAGCTCATTTGATATATTTAAAAATTCAAACAAATACTAAACAAAAAATTAAGGCGCTTAATTACCAACCGCCCCCTCACTGAACGGCAGGCAAGCCTCCACCCCCAACCGGGCAGTAAGTTGCTTGCCGTCTGGTGAGGGGGCGGCAGACGCTTGCCGCCGCCGGCAGCGCCACATATCACGTCGCGGTGCACTGCCATCTGCCCACCGGACGGCAGAAGTGATATTTTTGTCAATACGGTATGCAACTATTTTTATAAATATTGTGTCAAAAAGTGTTAAAAGTGACTTTAAGTCCCTGATTGACATATATTGCAAATGTTGGAATATTAGCATTGCTCGCCACATCTTTGATGGGATGCAGTCACCAGATATTGTATCATGGACTGAGATGATCATGGGGTATGCATTGCATGGTCCAGCAAGAGAGGCTCTTGTGTTGTCTGAGATAATGGAGTTAATTAATGTGAAGCCTAATCATATCACGTTTCTAGCGGTTCTGACTGCATGTAGTCATGCTGGATTGATGGACAAGGGCATGAAGTATTTCAATAGTATGTCAGATCATTATGGAATTGTTCCTTCTGTTGAGCACTGTGCAGCACTTGCCGTGCAGGTGAGTTGGGTGAAGCATATAACTTCATGGGTTTTGATAAATATTATCTGGATATTTTCTTCCTAACTATCGTCCAGATTTAGAACTGTTGGATTAGAAATCCAATAGCCATGAATTTTTCCTCCTCCCTTTTGAATTCTATCTTCTCTCCTTTGAAAAAAATCTCCCTAATTTCATCTCTAAGATAAATATAAAACCAACAGCCTTAGTGTGAGTAGTGCCTGAGTGAGCAAAAAGTAAACAATCAAACATGTCGGCTCAATTCGCCCTAGATGTAAGACAGGCCATCTTTTTCTCGAGATGAATAGTGAGGTCTGTGTGTGTACCAACACCGACGTCGTTTTTCCACGAACTTTACCTTTGACAACTGAAGTAGACCCAATTCTTCTGAAAATTTGAGGTAATCTTACGGGGGTTATCTCAACTCATCTTTAACCTTTATCCACCCAATCAAACACGAAATTGATTTATCCCATCCACCCTTTTCCCACCAATCAAACAAAAACATATAACATCTCATCCATCCAACCAAACAACAAACAAAAATATATACCATCCCATCCATCCAACCAAACAGGCTCTTGGATCATCTCAATCGGCATTTATGAAGGGTAGGAATATTTTAGAGGGGGTGGTCATTTTACATGAAACCATTCATGAGCTTCATAGGAAAAAATTAGACGGGGTGATTTTAAAGCTAGACTTTGAAAAAGCCTACGACAAGGTAAAATGGTCCTTCTTGCGACAGCGTTGAGAATGAAAGGTTTTTCACCAATGTGGTGCAAATGGATAGATCAAATCGTACGAGGAGGTAGTGTCGGTATTAAAGTTAATGATGAAGTAGGACATTTCTTTCAAACCAGAAAAGGACTAAGGCAGGGTGATCCCTTGTCTCCTATCTTGTTCAATTTAGTTGCAGATATGCTTACAACCTTGATTTTCCGGGCTAGATCCAATGGAAAATTCAGGGGAGTTGTTCCTCATCTGGTGGAGGATGGTTTATCTATTCTCCAATATGCGGATGACACTATCCTATTTATGGATCACGACACGCTCCAAGCCAAAGATCTCAAGTTAGTGCTTAGTACCTTTGAGCAATTATCGGGGCTGAAGATTAATTTTCACAAAGCGAACTTTTTGTTATGGCACAGCTAAAGATTGTGAACAAGAATACATAAAACTTTTTGGGTGCAAGTTGGGGTGTCTTCCTTTTAGGTATCTAGGTATACCCATGAATCATAAAAATTATCGAACAAAGATTGGGCTGCTTTGAAGAGAAGTTCAGAAAAAACTCTCTAGTTGGAAAGGTAAATTACTTTCAGTTGGAGGAGACTAGTCTTGATTAACTCGGTGCTAACTAGTTTGGCTATGTTTATGTTATCTTTTTGAGGTCCCTAGAGGAGTTCTTCAAAATTAGATTACTATCGCTCACGGTTTTTCGGCAATGCGATGAACATAAAAAGAAATATAGACTTGCTAGGTGGAGTATCTTGTGCACACCTAAAGATTTTGGTGGTCTAGGTATACAAAATCTAGAAATCCAAAATAGGTGTCTGTTGAGCAAGTGGTCATTTAAACTTATTAACGAGGATGGGGTTTGGCAAAATCTTCTAAGAAAGAAATATTTGTCTAACAAACCTCGCACAAGGGCAACACAGGCCGGAGATTCTCATTTTTGAGTGGTCTTTTGAAAATCAAGGATGATTTTTGGCGGTGGAAAGTTCAAAGTGAAGTGTGGGGGACAAACTAGATTTTGGGAGGATGTTTGGTTAGGGGACAAGCCTTTCAGAGAGGCATACCCCAACCTTTTTAGATTAGTCAGGAGGAAAGACGATATGGTGGCAAATGTCCTACTGACTGCAAGCTTAATGTGTCTTTTAGGAGAGGTTTGGTAAACGAAAATTTGACTTCTTGGTATGATCTAGTATCTAAAGTGGTCTCGGTTAACCTTGAAAATGGGAAGGATGTGTTTATATGGAACCTTAGCAAGAATGGCTTGTTCACAGTCCGGTCCATGTATAGGAACATGATACAACAAGGAGTTCTTCCGGCAAAAAACCCTCTTTGGAAATTAAAGGTGCCGCTGAAAATTAAGGTTTTTCTTTGGTACTTACAAAAGGGAGTTACTCTCACTAAAGACAATTTGGCAAAAAGGAATTGGCAAGGAAGTGTCAAATGTTGTTTCTGTAGTTCCTTAGAGACTATTCAACATTTGTTTTTTGATTGCCATTTTGCGAGATTTGTATGGAATACCGTGCTTTTCACATTTGGAATTCAACCTCCCACTAGTTTCTCTAATATGTTTGGTTCTTGGCTAAATGGTCGAGTCTTGATTGAGAAACCAAATTTTGTTAGGAGCATTGCGTTTTGTTGGGCTCTTTGGTTGAATAGAAATGATGTGGTTTTAACAAGGCTAAGTCCACTACCTATTTACGAGTAATTTTCAGGCAACGTCTTTGGATCCGCAGTGGTCCTCTTTGCATAAGGAGGAGGAGCGACCGGCGTTCAAACGCGGATGCAGAAACTTGGAGACAATGATTATGGCGGTCTTCAAAAAGTTTGGGTGGAGCTTTTGGAATCGAATTGGAGCTTAGTCCTTGTTCTTTTCCTAGATTCTTGTCGTTCGCCCTGGTTAGGCTGAATCTTGTTGCTTTTATTTCTTTTCTTTTGGATGTAAGAGGTTGAGCCTAATGGCTTTGGATTGTGTATGACTCTCAGCTGTGTATCATCTTCGGATGGTAGAGGCTGGAACTTAGTTCCGTTATCTAAAAAAATACCACCAAATCCTTGTGTGGGTGGGTTCGGTTTCTGGTGTGATGCGCTTTTGGCCGCTTTTTTCCCCTTTTGACTTCGGTTCTATAAAAGTTGAAACAAATGAGATTTCTCGAAGAGGCCGCTTCTCTAAACGGTTTTTTTAACGTAAAATCGTATATATTATCTGTGTCAGTGGTTCTATTATCCATCGCCATCTCAAAAAATATAGTCACGGTCACTATGCACGTCACGGTCGGTAGAATCCTCCGCGTAGTGGTAGTAGTAGGAGCAAAAATGGGTTAGTGGGAGGAGTGTATGACAGTGCCATTGTTGCGTGCATCGGGCATCGTCTTTCTTGAGCATTTGAGGAAGGCTTTCGGCGCCTACTATCATCTTTTTATTTGTCAATGGCTGCTTAACCTTTTTAACCCCCGAGAACCAATGGCTGCTTGTGAATCTATCCAGGGAAAATAGCTGCTTATGATGAGTGGAGCGCGTGTTACTTCTTCTTTTTTTTTTTGATTCGAGGCACGTCCCATTTCCATTTTATTCCAAAACAGAAATTAAGTCTTACAGAGTTAAAAGAGAAGTGAGGATAGAGGGTGGGGGGAAGAAGAAAGCTCACAACCTAAAACAATCGACTGCAGTTTCCAGCGCAGCAGACAACAGACATTCCTTGAAGAGTGTAGGACCGAAGATGACAATAGAGGTGGAGTGAATGGTGCCTCAAAATTTTCCCCCAAATATTCACCAATCCTTTATTTCAATAACTACAAAGCTATAAAAATTAGGATGGAAAACCAACGTAAAATCTAGCAAAACGAGATACTGAAAATTGAAGAAAAAAAGTCAGCAAAATTGGTAGTACCGCTTCAAAACTGCGGTATTACCGCTTGCCACAGTAACCGCAATACTACCACTATAGTACATGCGGTACTACCGCGGCTACAAAAAATCAGTGTGAATAGTATTTTCAGCACGCTTTCAAAAACCAAAATTAATGGAACTTTTGATTCTAGATCCAATGACATGAAAATTTATATGAATCATTTCTAGGATATAAGAACATATTCCACCAAACGATCGTGAAAAGCATAACCAAAGTTGAGATATTTTTTAGTTTGAAGGAAGAGTGCACCAAAACCGAGCCAAAACTAAAAACGGTTAATACAACTTGCTCGTGGGTAGATGATGGTCAAGATGTCTTTAGATGTATTCCCACACATCACAGCAAGTTATAACACAAAAAAATCAAGCCAAAAACTCTCGAATCATGAAATCACTCGTTGAGACTAAAATCAAGCAAAATTGAGTTTCTTCATGAACTTGCTATCCAAGTATCTAGATAATTGGAGAATGATTCCAAGATGTTATCTCTATCTGATTCACAACCTTGGCACAGCAAGATCAAAGAGAGGGAGATGAAGATATCAAAACCAACCAAATCAAGAGAAAATCAATCAAAACAAGGTAGATCCATGGAGATGCATAAAGATTGATGTATTGCTTACTTGAGGAGGTAAGTTTTACAGCCACTCCACCTTGGAGGATAAAGAGCACACAAAGTACTCAACTCTCAAATCCTAACTCTAAACATGAAAGCACAAGAGAGATGGATTGAATTGTTGACACAAGTCTCCACCCCCAATCCCTTTATATAGGTGGGTTAACTAGCCACACCCAGCCCTTAGTAGATACTATCCACTTAGCACAATGGAGAAAATCTGTTAACCCCCCACACAGAGATTTTACTCTCACATGTTCACTTATGCACTCCTTTCAAAGCACATAAGACTTGATCCATCTTGATCAAACTAGCTTCTCCTTGACCTAAACCGCTCTCCCAAGTGTCACGGTTTTGATCCAAAGTAGTTTTCGATATTTTAGCCACACTATCAAAATATCTGTTATTGATCAGGTCTTCATCTTTTATTGCAAGCAATCGCTATACTTACCACATGTAGGTTCACCATTGGCTTGTCATGTGTCGGCAAGTCTCTCCCGCTTTGGTTCCACCAGACCATACCTTACTTGGACCAACCAAACCACATGGTGCAAACCCGCCATTCGAACTCACCTTCAATATTTCCTGCCTTTCTTGTGCCATACTTTAGCTCACTATCTCACCTAGCATCCTTGATTATTCTGGGCCTCAGCTCCTCTCTGAGTGTAACCCTAATCCTCGCCGTCGAGCATGGTGACTCCAAGCGCCCCTGCACATCTAAAGACAAAGAAATTGTTTCCGAACATACGTTCTTCACAACTTAACCCACGTTAGTCAAAACATATATCATGTAATCTTGATGCAATGGCCCAACTCACACCAACTCAATCCATTACTCAAAACCTAACATCCTTAATTTCTGCCCAAAACGGTACTACTGCTTCCATCAAGCCGGTACTACCGTTCCCCTGGATCGATACTACCGCACATCGCACCTCAAAACTGAACCTCTCTAGAAATAACATACCACTAACTAGAAATCGAAGCTATCGACCTGTGGTATGACCGAAACCCAAAACCGATACTACCACCCTACGGTATGACCAAAACCCAAATCCAGTACTACCGCCATGCGGTATGATCGTGCCAAAACCTACGCAACTACTGATTTTCCTGACAAGCTCTAGATAAGATGCTATCTTTGTAAAACCAAATACCCACTGTATAAATATTGCAATGGTTCATCACAACATTAATTAGAACATTCTCACATGGTCCTTCAAACAGCAAACATGCTTCCAGCTCACGTTTGCATTCATCTTTGCGCTTGTTTGTTTTCCAACAGCAACAGAGGTAGTGCCTTTGCTTCGTGCGCTGACATTGTGTTGTCGCCTGAAAGATATTATATGCTCCTAACAGGACTGATGCTAACAATCAAATAGGTGAATGATTCTCAAAACTTTTTCTCCAATAATATTCAAAATCTTCACTTAAGTATCACCAAGTTCATATTACACCAACTAGCCGTAGCAAGACAAAGCTAGAGATTTATAACAAAATTAGAAACAATCAGCACAAGGTCGGTCAAACCACTTGGATGAGTCGGTCTGACCGCTACGACCTGTCTAACTGTAAGGACAAGGGCAATCTAACCGTTTAGGCCAGTATGACCGCAAGTCTAAGGCCAGTCTAATCAGTCCCTTGTTCCCAGGTCTAAAAACCCCTCGAGACAAAACTCAAATATCAACAACTTGTTCAAATCTCATTTAAACACTTTCAAATTTTGGGTGAGACTTGTTCAAGGCATTAGCAACCTCAACCAATCAAAAATCACAAGGTTCTTAGGTTTAAGTTCACTAAATTGAAAAGAAGAAGATCTAGGACTCGAGAACACCAAAAACCCTAAAACTCAAATTACTTCTTACTTGTGAGGATCTAAGGCATGAGGACTTTCAGATCTATTCTCACATATCCTAGAAAGATAAGTTATACAAGAATTTAGACTAGAACTCCCATGATCATAAAATCATAAATCTTGCTCAAGAACACTCACGAATTGGGCATAATCTTGTTTCTTGTTATGGAGGTAATCTAAATGGGCAACGATTGATCAACTAGGATCCTTAGTGCTTCTTACTCATTTGAATCACAGCGAGATCAAGAGGAGATAAGACTAAAAACCAAACCAAATCAAGATTTCAACACTTGAGAGGATAAAGACTTGAACAAATTTTAATGTCTATTAATACTTGGAGATGAATATTTACAACCACTCTCTAACGGACCTCAAAGCCTAAGGTATTTACAACCACTCTCTAACCAACCACAAAGCTTAAGGATAACAAAAAGCTCAAGACAAGTGTCACAACTCATCTCTCAAAGGTTCTTTCCAAAAAAACCCTAATCTCAAGTTAGTTTAGCATAAGCTTTTCCAAAACATAGTCCTAAGCCGACACCTCTTCCTCTGTATATATAGAGGCTTATAAAAAACACTAACTAACCCTCGATTGTGTTTCATCTACTTATATGTGGTAACTTGTTAATTCAACACCATTCCAAATTTTACACTCACGCATACACGCTTCTCGAAGCGCACATAACCATTAACCACATAGCGAATCAACACTTGATCCACACAACATTTTTAGTATATCCTTAACGTAAACCATCTCTCTTACGCCTCCTCGCACCATGATTTGATCAAGTCTCAACTTTTCAATCTGGGGAAAAGACCATTTTACCCCTAAACCACCTTTCACGAAGCTTCATGCTTCTTTCGCCTTGAAGCAAACCCGTACTTCATCCTTAATCCCCGTACTTCATCCTTAACTCCATGTGGCCCCAATGATATAATGGAAATGGAAGGGTTATTTGAGATAGCGATTTTACCCAATCAAATTATCTTTTCTTTGCTATTGTCCTCAAATGCGATTTTCTCGTTGCCACCACTTTCAGATATGGTGAACATCTTTTGGTCTTCAGTCATATGTTGAGTGCAACCACTATCAAGCATACAATGCTTTCTACCAATTTTGTAGTTAACCTATAAAAGAAAAATCAATATTTTTTAGGTACCCAAATTTGTTTGGGTGTTGGAGATTAATAACCAATACTTTGGGCACCCAAATAACATTCCTTTTAGCATCTAAAATTAAAGTGCTAATAAATTTAGCAATTATTTTACCATCTTTAGATTACTTAAGCATATAACATAAATCATAAATTCCGAATGATGGAGTCTTACCAATGGTATAAAAATTTTACAAATATTCCACACCACGATACTTATGACAATACTTGCTATTTTATTTCATAAGTCTCGTGGTCTTGTAAATTGGCTTCTTACCTTTCTTGGGAACCAATCCTAGCCTTTCCTTGTTAAATGATCACCATTGTTCACTAAATAGCTTGTCAAGAGTTGCCTTGCCCTTGAAGCATCACTCCAAGCTCTTACACGGCTTGATGACTTTCTCTTTTAATTCACTATTTTCAACAATGAGTAATGAATCACAAGGGTTAGTCATACAAGGGGTAGAATCAATTTTAGATGTACATGGCATAGCTAACAAATCATCACAAGAGGTAGAGACACTAGTTTTAGAAATAATGCAAGGAGTCATCTCTACACTAGGCAAGTCATCAATAATATTGAGGTCCTCGAGAAGGAGTGAGTCATGAGCTTACTTTAGTTCCTCATAAGAATCCTTTATAGAGAGAACTTCTATCTTCAAGATCTTGAATTTAGATTTCTCGTTCCCGCAGTACTTATTTAAGACCTCAATCATATCCATTAAATCATCATAAAAAGGCTCATCAACATCAATGAATTTTACCTTATCTCCTTTGTCATGAGTCATATGACAATGGAGAAAACCGATAGAGCCTCCTTGGTGGCAATGCCAACAAGTTCCCTCTTATTAGAGGATCCATCATCATCAGAATCAGAGTCACAATACTCATCATCGAAGTTCCACTTTCTAATATGTGCTTTACTCTTATCATCTTTATGAAGCTTCTTGAAAAGTTTCTTCTTACTGTTGAATTCTTTTTTTCTTGGATAATTTAGCCTTGTCATCCTTCTTGTTCGGCAATGAGAGGTGATGTGCCCCTTCTTATCGCACTCATAACAATGGATGTTGTTATAACATTTATTGTTTTTGAAGGAGTGTCCTTTCTTGCTCTTGTCAAAGTACACACTCCAGTTTGAGCGCCTCCTTATGAACTTATTTATTCTCCTTGCAAGGAGAGCCATTCTTCATCCTCCATCTTGTCACTTGATTTCGCTTTGGCCTTGAAGGCGGTAATCTTATTTTTTGAGTAGGATTGCTCCAAGTGCTCCTCCTTATCCTTCTTATACAACTCATTGGTTATAAGATTACCCAAGAGTCTGGTAGACTTCATCCTTGGTGATTCGGGTGAGTTGAGGAATAACGTTACTAATGTCTTGTACTTCTCTAGTAGGGGCCCAAGCATTTTACAAACAATATCAACATTGGTTAGTACAGTGCCTAGGCATTTGAGTTCATTTACAATGTTGCTGAGTTTAGAATACATCTCATTGATGTTTTCATAAGACAACATTGTAAATATTTCATATTTGATCCAGAATCTATATAATTTGGCCTCTTTGGTTGTGGATGTGCCATCATGAATTTTTGAGAGTGTAATCCATATTTCATGAGTGGTTTCCAAATTGCTCACTCGATAGAACTCATCCATGTTCACAGCTCCAAAAGAGCATTCATCGCTTGAGTATTTAGGTGAGTGTTTCGCTCCTCAAGATCTGTGGAGTGTGTTGGATTAAGAGGGATAACGGAACACTCACTCACAATTCTCCATATACTCGGGCTCATGGCTTTTAAATAAGTAGTCATGCGAATTTTCCAATAAGCATAGTTTGAACCATCAAATAGAGGTGCCTTCTCTAGAGATATACCCTCACCAGCCATCTTTGCTACTCTAGGCGGTAGAGCCTAATGAAGAGAGACTAGGCTCTGATACCACTTGTAGGATTAAGGATAACCGACTTGAGCGAGGTGAATAGGAGATTTTTAAATTGTTTTGACTAAATTACAATTTTTAGTAAGTATGAACTTAATATAAAACCTTTTGCACAATTAAGACCTAAATACTCTAGGTTTCTCTAAGGCACCACAAGCAATGTCAATACTAGATACACTTCTAGCTACACAATTCAATTCAATATAAGTGCTAGAAATGTAAATGTGAAAAGTAAAGACAAAGAAATAAATCACAATGGAGACACATGATGTTTTCCCGTGGTATCAAAGACTTGTCTATCTTCACTAGTGCATGTTGAGATAAACCCAAATGGATTAGACCGGCTCCATGAATTAAGCTTCAACACCTCAATTCCACTAAGATTGCTGTAACATCCTGAAAAATGATGATTTGGTAATGTGGAGTTTTCGACTATTTTGCGGTATGTTTCCAAATTGAATTTGGAGTTATAATGTTTTTCCTAAAAATCTGTAAAAGGTTTTAAGAGTTAAAAGGATCAAAAAGAGATATATAAGTTGACTAATAGAGATTTGAAAATTAAATAAAGAATCTGAAAAGATGATCCATAAAATATAAAGAGAGAATTATAATTAAGCATAAAATGTCACCTACAAGGTAGGGGTATGAGGGCAAAGTGGTAAAAAAAAAATGGTCAACATATGAATATACATATATACATGAACACACAATTTTGGGCTACATGAGCAAGGCACATAAGGAAAATAATCAGTAAAAAAAAGAGTAAAAAAAAAATGAAATGAAAATGAGGGAGGGGAGTCAGGCCAGGCCGGCCGGCCCAGCCCAACCCGCGCCTCCCTCCACGCGCGGCCCACCCCGCCGTTACCCTCTCCACCCGAACGGGATACCCAGCGCACTGTATATCTTCTCCATCTCACCTTCTCTCTCCAGGTCGCAGCCATCCCGCAAGACGCCCGCGGCCGGCCCGCCTCGCGCGCACGGACCGGAGGGTCTCCGCCTCGACTGCAGGTAGCCGCGCCTCGACCCTCGATCGCCGCGCCACTCGCTCCTCGCTCCTCTTTTTCTCACCCCGCGCTGCCCGGTCTCTTCACACGCGCAGCGCCAGCTCTCCCTCCGCCAGACCTCGAGCCACGCAGACCATCATGCCGTATCGACCGAGGGATCGCCTACTTTGCCTGCCGTCTGCGCCTGCAGCTGCTCCGCCGCTCGCCCATGTGACCGCACGGAGGACTCTTCGCGGCCAGCCTCTACCACTCCCCTATAAGACCAGTTGAGGCCTCCCCCGAGCTTCTCGCACCCCACCTGTCCTCCTGCCAAAACCAATTGGACCGGGAGCTCCTCCACCGCCAGCAGTTTCTCTTTTCTTCCTTAACTCCGGCGAACGCCGTCCCGTCGATTTCCATCTCTAGGATCCAATTCCCGCCCCGCACACCACCTCGCACCCTCGGCTATCCTCGGTCTCCCTCGCGCCTCCGTGAACCGAAGCCGCGGCGACGAAGTCCTTCCCAAACCCGCCGCGCGCTCGCCGACCCTCCCGCCTCCTACGACCCGCCGACCACCCCATCGACTCCACACGGTGCGGACATTCCACTTTGACCATCGCCAGACCTCCGGCTCTCCTTCTCGGCGAACCCGCGCCCGAGCGCCACCGAAGTTCCTCCGCCCGAGCTCCTGCGCGCTTGGTTCAAAACGATATAGCGCCCGAAGAAAGTCGGGTAATACCCGTAGCGCAGTTGGTCGGTCCGTTCGCCTCTTCATCGCTTTGCGCGCTGCTCGAGTCCTGTACTCAGTCACTACCGAGTTTTGGGATTTTGCATTTTTTTATCGTACCTTGATCTGCTGCTACGCCCCATACAGTTAGAAGAAATTGGTAAAAGAAACCAGAAACTATTTTATAAATGATGCTAAGAATTATCCAAGGTATAAAGGGGTTTAATAAATACTTAACCAAGGCTTAAATACTTCATGATGGAGGCTAAATATGTGTTTTGACCTTTATACAAAAAGGGTTTAGTTCTTAGCTAATGCATAGTGAGAAATGATGTATTGGGGTATATGCTAGCTCTTTTGGCATGGGTAGTTATCATGTGCCTAGAGTAGAGTGTTGTATATATGTATATATATATATACACCTGTCCAAGTGTGTATATATAATGGATAACTCTCCCTAAATCTTTGGCAAATAAATTTAATGAGTGATTAAACCTAATCTAAAATGGTACATGTAGTAGCAAATATCCTATGTAACCTTGTGTCATAATTTCTACAACTTCCAACTAAAAGTATTTTGGGGACTTTTGATTAGGAAGGGTTAGCATGTGATATAAAATCCGTACATGTACCCCCACATACGTACATATATATATGTGTGCAGCATAAGACCTTCTTTTATCTCTTTGCCAAGTGAGAGGGTTTAGTAATAATAGGATTAGGGTAAATGCTCACATGAAATAATGACCCATTAAACAAAGGGTGTGGAAATCAACCACTAGCAAGATAAGCTATAAGACATTATTAGCAAACTAGGATATGCCACTCAAATGTAATTAAAGAATATAATATATAAAAATGACTATGATTAAACTTTAATTAATCCAAGGGGGATTACCTTAGCACACAAAGCAAATGAAAACACATCTTTAAGTTTATTTAAAACCCATGTCTACTCAATGAAACTAAAACTTGATATTGGGGTTATTTGGATTTCCTGGTGAATGTTTATTGGTTTGCTGATTGCCTTTTTCCTTTTTATCCAAAATTATCGCGCGCGTTAACGATAGCTTACGAGGCTCAAGAAGAGGAAGCCGAGGTCGCCACCCTAGAAGCTTCAGAAGATCAAGGCCTCGACCCCTGTGACCAAGGCGAGTCAACACTTTTTGATCATCTT
The DNA here is from genome assembly GCA_036346575.1 of Dendrocalamus sinicus. NCBI lineage: Eukaryota > Viridiplantae > Streptophyta > Magnoliopsida > Poales > Poaceae > Dendrocalamus > Dendrocalamus sinicus. Next base: position 62,297,899 of record CM070641.1, read on the forward strand.
GAACCCATGTTTTTGCAAAGTTAATTTCTTTTAAATTATCAACATGCATGCTGATATGTTATAAAATATGTTCGTTTCTAGAAATGGTAGTTATACACCTAATAGAATGCTTGCTAATAAAAATCTGTTGAAATATTTGGATATGTGAGCCTTGTCGCCTTAGCAAAAATATAATAGTAACATTTCGAAAATAAGTCCATAATTATATGCCATGCTTAGCATTGATTAGGAATTGGGCAAGAAATTGTCCCAAGCATCACTTTATTAATGAGAAATTGCTTTGGGTAGTCATGACAGGAATGACTGGTATATGTTGGTATGATTATGTGATGTTCCCAAAAACCCCAACTTGCTTAAGTATCTGGGCGGATTGGTTTGAGGGTGTGAACGTGTGGTGCAGTGGAGGCACAAAGTGGGTTCGTGATAGACCGCCCAGGTAGCCCTAAGGACCGAATCTTGTGATGACCTCCCAGTGTACAACAAGTACAACCACAAGCTGGCAAAGTGTAGGCGTGGCTAACTAATTTGCATTGACTTAGTAAGAGTTGCGCCGGTGTGACCACGGGCGGGCAGAGGATGGCCACATCCTCCGACGTGACGGCGCAAGAGGGGGCTTCTGGAGGGGTGGTCGTACCCTGAAGGAAGTGGAAACCTTAGCGGACGTAACTCTGCTAAGAAAAATGCATTGTAAAGGTCCTGTGATAGTCTACTCAACTGCATGGCTAAGGAATCATGTGGGGCAAGAGTGAGTCTATCTCTTGTGGGTAAAGTGTACAAACTCTGCAGAGTCAAAAACTATTCGAATAGCCGTGCCCACGGTCAAGGGCGGACATGGGAACTTGACTAGATATAGTTCTCGCTTAAAAAAAAAAACTTTGTGGGTGGAAATGGTAAAGATGAGGGCAGAGAAAGGCCCTAGTTTGGAATTGTCCTGGGTGTCGTCCCAGTGGTAAGTTAAGCGGCTATAACGCTGAAAGAAGATATATGGTGCAGAAGCCATGTAATGGTGGATGGATTCTGTAACACTGATATACATGGGTATTTCTTTAAAAACTCAGTCCTTTCTAAAATGCTAAGTCTTAGGAAGATTTTATATAATTGTATTCAAAAGCACTCCTGCAAAATAAAATAAGCCCGAGCCATCCTTTGTTTAGCCATACATGTTAGATATTGCATTAGGGGTGTTGGCTCGTGGAGCACGGGGTCGGAGTGCTCACGCCGCTTTGCGACAAAAAAATTCAGATGCGGGACGCAGACCATTATGCCTACGAAGAAGCTCCTGCTACGGAGGAGAAGGACAACGAAAGAAACTAAGATGTAGGCTACGATGTGTTAGCATAGACAAGTGAACTCCAGGCTTTGTGTGCACGTATGTTGCTGGTCATCTGGCAACATATAATGCACACATTACCCTTCCAGTCGCTTGCCTGTGGATTTTGGGTCTACTTTTGCTAATGTTTCCGCTGTATGTTTGTAATAATGACATTTGGCCGAGCGGCCCCTATTGTAAAACTCTCACTGACGTGGTGTATTTCAATTCATGTAATATAATGAATATTTATGCGATGTATGAAATGATTCAAGAATGTTCTGTGTGCATTATCTACTCGATCCAGAGGAATAATGCAATTAACATGATAGATCCTGATTGAAAAATCTGGTCCGAGCAGAGTGTATCGAGCATACGATCAGAGGGTAAAAGCCTTAGGATGTGTTAGGACCATATTATTTATAAAATTATAAAAAGAATTTCGAAAAATATAGCGTACTACTTCTTTCCGTATCCTTCTTAGATCTACGCTACTCTACCTTTCATTAATATTTTTAACACCAAAAATTTATTATACAGATGGCAAATGAAGTCAGCTGGGATTTCATAGCCCATGTAGTTTATTAGGGGGAAATTGCCAGTGTCTTACGCAAGCTTCTGCATTAATTGGGCTATAAGGAGCAGCCTATCTATCGTGGCCTTAAGACCAGGGAAGGAGGAGAAGAATCATGGATGATGGAGATATTCATCCACGCCAAGAGTGAATAAGACCCGCCACATATTTTAAGGACAGAGACAGCAGACGCTCACGCCCAACACCAGCAGGCCGCCACACCCGTTGCAACACCATCACCACCCCAGTTAGGATCAGGAGGCTTCCGTACTAGACGCACCGCGCGCATGAGCGTGCGGCCTTCAGGACCTCAGTCTGCTCTTCAACGGGAAGGACCTCGCCGCAGCCGCAGCAGATCCCGCTCCCACTCTGACACTGATCCAGCAAAGTTCAGTGGCAGTAGGTCCCGCTCTCAGTCTCCGGATTACAGCCCTTCCTGCCCCCGCAAGAGCTTTATGGAGGAGTAGGTGGAATAGTGTTGTGCTGGCCATATGTAGTACTAATCTCGGTACCCGTAGTACAATGTATTAGCCCTTTAATACTGTAGCTACCGTCATGTTGAACTTTAACTATATTGTTGTGACCGTCAAGTCCAGTATAAAAGCTGGCTATGTGTTTGTTTGTGTGCTTAATGTTCGGCCAAATATAGGCCTTAAGTTGGAATTTACTTCATAGTTATCTTGTTGTTTTCTATTATGACATGGGGGGGTATCCTTTTCTCCTTATCTGCTTAGCATTAGTATTAAATCGCAGAGCTATAACTGCAGATGGCTAGCCAAAGGACAACGAGGGCTCGGGCCAACGCCAACCTTAATCGGCCGAGGTAGACTCCACTCGGGAGCCTGCCGGAAGGGCAAGGTGGGCCCCAAGACCAAGACGATGACCTCCCACCCCGCGAGATAGCACCACTTTAGCTCAAGTAATGGCGCAGCGAACTCAAGCTGCTGCAGCCATCTACCATGGTCGACAAGGAAGCTCCAACGACCATAGGGTGACTTGGCGGATTTTCAAAGGACCGGACCATTAACCTTTGCGTCACGATGAGCCATTAGAAGCCAAGACCGGCTTCGAGACACGTAAAGAAAGCTACGACTGGCCAAGACTGCCGAAGAAGACAAGGTGGTATTTGCTGCACACCAACTACAAGGTGCCGCAGCGGCATGGTGGGAGAATTATTTGGCTGCCAGGGGCCAAGAAGATGCCACCACAGAAAATGATGTGGAGGCCATTCCTTGGTCAGAATTCAAGGCAGCTTTCAAAGCTAACTTCATCCCCGCAGGAGTAATGAGGATGAAGAAGAATGAGTTTCGTACCCTCAAGCAGGGCAACCTGTCAATTAATGAATATCTTACCAAGTTCACACAACTGGCCCGCTATGCCCCGAAGGACGTAGCGGATGAAGAAGAAAAGATTGATAGGTTCTTCGAAGGGATGAGCGAAGAATTAAGGGTGCAATTGATAATTCAAGACTTCACCAGCTTCCATCAGCTGGTGAACAAGGCTTTAATCTTGGAAAACGAGAAAAAGAATCTAGAAGCCAGCCGCAAGCGCAAGCAAGTGGCCCAGCAACCCCAGGGAAAGTTCATACAGAAACTCTTCAACAACCACATCTCCTCGCCTAAGAGCCCCAACTCAGCATTCCGTCCAAGCGGTAGTTCAATTCAGACCTCCCGTTCTACAGGACAGTCTTATGGAACCAATCCTGCTGCCTCCCTCAATTGCTACAGCTGTGGAGAACAGGGCCATTTTGCCTATCGCTGCCCGCAGCGACAAACAACCCCAGTGAAATCCAACAAAGGGACCACTCCTGTCCACAGCCAGGCTTCAGTACCCAACAAGGGGTATCGACTGCAAGCCAAAGCAAGAATACTCCAAAGACCAAACCGCGCCGAGTTAATCATATCACGGTTGAAGCACCCAGAGGCCATGGAAGTTCTTATGGGTATGTTTTCTGTCAAGTCCATACTAGTACAAATCTTTGCTTGAATCAGAATGCGCATCTATCTATATCCAAGGGGTATGCTGATAGATTAGGGTTACCTATCTATCCTTTAAAGAAAACATTAGTACTTAACCCATCAGCTGGTATAACCACTGCCACCTTAGCATGACTCAGGGTAGAAGTTACTATGGAGAAATGTGATTTTCTAGCAGACCTAGTAGTACTAAGCTCACAAACCTTAGACATCATAGTTGTAATAGATTGGCTAGCAAGGTACTAAGGAGTAGTGGACTGCGCCACTAGGAGGAGTAGCTTACCAGCTAGAACTGCCTGTAGGTCTAGAGGATGTGCACAATGTATTCCAAATATCCCAACTTAAGGAATGCCCTCGAGTACTGTGAGGATCAAACCTCGTAGGAAAACAATGAGCTCGAGAGTGACCTAACCTACAAGGACTGGATCATCAAGATTTTAGATACGGTAGCAAAGAATGCTAAGAATCAACCTACCCACTTATGCCGAGTTCAATGAAACCATCGTACAAGGAAAGGACCACCGAGAGCAGGAAGATCAGCTAATGAAAGATTAACCATACCTATTCGCGCTTTAGGGTGAATCTCGGGTCGAGATTCTTTTTAAGAGGGTAGATTTGTAACATCTGAAAAATGATGATTTGGTAATGTGGAGTTTTCGACTATTTTATGTATGTTTCAAATTGAATTTGGAGTTATAATGTTTTTCCTAAAAATCAGAAAAGGTTTTAAGAGTTAAAAGGATCAAAAAGAGATATATAAGTTGACTAATAGAGATTTGAAAATTAAATAAAGAATCTGAAAAGATGATCCATAAAATATAAAGAGAGAATTATAATTAAGCATAAAATGTCACCTACAAGGTAGGGGTATGAGGGCAAAGTGGTAAAAAAAAAAATGGTCAACATATGAATATACATATATACATGAACACACAATTTTGGGCTACATGAGCAAGGCACATAAGGAAAATAATCAGAAAAAAGAGTAAAAAAATGAAATGAAAATGAGGAGGAGTCGGGCAGTAGCCGCCCAGCCCCAACCCGCGCCTCCCTCCACGCGGCCCACCCCGCGTTACCCTCTCCACCCGAACGGGATACCCGGCAAGATGTATATCTTCTCCATCTCACCTTTCTCTCCGTGTCGCAGCCATCCCGCAAGACGCCCGCAGCCCGCCCGCCTCTCGCAAGACGGACGGAGGGTCTCCGTCTCGGACCGAGGTAGCCGCGCCTCGACCCTCGGTCGCCGCGCCACTCGCTCCTGCGCCTCCTCTTTTTCTCACCCCGCGCTGCCCGGTCTCTTCACACGCGCAGCGCCAGCTCTCCCTCCGCCAGACCTCGAGCCACGCAGACCATCATGCCGTATCGACCGAGGGATCGCCTACTTTGCCTGCCGTCTGCGCCTGCAGCTGCTCCGCCGCTCGCCCATGTGACCGCACGGAGGACTCTTCGCGGCCAGCCTCTACCACTCCCCTATAAGACCAGTTGAGGCCTCCCGAGCCTCGCACCCCACCCGTCCTCTCCCGCTAAAACCAATTGGACCGGGAGCTCCTCCACCGCCAGCCAGCTTTCTCTTTTCTTCCTTAACTCCGCGAACGCCGTCCCGCCGATTCCATCTCTAGGATCCACCCCGCCCGCACACCACCCTCGAGACCCCGGCTATCCTCGGTCTCCCTGCGCCTCCGTGGAACGAAGCCGCGGCGACGAAGTCCTTCCCAAACCGCCGCCGCGCTCGCGACCCCTCCCGCCTCCTCGACCCGGCCGACCACCCCATCGGACTCCACGGTGCGGACATTCCACTTTGACCATCGCCTGCCTCCCGGCTCTCCTTCTCCGGCGAACCCGCCGCCGAGCGCCACCGAGTTCCTCTGCCCGAGCTCCTGCTGCGCTTGGTTCAAAACGATATAGCGCCCAGTAAAGTCAGGTAATACCCGGTAGCGCAGTGGTCGGTCCGTTCGCCCCCTTCACTGGCTTGGCCGCGCGCGTTCGAGTCCTGTACTCCGCAGCGCCGGCTGAGTTTTGGGGATTTTGCATTTTTTTTTTGTACCTTGATCTGCTGCTACGCCCCATACAGTTAGAAGAAATTGGTAAAAGAAACCAGAAACTATTTTATAAATGATGCTAAGAATTATCCAAGGTATAAAGGGGTTTAATAAATACTTAACCAAGGCTTAAATACTTCATGATGGAGGCTAAATATGTGTTTTGACCTTTATACAAAAAGGGTTTAGTTCTTAGCTAATGCATAGTGAGAAATGATGTATTGGGGTATATGCTAGCTCTTTTGGCATGGGTAGTTATCATGTGCCTAGAGTAGAGTGTTGTATATATGTATATATATATATACACCTGTCCAAGTGTGTATATATAATGGATAACTCTCCCTAAATCTTTGGCAAATAAATTTAATGAGTGATTAAACCTAATCTAAAATGGTACATGTAGTAGCAAATATCCTATGTAACCTTGTGTCATAATTTCTACAACTTCCAACTAAAAGTATTTTGGGGACTTTTGATTAGGAAGGGTTAGCATGTGATATAAAATCCGTACATATACCCCCACATACGTACATATATATATGTGTGCAGCATAAGACCTTCTTTTATCTCTTTGCCAAGTGAGAGGGTTTAGTAATAATAGGATTAGGGTAAATGCTCACATGAAATAATGACCCATTAAACAAAGGGTGTGGAAATCAACCACTAGCAAGATAAGCTATAAGACATTATTAGCAAACTAGGATATGCCACTCAAATGTAATTAAAGAATATAATATATAAAAATGACTATGATTAAACTTTAATTAATCCAAGGGGGATTACCTTAGCACACAAAGCAAATGAAAACACATCTTTAAGTTTATTTAAAACCCATGTCTACTCAATGAAACTAAAACTTGATATTGGGGTTATTTGGATTTCTGGTGAATGTTTATTGGTTTCTTGATTGCCTTTTCCTTTTATCCAAAATTATCGCACAAGTAACGATAGCTTACGAGGCTCAAGAAGAGGAAGCCGAGGTCGCCACCCTAGAAGCTTGAAGATCAAGGCCTCGACCCTGTGACCAAGGCGAGTCAACACTTTTGATCATCTTGAACCCATGTTTTGCAAAGTTAATTTCTTTTAAATTATCAACATGCATGCTGATATGTTATAAAATATGTTCGTTTCTAGAAATGGTAGTTATACACCTAATAGAATGCTTGCTAATAAAAATCATTGAAATATTTGGATATGTGAGCCTTGTCGCCTTAGCAAAAATATAATAGTAACATTTCAAAATAAGTCCATAATTATATGCCATGCTTAGCATTGATTAGGAATTGGGCAAGAAATTGTCCCAAGCATCACTTTATTAATGAGAAATTGCTTTGGGTAGTCATGACAGAATGACGGTATATGTTGGTATGATTATGTGATGTTCCCAAAACCCCAACTTGCTTAAGTATCCTGGCGGATTGGTTTGAGGTGTGAACGTGTGGTGCGATGGAGGCACAAAGTGGGTTCGTGATAGACCGCCTGTAGCCCTAAGGACCGAATCTTGTGATGACCTCCCAGTGTACAACAAGTACAACCACAAGTGGCAAAGTGTAGCGGGGCTAACTAATTTGCATTGACTTAGTAAGAGTTGCGCCGGTGTGACCACGGGCGGGCGAGAGGATGGCCACATCCTCCGACGTGACGCGCAAGAGGGGCTTCGGAGGGTGGTCGTACCCTGAAGGAAGTGGAAACCTTAGCGGACGTAACTCTGCTAAGAAAAATGCATTGTAAAGGTCCTGTGATAGTCTACTCAACTGCATGGCTAAGGAATCATGTGGGGCAAGAGTGAGTCTATCTCTTGTGGGTAAAGTGTACAAACTCTGCAGAGTCAAAAACTATTCGAATAGCCGTGCCCACGGTCAAGGGCGGACATGGGAACTTGACTAGATATAGTTCTGTTTAAAAAAAAAAAAACTTTGTGGGTGGAAATGGTAAAGATGAGGGCCGAGAAAGGCCCTAGTTTGGAATTGTCCTCGGTGTCGTCCCAGTGGTAAGTTAAGCGGCTATAATTTGAAAGAAGATATATGGTGCGAAGCCATGTAATGGTGGATGGATTCATAACAACGATATACATGGGTATTTCTTTAAAAACTCAGTCCTTTCTAAAATGCTAAGTCTTAGGAAGATTTTATATAATTGTATTCAAAAGCACTCTGCAAAATAAAATAAGCCCGAGCCATCCTTTGTTTAGCCATACATGTTAGATATTGCATTAGGGTGTTGGCTCGTGGAGCACGGGTCGGAGTGCTCACGCCGCTTTTGCGACAAAAAAATTCAGATGCAGGACGCAGACCATTATGCCTACGAAGAAGCTCTGCCACGGAGGAGAAGGACAACGAAAGAAACTAAGATGTAGGCTACGATGTGTTAGCATAGACAAGTGAACTCGTGCTTTGTGTGCACGTATGTTGCTGGTCATCCGCAACATATAATGCACACATTACCCTTCCAGTCGCTTGCCTGTGGATTTTGGGTCTACTTTTGCTAATGTTTCCGCTGTATGTTTGTAATAATGACATTTGGCCAGAGCGGCCCCTATTGTAAAACTCTCACTCGACGTGGTGTATTTCAATTCATGTAATATAATGAATATTTATGCGATGTATGAAATGATTCAGCAATGTTCCTGTGTGCATTATCTACTGATCCAGGGAATAATGCAATTAACACAGTAGATCCCGGATTGAAAAATCTGGGTCTGACAATTGCTCTTCCTCCACTCTAGAGATGGCGGGCACCACACTACTCACAAACGGTGTCGGGTATCTTCACAAGCTTCTTTAAAGAGATAACTGCACAACTTCCTCCAAACCATCTAGGTGTCGGCAACAACCAAGAATAATAAATCACAACGTTTGCTTGAATGTTTTCAAGTGCCACAAACATCAACTAATGATGCAATGCACTTGAATGTTCTCAACTACCTCAAAATATGAAATTGGAGCAAATAAGTAGTAGAAAGTGCACAAGGGGCTCAAGGGTATTCGATGAGGTCAAGAAGAGAACCCTTGTTGCTAGTGGAATGGTATTTATAGCCTCTACCCACTAGGATGACCATTGGGGTCAAAATTCCTAAAAATCAGGAATTATGGTACTGCCGCTATATAGTGGCTGATACTACTGCATCTACTATTCAACGGCTATTTAAGGCTCATTAAATATACAGAAACTAGTCGTTACTTCAAAAATATCAGTAGTACTGCCCTCACAGGGTCTAGTAGTACCACACCCTAGCTGTGGTCGTACCATTTTCCAGATGAGAGAAAATGCTCCGAAACAAGGCTCTTTGGAAATTAGCTACCGCCAACTAGATTTTGGTACTTCTGAATTCTGGTAATACCACCAACATCATGCAATCATACCACTTAGCGGTACTACCTTATAACACATGCGATAGTACCGTTTTGAGGAATATTAAATGAGTACCTCCCTGAAAATTAGCCACCGGCGTGTATCAATTGGTAGTGCCAATGCAGCGGTACTACCGTCAAGGACCTGCGGTTATACCGGTTTTTCAAAGGAAATTTAGATAGAGTTCAAAAATAGGTTCCAAATACATGCATGAACACTTAATTGATCAAAGTGATGCAAGTTAAGCTTCAAGCTAGTAACTATTATCCTTCTTTATAGTACGGAACTATTCTACAAATCTAGTCTATTCATCTAAACTCCAAGACCGATAAAAGGCTATAAAGAGATTCTTAGACTACGATATACCTTTGCCTTAAGCTAAATCATGACATCATCAAAATTTGAGACTAAACCTTTCGATTATCTCAAAAACAAGTTAATCCCTTTAATCATTGTCGTCATTAATTACTAAAATTATTAGTAGGAGCCTAGATGCTTTTAGTCGCTTGTTTTTATTTTAATGGCGTTAGGGGATGTGGCTTATCAAAGAGGTATGCTCAGCGTTCTGTTGATTTTCGGCAATTTATCGTTCAGATGTGATTAAGTAGGTACATGCACGAATATATCTGTAAAAATATTTCAATCCAATTTTACGCATGCAGTTATGCCTATTTAATTATATGTAGACGAGTATGCATTTATCTGACTCTCTAAATAAATTTGAGTTTCAGGATCGCTCGGATAAACCACCTTCTCGATACCGGTGCTTTTTCCTGTAATTACGCACGCAATGGTTTAATTTACAGATGCAAAAGAAATTAAATACTTCAATAAATTATATTAGAGCATTCCTGTGCGATCCCCAAATTTAATTTAGTCAGTAGCGGATTTTTACGACTTAAATGCAAATATATGTATACGTCCTACTCTTCTTTGCGAAATCAAAACATACGATCCTACTCTGTGTGCAAATCATTTTAAATTTTGCATACAAATGGAGGGTCCTTGATATAAACTGTAGTGGAAGCGTATGTGAGCATCATAGCTGTTGAAGTATAAGTAAATTGCCAATCTTTTCTTATCAGCTTAAGTTTTTGGGTGAACTAGCTGGTGCATGAAACTCAATATGGTATCAGAGCCAAGAGGTCCCGAGTTCAAGACCTAGCCGACGCAATTAAAAAAAATAATTGCAGTCCACTTCTATTCCACGTATTAGGCCTAAGAGAGCCTACACGTGAGGGGAAGCGTTGAAGTATAAGTGAATTGCCCATCTTTCCTCATCAGCTTAAACTTTTGGGTGAACTGGCTGGTGCATGAAACTCAATAATAGCTAGCACCATCTTTCGTTGCCTTTGACAACGCAGGTAGTGGCTTTCGATCGCCGCCTAATATCGAACTAATATCGATAATCAAGCTAGTAGATGGGCAAAATAGTAGGATTTTCAGCTGGCCATATGCCTAAGACGGTCTTATAGTAGCTAGTATCTGTTTGGCCACGGGTTGGTGTTTTGTCGATCGATGGTTGCCTTTCTCTGTTCTTGATGAGCCTGGCCAAATAACGCAATCACGCTAACCAAGTAGATAGTTGGGTTTTCGGCTGGGTCATATGCCTAAGACGGTCTAATTGCAAAGCAAACCCCAAATTTGAAGCCCAACTCTTCCTTAAACCACGTCTTAGGCCGAGCCAAAAATGCCCAGCACCCGTTTGGAACGGATGATTTTATGTAAAATAATTCTATTTCTATGGAAAATCCCTGCGTTCTAAACGGGAGGCCAGCTGAAGGTCAGGCGCCTACCTCCATGGCACCCAAGTTGCATGCTAATATAAAGGTGTTCGTATTACCTTTTACTGATAGTTTTTGGTTAAAAATAAATAGTAGTAGCTAAAATAAATGACTTTTAAAAAGTGAGGATGAGCGATGCAAAAGGTGAGGAAGAGATACATGCCCATGACAGGAGTAAGAGAATTAGAGTGGATGATACAGCCGTAACCCCTGCCATATCTCTGGAGTGAGACGGTAGTAAGAGAAGTGGAAAAGCCACTTTAAAAAATAGGTGTTCATATTGACTTTTGATTTTTTTTAAAAAGAAGACAGAAACAAAAGATAATACGAACAAGGCTTATGTCCTGAGTCATATTGTACTGCTGTATTAAACAATCAAGCTGTTAGACCATGTGATGGTCGTGCATTTTGTTGATGATAAATAATTAACATTTGGTTTTATTAGAATTTGCATTCGTGAAAGTTCTGGTCAATACGCTTCTGTGATTGAGTTTTCAGGATGGCAAAACGACCACGTCTGGTAATCTGATCGGCCTTGTGATGACTAGTCTGATCAGCCTTATGATGGATGGTCCGATCGGCAGGTCCGAACGGCAGACTTTGACCATGTTCGACTTCAACCGCACCTAGTTTCGACCACGTCAGACTTCGACCACGTCCATCTTCGACCATGGTATTTTGACCACGGCAGGTAATCATAGATTTTTCCTCAAACAATGAACCGGTCATAAGCAACATTTAACAGGTCATAAGCAACAGTCAACCGGTCTTAGCTACAGTGAACCGATCAGAGGTAGTAAGGTCATCTACTACAGTAACAAGTCGGTGGTCGTGGCTACAGTGTTTTGTCGATAGTCATAGACTTTACTGGTTGATAATTGATAGTCGTAGATTTTACTGGTCCGTACTTGATAGTCATAAACTTTACTGGTTAGTACTCCATAATCAAAGACGTGTGATCGGTTGTCATAGGCTTCACGGTCTGTACTCATAGACTTCATGGTCGATACGAGTGATTTAATTCTTGTGATTTTCGAATACCTCGAGTACTCATGTTGGGTCAGTGGTTGACTGATACAATCATAGCGGTTATCGGTGATACTTAGTACTCGGTGATCAATGATGCAGTGATTGGTTGGTAGTCATGGACTTAGTGATCCAGTGTCTTGGCCATAATAATTGCTACTCAATGGTTCTGTGATTGATAGCGATGCATTTGTTTTCCATATTGTTTCCTGAGTATTTGTGGTTTCGAGTACTCAATGAACTACGACCAGTTCGTGCATAGCGATCGTAATTGAAGATCTAAGGCTGGTGTTGGATATTGTGTTCATGACTGATATGGTTGATCTTGATGGATGGTTGATGGTGTGGTTTGTGTGTGTGGATTGATGACGGTTAAGTTGTGAAGAACTTGTGCCGGGTAAAACGTTCTTCGGTCTTTGCATGTGTAAGTGGGCGTGGAGACAATCATGGTCAGTGACAAGGAGGACCGGAATTAGGATAGAGAAATATGAGGTCCAGACGGTTGAGGATGTCATACAAGGTGGTCGGGCTAATGCTGGAGACCCTGTAACACATACTCAATATGACCAATAAACGTGTTACAATCATATAGTATAGCAACATAAACATGTGTTACAAAGCCATCTGGTAACATACAATATATGTGTTACGGACATATGTTACTTTCTACTATAGGGATAATCTTGTTCAACATTGATAGAATTGTACAAACAACACCACTACTAGATTGAAGATATTAATCTTTTTTTTAAAGAAATTGGAAGGGCAAAGGTAGAAGTCCTTAAATTTATACTAACTGTCCCTTATAACAGAAAATTGCAGTTTTTTGGTTTGGAAAAGGCCAAAAATTCAGTAAAGCAGAGAAAAATATGTGGAACCTCGCTGCTATATTTTTCATGTTAGAAAATCTGCTTTCAGGTCGTGGAACCATAAGGCAGATTTGTAAAGTTGAAAATTTAATTATGATCGCAATGTATGGGGTCGTGCTGGCCTTTTTGTTGCCAAAATAAAACCAGTTGCCAAAATATCAATTTTCATGTCCACACCGCAACAAAAAAGAGGTGTTATATTTTTTCTACAGTGGGAGTAATTTATAGCAATCAAACATAAAAATCATGAAAGTATCTCGCGTGTAACACACCATTCAAAAAATTACTCCATGGCCTCAAATATTTCGCGCTGAAAATCTCCCTCCATATACTTTCCGCTAATGTAAAATCTTCCCTCCAATAATCTCAGGCAATTAATCTCTCCCCTCGACTTCCCATGCGCCATAACTCGCAGTTGGCTCCTCGACTCCTCGTATACATCACATCCTTAATCCTGGTCACAATTCCTTGTTCCCAAGTCCTCAAAAGTCACCCACGCGGACGTGGTGTTCCCGGATATGGGCATCGCGGCGGCCGCGGCCATGCCGGGCTCCTCCGGCCGCGCGCTCTTCGCGTGTCGCAGCGCTACCGGCCCCGTCTCGACGTCGTCGCTGCGGGGCAAGTACGTCGGCCTTCCGTCGACGACGAGTACCGCTTGCTGCCGCGACGCACGTGCAAGGCCTTGCACCGGTGGGTTGTCGAGGCCATGCGCGCGTCCTCCCCGACCCGCTCCCCCGCCACCGCCGTCGACGGCGAGTACGCCGCGTGGACGGTGAGAGTTTGCCAGATTCATGCGTCCTTGTCTCGCTCGCGCGCCATTGTTGCGCTGGCGGTTGGTTGTGTTTGGTGTTGTGAGCAGCGTTTCTTGGTTGGCGCATGCAGAGGAAGCACCCGTCGACGCTGGGAAGCTTCGAGTAGGTCGCGGCCGTGGCCAAGGGGAAGCAGGTCGTCATGTTCATGGAGTCATGGACTTCGACGGCATGCTCTCCCCCATCGTCACCGACCCCGACATGGCGTTCATCAGCGACGAGGTGAGATTACGGAGATATATAGCTAGTGTTTGCTATGAAGTTTCTCCTTACGCTGACACTTCTTGCTCTTGTTTGGTGCGCCTAGATGAGGGCGGCGGTGCGCGACGTCGCGAAGCACTTCCCGGTGGCGATCGTGGCTGGCCGGTGCGTCGACAAGGTATGCACATTGAACGTCACAGCACCCTTATCAACAGAACACAGACATATCATGAAAAAAATTAAGTGCTGGCCTTTATTATTGTCTTTGTCATCCAGGTTTACAGCTTCGTAGGCCTCTCGGAGCTCTACTACACAGGCAGCCACGCCATGGACATCAAGGGCCCAAGCTCCAACGTACGAAAAGTTTCACCTCATGGATAGATCATCGGGCAAAGATTTTAACAAGAATAGATAGATATCTTGTCATATTGTAGTATGAAAAGTTTGTTGTTATTCTCAAGACTTGTGTTCTCAAATGGAATGTCATGTATGTATAAAATTATGTGAACCATATTTTATATATTTTCCTGTGGAATGCAATGTTGGTGATTAGTATTTTGTGCAATATGTGATTCTTGTGAAGAAAATAATTCTGCAGTCAATTGAATTGTCCTTTTGAAAAACTTTTTTTCTTTTTTTCTCTCCCTAGATCTGTGTGTATATATATTTATATATTAAAATATGTTGCCAAAAAATATTTTGGTGTAAGAAAGCGTGTTGCTACTCATATTACAATAGTGTTACTGTTGCTCTAAAAATGTGTTACTGGGGTAGCTAGTTGTAGCACAAATTTGTGTTACCGAGGTAGCTTGTTGTAGCACATAATATGTGTTCTTATAGATATAGATATGTGTTGCAAGGTAGTAACACATTTTCAGACATGTAGTAGCACTTATCATGTGTTACTTCAAACCTAGCTAGTAACATGGGCTATAAGAACACTTAAAAATTGTGTTACCGCAAAGAGTAGTAACACATTTCTTGACATATAGTAGTATATGGGTGTGTTACTATAGCTCCTTAGTATATTTAATTAGTACTAATTAAATATGATTAGCACTAATTAAAGCACACACTAATTGGCTGGGATCTGCCAAACAAGGGGAGTTCGGTAGGTATCTGTTGAGCTGACTTCTCTGGCTCGGTAGATCTTGGCCGAACTTGGTAGATCCACATAGAGTTACAATTACAAAAATGGACGGATACTAAATATAAAAAAGTTACAATGCTATTTCTATTAACAGTTCAAAACCAGAATGCGTAAGTGGAGTGACAAGTTGCTATGGTGCTCATTTGGGCTTTTTTTTTTGCTTATGGTTGAAAAGCACTGTAGCTGGCTGAAAAAGCACGGAACTGACAGAGACTTATTTAGCATAATTAAATTTTAAAAAATTAAAATAGAAAAAAAAACATATTAACCCATCACGTATAATGTAAACAAATACAAAAAAAAAAGAACCGGCAAAAAAGCTAAAAAAGCTAAAAGTTCAAAAAAAGACAAAATTTATGAATAATAAAAAATAAGAAACGATCCTAACCTAAGGTTCTGGTTTTGTGTCAACGATCACGCCAAAACCAGAGCCGCACAGAACGAGTGAGTTAGCAGGACTGGACGTAGTTGTAGTACTTAACTGCTACTGGTAAGTTGAAGTCCTGCAGTGGCCTCTGCAGAAACGGAGCACGCGAGGTAGCCTGGAGATGGAGAAAACTCAAGCTGCAGGCCACGAGGAAGACTACTGCATCAGCTTTCCCAGTTCTGTTCTTCTCCAAGTAGCTCAATGTTTCTGCACTCATACTGTTCCTCTCTCTCTCTCTCTCGCTCTCTTAAAGCCAAGCTAGCTTTCACTGCCTTTTGACCCCTGGAGTTGGCCCCAACGGGTGGGCACTGGGCAGTGACTGGCCGCCGAGGCGAAGTGGACTGTGCGCGCAGGCAGGCACCGCAGGAGGCACAGAGAGAGAGCATCCAATTGGGAGGGGCCACATGGGTTCTAGGTGCAGGCCCATGACCGCGCGTGGAAGCTGCCTTCATCTGCTGCCCAATAAATCTCCAGTCTGCTGCATTCATCAGGCATTGGATTCGTTTTGATTCGGACACCGTGTTCGGTTGTTTGTAACTGTGTGTCGAACGGGTGCAATTCTTATTATCCTTATGTCATAGTCGTAAGCTCTTACGACTAAGGAATGGTATTAGGAGAGCTTACGGCTAAATAATAGTTGTATAAAAATTTATAATTATTTTGTGAAATATCTCTTTTATAGATAAAAGGTATATTTAAATAACATAATGACGTAAGAATATTATTTATAGATAAATAATAATTTAAAGATTATTATATCCTTATCAAACTCTAATTCTTAATATCGTCATAATGACATGTATTTTACATTAGGAAAAACTACTAGAATTACTTCTTAGAATTCACACGATAGCCTGTGGTGATCGGTTTGGCTTAAAAGCTCATAGCTTATGGTGAAAAACATCAGAATGATGAAAAAAATCAGAATGTACAGAGGCTTATTTAACATAATTAAATTTAAAAAGATTTAAAAATATAAAAATATGTTAGCCATTACGTATAATACAAATAAATACGGAAAAAAAAGAACCGGTAAAAAAGTTGAACAAAAAGCTAAAAGTTCAAAAAAACACGATAAATAGTGAATTGATCGCTTGATTTGGTGCTGCAACTTTCGGCATCCTGTGCTCAACTAGTCTGACAGGACAGAATACGAGAAAAAAAAGTGACAAGGAGAGGAGTATTGTACTCGTGCAGGTGATTAATAAAATATAAGCTACTTGGTTAAAAAAAAGAGATCATTGCTACTAGCTGCTAAGGCCTGCCATATAGGCCACGGCCCACGGTTTACATTCTTGCACCCTAATTAAACTTTGCCACGTACTTTACCAAACACTGTTGGGTCCTGGCTCCCCTTCTCCATGAGAGCACCTTGATGACGTATACATGTCTTCGTATATGAACACTTAGTACCTTTCCTAACAGATAATTAATACATAAACTCATCAGCACAGCACTCCTCTCAATTTTCCTTGAAGCTCCGCACTGCAGTTTATCTGCAGAGATGCATGCGCATCTCCAGGCCGCAACGGCTGGGGAAAGGGCTCGTGCTAGGCAGAAAATTGAAAACAGAGCCATTTCTTGGGTGAAACCACAGTGGTGCCGAGCTATAGTTCATTCTTTTTAACTTATAATTTATACTTTCTCTTGAATAAATAAAAAAAGATAATTTTCATTATATTTTTAAAACAGTTCATTAAAATAATTTTTAAAATAATTTATCAATATTTAGTTCATTTACATAAACATTTATATTATAGCACCACCATTTTTGGCCATTGCAAATGTCCACTCGCACCACACACACACACGAACCTTTTAACTGCGTTTGACCACACCGAAACCGGGATCACCTCGCCTACAGGCTACAGTTACGTCGCGCAGCCTACATTTTACTTACATGTCGGTCAAAAGTTCTCCGGACCCACACGTCAGTGTAACACTCGGACGATGGCGATGATACCCTTGCCCATGCAGCGCGTCGTCGTCTCGCCTCTATAAATAAATCCAACCAAGCCATTTGTTTCTTACTTCCAGCTCTTTAGCTCACATATTTTAAGCTCACCGTCACTAGTAGAGCCAAGAATTGCAGCTATTTTACTATTCATACTACTGTAGTCGTCACTTGAAAGTGTGGGTGGTATATAAACCTTGAGCTGCGCTTAGTTAGCTGCTTCGATGGCCGACGAGGGGGCGTCGCGGGCCGAGCCGATCGCGCCTGCGCCCGTGTCGCAGCTGCCGGCGCCTGCGCGGAAGCCGCGCGGGCGGCCGCTGGGGTCCAAGAACAAGCCCAAGCCGCCGGTGGTCGTGACGCGGGAGAGCCAGGGGGCGATGCGCCCGGTCGTGCTGGAGCTCGCCACGGGGTGCGACGTGGCCACCGCGGTCGCCGCATTCGCGCGCCGCCGCCGCGTCGGAGTCTCAGTGCTCTGCGGCCGTGGCGCGGTCGCCGCCGTCACTCTGCGGCTCCCTACCTCGCCGGCGACCGCGTCCACGGTGACGCTGCACGGGCGGTTCGAGATACTGTCCCTGTCCGGGACGGTGCTGCCGTCCGGGGCCGGTGACGGGGCCGTCCCACCGCCGTTCTCCGTGTCACTGGCTGGAGCAGGCGGGCAGGTGATAGGCGGCACGCTCGCCGGGGAGATGACGGCCGCGGACGGGGTGGTGGTGGTGGCGGCCACGTTTGGAAACGCCGAGGTGCACCGGCTGCCTGCGGCTGAGGAGGAGGAGGAGGGAAACGGACGCGGTGGTCGTGAGGAGGGGAGGCAACCACGGCAGCAGCAGGTGGTGGTGGCAGCGAGCGCCGGCGAGGTGGGATTGGTTGGCTACGGCGGGTTTGGGGGGCTCGGCGGTGGTGTGGGTGGCGGTCAGGTGGGCCGCCATCAGCAGCAGGCTGAGATGGTTTTGTGGGCCCAGACGCCAGCCTCACGCGGGCCGGCCCATCCATCTACTCATTACTAGCATGGGCGTTGATAACGTTCTTTCTCCCGGGGCATCGAATTACTTAGATCGTTCTTACTAGTTTGTGATGTTGTGGTTGGTTGCTAACTTCACGATTAATTATGTTATGGTGTATTTTGAGGTTAAGTTACTGTGTGTTTCTTGATTATGAGTTACTACTACAACTACTACAGTGGTTGGGTGCATAAACGATTATTGTCCAAGCAATATGTGCTTGCATTTTTCTCATAAAAAAGTGTGAGCATGCATGATGTGCTAGTTATTTTTGACCAAAAAAAACCTTACGCGGACATTGACTTCACATGATAACAGGCTAATCGTGATTTGTACGGTTAATTTCCTCCTGTTTTCTAGCTACGATGTCATGCACATTTGCTAAACGGCAGGGACATACTTTTCGTGATAGAATCAGAGTAAAATCTTACTCAACGCAATGCGAATGATGTTGTTCCTTTGTTGGTCAGACAGGACCATTCTTGAGTTGAATAGATCGAATGCTTTCATCTCCAGGTACTTGATGGTACTCAGATCTGACACCCTATTTAGCTACCTAGAATTAAATTAAATTTATTCAATTAGATTATAAATCCTATTTTAGTTTAATTTGAATTTGATTCAAACCAATTCAAAATTCAAAATTTCTATTTGGATGACATTTGGAATTCTATAAGACTGTAGCCAATATGCACAAAGTAGTTTCTCTACATGCTAGATCTTTTTTAACAAATTTCAATCGATTTTGTGAAAAATTTTCTCTACATGCTAAATCGTCTCTAACAAATTTCAGTTAATTTTGCGAAAAATTTATAGTGCAAACAAAATATTGAACCTTACATAATCTTGTAGGATGAATTCCAGATAAATGGCAGGTGTAAGTTTAAAAAATAGCTTCTAGCTCTACCATGCACTTTGGAACTTGCTTTGTAAGCATCAATTTAATTCTAGATGACAGTCAAACCATTACATTCTTGGAATTGAATTCTAATTCCACAATTCTAAGGCCCCGTTTGGCAGAGCTCTAGCTCTAGAAAATCTATAGATTTCCTAGAACTGGTCATCTGTAGCTGTAGGAAATCCTGGATCTAGAGTTGCAGGCATGTTAAGTGCATTTACATGACTCATTTCATTTATATTATATATTAAATAAAAATATTTAAATCACTTTAATTTAGTCAACAAACTACAGATCCAGTATAGATCTCGGAGCTAGAGCTGTATCAAACGGGGCCTAAGCGCAGTACCTGAGAGCCGATAAGGGTGTAAATGTAAAAGGCAAGAATTGTGATTGCGAAGGAAAAAAATTAGTAGTAACACAACTACTGCTCATTATTAATCTCTGCTGTTTTAATATTTTAATTACCATTGTTTTAAAACGTAAGGACTGTGATTGCAAACGAAAACTACTACTGAAGTTTGGGCCTGATATATATGGCATGGCGGAGTCCCATTTTGGCCTGGTCCGTTTCTACCTAGAAAAATTAAAAGTTAATATAAACACTCTATTTTTTAAAACGATTTTTGTACTTTTCTTGTTACTGCCTCACTCTAGCAATAAGACAAAGGTCACGGATGCATCACTCACCCCACTTTTCCCAATCCCATCACATACACGTATCTCTCTTACTTTTTACACTGCTCGCCCATTCTTTTAGAAGACACTTCTTTTAGATACAGCTATTCATTTTAATCAAAAATCATAAACCATAACAAAAAAACATCATAAAAAGCCAATACTACAGCCCCTTTTGTAGGCTGTCTAGCTGCGATGTTGGGAAGCTAGCCAGGTAGGTACTCCATCCCATTAGTCATTTCTCCCTCTCTATTTCCTAGGATGAAGAGGCTAGCTATTATTTTCAACTTTCTATTTGAGTTAGCATTCCAATGGCCTAGCTATTTGAGAAGCGAGTGAGGAGGCGCTCGCCAAATCAAGCTAGCAGTGGGAGAAAAATAGCTACTCGATAAAAATGAAGAGGAGGATAAAGAACCGGTTGGAGTCCATTTCTTGAGTCATATTAGGTAAATATACAATAAAGAGCAGGATAAAGAACCGGTTGGAGTTGCTCTAAGGGCATATATAATGGTTTGTCTTTTAAGTTTGTCTTTAAGATTTTCACCGCATCTAAAGACAGAACTAGAGACAATCTCTCCAACAGTAAATCGTTCATCTAATTATTTTATATTATTTTACCATAACTTCTTATCTCACACGCTCTCACTATTTGCGTTGGTTTACGGGCTCAGTCGTGTCTTGCATAAGAGACGGCATGAGCCCGTGAACCAACATAAATAGCGAGAGGTGTGAGGTAAGAAGTTATGGTAAAAAATAGTATAGAATAGTTAGATGAATGATTATGTTCATTTCGGCTTTAGCTTTTGGCTTCTAATTCACTAGTCCTTGATTTCGTCTCTCTGGTTTTTAGGATTTTTTTTTGTACTTTTTTGTTTTCTCTTTTTTTTCTCGTATTTGTTTGCATTGTCCGCGATGAGGTAATATTTTTTTATTAGATACAATACAAAATAAGCTAACTACAATGTAAAATAAGCTATAATCTAGCTTATTTCAGTTAAACTGAACGACCTCTTACTGCTGAAGAAATTATCTTTAATACTATCTTTAAATAAGATAAATTTTTTTTAAAATAATCATAAAATGTAGACTATTGTACATAGCTAGCTTAAATAGGAGAGCAGTAGTAGCTGCGGAGCACGACGATAAAGAGAAGATACTGCATGTGTGCTACTGTATTTTTATCGGGAAGGCGCGAAATTGTGGAGTTTCCGATGCTGTCCATGCAAAGCCTAAAGCTGGAGCAGTACTCCAAAGAAAGCAGGCTGCACTCTGCATGCAAACTCTTCTACTCCACTACTCCGTACGCTTTGTTGACTCAACGTTACAGCTTGGAACAGTACTAGCGCTAGTTAAGCTGCTGCATGCATGCACATTGTCTATATTTGCTGTTTGCGACGAGCATAATCTCTGATGGACATATACATTCATACATACGATATGATCACGGTGACCAGCTAGCGTTTTCCCGGAGGGGGCGCCCCAGCTGCTGCTAGGTCACCGCACCATCTTAGTGCTTCCCTCGCGTCAGCTTTACGGTGCGACAGGCTTGGCCAAAGGTAGCAGCAAGCACGGACAACAAAAGGGGACATGCATACCCACGCACGCGCTTGCACGGTTGCAGCGGGCGTCGCAGGCGTACGTGAAAAAGGAAGGATTAGCGTGGAGCCCGGACTGTAAATCGCAATAGATTTTATCGCTCGCCGCGTTGCACGCATGTACGGATCGGCCCGGTCTTTTGACTTCAGACTTATTTTTTCATTATTTATAAATTTTTTTTACCTTTTCACTTTTTTAGCTTATTTGCTGGTTTTTCTCTTGTATTTGTTTGCATTGTCTGTGATGGACTAACCTATTATTTTTTAAATTTTTTTTTAAAATTTAGTTACATCAAATAAATCATCATCAGTTACAGTATAATTTTAGCTAATTATAATATAATTTTAACTATAAATTAATTTATTTTAGCCTAACCAAATGGTACCTTTGTCTTTTGGTCCGGCAGGGCTGATGATTCTGGCTGCTGTACTTCGCTCCAGCCTCTAAAACTTTTCCTTCTCTTAGAATGTCCACACTCCACAGAGAGAGAGAGGTGTGAAGAGAGAGATGGTATGCATGTCCGCTTGTGTCTTCTGTATGATGCTGTCCTCTTGGTCTATCGATTGGGTCGACCACCTTGGCGAAAAGAGCCGAGTAGGGCCCGGCGAACCGTACTTCAACTTGGTGCCTACTTCGTGGCCGTCATGATTGGCGGCCGTACAACCGGCCGGCTCCGAGACGAGATGCGATACCTAGCTGCATCGCGGATTGGGCCGATAGAAAGACTACCACGTCAAACTCGCACTTCGATACCAAAGCCCGCAGCCCTGTCTAAGAGAGAGAAATGAACGGGACTCCGGATCTTGGAAAAAAAACAACAAGCGTTACGATATAATTTCAGCAAAAAAAAAAGGTATTTTTGAACGGGGCACACCGGCACAGAGTTGCAGGGAAACATCGTGCTGTGTAAGATGATCCAATTAGCGTGGAGCCCGGACTGTAAATCGCTGACTTTTCTAATTCAGTTCCGTGGCAGGACGCTATCCAAATGATTCTTTCAAGTTGGCAAGAACAGAAGTTTGTAAAGCGACGCCATGCAATGCAGCCGGCAGCCATATATATGCATCGAAACTTCCAAGCAAATTCAAAGTTCACTACGACCAGCCAGTGGCAGCCATACATATATGCATCGAAACTTCCAAGCAAATTCGTAGTTCACAACGACCGGCCAAAAGGCTCGCGCCATCTGGTGAAGACAACACCTAAAATTTCCCCTCGATTTGTGTAGGTCGTAACCAATGGCTAGCTCGACGATGGCGGAGGCGGCAGACAAGGCGAAGCCCGCCGTAAGAGTGGCGGCCATCTCCGGCTCGCTCCGCAGGGCCTCGGCCAACACCGGCCTCATCCGCGCCGGTAAGCTAGCTCTTCTTTGTCCCTCCCTTTAGCGTTCGTGCGTGCTCGATTGCAAGCTGAACAACGTGGCGTGCATTTACATGTGAAGCTGCGGGGATGTGCGAGGAGTCCATCCCGGGGATGCAGATCGAGCACGTCGACATCACGAACCTGCCGCTGCTCAACACCGACCTCGAGACGGACGGCGGGTTCCCGCCGGCGGTCGAGGCGTTCCGCGACAGTGTCCGCGGGGCTGACTGCTTCCTCTTCGCCTCTCCGGAGTACAACTACTCCATTTCAGGTACTCAAAACTCAATTGACATATACCTGCAGAGCGACTGGTTGTCAGGTTGTGTGCCACGTACGGATGCTATTACCTCTTAATCACTAATGCTATTAGGTGGTCATGATAACATGGATAGATTAACTTTGTTATGAAATCCGAGGCGTGCTGCAAGATATTTGGTGAAATAAGAACCATTCTTGAGTATCTTTTCATGATGTCAACCAGCTTCACTGACAAGAAAAAGGGCATATAGTGGGTGATAGGGGCACCTTTTTGTCCAAACTTGTCTAAATTTTTAGTACTGCACAAGATAAGAATAATAATGGCTTGGATGCTTATGAGCTCAACTAGCTAGTTGAGGGAAAAGGGTGAATGAAACCAAAAGAAAAGACAGTTTCCCGATCGGTTGGGCTTCAGCTTCTGACTTATTTTTCACTATTTATAAATTTCATCTTTTTCTGAACTTTTGGCTTTTTGTTGAACTTTTTTGCCCGTTCTTTTTTCCCGTATGTGTTTGTATTATATGTAATGGGCTAACATATTTTTTATATTTTTTTAAATTTTTTACATTTAATTATGCTAAAAAAAGTCTTTGTCAGCTACATTGTTTTTTTTAGCCAGCTACAGTGTTTTCAGCCATAAGCCACAAAAAAAGCCGAAATGATCACCACTGATCTTTGTCGAGGTATGTCAGGGAGTTCTTTTACGGTAACTCTCAATTACTATGATGCTCATTTGAGGTTCAGCTTTTAGTTTGTAATTTCTAACTTCTTAATTTTTTTCCTAGCTTTTTGACCTTTTTAGGCTTTTTTTGTTGCTTTTTTTTTTGCCTTATTCCTTTGTATTATTTGTGATAATATAACTTTTTTCTTTTTTCTTTTTAAATTTAATTACACCGAAAAGGTAACAGTAGTTCAATAAAAAAAGCCCCAGTAGTACCAAATAAATAAAAAGCATGAAGTTTTAAGCCCAACCGAGTAGGGCACCTTTTTTACCGAATGAATCAAATATCATGTAAGGCATGAATTTGGACTTGTGGGGGGAAGATTTTAGAATCGAAGAGTTTTATACTTTGTAGGACTAAAATTGGGTATATGATATGTGATTTTAGCAGCGATGATGAAGATATTAGTCCGGACAGACAAGTAGTGCCTAAGAAAGACACTTTTTGATATTTAAGATAGATGCTATAATAGGATAACAAGATTGATGAGAACGTGAGCCATAGAATAAGAGCGGGGTAGGTGATAAAAAAAAGTCCCTCAAAAATTAAATGATAGGTTATATATGATAGCGATCAGACCTACAATGTTATATGGAATGAAATGATGGGCAACTAAAAGATAACATGTATAGAAGATAAGTGTAGTAAATATGAAGATGTTGCGGTGTATCTGTGGTCACACAAGGCGGGATCGAATCCGCAATAATGATATATATGATAGGGTGAGGGTAGAACCTATTGATGATAAGTTTGTCCAACATCGCTTGAGTTAGTTTGTGTATCTCCAACAAAAGACTTCTAAAGCACTGATAGTAATGAAATTTTAAGGCGTACCAAAAATATAAGAAGAAACAGAAGTCGACCAAGATTAATGCAGAAGGAAGCAATTAAAAGAGACTTGAGAGATTGAAATGTATCTAAAAAGTTAGCTTGGAAAGGAGTGTACGGAAGTTAGTGATCCACGTACTGGGACTATGACATAAGAAGAATATTTAGGGACAGTGTTTTAGGCTCTCAGTTCAAACGGCATGATGAAGGTTTCTAGCCTTGTAGGTTTTTAAGGTTCTCGTTTTTTTACCTTGAGAATATTTCATTTTTAGTTTACCTTAATTTGTTTAAGATAAAAGGTTTTGTTATTGTTAGATCAAATGGATTAGGATTTTGTTGTACTACACCGCCAAGGATAAGGAAATAGCACCGCCAAGTATGAGGAAGATTCACAGACCTCGACTGGCGATGTCGTCGTGCTCTCGATCATCACCCAGTAATTACCCAGTCATGCATGACATTTAGGGGCCTTTTTGCTTGATCTGTCATGAACGCACCGCCAACCAAGTCTTAATGCACAGTCGGCGGCTTCACAAATGTTGATTGTTGATGGCTTTGGTTTAGGTTAGGAAAAATCTATAACACATTTGAGAAAAAATAGAGATCAAACAAAAGGTGTACACTGCACTTCAGAAATAGATAACCAGATTTGATTTTTACAATCACACTAGTAGAATATAAGTAAAAAATTCACATATCAGGCCCTTCTTTTTTGGCCGATGGCCTGATGCACTGGTTACTACAAAGTTTCTGACAACGGAAGAGCAAAGCCAGGTACCAATGCTGTCTATATATGCAACCTTCTATCCTTTGAAATTTGTTCGAAATTATCTCTGGAGTGGCGGATTATTTTTCTAAGAGGTTGGCGTTGTGAGATGGTCTAGAAATGTAGCTGGTGCATCCAGTTCTGACTTCTGAAGTCTAAACTGTCCAAAACAGAGAAAAGTAACCTATTGCTGACGCTGAAGTTGACTTAACAATCTACATAACAGAAATTACTCGGCTTAAATAAGCCTCGTGCACATACACGATCTCCACGCACCCACTAATTTGACCTATTCTTATGCCTCCTAGAATCTCTCCATGATCGCACGAGACCGCCGGTGCTTCAACCTTCGACTTCCCTCGGTACTCGAACGCTCCGACTGTACTTAGCTACGTCCGACTTCCGACCACAATACGCGCTGGACTCTTTCGATTGCTACAGTGCTCTTCCGACTGCAACAGTGTTCTTCCAACTGCTATAGTGTTCTACCGACTACGACTTATGACCATAGTGCCTTACTACCACGGCTGTCATATGACCACGGTGCCTTCAACCATGTTACCATGACCATGTCCGAGCACCGACCTGGTTCTCAAACTTTTGACTACTGCTTCGACCATGGCGCATCATCTCGATACTACGACCACAGCTTCTCGCGTACTCAGAGTCTTTGACTGCCTTCATACTAGTAGTTTTCGACTGTGGCTTCGAACGTGGCTTCGACCACTGCTTCACGGCTTTGACCACGATTTCGACCACTGTGGCTTTGACCACTACTCTGGCCATTGGCTTCGACCACATACAACTCATTAAGATTAACTCTAACATTCTCCCACTACGGATCACCCGCATCTTCTTGTCACACGCAATGGCCTCAACTTCTAGCTTCACACAATGGTCTTCTCTTCGCACAACTTACAGCAGTCTCACACCACTGTTGAATCATGTCATCATCTTGCTGCGGGGATGGCTTCACACCACCACCTTCGACTTCACGTCAAAACTTCATACAGCGGCTTCGCACCACTGTCGTTGTCGGTCTCACATCGACTTCCCCTCGCAGTAGTATCGCACTGCCATTAGCGCTGGCATCACACCGACTCTTCCTCGTAACGGTCTCACACTACCACCTCCATGATTCTTCTTGCAGCGGCACCACACCGCTACCACATAGCTTCACACCGAGGCATGCTTGTCGGCTTCCCACCGACTCCTCTAGAGGCGATTGCTTCACACCACCGTCTTCTCCTCATAGCGGTATCACACCGCCATCATTGTCGGCCTCACACCAACATCTTCTTGCAATGATTGTTGTCGACTTCACACCAAGATGTCATCGATGATCACCATCAGTTTCATGCTGTCTTCCTCATTATGATGGCCTTCGCCACCGATGCTAGCCTTTATCTCACATGGAGTCTGCCGCCACCTGCGGCTAGCCTCTACCTCGCATGGAGCCTGCCACTGTGTCACCTCTGGCCTCCACTCACTCGAGATAAACACACACAGAGAGACTAATACACAAGTGTTGGGATAATTGTTGGGACTAAATCGCTCAATCCTCTTTGACTTAACACTCTACATAATAGGAATTACTCGGCTTAAGTGAGCCTCATGCGCACACACACGACCTCCACGCACCCACTAATTTGGCTTATTCTCATGCCTTTTGGAATCTCTCCACGATCGCACGCGACCGCTTCTCACGGTGCTTCAACTTCCGACTTCCCTCGGTACTCAAACGCTCCGACTATACTCGGCTACGTCCAACTTCCGACCACAATACGCCCTCGGACTCTTCCGATTGCTATAGTGCGCTTTCGATTGCAACAGTGTTCTTCCGACTGCTACAGTGTTATTCCGACTACGACTTATGACCATGGTGCTTTACGACCACGGCTGCCTTACGACCATGGTGTCTTCGATCACGTTGCCACGACCATGTCCGAGCACCGACCAGGTTCTCAAACTTCCGACTGTTGCTTCAACCATGGCGCATCATCTTGATGCTACAACCACGGCTTCTCTCATACTTGTAGTCTTTGACAGTGGCTTCGGACGCGGTTTTGACCACTGCTTCGTGGCTTCGATCACGATTTCGACTACTATAGCTTCGACCACCGCTCCGCTAGTGATTTTGACCGCTTACAACTCATCAAGATTAATTCTAACAGACAGATATTATTCCTACTACACCAGTTAAAGACCATGAGTAATCACGAGGGATGTGAGATGGCCTCGTGATGGCCACATCATGTTATCATGAGGGATGTGAGATGGAAACCGAACGACCATTATCCCAATTCACCGATGTTTCCCTATACCTCCCACACCTTCGCGTTCAGGGCTCTAAAATGTTCAGGTGTATCCCCGTGTCGCTCGACAATGCACTTCGTTTTTACTAAGAAATCATCAGCACCATTTTATAGTTAGAATCAATGTACTAGACTATGATGTTGGTATTAAGAAAACATGACCAATATACTTTTTTGAGAGGTGTGACCAAATGTACTGAAATTCAGAGTTTTTTCCCTTCTGAAACCCTATCTACAACTGTTTGATCCTCTATGCTTCTTATGCAGGCCCTCTGAAAAATGCCCTGGATTGGGGATCAAGGCCGCCGAACTGCTGGGCTGACAGAGCTGCCGCCATAGTATCCGCTGCAGGGAAGTCCGGAGGCAAACGATCGCAGTACCATATCCGGCAAGTCGGGGTTTTCTTGGACATCCATTTCATCAACAAGCCAGAAGTGTTCATCCAAGCACATTACCCCCAGAACAAGTTCGACAGCGATGGCAATCTGATTGATCAAGAAACCAAAGAACAGCTCAGGAAGATCCTTCTGTCATTACAAGCTTTCACCCTGAGGCTGCAGGGCAGGTCTGCAAACTCGGAACAAGGAAATTAACAGTATGTTTTTTTTTTTAAAAAAAAGGATGAATGGAAATAACTGGATTGTCCATTTTATCTCATCACATTCCAAGTTGTCGAATAATCTTGTATGACTCGATCATGTTGTGGAGATTCCAAGCCGTGTTTATTATTGGAAAAACTTAGCTGGTACCATCGCAAAGAGGTATAAATTTAAAAAATACCGTTCAATGTGAGGATGACATAGATGATATTTTCTAACTCAGTAATCTATGGATAAAACAAAACAAAATTGTCCTTTATCATTTGTTTTCTTTTTTAGATGTAACGGGATAAGACTTATTTCCCACACTTTTCAAATTTAAGATAAAAGTGAGACTCAATCTTGGTTGGGTGGGTTCACAATCTTGTGTGCCCACCGTTACGCCCAGGAGAGTTCTCTTATCATTTGTTTTCGAGAATGCATCTATCGTCTTGCTGTTTGTAAATTGTAATTCCCCTAAGTTTCAGTTTAAAATTTGCAATTCCCTGTTGCTCTCCCTTCGTCATGAATTGGTGCTATCGCTTTGAGATTGCTTCTATGCAAGCACGGTGTACGTACATTGGCGTAGTTCCACGGTGTGGAGAGTTCGGAGCTGTCAAATCTGAAACGGAGGTTCAGATCGACCAATATGTGAAATAGTCAGAAGATCACCTGATCAGAGGCTGTACACTATCGACACTTATCGCTAGATGCTTCACTTATATTTTTTTTGTCTTCTTTCTCTTGGTTATTAATTAGGAACATATTTAGTGTTAACTGTTATTTCAGTGCTAAGGTGCTAAGAGCAAGTACAATAATGCTGACTAGGTCGCCTCTAGCGAAATCCACGTCAACACAATCCTATGTGGAAGAGAGAGAAAAGAGGATAGAGAGGCAAGCTGCCCCTCATATAAGAGGTGACCTCTAACACATCATACGAGGAGAAGAGGCAAGCTGCCCCTCATGCAAGAGGTGACCCCTGATATATTTATGCAAGTATTAAATGTTTGAGTGCTTTAGTAGAGGTAACATCTAATCAACTTATTGTATTAGCTACCTCCATCATGAGCCACGTGTACTCTTTTTGCTTATTTGGCTAGTCCTAGATGTGGCAGCCACCTCTTCTATTAAACTTGCTCTAATAGATCTAGCATGCCTTAGAGCAGGTACAATAAGGCTTAGTCAGCAGGCTATAGCAAATATAATATCAACCAAATCTTATGTGGAGAGAGAGAAAGGAAGAGAGAGAAAGAAGCTGGCTACTAAATTACAGTTAGCTATAGCACGTAAAAATATGAATTTCACTCTCTTACACGTGGGGCCAAATAGTTATTGTAATAGCTACCTTATTGTATAAACTATTTTTTTGAAGGCTATAGATAAAATAGACAAGTGTTATAGCCACTAGTTGGCTATACTATTGTACTTGCTCTTATACTTTATTCTTACTGTTGAAGTATATTGTCTATCTTTCCGTATCAGTTTAAACTTTTAGATGAACTATTTAATACATTAAACTCAATACTTACGATTATATATACACACTTTTACCAGAGATCACAGGTTAGATCTGGTATGGATTGTACATTGCGCTAAATTGCAGCGATCTGTTCTGGCATCTTTGTGGTCCAGTGGCATGGGTACCAACATGACGTTTCGACTAGTTGATTACCAAGAGGAGCTTGTGGTCCTTCACTTACGTGCATGTGTTCTTAACTATCTCATGTTGGACTAATTGATTCTCTAGTACTGTTGGTACAATTGCACTACTATAGCTTGATTTTAGCCAAGTTTTTGGAGCCGCCTGCTTTTAATTCTCTTAGTGTTGAATTTTACTCCACTACCAAAAAGTTACATGAATGCAGCCATGGATCTAACACACATCTGGAAGTCATGCATGCATGTAGGATGTAGCCAACGAATTTTACATGCATGTAGCCATGGATCTATATACAGTCACTGACTCCACACGGATCTACCCCAATCAAAGATAATCTACACAATTTCTCTGTTAAATCATTATTTAACCACTTCTCGTTAATGCATTATTATTCAACGTTCCGGTCCTACTTGCTAGCATGCCGTACGTTGGTCATGCATGTCAGCATGTGGCGATTGATTAGTCTCATCCTAAATTACTTTCTCCATAGTCCATGGATTACGCCATCGTCCATTATTAGGGTTTTTTTTTTTGCATTTTGTCTTTTTTTTCGACAGGAAGTTGTATGTGCTATACTGCTATTTATTGTTACTCATTCAAGTTTTGCGTCAGGTTTATCATGAGGTGACACTAGATTGCTCATAATCGAGAGACCCCGCATGGACGCATCCTATTCCTGTCTCGGCGAACTCCATAATGCGGGTTTGCCTATATTCTTCTTTCTTATATTCCAAATCTATTAAAAAACAAATTTCCACTATATAAACTTCAGATTATGTTTTAGAAGAGCTTCAAATCTTGGCCCTGTCCTTTCAACTTCTAAAAACTGTTTTTCGGCTTTTCTACAGTAACTAGTTTTTAAATGAAGTATTTTTTTCAAGATAGGATCTACTAGTTAATTGTAGTACATACTTTGCTGACTCCATTTATATCGGTAAAAATCGCATATGAGTTTCTGTTACTTTGTAATCTCTCATACTTTGTAATCTCTCATACAAACAGCCCAAAAGCTACAAGCCGCAGCTAAAAAGAACAGGCCGCTTATTTCATGAGACGTTAGGCACGGCCGGCATGAAAGATATATATGAAGTTCTTTGGCATTACAAATTTATTATACGTGTACACATATATAAGCCTGCCGATACATTAGGCAAAAACTCTTCGAACATAAATAACAGGGACGATATATATAGGACTGGAAATGCATGCAAACATAGTATATGTATTGTGGAGACTAGAAGAGTGGGCAAAAACAAAGCAAGGCCTAGTTACCAGGGCATGCGTGCATGCACAACGAGCGTATACGCTGCCGCGGCTGCCGCGCGCTAGCTTGACCGGCAATATATGGCTAACGACCACCGTTGCCGTCGCACGACTTCTTCCCGGTCCCCTCCGATGACGTCCGGCCGCCAGTGGCCGGAGGCAGCTTCTTACCCTGGCCTTCCTGCCCCCCTTTGGCAGCCCCAGCATCGCTCCGGCCGCCACCATTGCCTGCACGGGGGGCCTGGCCACCGTCGACGTGCGACGTCGTACCCTTGGCTGCGGCCGGCTCGTCGTCGTCCACGCTGAAGTCGAGAGGGAGCGCGCGGGATGGCTGTCGCCGATGGCGCGACATGGCTAGCTAGTACGTACCCACCAGCAAAAAAACTAGATGTGGCAGTGTCGCAGCTCGCAAGGTGTGGTAATAATCTCTTTGCAGCTAGCAGTGTGGAGTGCTCGTGAGCGAAGGGCTAGCTTGGCCTTTATAGACGGAAGAAGCTAGCCAGGCGCTCAGGGAGGCCGGCCGGAGGCACTTGACAACAAAACCATGTGGTTTTGATGGATAAAACTCGGCCTGCAGGGTACGTGTGGCTCCATCCTGTTGTTTACTGTGCCGTCTGGGCCCGGTGCGTGCAACACATGTTTGGTGGTAAAGATTTTTTCGGAGGGATCGAGTGATCCGCGCGCGTACGACGTTTTCGTTCCTGAACATCTTGCAGTGTTCGCTAGCTTCTGGGTCGTAGGACCATCCGGTCTCGTCGTAAGCGCAATGATGCTCGCACAAACATCAGGTTCAATCATACGTGCGAGTTTATCTTTTTTATAATGATACATCAGCTGTACAGGGTCAATACCTCAAAACTTGATATTTTATTTAAAAGGACTTATGTTTTAAGCCTTTAGATCTATAGATCATTTGCGTATCATCCTTCTTCTTAATTATATAAAGGAAAAAGTCCATATAACACCTCGAATTTTGCTCGAAAGTCCGTCCGATACTCCAAACTATGAAACCAGACATTTAATCCCCGAACTTTGCAATCCAGTTCAGATAACACCGTAACTCTTTTTAGATGGTGGTACTGTCCACATGACACGATGAGTGAGCGATTTTGCCATGTAGGATAACACGCTGGTCAAATTTACGTTAAGGACAAGTGGGTCCCACAGGGCATTCTCTCCCAAATCAAAACAGAGGAGGAGGGAACTACAGGGGCAGTCGCCATGGAAGCACGGCTGGGAGCTAAATGGCGGAGAAGCCTTTGTGGACCCCACATGTCATTAACCTAACTTGGTCAGCATGTCATCCTACGTGGCAAAACCGTCTACTCATCGTGTCGTGTGGGCAATACCACCATGCAAACCGAGTCATGGTGTTATTTGAACTAGATTACAAAGTTTGAGTGGTTAAATGTCTGATTTTATAGTTTAGTGTGCTGGATAGATTTTCAAACAAAGTTTGATGTGTTATATGTACTTTTCCTAATATAAATTCCCTCACCTCACTCCATCAGAAACCCTACCCCATCTACCCCCTCGATCGTTGTTGCCGTCCCTAGTGCCTTCGCAGCCCACCATGTGAGCCTACCTACCACTACTTCTGTCTATCGATGCGGCTGTGATGCAGAGGGTGCCGCCCATCGCCTCTTCTGCTGCTGCGCATCCCCGCCGAACCTAACTCGACCCCACGCCTAAGCGTCGTTCCACCTGTCGGTAGCTGCTCATCGCCCCCTTAGATCGACAGCACTAGCGACGCCACCATCGCCTTGCTGCTCCACCACCAGTGCTGCCCACCGCCCCTGGCCTCACTTTAAATTTAGGGGGCTCCGATGAACCCAACCTAAACTTGAAACCCTAGCTCGCCGGAGCTACTGCCAAAGCTCTCGACAGAGCCGGAGAAGGAGGTTGAGCACGAATCCTACAGTAGAGACTTTACTCGCATTTCAACAACTGCATAGGGACTATTGATGGTACACACGTCAAAGTCATAGTAACAAATGAGGAGAGGGTGCGGTATTTCAACAGACATGGGTACATCGGCCATAATGTGCTCGCCATATATGACTTCGATTGTAGGTTTACATTTGTGTGCATCGGATGACCCGGCTTGGTCCACGACACTCGTATCCTACACGAGACAATGGCAAAGTATGGCAACTACTTCCCGCATCCATCGACAAGTAATATGTTAGAACAAATTTCAAGTACACCATGCATTGCACAAGCAATACTAACCAATATTTTTCATTCATGGTTGTCCCACTTGTAGGCAAGTAATACCTCATCCACTCCGAGTATCCCAACAAGTTGGGGTACCTAGTCCTGTGTCGCAACCACAGGCACCACATTTTAGAGTTCAACAACAGTATGCAACCATCAAAGATGTAGAAGCTTTTCAACTTCTTGCACTCCTCCCTGCGAAACACCATGGAGTGTGTGTTTGGCATGTGCAAAGGCAAATGACGCATACTCGACAAGATTCCTAGTTACAAGAGTCGCAGGTAAAAGGCGATCATTGTAGCAATAATGGCCTTGCACAACTTCGTCATCAATGTAGAGTTGGCTGCGAGAGTGCCCCCAACCCACTGACCCAGTATTCAGCAATGCATGTGTCCGTGCTACCCACCCTTCCGCAAGCCACTAACGCTATACTGATGGACATGACATGTGATTGAGTGGCAGCGTCGTTGGTGGCATCAAGCTAGGTCCGCCATTCCCAATATACTTGTATGTAATTTTCAGGTCTACTCGTCACGTACGTGTTGTAGGTAATTAGCATGTACTCTATGTCACCTATCAGAGGTGCATTACTTGAGCCATTCCGGAAAAGGAACCTTTGTAAATCGTTCTTCTAACCATCTTTGATCTCCACACACAAGTACATAATACGCTCCCCCTAACCATCAGTTAATTCTACCAAATCAAGAATACAAATGTGACAATTCGCAGTTACCTATAGGTCCAACGAGTTTCACAAGTAAACAGACAAAAATAATAAAAATTATTGGAAAAACACCTTTACATTCTCATGGACAGTACAAAGAAATAAGGGGGAAAGATAAAGCAAAAAAAGCCCAAAAAAATCAACACGTGTTGTTGGTTATTAGCGTGTACTCATATGTCACCAATCAGCTAGTTTTAGGTTGTTTTAGCTTATTTCAACTTCCTTAAACCACTACAGTACTACTTTAGCTGCTATAGTGCATATTAAGCCAAAAGCTAGAAGCAATAAGCCCAAATAAGCAGGGCTCCTAGTGAAAAATTCAACATTAATGTCTAGCCTCTAGACCTAAATAAGAAATGCAGAAGGCCATGTAAAACGTTTACCAAACCCTTTTCATTTGTAAACATTTTTCTACTATATATGCATTTCCATAGATTCTCTTGAGCAAGAAAGCTCCAAAAGAGGCCATGACAATCCAAAACAGTCGGGCAGAGAGTTTTATAATGCAACCATCAATTCTAGGATGCATCTGGCTCAGGGTCACCAAGGAAGTGAGGAACCGGCCAAATGGCCGACAACAACGACATCTGATAAAAAAAAACAGAGCTACTACATAACATTATTCTGTTGGACCACAGTTTAATAGGATAGCCTTCTGAGTTCGATGTCCTCCCTCCCTCCTCCCGAGTTTAGTACTCTCTCCGCCTCCCTCCTTGCCACTCCTAAGTTCAGTGCCCTCCCCACCTCCCTCCCAAGTCCCAACAGCTCCCGGTTGTTCCAGATGTCGCTCCCCCTCCCCTTTTCTCCGATGTGGGCAACTCTGCATCCCTCCTCCGCCTCCCACCACCCCCTCCTCCACCACCCTTACTGCCTTGCTGCGCCGCCATCTCCCCCTCCCCGTCACCATGACTCCGCCCAATCTAATATTCCTACCGCCATCGCCTCGCTGCGCTGCCACCTCCCCTCCCCCGTCACCATGATTCCACCCAATCTAATATTCACAACGCCGCCGTATCGCCCATTCCTCCCTCCACTACCGCCCTCTGCCGCTGCCCAATGCCTTCAACACCGCCCGCCACTAGACCACCGCCTCTCTGACATCTCTCTATGTATGAGGGGCATAATGAACCCATCATCGTGGTGGCGTTCCCCTGTCGCTAAATCCATAGTAGTAGCAGAGGAGGAAAGGGAGGCAACGTTGAATGAGATCGAGCTATCCTATCGGTGAAGGAAGAGATGGTATAGTGTTCTTCAGTTTTTCTTCAAAAAAAATACTCCTATTTGGTAGACAAGGCGCATAACCCCGATCATGACAAGCATGTGGACGGTCTTCTCGTCGATCTCGCACGCTGCCGCCAGCGAACGGATCGGAGATCTGGAGGACGAAAGGAAAAGCTCCCTCCTTGTTTGGGTGGGTTGGGCAAGGTGGCTTTGGGCGCGGGGCCGGCGTGCCAGGCCTCGCTGCCGGGGTATGAAGCAGGGCAAGATGGCCATGTGGCATGCGTGGATGGAGCCAATAATTTGGTGTGACATGTCGTGGAGACGGGCAGGCAGAGGCAGGCCTCGGGTGCCGGGAAGGGCAGCAGACGAGCAGCGCCGTGTGTTGTCCGCCTCCGTGTGCTGTGCTCCATCGCACCGCGACGCATGGAACCGACAACTCCGATCCGAGCGGTATTGGGTCAGTAGTACACACTCGCCCCCGTGTGTTGCGTTCGTGGCACGGTGGAAGTGGGGGATTCTTTTCGTACTTCGTCCGCCAAGGCGGAAATACGTTTTATCATTTCACCGTATATATAAAAGATGTGTTTTTTTTTGTTTTTTTAGTTTCTGCTTTTAGCTTTTACTTCTTTGACTTCTTTAAAGTCAAAAAGCGAAACGTCGAAATATGGTAGCTTTTTAAAGTGGATTCTTTGGACAGCTTTACGAGCACAAAATAATGTATGCCATCTACGTCGGTGCTTCCATCATCCGCTGTCATGTCAAAAAGTACAGAAAAAACATATTAGTCGTAGCCCAAAAGAACACCCCATAATTACATGTATAATTTTGCCTCTAATTTGCAACGAAGTTGGTGGGTATTTTAATTGCTAAAAACTCAAATTGAACCGCTAATTTCGAACCCTATAATTTAACAAAACCAACTAACAACCATAGCATTTAAATTATAACTCATAAATTCAATCCATTTGCTTAAAGAAATTAAATTAATCAAGAGACATTTAATAATACCCTATGTCGATTTAGGACTTAATCAATGTCCCTAAGTGCTCGGCGAGATGTTTGATGGGTGATAACGACCCGGCGATGCGACAGTTAGCGGCAGGCTTCATGTCCCTAACCGCTTAATTACTTGTCGTTTGCCTATGTGGCGGCGGGCTGCTGCCATCTAGTGGTGGGGTGGTAGGCTGCCTGCCACCGACGGTAAAAAAGCCATTTTTGCAAATAGGTATGCATACTGTCATTTTCGTAATTACGAATGCAAACAGTGTCATATATGCCAAAAAGTCTGGTTAGACAGCCGCTTGGTTGAACCACGACACGATGCACATGTCGAGACTAGCGCCAATACAGCCATATTGGACTATTCTTCTACGTTACTATAGAGAACTCTATTCATCATCTCGAGTGCTTACAAAGAGTATTTTTAATAGTGCTATTTTAGCTGTCTCTTAGATGTATTTTATAAGCAAAATCTGATGTGAAGGAGAGATAAAGTAAGGAAAGAAAATATGTTATTTCTTATATAAAAGACGATTTAAGTCCGCTAACCAATGTAAATAGTGAGAGGGTGTAAGACATGAAGCTATAGTGAAAATAGTATAAAATAGTTAAAGAAATAATTTACTATTAAAAATTATGTCTAGTTGCCTTCATCTCCAATGACAGAACATGCCTTCTTCCCCTTCGTACACCAATGATGTAATGAAGTGCCCCTCTCGCGCTCTCGGGACGTGAGAAACGTTAGTTTGGGGTACTGGCCAACTCGTCTCGAGCACCTGACCGGGCTGGAATTTGTATTGGGCTCTGGTAAACCTGAGCGGGGCTTGAGCCTTCCCAATGGACTGTGCCTTGTAGACTGGGCTCCTTTGTGCTATTTATGTTGTTTTTCTTTGCATAACGAGTACCCAAATCTTTGCCCGTGTCATTTTATTACTGAGATGATTAGACCCAAATTATGCCATCTACTGCACATGCACGACTTCGTTCGCAATCCATTAGATGTACACACGCTTTTCTTGCTGATTTCAGAGTGTCAACTTGGGTCTAGACTCTTGCTGATCCCAGAGTGTCAACTTGAGTCTAGACTAGAGTAGTTATAAAAAAAGTTGGATCTAGTTTGCGAAGACAGCAACACAAGAATGTTCGGGTAATTCACAATCCCGTCGTACGGTCGGCATACGGATCATCAACCGGTCCAGCACGCAATTGACGAGGCGAAGGTCTCAGGCCCAGTCAACGCCCTTTTTTAACTTTTCAATTGAATTTTGACTTTAACTACTTTTAATAATTATTATTTATTAACCTAATATGTTATATCTAAAAATTATCATATTTATTAGACTAATAAGCTTCTGTTCATATTAGCTTATAAAGACTACTTTTCTACAGTAAATAGTTTTTTATAATATCTAGTTTTTAAACAGAGCGTCTTTTTAAGATGAAGTGTATTAGTCGATTGTAGTGCTATAGTAACTTTATTTATATCGATCAAAATTATATATGAGCATCTCTTTCTATAAGTTATTACTACTTTAAACTGAAGCTAAAATCAAAAATTAATATGAACGGACATATATTGTACCAAAAGCCACAAACCGTGGTGAAAAAACGGACGATAACGCGACCCAGTGAAACCCGCTGGGCCTGGGCTGTCAATTGCGGCCTTTCTGTCCGTCGGCCATAGGCCACACGACACGACACGATACCCGCGCGACGAACAATTAGGCGTGCCGAGCGAATAAACGGACGGCATCTCTCGTCCAGATTCCTTTTTTTCTTCCGCACTCGCCGCCTCGCGAAGCCCCTCCACTCTTTCCCTCAACCAAACAATATATACAAGAGGTACCGGAAAAAAAATCCCCTCTCGCTCTCGCCCGTCCACCCACCGACATGGCCGCCGCCGCCGCCTCGTCGTCGTCCTCCTCCTCCTCATCCGCCTTCGTCCCCACTCCCCTCCCCCTCGACAAGGTGGGTACTCGTTGGATATGCAGGAATCTGCTCCGATCTGCTCGTTCGGTGGTTAATCTTGTTTGCCTTCTTCCTGTTAGGCGGCGGCTGTGGACGGTGGAAGCGGTAGCGACCGGGCTGTGGGTTGCGGGGTGTGCGTGATTTGCCTTGAAAAGATCGCCCTCCAGGAGACGGCGCTTGTGAAGGGCTGCGACCACGCCTATTGGTTGGTTTTGTGATTTCTGCCCTCCAAAAATTACCGCTCCATTTTCACACCGGATTCCCGACTCGTTTGGCGGATTGTTATATTTTGCCTTTGTCTTGGAAGGAGATTATGTCGCTCTAGTAATCTAACTGACAGAGGGGGGTAATTTGGATCAAGCCCTTGTAGCTTTGGGCATTGGGGGTGGTTGGCCTGCCCCTTTAGCATGCGATTCCCACTCAATTGTATGAACATCTTGTTTAGATTTCTAACATCCTAGGCCTGGGAAATTTATGCACTTACTGAGAATGGCTAGGGTACATGTGTATGTAATTTATGCACTTTACACACGCATTCCCAAATATCCACTAATAATCCTACAAGAGGGAGAGGTGGGGAGTGAAAAAAAGATAGGGGAGGGCAACTTTCTAAAACTTTCAGTTACTATAAGTTTTATGTAGCATAGCCACCCCATATTTAAACAACAAGTCTTGTTATTTTTGATGAATTGATTGTAAATGCTAGGATTTAGTTACTTTCGATGAAGTTTAACATGTTCTCCATCATGGTTCCTATGTGCAGTTGCTTGTTTATTGCCCACCAACCATATTTCATATCCAACGGTTGTTGTTAACATCACTTATGGGTTTGATGACTTGTTCTGATATTATATGCTAGAATAGTTGACTTCATGTGAGATAGCTTGCTTGGATGTATGTATTGCAATTGACGCTTAAGGGCCTAACTTCTGTTTGTATTATTTGTCATGCACTTACTTTCTGTTCTTAGTTATTACCAAATCCTAATGTTTTGGGCATTGATCCTAGATACATATTTGGCAGCTTTTCTTTCATCTCTGATGATAATTGTTGTGCAAAGGACCTGTTGCTAATTCTGTGCGAAATCCCTTCTGTGCAAGCAGTGTCACATGCATTCTAAGGTGGGCATCCTACAAGCAGACACCTCTATGCCCACAATGCAAGCACCCGTTTCATTTCCTCAGTGTGCACCGCTCTCTTGATGGCTGGTAACCCCTTGTTTCTCCGTTTTGTGGGGGGCACAGTTGTTTCAGGTAGAATGTAAGCTTGATGCTTGTTTCTTTTCTTCAGCATTCATGACTACCTGTTCGAGGAGAGCGTTTGCCTTCTCCTGAGGGCCACTTGGTTTGAGCCTCTGATCGTAGAGGCTCATGAGGAGGTTCTGGATGAAGAAGAATTTTACAACAATTACCAATATGATGACGGCGATGACCTTGATGAGGAAACTTATTACATGGGCAGGTCACCAAACATTCGAATTGGTAACAGGAGGTGGGGTGACAATGGGTACATCAGAGGAGGCAGGAGAGAGGCCAGACCAGTGAGCTGTCAGTCCTTGAATGACTCTGATGCTGGTCCATCCAGGACCCCCAAGAAGAAACAGGCATCGGCATCAGGTTCAGTATCCAAGGATGTTGCAGGAAGGCGGGCAAGAAGGGCTCAGAAGCGAGAAGCTGCAGACAAGGCAGCTGCAGAAAAGCACCTGAAGCACCTGCAGAGGTTGGGCCTCAGAAAAGCACCTGAAGCACCACCTGCAGAGGTTGGGCCTATGAGCGAGTGATTCACCAACTACTGTAGATAATGGTGCTGTGAAGAACACTGCAGCCCTTGGGATAATCTTCCATTGTGAAGAAGTGGAAGGTAGCCTTGTATCGTGGCAACTTTGCCGTGTTGTACAGTACTTTAGTTTTTTTTTTTCACTCTTTAGATGCACTGCAGTCTGCACCGGATGCAGCTATGCCGTTTATCTCACATTGATGCCTGTTTACTTTCAGTTATGTTAGGGGAATGCAAATTGCTAGCTGTGCTAATTTTCTGAGCAATG
Source organism: Dendrocalamus sinicus (assembly GCA_036346575.1). Taxonomy (NCBI): domain Eukaryota; kingdom Viridiplantae; phylum Streptophyta; class Magnoliopsida; order Poales; family Poaceae; genus Dendrocalamus; species Dendrocalamus sinicus. The sequence goes on from CM070641.1 coordinate 62,338,463, forward strand.
TGGCAATTTAGGTACACTGTTGCATCTGACTACCTTCGGATAAAATGAAACGAGGAACCGAGTGTTGTTGCAAGTGTGTGCATGTAGACACTGCTTGCTAACATGTGATGATGTAGTCAGTGTCTTTTTCTTCTCATATTCTTAGATGTGTTATGTAAACACAAAATCTATGGTGTCAGTTCAGCACGTAGTGTTGCCTTGGTGTCCCTGGGGTGATCAATCAATTTGACAGCAGCGCCTCAGCGGTGCTATTGCGGGAGAATAGGGGTTATGTACACTTCTGTCCTGCGTCGTGGCCTGTGCAGTATAAAACCGGATGTTTTGCTCCCCTCAAACATCAATACCATTTATTTTACTCACTTAAAGCTGATTAAAGACTTCGCTTCAAGTGGATGCCGACATGGCAGCGGGGCCTATCCGTTAGCCTCCAGCGGGCCAATTGAGAAAGAGAGAGAGGATTGATGGTGAGAATTTGTACGGCCGGCGATGTGAAAGAAATTCAAATTCTGGCAGATGACTGCATAAAAATCAAATTAATTTGAGAGGGGTACTCAAGAGAGTCGGGAACACGAGATGATGCGAAATATCTTGCAAGATAACCACTGGAGAGATATGACATGAGGAAGTCTTCTAGGTCGGCGACGTTGCCCTTGGCGATGGAGATATTGATGCCGTTGGTGGCAGTGTGTCGATGAGGTCGGGGTCGTTGGGGAACGACAACAGTGGCTTGGGCACAGTGAGGAGGGAGCTAGTGAAGGGGTTGGCGACGGGGACTCGGCCTAGAGCTCTGGGGCTGGGGTGGGCGCCAACGCGTCGGCAAAAGCAGGGAGGGCCGGGGAGGGGGAAGGGTGAGGAAGATGGCGGGGAGGGGCTTGGGCGACGGGAAGGGTAGGCGGGGTGGCTTGAGGGAGGAGGGCATAGGAAGAGAAGCGGTGATGAGGAGGTGGGAGGCAGAGGAGAGGGAGGGGGGAGCGATGATTATGCAATGAGAGGAGAGAGAAGAAGGGAAGGGAGAGAGAAGAAAATGGTATGGAAAAAGTCAGAGCATGGCATGTGGGTTTGTATTATTTTTATTTATTGATTCGAATGACTAGTATTCATGTCACTAAAAACCACTGTTATATCAGCGCCACATGGATGAAAACCGGAGTGGAATAGTCTCAAGGAATAAGTTGCCCGGTTTTGATAGTTAAAGAGTATTGGTTACTCGGTTTCATAGTTCAAAATTGAAACTTAGACCAACACTATAATTCAAAAGGATAAAATAGACTTATTCTTTTATGATTCGATGGCACCTGTTTATCTAAGGTACCGCAACCTACCATATTAGGTGCAGCTCAGACATTGATGCCGCCGGATTTCTGAGGTTAGCCAAAGGTTGCCTTGGCACAGTGCGACGGCGCAGACCACGCGGGGCTCGGGGTCGCACGAATGCGCGGGGTGGTACCAACCGTCACATCATAGTCCTATGCACTCACCACGAGTCATCCGCCATAGAAAGGTTGCGTTGTGCACGGCCCGACGGCGCGGTTGCAGCACGCAGGAGCACTGGACAGCGCCAACCGCGTGGACCACGCCGGCGCGGCCTCTCTACCAGACGGCTTGGGGGCGATGGAAACCGACTTGCGATGCTCCCGTGGCAGGCGTGGTCACCGTGGATGGGAATGGGATGATGCATGGGCGCACGGTGCGCTTGCGCCTCGCACCGAACGTTTCTCATGCGTGCGCCCGTCAGCCCGTGTGTGCTCCTCCTCTCCTCCGCTTTTTAGGGGTGCGCCCGTGTGGCCCTCGTTTCTCGTCCATCCCATGGACGATCGGGCGGGCCGGTTAGCCACCGGTTCACCTGAACATCTCATACGAGTGTTGATGAATGCGTACAAAATTAGGCTCATCATTAGAGTTTATCAAAGCCCACGGCCTATTTACCAGACCAAGATTTTCGTGGGAAGCCCACAAACTAGTCCGTACAGGTTGTCATCTGCTACTTACATTTAAATTGCTGTGCAATGATCAAAATAAGGTTCAGATCTATGATCACTAATGCCAGTTTTGAAGGGTGCTGTAAGCTTCTAGTTGGCAGTTTTTCACCCGTCTAGACAGGCTTTTCACAGCTTGATTAATCACGCAATAGCCAGTTGTGAGCGGACCAGCAGTGATCAGTGGCTATGGCACAAGTTTGTTCATACCAACCACCTTTTCTTAGTACAGAAATTTCAGGTACTATTAGACAGGAGGTCATGAATGTAACTAGTACTAGTGGTTAATTATGAAGGTAATCCGTGTTCCCTGCACCAGTGTCTCCATGGTCCTGCAATCAACTCCATCATCGACCACTGCACGGTGCCGAGGTCTAAATTCTCCGCAGCAGAATCTCTCTCCTTTTCGTCGTGCTGTCTACACATTTTGGAACGACCACTGTTTCGGATATTTCCTGCATGGCGATGCTCGGTCGGCGACCGGAATAGATAGCGAAACTTGTGGCTCGCGGCTTACGGGACCTTCAACGTTGCTGCATAGTGGAGTCACTTGTACGAAAAGCATGGGTGGCCAAAGGTGACCGACCCTCAAGACGAGACCCGTGTCCTGTATCACGAGCAATAACGCAACTTTATCTTGTAAAAGTTGGTCCCTACGATCTAAGGGGTTTCCATGGCACCTACAGCTGCTGGGACGTTCGCATGGATGGCACGGAATGCTTCTGCTGCTATACTTAGGGTATCTGTAATGTATGAAAAGATGAGGTTTTAAGCCATTTAAAGTCAACTTTATATATTATAGGGGTGACCTTAAGTAGACCTTAAGCAAAAAAAGCTTAAGGCTGGTCCTCAAGCTAAAGACCTGGCCACAAGCATTAAAATACAATTTTTCTTTATCTGCCAAGTGGGACCGTCTTAAGGCTCCTTGGGTTATATACATTATGGAGTTGGTCTTAAGGTTTAGATGGGACCCACCTTAAGGCCCTTTGAGTTATATACACTACAGATGCCCTTAGGTGTCACTTAGTTAGATTGAAATATATTGATTTAAATTTAAAATTACATTATAACTAGCTAAAATTACATTGTAACTGATGATGATTTATTTGGTGTAACTAAACTTTAAAAATTTTAAAAATAGGTTAGTCTATTGTGGATAATACAAACGAATACAAAAAAAGAACCGACAAAAAAGCTAAAAAACCAAAAAAATCAGAAAAGACAAAATTTAAGAATAGTAAAAAAATAAACCAAAACCCAAAAGCTCAAACCAAAATGAACGTGACGTTAGTCTTCACCTCGGTGTAGAAAAATATCCCACTTCTCTGTAGAGCATCAGATCACAGAATAGGATCATATTCATGGCACAGGGCAAGAAGCACTGCATTGAACATAAAATAAATAAGAGGTATCTAGTACGTAGACTCCAGATATGACCATCCGTTAGTTGGCACTTCAATCGGCAACAAAATACTGGGAAGAGATAAAACACAGGTAAAGATTTCGTCATCAGTAGCTGGTTAAAATCAAGCGTGCCTTCGTTGTTGAAGAATATATTTATCACGACCGAACATAACCTTCAATTGAAAGTTGAAACAAGGAAATTCTACCTAGATCTTTGTCGTGATCATTAGCATTTCTTTTTCTTCTGCAATTTGTACCGTGAGTCAGAAGAACCGGACTTTTTGCAGCATCTATCGAAGTGACGACCACAACACAAGGGGAAAAGAAGAAAGAAAAGTTGCAAGAATAAGGTGGTGATTATTTGGGTTTTTTTTGCCTTATGGTTAAAAAGCACTGTAGTTAATTAAAAAAACACTGTAGTTGACAAAGGTTTATTTGGCATAATTAAATTTAAAAAAATTAAAAAATATAAAATAAATATGTTAGCCCAATACGTATAATACAAACAAATACGGGAAAAAAGAACCGTCAAAAAAGCTCAACAAAAAGCCAAAAGTTCAGAAAAAGACGAAATTTATGAATAGTGAAAAATAAGCTGGAAGCTAAAAGCTGAAGTCAAAACGATCACAGCAACAGTATCCAACATGACAAAGCAGAAACAACAAGCGATGGTACCACGACTATTCGTGCGGTTCCGTACGAAGAACGAGAATGTCTAAATTTTTATTGCGACGAATTATTATTATTTTGGAGAAGTAAAATTTCGGATTTTGTAAATTTGTAGTTTTTCTTTTGTTGAATTTTGTGATTTTGAAAAATTAAGTGATGGTTTGATTTGGGTTGACCTAGGTGAATACATATGTGTTATATGATACATGTTACAGATAACGTAGGTCAAGTTATGAAGAACTTGTGTCTAAAAATGATTTCTTGGTTTTTGGACGTACAGTATCATTTGGAGTCAACTATGGTTAATAGGGGTTGGTGCTAGGTTCATGAAGGAGCCGAGATCTACAATGATCAAGAATGCCAGATGACATAACTGAGCTCAAGCATGACACAAGGAAGCAAGAAATATTGAAAGGAAGTTCGAGCGACGGGTTACACCATGTGGCTTGGTCGGTCCAAGTGTAGCGTGGTCTGGTGGAACTAAAATGGGAGAGATTTGCTGATGCGTGACAAATCAGTGATGTATCTACACGTGGCAAGCATAGAGATTGCTTGCAATAGAAGATGAAGACCGGGTTAAGAAAAGTTATTTTAGTAATTTGATCAAAATATCAAAAACTATCTTCGATCAAAACAGTGACGCTTGAGCGGCGATTGGGAAGACGGTTTAGGTTAAAGAGAAGTTAAGAAGATCAAATTGGATCAAGAATAAGGACTTAACGGATTCGAGCTTATACGCTTTGAAAGACGTGCATAAGTGTAGTATGTAAGTTAAAACCCATGTGCATGGGTTTATCGGGTTTTCTCCATATGTACTAAGTGGATATCATCCACTAAAGGTTAGATGGGACCATCTAGACTGTTTATTTAACAGGTTAGAATACAGACTTGTAGTAAACCATATAACTTTTGCTATAGAGTTCATGAGTTCTAAGGTTAGGGTTTTATAGAAGTTGAGTGTTGTGGTGTGGTCTCTTGTCCTCCAGGCGGAGTCGCTATAAAATCTTCATTCTCAAGTAACAATATATCAATTCTTGTTCATCTCCCACGGATTCATCGTGCCGATTGATTTTCTCTTGATTTGATTAATTTTTGCTCTTCTCTCTTCCCTTCTTCAAGTCCAAGGAGCGGTTAAGCTTAGACATGTGTTATTGGAGTTGTGGTAACTACGCCTGGGATTATCCCAACTAGCTTGGGACACGGCCTGCTACCGACAGCTGGTAAGGACGGGTTACAGTATATTCCCCACAAGTTCTTTTCTATAACATGCGCTAACAAGCTTTCCTCTCTTCCCATATTCTTTGGATCCGTTATGTGCGTACCGCAAATGGATCAATCGGGAGATCCACCCGCACGACCAATAGAATCTGCACTGCAAGGAGTGGGACGCCTAAGCGGCATAGCCAAGATAGAAGTAAGCGTATCCAGCGGGAGACGCAAGCTCATCTGAAAGCATGCAGGCGCAGGTGCACGAGCGAAAGCACGAACTGGTGGCCAAGACCAGAGTGACTAGCGATGACTACAACACCGACCTTGGAAGGAAGGGCAAATAGCCACGTTCTATATAGTAATTCGATCCTCTCCATCTATATGTCCCATGTATTTCTAGTTCCCTAAAGACATGCGTGTACCATCCTTGGTTCATTAGGCTGCATGCCATGTAACCCCCTTGTCGGATCAACTGTCATGTTGTTATCGTTACATCATTTATCTGAAGTTATCGGTGTGAATTCTCTGTTGCATTGCAATATCACTTACCTTCGTACTTATAAATCATTGCTAGATCAATCATCCTCATAAAACTATTCAGAAATTTATATCACTACAACAACATACGATGATCATAAAATATTATTACGAGTCTAACACATTTCGTACCATTTATTATCTACGAAAATAAAAAATGGACCAACCGACATTGTCTGTCCTTTTATTTCAACCAAAAATAACAACCTACAAAAAGATTTATTAAATGTAT